>CM077670.1:74167500-74837500 GCA_039707655.1 Elymus sibiricus | reverse complement strand
GCAATAGTTCTAATTGAATGAATTAAGCAAAATAGACATAATAAATAGTGTTACGTATTAATTCCCATGTACATGGGAGAACTGGGATCATTAGGTTGACCCCGAATGAACTTAGGATTTCTGATGATTTTAAGCCTCTCTTTATGTTTGGTGTGTGATCCCTTCGCTGGCATCTCAGCAAATTCATTGTACTCGTCCTCATCAGCAACACCCTCGACGCCCAGTACCCTCCTCTTCCCACGCATCACTACATGGCAGTTCTTATGCAAGGGGTCTTTCACATAGAAAATCTGGGTTGCATCGCTGGCAAGAATGAACATGTCCTTGTGATATGCCATATTTGTCATGTTAACACAGGTCTTCCTGTATTTATCAACCTTTACCTGACTAAGAGGGACCCATTTGCACCTGAATAATGGCACCTTAACTTTCACATAGTTAAGCTCCCAAATCTCTTCGATGGTTCCATAGTATACCCTTTTATCAGCTTCATCTACCGTTATGCATTCTATTCGAATGGAGCTGTTCTGATATGAGGTTTTCTTATCACGTTCCTCAGTGTAGAACGTGTATCCCTTTATGTCACACGCTTGGTACCTCAATACCGTAGGTGATGGATGGCTTTTGTGCCAACCATGTTGCAATGTCATCCATGGATCCGCATGACAAACGATCCTTCAGCCATCTGACGTAGTCCTTATTGTGCGCCTTCATCACGACATCTAATGGATGCACCATGGGTAAGAAGCTTTGTCGTATCTCCGCCAAGTGTTCTTCAGCATAAGCGTCGAGAACTGGGCTGTTAAGCAGTACCGTCAAATGGGCTTGATCGGTCTCATCTCCGGGTGCAGCGTGTGGCGCGCCAGCAAGGACCAGCTTACCAGCCAGCCTTCCCTTGTGGCAAGAGAGGGGAAAACCTATAGGTCTTTGTTTCATGTATTTGGAGCAAAACTCAACCACCTCATCTGCGGTATAACCTTGTAGGATGCTTGCCTCTGGATGACATCGGTTCCGTCAATAGCGCTTCAATATTCCCATGAACCGCTCGAAGGGATACATGTTGCGAAGAAACACAGGACCACAGTACTTTATCTCATCGACAAGGTGCACAGTGAGATGGACCATGACATCAAAGAATGATGGTGGGAAAAACTTCTCTAGGTTGGGCAATATTCTTGCAATATCCTCTTGCATATAATCCAACTCCTCACATTTTACCACTTTCTGCCATAGTTGGTTGAAGAAATCACAGAGATCAATGAGTGTGTTTCTTATGTCTGTGTCCATCAAATTCCTGATGGCCACCGGGAGGATTTGTGTCAACATTACATTGCAATCATGTGACTTCATGTGTGCCAACTTCATTTTACCCGAGCTCATATCCATGAGACTTCTGATGTTTGCAGAGTAGGAAGAGGGTGTCTTAATTGACAACAAATAATTGTAGAACTCTTTTGCTTCTTTTGCAGTGAAATTGTAACTCTGGCGAACGTGGAGGAATTTGTCACCATCTTCTACTTCATTCATGCATTTTGGTTGATCACCAAGCATATCAAGTCGTGCTCCGTCACCATCCTTTGTTTTACCTTTAATCTTGAGCAGAGTACCAAGGATGCTTTCACATACGTTCTTCTCTACGTGCATGACATCGACGCAGTGACGTACACTTAGAATCTCCCAGTAAGGTAATTGCCAGAACACTGATTTCCTCTTAAACACTTGCGTCCTGGTTGTTTTTTTCGACGATGAACCGGGTCCCTTGCCAAGCACAACTTCAATTTTTTAGCCATTCTGTGGACCTCCTTCCCAGAATAAGGTCTTGGGCCCAAACCTACCTCTGCCGTACCATCAAATTCAGCTTTCATCTTTCGGTATGGGTGTTCTCTCCGTAAGAATCTACGATGACGCAAATACACGGTTTTGCGCGAGTTGGGAAGAAATCTACTCGTAGTCCTATCCATGCATGTGACACATCCTACATCTCCCCTTGTTTTCTGCCCCGATGTGTTGCCTAATGCCGGCATATCTTGAATGGTGTGCAGCAGCAACGCATGTAGATCAAAAATCTCCTTTTTGTAAGCATCATAACATTTTACACCAGGCTCTTCTACCCATAATGTCAGCAGTTCTTCTACCAGTAGCTGAAAGTAAATGTCGATGTCATTTCTAGGTTGCTTCGGGCCTTGGATAATCATTGACATCATGATGTTTGTTTTCTTCATACACAACCAAGGAGCATGGTTATATATGCACAGAAGCACCGGCCATGTGCTGTGTCTGGTGCTCATATCGCCAAATGGATTCATCCCGTCAGTACACTCCCCGAGCCATATACTTCTAGGATCCTCGGCAAAGTCTTTATACTTTTTCTCTATTGACTCCCACTGAGCCCCATCTTTCGGGTGCCTCAAATATTCATCCGCAATTTGCTCATCATGATGCCACCGCAACCTCTTTGCCTCTCTAGGGTTTGCAAACAAACGCTTCAACCTTGGAATTAAAGGCAAGTACCAAACAACCTTGAACGGGATTCCTGTCTTGATCTCGTCATCCAATTTGTACTTGTCCTTTGCTCTCATGCGCTTGTATCATGGATGCTTGCATGTGCGACATGCACGCAAATCTTTGTACTCACCGCGGTACAACATACAATCATGCACACAAGCGTTTATCTTCTGGACTTCAAGTTCCAATGGGCAAACAAATTTCTTTGCTTTGTTCGTGCTTTTGGGGAGCACATTATCTTCTAGAAGAATGTCTTTGAAAAGACCTAACAACTCTGTGAAGCTCTTGTTTGATAGACCGTTTTCTGCTTTAAATCTGAGAAGCGCCAGTGTGGAACTCAACTTGGAATATTTCTTTTTGCAACCTGGATACAAATCTTTCTTTGAGTCCGCATCAATGGTTGGCAGATCCTTGTACCCAACCATATCTTTATCTGGGCCCTGGAAATCTGCAATCATAGCAGCAAAATTTGGCATACCATCAAGGTCGTCGTCTTCGTCGCCGTCTTGGTTTTCCAGTGGGGTTTTTCGATTGTCTCTGTTCCGTTGGTAGCTTGACATCTGAGCCCCGAGGTTAGATTCAACATCCATGTGACTCTGATCGGGGTTTGGCATTTCGCTGCCCTGGTTACCTTCATCCATGACCGGCTCTTCACCGTGTCTAGTCCAACGTGTATGTCCATCCATGAATCCCCGCTTGAATAAGTGGTACACGACGTCTGTAACTTTATGTGACTCTGTATTGCCACAATCCCTGCATGGACACAGGATGTAATCGTCGTTACGGACTCTCTTCTTTGTCCTTTCAGCCAAAGTGATGAACTCCGTCACGCCACTCGCAAACTTTGAGCTTCTCCGATCCTTCATCCATTCAGATCGTTCCATCTGCACCACACGAGGGGTAATTCAAAAAGCATTAATAAATGGATTAATTGATGCCCAAAGATGTGTGCATAAATCACAAGATTTTATTTTCATAATTTACGGAGGGCGCTCCATATTGTTTTCTCCAGCTGTGCGATGACACAAATTAATGTCGAGTCAATTTACACGCAGAGTACAATATACTACCCTTATGAATTGAATACCTTAATTAAGCCACTCAACGAAAAAAATACCTTAATTAATTAGCCGCGCGGCGACCTGCACCCAGCAGATAGAGAAGCACGATGCCACGGCATGCCGAGACAGCAAGGTTGAGGAGCAAAGCTTAGTGGGGCATCCGCCTGAAGTTCGAGCTCCACTATCCCGCCTTCGATCGCGAGGGATTTGCTCCAATCACGCCGCCGCCGACCTCGAGGATTGAGATCTCCTCCTATCTCCCACCGCCGACCGAGGATTGACCTCCTATCACGCCACCACCACCGACCGACCGAGGATTGACCTCCTATCCGGTAGCTGCTGCCTCGGCCACCGCCCCCATCTCTATATGCAGAGCGGCTGTTTTTATTTTTTGACGGGTATCCGCAGAGCGGCAGTTTATAGTATTAACTACATTATTGCATCCCCATATGTACCGGGCAGTACATCACATATGGTTATGTCACGGGAACCATGTGTCATGCACGTTGTCTTCTCACACAAACGATATGTACAAACCGTGTGCCGTATACAACAGAGTGCGATAAGTTGTTCCCGACTGCTACTTGTAGACTGCGTTGGTATTTCCCCGAAGAGGAGAGGATGATCCAGCATAGTAGAGATAAGTATTTCCCTTAGTTAAGAACCAAGGTTATAAATCCAGTAGGAGAACCAAGCAAAATTCCGTTAAGCGCACCTGCACACACAAAAGCAAACACTTGAATCCAACGCAAATAAGAGGGTTGTCAATCCTCTTAGCGGTTATTTGCAAGGATTAAATCTGATAGTGGTAGATAGATAAAATAAAATACTAATTAAAATAAAAGTAAATAAATTGCAGCAAGGTATTTTTAGGTTTTTATATATGATAAAGTAGACCCGGGGCCCATAATTTTCACTAGAGGCTTCTCTCTTGAAGGCATAGCATACGGTGGGTAAACAAATTACTGTTGGGCAATTGATAGAAAAGCAAATAATTATGACGGATTCATGGCAATGATCATGTATATAGGCATCACGTCCGAGACAAGTAGACCGACTCCTGCCTGCATCTACTACTATTACTCCACCCATCGACCGCTATCCAGCATGCATCCAGGGTATTAAGTATGAAACAAAGTAACGCCTTAAGCAAGATGACATGATGTAGACAAAGTAAACTCAAGCAATATGATTAAACCCCATCTTTTTATCCTTAATGGCAACACTACAAATACGTGTCATGTCCCTTTCTGTCACTGGGATTGAGCACTCTAAGATTGAACCCATCACAAAGCACCTCTACCATTGCAAGATAAACCAATCTAGTTGGCCAAATCAAATCGATAGATCGGAGAGAAATACAAAGCTATAATAATCATGCATAAAATAGTTCAGAGAAGACTCAAATATTTCTCATGAATAATCTGATCATAAACTCACAATTCATCGGATCCCAACAAACACACCGCAAAAGAAGATTACATCGGATAGAACTCCAAGAACATCGAGGAGAACATTGTATTGAAGATCAAAGAGAGAGAAGAAGCCATCTAGCTACTAGCTATGGACCCATAGGTCTATGGTAAACAACTCACACATCATCGGAAGGGTAGCAAGGTTGATGTAGAAGCCCTCCGTGATCGATTCCCCCTCCGGCAGAGTACCGAAAACGGCCTCCAGATGGGATCGCGGAAGAACAGAGGCTTGCGGCAGCGTAAAAGTTATTCGGGGTGGCTCTCTGTTGGTTTTCCAATATTTGAGAATTTATAGAAGTGGAATTAGGTCAAACGGAGCCACGAGGGCCCCACAAGGCATCAGGGCGCGCCCCCCTGGGCCGCGCCCTGTTGCCTTGTGGAGGCTTCGTGAACCTTCTGGCCTCCTCTCCAAGTCTGTAGGGTCTCTTTTGTCCAGAAAAAAATCTCCAAAAAGTTTCGTGGCATTTGGACTTCGTTTGGTACTGATTTCATGAAAAACCAAAAACAAGCAGAAAACAACAACTGGCACTGGGCACTAGGTTAATAGGTGTAACACCCCCTATGTAATGAGCTACAGTGATCCTCATGATTATGCTAAGTCACCTTGTTTTGCAATGCTTGATCATATTGGATTCATATCTCATTTAAAACTCCACCACTGAAATCAATTCAACGTGTAAGTGAAATTTAAAGTTTCACAAACATGGTTGCAAAATAGTCCATCATTTAGCAAATATTCCATAACAATTATTTGTTAAGGAAAACAACATCACTTAATTGGTTAAATGGGCTATAGCAATTAAAACAGTGCCAAATCAGCATTTTTAAATGCTTTTCCATTTATGAAAAATTCATACAACTTCAAATCCTTCCCAAACTTTTTGTGGTAGTGCCAAATATTGCAAGGTAATTATGTGGCCAAGTCCCATATTTTATAAAAATCATTTGGTGGCTATTTAAAATGCAAAACTGTTGCTGGAAAAAGAAAATAGAAAAGAAATAAAACCAAGCCACTGTGCACTGGGCCTTAGTGAACAATGACAGGCCCAGCCTGGCCTCCCGCGCGGTCGTCGTCCTCCTCGCCTCCGTGTCGCCATGCCCATGGCCAGCGCGCGCGACGCCGGCGGCTGGCCGACACGGCGATGCTACAGGGCCGCCGAGGGGATAAGAACGAGCCCCTCAGCCTCGTCATTGACCCCATCCACTTCCCCCACCATCTCCGTCGCTCTCTCTCTCGCTTTCCGCCTCGCCCGATGCGGCCGGTGCCATGGATCACCTCGCCGCCGTGGCCACCGACCTCTTCGACGCGTAGGACTGCGCCACGAGCTTCGCCTGCCTCCTCTACTTCCTCTCCGACCCTGAGCTCGAGCTCTGCGCCACCACAGCTCCGGGATTGAGCTCTTCTTCGTCCACGGTCGCCGGCACTTCTCCGACGAATGCCGCCGCTCTGCTGCCCCTAAGCCACCAACGGGCCTATGTGCGCTTTCCCGGTGAGCTGCCGCTCCTTTCCCCTCCCTTAGCGCTGCCCCCCGTCGCCCGTAGCCGTAGTTGCCGTCGTGCCCGAGCTTGCCGCCATTGCCTCGCCTCGCCGTCGCGGCCACAGCCATCATGGCTCCCATCCGGGCACGGCATCGTGCTCCTGGTGCCTCCAGGAGCTCAATAAGCACACGCACGCGCCTTCCCGTGCTCTCTATGCTCGGATCCATCGAGGCCTGAACTCCGGCATCCGCCTCAGTGGTCACCGCCGTCGCTAGGCGCCACCTCCGACCAAGCCATCACCGTAGATCGATGCGCCGCACTCTGCTCATTCGAACGCGCTCTAGCGCGCTCCAAATGGCATCTGTAGGCGATTTTCGACGTCGGCCCGAGCTTCTCCGCCGCGTTTTGTGGTCGCCGGCGTTTAAACGCCGGTGGTCCGACGTGGTTGGCCCTGGGGCCCACCCTGAGTCACTGCCAGTGGGTCCCACGGGCCCCGTTGACCGCGTTGACCAAGTCAACATGCTGACTGGGCAGCCCCCAGTCACGGACATGTAGGCCCTACCGCTTGATTAACTGTTTTTCTAAATAAAACTTAATCTGTTAGTTAATATGGCACTAACATGTGGGTCCCCCTAGCTAATTAACCTGATTAGTTAATTTAATCCACTGTTAAAATGTTACAGTCTATGACAGGTAGGCCCCACCTGTCAGTTTGACTAAGTCAACAGTCAACCCAGTTGACTGCTGACTGGGCAGTTGACTGAGTCAACTGGGCCCCCTGGCCCCACCTATCATCCACTATGGCTAGCCCACAGTGGGTGTAAAAGGTCCCATCACTGTTCATTTTCGAATTAAATAAATCTAGGATTTTCAGAAAATGTTTAAAACTTTAGAAATTCATAGAAATTCAACCGTAAGTCAGATGAAAATGTTTTCTATATGAAAAATGATCAGAAAAATAAGACGAATCCGAATATGCCATCCACATACCTGTCACATGCCTCGAACACTGCAAACATGGAACCTTCCCCTCCGGATCGTCTGTCCGATAATTGCCTAAAGCCGGGAAAATATTCCCAGATATTTTCCCGCTCCGTTTGTAATGCTTAGCATCGCATTAGGTCACCCCCAGCACAGCATATTGCCATGTCATGCCTTGTGGTGCACTTGTTTGCTTTATATTTACTGTTTCTTCCGCCTCTTCTCTCCGGTAGACCCTGAGACTGCTGTTGACCCCGAGTACGACTATGTCGTCGACGACCCGTCCTTCTTAGCAGAGCTTCTAGGCAAGCAAAACCCCCTTGATCATTCCTATATCACCCATTCTTTCTCTCCCATGCTTGCATTAGATTTTGCTACTGTTATTCGATAGCTCCTATTCTGATGCATAGCCTGATTTTGTGACCTGCTGTTGATACTTTACCTGTTGTCCTATATGCTTAGTATAGGCTGATTAGTGATCCATCAGAGGCCCTACACCCTTGTCCGTGTTGTCAGGCTTTACAACTGGAAGATTCGATCAAGGTGATCGACGTGCAGAGACCGACACATCACCGCACACCCCCTTAGTTTTACGACTCTGCAGAGCTACTATCGAATGCCGAGGGTGATACCTCCTACCTCACTCCTGATGATATCTCTATAGCGTAGCTAGTCGGTTGTGGGTTACCGAGGCTGATTCCTCTTTCACCACCTCCGATGATGCCTTTGTCGTGCAGCCCCTCAAGTGTGAACCCATCGAGGGTGATTCCTCCAAGTTCACCTTGACGGTTACATCGAGTGGGAATCCATCGAGGGTGATTCCTCGAACTTCCCCCTTGATGATAAAACACACTGTTACCTTTAATTGTTGTCCCTTTAACTGTTACTGCGGGACTGAAGGGACAGGCGGTACCACCCCGGTAGAGGTGGACCTGAGTTCCCGACAGTCTCTTGTGAAGTCTGGTTGACCTAGAGGGCACCCGCGAGATAATTACGCGGCATGGCTGGGCAGGCAGAGACCGCCCCAGGAGAGGGATGGGCCTGGCCCTTGTCATACTTCCGCGAGACGGGGCGACAGGATCACTGATCATTTCTGCGAGCTCCCAATACGCTAACGGTTTGGATATATGATCTGAGTAGGCCTCTGGCCTTTTTGCACTAACCACCACGCGTTATAAGATATGGGCACTCAGCGGTGTACGATTCTCCCGAAAGCTCTGTCAGACGTCCAGTTCAGCATTGTGGCCGGGCCGGATCGCTCCATCTAGGACAGAGGTGGCACTGGTATCCCCCTGCGCACAACGACCCGGAGTGCTTAGGACGATTGGCCCATGACCCCTTCGCACTTATGATGTAGACCGGCGGGAACCTCTCTGCGGAGCCTAGGTAGGACTACGACGTGTCGATCAGCCGAGGCCTGACATGACCAGGAAAAATGTGTCCGGCCAGAGTTAATCGAGCGTGTTGGGTAAGTTGGTGCACCCCTACAGGGAAGTTATCTATTCGAATAGCCGTGTCCACGGTAACAGACGCTCGGCGTTGTATCCCGATCTACTACAACTAGAACTTGATAGTTGTGATACTAAACTGATATGATGGCTCCGGGATCACTTTCTCGCAGGGAGTCGAGGAAGGATCTCTGGGCGTGGCTAATATATACTTATTACTATATTATATGTTATTCTACTCTCTTCTGTTGCTGCAAGATGCTAGTCTTCGATAGGCTAGGCCTTCCCCTCTATGCTGGCATTTCTGCAGTATAGTCCTCAGATACAGCCCCTTCCCTTTGATACCGATGCATAATTAGCATAGATCTGATGTAAGTCTTGCGAGTACTTTGGATGAGTACTCACGGTTGCTTTGCTACCTTTTTCCCCTCTACCCGATTGCTGCGATCAGATGACGGAGCCCCGGAGCCAGCTGACCCCGTCGACGACTACTACTACCCCGACGAAGCCTACTACTACGTGGAGACCAATGACCAAGAGTAGTTCGAAGGCTCCCAGGCAGGAGGCCTGCGCCTTTTCGATCTAGTTGTCGTTGTTTTGCTCAGCCTTCTTAAGGCAAACTTGTCTATTTATGTCTGTACTCAGATACTGATGCTTTCACTGACTCTTGTGTACTCGAGCCCTCGAGGCCCCTGGCTTGTAATATAAAGCTTGTATTATTTTATTTTGTGTCTAGAGTTGTGTTGTGATATCTTCCCGTGAGTCCCTGGGCTTGATCGTGCGCATTTGCGTGTATGATTAGTGCATGGTCGAGTCGGGGGTGTCACAAGTTGGTATCAGAGCCGACTGCCTGTAGGAAGCCCCTTTCCAACTCCTTGGCTGAAGTTGAGTCTAGTCTTTGAAAAATTATTTTACAAACTATGTTGTGTGGCTTACGGGCCCACATTGCAAATGGATGGGATTAGGATCTTTTATTCCTCTTCCTTACTCTGGGACTCTGATCTCTCTTCTATTCGGGTTAACATTTTGCTAACTCTAACTTTAGGTTCTCGTGTTCACATTCACCCGGAGAGCTGGATTATCTGCAACTGTTCCTTCAATGTTTATCATATGTTTCTCGCACTGTCTTGGGACATCTTGCACTCTCCTATTTCAGATGCATCCCGCAAGACAGCTCATACGCCAGACTATTGCTGTTGATGCGACTGGGTTCCCTGCTATTCTGGTCAACCTCTTGACCAAGCTGGGATATCGCTGGCACCCCGAGTACTCTGTTTATGAGGACTACTGCCAGTTCAAACAGTGGCAGTACCAGGCTATGGTTTGTATCTTCGATCGGCAGGATAACTCCATCACTGAGTTACACACCTTTCACGGTGTTGGAGTGAGTGTTGATATGGCAGTCCATGATGCTGCCTCTATTGCTATTACCCGTCTCTGTGGAGAGCATCCCCGCTTGGAGGAAACTGGATTCAGATACATCCCGTATGTCTCCGCTGGGGATGAGAGCGGATCCTACACTGCTGTCTGTACACCTTACGTGCCGCGTCGTTACGACCCGCAGGTTTTGGTTCAGTACACTGAGGCTCTTGATCGCACTGCCCGAGCTCTTGCTGTCGAGTTGTATGCCACTCGTCATCTTTATGACACTCTGACACAGCTACTGCCAGCAGTCAGTGCACGGATGCACCCAGAGCACATACTTTACCCGCGTAGGACAGAGATGCCATCAGGTCTTGAATGCCCTGCTGTTGGAGGTCATACTCCTCCACTTGGGCCTCGTCTTCCAGTTCGGGACCAGGTTCTGCACCTGAGTGTTCACGGAGCGTAGGATCCCTAAATCGAGGGTACCCTGCGTCGTCACTTGCAGTTACCTGGCTTCAGTGGTTTTCTCCGACGTTGATGTAGCTATCGCTATGTCCCGTTGTCGTATCCGTCCACCGCACGCCTGCGAGCCGCCTAGTATGTCTAGCTTTTCCTTTCTGCGTCTTGTACCGCTGGCTTGTAACCGAATCTATGTATGGATCTGTATGTCGTGTTTGACTATTGTGTTGTATCTATTGCACTCCCTTTGTTGTGCATGTTACTTCATGAATGATTCCATACGTTTGCAATACTTGTTGCTAAACTACCCCTATTAAATTTTTAGCAGGATGGTTAGACCAGCAGGTCGTGGCCGTGGTGCCAACAATCCACCGCCGCCCGACTATATGGCTGGGATGATGCAACAGTTTGAACTGAATCGTCAATTCATGCAAGGGATAATGGACCAGTTTCCACGTCTGAACACGAACCAGCGGCTAGCCCCAATTACCTTGCAAGACTTCGTGCACCTCAACCCGACTGTCTTCCGCAATTCAGTTCAGTCGCTTGATGCTGATGAATGGTTCCGTGATATCACTTATGAGATGGAGTCGGCCAATGTTGCCCCTGCCAGCTATGTCACGTTTGCATCGTACTTCCTGAAGGGTCCCGCTGCTCAATGGTGGGACAGTCACAGGCGTACCCTCCCTGTTGGAACGATCATTACTTGGCTGGAGTTCCCAACTGCTTTCCGTGCCCGTTATATTCCTCAAGGAGTCATGGGCCGGAAGAAGCGTGAGTTTCGCAACCTCATCCAAGCCAGCAAAACTGTGGATGTCTACCAGCGGGAGTTTCTTGACTTGTCCCGCTATGCTGAAGAAGATATCGCTACTGATGCCCGCCGACAGGAGAAGTTCCGTGAAGGGCTCAGCCCTGACATCAAGCTCGCGCTCCTGGTACAAGACTTTGCTGACTTCGCCACCTTGGTGAACAAGGCCATTCAGGTTGAGACTGGTCTGAAGGAACACAAGGATGCATCAAGCGCACCCGTGACATTGGCTCATCTTCGGGCTCGTCATCCCAGAAGCGTCGGATTTGGATCCCTCATAGCTTGTACCGTCCAGATGCCCCTGCGCCAATTCTGTCCTATGCGGCGCCTCATCTGCCTCCTCCACCTCCGAGGCAGCCAAGATCTCAAATTGCACCACCTCGAGCTCCTGCTCCCCGTCCTAATGATGGGCGCTGCTTCAAGTGTGGTTGTCCAGGTCACCGTGCCAGAGAATGCCCTCAAAATCAGAATCAGCTTGCACTTCCGTCAGCTGGCCGTGGAAATGGTCGTGGTAACAATCAGCCCCGCAAGAACAATGCCAGGCCTTCTAATGGTCGTGGTCAAGCTTATCATGTTGAACTGAATGAAGATCAAGACCAGCCGGCTACTGTGATGGGTACTCTTCTTGTTAACTCAGTACCAGCTTCTGTTTTATTTGATTCGGGAGCATCGCACTCATTCATGTCAAAAGCTTTTGCATACACGCATGGCATTACATGTGAGCAGTTGCACAATCCGTTAATGGTAAACACTCCTGCGGGCCAATGCCAAGCCTCCTTGGTAAGCCATGATGTTCCCATTGAAATCGGAGTGCTAGTGTTTCTAGCCTCTCTCATCCCCCTCCAGTCTTCCAATATGGACCTCATTCTGGGAATGGATTGGTTGAAGGCTCATGCTGCTTCATTCGATTGCGCCGCTAATACCGTCCAATTCCTGCATCCTTCGCACGGGATAGTGGTCTACTATTCTCATCTTATTCGGGATGCCGAAGCCCAGTTTTACTCTCCGAAGGCGTTGAACGCTTCACCTGGAGCGTCCGATCCGCGTTCTTGGTCAAGCTGAACTTCGAACCCGTCAGAAGGCAATCAAGTTTCTTCAAGTGCAGTGGTCAAATCACACTGAAGCTGAAGCCACATGGGAACGCGAGGATCGCCTTCGTGAAGAATACCCCGATATTTTCCCTTCTACCTCTTAATTCTCGGAACGAGAATTTCTTTTAGAGGAGGAGAATTGTAACACCCCCTATGTAATGAGCTACAGTGATCCTCATGATTATGCTAAGTCACCTTGTTTTGCAATGCTTGATCATATTGGATTCATATCTCATTTCAAACTCCACCACTGAAATCAATTCAAATTGTAAGTGAAATTTAAAGTTTCACAAACATGGTTGCAAAATAGTCCATCATTTAGCAAATATTCCATAACAATTATTTGTTAAGGAAAACAACATCACTTAATTGCTTAAATGGGCTATAGCAATTAAAACAGTGCCAAATCAGCATTTTTAAATGCTTTTCCATATATGAAAAATTCATACAACTTCAAATCCTTCCCAAACTTTTCATGGCAGTGCCAAATATTGCAAGGTAATTATGTGGCCAAGTCCCATATTTTATAAAAAATCATTTGGTGGCTATTTAAAATGCAAAACTGTTGCTGGAAAAAGAAAACAGAAAAGAAATAAAAGCAAACCACTGTGTACTGGGCCTTAGTACACAGTGACAGGCCCAGCTGGCCCAGCCTGGCCTCCTGCGCGATCGTCGTCCTCCTCGCCTCCGTGTCGCCACACCCATGGCCAGCGTGCACGACACCGGCGGCTGGCCGACACGGCGACGCTACAGGGCCACTGAGGGGATAAGAACGAGCCCCTCGGCCACGTCATCGACCCCATCCACTTCCCCCACCATCTCCGTCGCTCTCTCTCTCTCGCTTTCTGCCTCGCCCGACGCCGCCGAAGCCATGGATCACCTCGACGCCGTGGCCACCGACCTCTCCGACGCGTAGGACTGCGCCACGAGCTTCGCCTACCTCCTCTACTTCCTCTCCGACCCCGAGCTCGAGCTCTGCGCCACCACAGCTCCAGGATCGAGCTCTTCTTCGTCCACGGTCGCCGGCGCTTCTCCGACGAATGCCGTCGCTCTGCTGCCCCTAAGCCACCAATGGGCCTACGTGCGCCTTCCCGGTGAGCTGCCGCTCCTTTCCCCTCCCTTAGCGCTGCCCCCCGTCGCCCGTAGCCGTAGCTGTAGTCGTGCCCGAGCTCGCCGCCGTTGCCTCGCCTCGCCGTCGCGGCCACAACCATCAGGGCTCCCGTCCGGGCATGGCATCGTGATCCTGGTGCCTCCAGGAGCTCAACAAGCACACGCACGCGCCGCCCCGTGCTCTCTATGCTCGGATCCGTCGAGGCCCGAACTCCGGCGTCCGCCTCGGTGGTCGCCGCCGTCGCTACGCGCCATCTCCGGCCAAGCCATCACCGCAGATCGACGCGTCGCACTCCGCTTGTTCGAACGCGCCCTCGCGCGCTCCAAATGGCCATCTGTATGCGATTTTCAACGTCTGCCCGAGCTTCCCCGCCGTGTTTTGTGGTCGCCGGTGTTTAAACGCCGGTGGTCCGACGTGGCTGGCCCTGGGGACCACCCTGTGTCACTGCCAGTGGGTCCCACGGGCCCCGTTGACCGCGTTGACCAAGTCAACATGCTGACTGGGCAACCCCCAGTCACTGACATGTAGGTCCCTCCGCTTGATTAACTGTTTTTCTAAATAGAACTTAATCTGTTAGTTAATATGGCACTGACATGTGGGTCCCCCTAGCTAATTAACCTGATTAGTTAATTTAATCCACTATTAAAATGTTACAGTCTATGACAGGTAGGCCCCACCTGTCAGTTTGACTAAGTCAACAGTCAACCTAGTTGACTGCTGACTGGGCTGTTGACTGAGTCAACTGGGGCCCCTGGCCCCACCTGTCATCCAATGTGGCTAGCCCACAATGGGTGTAAAAGGTCCCAACACTGTTCATTTTCGAATTAAAGAAATCCAGGATTTTCAGAAAATGTTTAAAACTTTAGAAATTCGTAGAAATTCAACCGTAAGTCAGATGAAAATGTTTTCTATATGAAAAATGATTAGAAAAATAAGATGAATCCGAATATGCCATCCACATACCTGTCACATGCCTCCAACACTGCAAACATGGAACCTTCCCCTCCAGATCGTCTGTCCGATAATTGTCTAAAGCCGGGAAAATATTCCCAGATATTTTCCCGCTCCGTCTGTAACGCTTAGCATCGCATTAGGTCACCCCCAGCACAGCATATTGCCATGTCATGCCTTGTGGTGCACTTGTTTGCTTTATATTTACTGTTTCTTCCCCCTCTTCTCTCCGGTAGACCCCGAGACTGCTGTTGACCCCGAGTACGATTACGTCGATGACGACCCATCCTTCTCAGCAGAGCTTCCAGGCAAGCAAAACCCCCTTGATCATTCCTATATCGCCCATTCTTTCTCTCCCATGCTTGCATTAGATTTTGCTACTGTTATTCGATAGCTCCTATTCTGATGCATAGCCTGATTTTGTAACCTGCTGTTGATACTTTACCTGTTGTCCTATTTGCTTAGTATAGGTTGGTTAGTGATCCATCAGAGGCCCTACACCCTTGTCCGTGTTGCCAGTCTTTACTATCGGAAGATTCGATCAAGGTGATTGACATGTAGAGACCGACACATCACCGCACACCCCCTTAGTTGTACGACTCTGCAGAGCTACTATCGAGTGCCGAGGGTGATACCTCCTACCTCACTCCTGATGATATCTCTGTAGCGTAGCTAGTCGGTTGTGGGTTACCGAGGGTGTTTCCTCTTTCACCACCTCTGATGATGCCTCTGTCGTGCAGCCCCTGAAGTGTGAACCCATCGAGGGTGATTCCTCCAAGTTCACCTTGACGGTTACATCGAGTGGGAATCCATCGAGGGTGATTCCTCGGACTTCCCCCTTGATGATAAAACACACTGTTCACTTTAACTGTTGCCCCTTTAACTGTTACTGTGGGACTGAAGGGACAGGCGGTACCACCCCGGTAGAGGTGGACCTGAGTTCCCGACAGTCTCTTGTGAAGTCGGGTTGACCTGGAGGGCACCCGCGAGATAATTACGCGGCACAGCCGGGCAGGCAGAGACCGCCCCGGGAGAGGGATGGGCCTGGCCCTTGTCGTACTTCCGTGAGACGGGGCGACAGGATTACTGATCGTTTCCACGAGCTCCCAATACGCTAACGGTTTGGATATATGATCTAAGTAGGCCTTCGGCCTTTTTGCACTAACCACCACGCGGGATAAGATATGGTCACTCGGCGGCGTACGATTCTCCCGAAAGCTCTGTCAGACGTCCAGTTCAGCATTGTTGCCGGGCTGGATCACTCCATCCAGGACAGAGGTGGCGCTAGTATTCCCCTGCGCACAACAACCCGGAGTGCTTAGGACGATTAGCCCATGACCCCTTCGCACTTAGGATGTAGATCGGCGGGGACCTCTCTGCGGAGCCTAGGTAAGACTACGGCATGTCGATCAGCCGAGGCCAGACATGACCAGGAAAAGTGTGTCCGGCCAGAGTCAATCGAGCGTGTTGGGTAAGTTGGTGCACCCCTGCAGGGAAGTTATCTATTCGAATAGCCGTGTCGACGGTAACGGATGCTCGGAGTTGTATACATGTGATACTTGTGATACTAAACTGATATGATGGCTCCAGGATACTTGTGATACTAAACTGATATGATGGCTCCGGGATCACTTTCTCGCAGGGAGTCGAGGAAGGATCCCTGGGCGTGGCTAATATATGCTTATTACTATATTATATGTTATTCTACTCTCTTCTGTTGCTGCAAGACGCTGCAAGATGCTAGTCTTCGATAGGCTAGGCCTTCCCCTCTATTCTGGCATTTCTGCAGTATAGTCCTCAGATACAGCCCCTTCCCTTTGATACCGATTCATACTTAGCATAGATCTGATGTAATTCTTGCGAGTACTTTGGATGAGTACTCACGGTTGATTTGCTACCTTTTTCCCCTCTACCCGATTGCTGCGATCAGATGACGGAGCCCCGGAGCCAGCTGACCCCGTTGACGACTACTACTACCCCGACAGAGCCTACTACTACGTGGAGATCGACGACCAGGAGTAGTTCGGAGGCTCCCAAGCAGGAGGCCTGCGCCTTTTCGATCTAGTTGTCATTGTTTTGCTCAGCCTTCTTAAGGCAAACTTGTCTATTTATGTTTGTACTTAGATACTGATGCTTTCGCTGACTCTTGTGTACTCGAGCTTATGTATTCGACCCCTCGAGGCCCCTGGCTTGTAATATAAAGCTTGTATTATTTTATTTTGTGTCTAGAGTTGTGTTGTGATATCTTCCCGTGAGTCCCTGGGCTTGATCGTGTGCATTTGTGTGTATGATTAGTGCACGGTCGAGTCGGGGGCGTCACAATAGGTTAGTCCCAAAAAATGATATATAGTTGCATATAATTGCATATAAAAACATCCAAGATTGATACTATAATAGCATGGAACAATCAAAAATTATAGATACGTTCGAGACGTATCAAGCATCCCCAAGCTTAATTCCTGCTCGTCCTCGAGTATGTAAATGATAAAAATAGAATTTTTGATATGGAATGCTACCTAACATGTTTTATCACGTAATCTTTCTCTTACGGTATGAATAATAAGATCTGAATGATTCAAAGCAATAGTCTATAGTTTGACATAAAGACATCAATACTCAGGCGTACTAATAAACAATCCTGTCATGCTCCATCTTCTTAACACTGAATAGTTATCATGAACAACCCTGGTTTTAGCCAAGCAATTGGTTCATACTTTTTAACGCGCTTCAGCTTTTTCAACCCCCACGCAATACATGAGCGCAAGCCATGGATATAGCACTATGGGTGGAATAGAGTGTGGTGGTAGAGATCAATAAGGGGAAGTCAAAAAATAAGAAGATAGTCTCACATCGACGCGGCAAATCAACGGGCTTTGGAGATGCCCATCAATTGAAGTCAATGCGCGGAGTAGGGATTGCCATGTAATGGATGCACTAAGAGCTATAAGTGTATGAAAGCTCAACATGAAAACTAAGTGGGTGTGCTTCCAACTTGCTTGCTCATGAAGACCTCGGGCATTTGAGGAAGCCCGTCATCGAAATATACAAGCCAAGTTCTATAATGAAAAATTCCCACTAGTATATGAAAGTGAAAAAATAGGAGACTCTCTATATGAAAAACATGGTGCTACTCTTAAGCACAAGTGTGGAAAAAGGATAGTAACATTGCCCCTTCTCTCTTTTTCTCTCATTTTTTGTGTGGGCTTTTTTTGGCCTCTCTTTTTTTATATAGAACAGTCTCATGAACCTCATCCCCACTTTTTCGAGGACTCATTAGTCTCCATCATTCTTTCCTCACTGGGACAATGCTCTAATAATGATGATCGTCACACTTTTATTTACTTACAACTCAATATTACAACTCGATACTAGAACAATATGAATCTATATGAATGCCTCTGGTAATGTACCAGGATGTGCAATGATACTAGCGTAACATGTATAAAAATGATGAACGGTGGCTGAGCCACAAATACTATGTCAGCTATATGATCATGCAAGGCAATATGACAATGACGATGTGTGTCATAAAAACAGAACGGTGGAAGTTACATGGCAATATATCTCGGAATGGCTATGGAAATGCCATGATAGGTAGGTATGGTGGCTGTTTTGAGGAAGATATATGGAGGCTTATGTGTGATAGAGCATATCATATCACGGGGTTTGGATGCACCGGTGAAGTTTGCACCAACTCTCGAGGTGAGAAAGAGCAATGCACGGTACCGAAGAGGCTAGCAAATTGCGGAAAGGTGAGAGTGCGTATAATCCATGGACTCACATTAGTCATAAAGAACTCACATACTTATTGCGAAAGTTTATTAGCCCTCGAAGCAAAGTACTACTATGCATGCCCCTAGGGCGGAGGTTGGTAGGAGTTAACCATCGCGCGCCCCCGACTGCCACACAAAGGAAGACAATCAAGAATAAATCATGCTCCAACTTCTTAGCATAACGACAGACCATACGTGCATGCTTCGGGAATCACAAACCTTAACACCAATATTCTTACTAAACCACAATTATCTACTAGCACCTCCCACATATTACCATCTTAATATCGCAAAACTATTGCAAGGAATCAAACTTATCATATTCAGTTATCTACATGAAAGTTTTTTTTATATCCCTCTTGAATACCTATCATATTAGGACCAAATTCATAACCCGTGCATATTACCATTGCTATTCATTAGACTCTCAAAAAGATATAAGTGAGGCATGAGAGTGCAACTATTTCTTTAAAATATAACCACCGCCGTGCTCTAAAAGATATAAGTGAAGCACTAAAGCCACTGCCTAGCTCAAAAGATATAAGTGAAGCACATATAGTATTCTAACAAATCATGAATAATGTGTGTCCCTCTCAAAAAGGTGTGTTCAGCAAAGATAATTGTTACAAACTAAAAAGCAAACAAAAGCAAACAAACTATATCACAAGACGCTCCAAGTAAAACACATATCATGTGATGAATAAAAATATAGCTCCAAGTGAGTTACCGATAGATTGTAGATGAAAGAGGGGATGCCTTCCGGGGCATCCCCAAGCTTAGACGCTTGAGTCTTCCTTGAGTATTACCTTGGGGTGCCTTGGGCATCCCCAAGCTTAGGCTCTTGCCGCTCCTTATTCCTTTATCCATCATAGTCTCACCCAAAACTTGAAAACTTCAGCACACAAAACTCAACAAAAACCTCGTGAAATCCGTTAGTATAACAAATAAATCTTAAAGTTTAGTTACTGTTGTAAATTGATTCATATTTAATATTGACATAATACTACTGTAATCCAACTTCTCCATGACTCATACCCCCCGATACGATCCATAGATTCATCAAAATAAGCAAACTATGCACCAAAAACAGAATCTGTCTAAAACAGAACAGTCTGTAAAGATCTATTTAGAAGCTATACTTATGTAACTCCAAAAGTTCTGAAAAATTATGACAACGTAAACAATTCATATACCAATACTGTGTAAAATTTCAGATTTTTCTGACGCTCCAGTACAGAATCAAAAATCCAGCACTGGAAGCAAAACTTTCTGTTTTCCAAACAACATCAATTATACTATCATCAACATCATCCCAAAGGCATTACTTGGCACAAACACTAATTAAAAGATAAAAACACAATAATAACAGAGGATATAATTGTGTAAACACACAAAAATAGAAGGTAAAACAAAAAAATTATTTTATTCATTGGGTTGCCTCCCAACAAGCGCTATTGTTTTATGCCCCTAGCTAGGCATAATGCATAGTTTCAAGTGTTGTCATCTTTCAAGTTGATTCCATAGGTGGCCCTCATAATAGATTTATAAGGTGACTTAATTATCTTTCTAGGGAAGTCTTCCATCCCTTTCTTTAATGGAAATTGAAATCTTATATTACCTTCTTTCATGTAAATAATAGCACCTATTGTTCGTAGGAAAGGCCTACCAAGTATTATGGGGCAAGAAGGATTGCATTAAATATCAAGAACAATAAAATACATGGGCACATAATTTCTATTTGCAAGAATAAGCACATCATTTATTCTACCCAATGGCTTTTTAATAGTGGAATCCGCAAGATGCAAATTAAGGGAACAAGGATCCATGTCGGTGAGACCTAGCACATCACACAAAGATTTTGGTATAGTGGAAACGCTAGCACCAAGATCAAAAAGAACATTACATTCATGCTCTTTAATTCTAACTTTAATAATGGGTTCCCATTCATCTTGTAATTTTCTATGAATTGAAATTTCCAACTCAAGTTTTTCTTCATGCGCTTTCATCACAGCTTCTACAATATGTTTAGTGAAAGCTTTATTTTGTTCATAAGTATTTGGTGAATTAATCATGGATTGCAACAAGGAAATACACTCAATTAAAGAACAACTATCATAGTTAAAGTCCTTGTAATCCAAAGTAGTGGGTGTATTACTATTTAAAGTTTTGACCTCTCCAAACCCACTTTTTCATTTTTATCATTAAGATTATCACCCTCCAAGCAATTGGGACTCCTTCTATCTAAAGTTGACTCTTTTTCAGTCCCTTTTTCATCAAGTTTTATGTTACTAAATAATGATTCCATAGGAGTAACACCAATCATTTTAATATCTTCATCATTACTATGATAGAAACCGGGTGGAATAGCTTTTTCTAGAAATTCTCGCTTAGCTCTCAACCTAGTGGTCCTTTCTTTACTTTCATTAATGGAGACATAGATAGCTTTAATAGACTCATTTATATCATGCTTGGGTGGCAAAATTTTAGTTTTGAGATTTTCCACATCACGAGCAATTATATCCATGTTCCTAACCAATTCATCAACTCTATTCAATTTTTCTTCTATCATAGCATTGAAATAATTTTGCGAATTAATAAATTCTTTAATATTACTTTCAAGATCAGAGGGTATCCCATTATTATTATTATTATTATTATTATTATTATTATTATTATTATTATTATTATATGTATTTCCATAGGAATTACCATAATTATTAGAGGAATTTCCAGGAAACGGTCTAGGATTGAAATTACCCCTATAAGCATTGTTGTTGAAATTATTTCTAGAGACAAAGTTCACATCAATAGCATCATTATTTTTGCTCAATCAAAGTAGACAATGGCACATCATTAGGATCAATATGAGCACTTTTACTAGCAACCAATTTCATAAGAGCATCCATCTTATCACTGATACGTCTCCAACGTATCTATAATTCATGAAGTATTCATGCCATGTTTATAACAATTTTATATGGTTTTGGTATGATTTGATTAGAACTAACCCAGACTGACGCTGTTTTCAGCAGAACTACCGTGGTGTTGTTTTTTGTGCAGAAATAAAAGTTCTCGGAATGGGCCCAAAATTTACGGTGATTTTTTATGGACCAGAAGAGATCCACGGAGCACCAGAGATGGACCAGGAGGTGGCTGAGGGCGCCACAAGCCTGGGGGGTGCCCCCCTAGGGCGCGCCCCCCGAGCTTGTGGGACCCTCGGGCACCCCCCCCTGACGTGATTCCAAAGCCAAATATTCATGTAAATAGTGAAAACCCCAGAATTAAACCTAGAACTTCCACGCCGCCGCCGCAAGCCTCTGTACCAAAGCGATCTCATCCGAAGCCCTGTTCCGGCACCTTGCCGGAGGGGGGAATCATCACCGGAGGCCATCTTCATCATCCCGGCGGTCTCCATGACGAGGAGGGAGTAGTTCACCCTTGGGGCTGAGGGTATGTACCAGTAGCTATGTGTTTGATCTCTCTCTCGCTTTCGTGTTCTTGATTGGGCACGATCTTGATGTACCGCGAGCTTTGTTAATATAGTTGGATCATATGGTGTTTCTTCCCTCTCTCTATCTTTTTGTGATGAATTGAGTCTTGCTCTTTGAGGTTTCGTTATGTTGGATTGAATATTGTATTTGAGATCACTTGATGTATGTCTTGCATGTGGATACCCGTGGTGACAATGGGGTATTCTATTGATTCACTTGATGTATGTTTTGGTATTCAACTTGCGGATTCCCGTGGTGACATTAGGGTAATCTAAGCACATAGGTTGATACATGTTTTCGTCCTACGTTCTCCGATAGAAACTTTGGAGTGATTCTTTGTCGCACGTTGAGGGATTGTTATATGATTCAATTATGTTAGCACTGTTGAGAGATTGCACTAGTGAAAGTATGAACCCTAGGCCTTGTTTTCAAGCATTGCAATACCGTTTGTGCTCTGTTTTATCACTTGCTACCTTGCTATTTTTATATTTTCAGATTACAAAAACCTATATCTACTATCCATACTACACTTGTATCAGCATCTCTTCGCCAAACTAGTGCACCTATACAATTTACCATTGTATTGGGTGTGTTGGGGACATAAGAGATTTCTTGTATTTGATTGCAGGGTTGTTTGAGAGAGACCATCTTCATCCTACGCCTCCCACGGATTGATAAACCTTAGGTCATCCACTTGTGGGAAATTTGCTACTGTCCGACAAAACTCTGCACTTGGAGGCCCAACAACGTCTACAAGAATAAAGTTGCGTAGTAGACATCAATCACTCTTTAACAGAATTTACCTTCTTACCAGTTGGAGTTTGTTCAGTGTGCCATTGAGAATAATTTGTCATAATATTTTCAAGAAGTTTTGTAGCTTCTCCCAATGTAATTTCCATAAAAGTACCACCCGCGGCAGAGTCTAGCAAATTTCTAGAAACAAAGTTTAGCCCCGCATAAATTTTTTGTATTATCATCCATAAATTTAAGCCATGTGTTGGGCAATTTCTTATCATTAATTTCATTCTCTCCCAAGGTTGTGCAACATGTTCATGCTCAAGTTGCTTAAAATTCATAATTTGATTTCTTAAAGAAATAATCTTACCGGGAGGAAAATACTTGGTAATAAAAGCATCCTCACACTTATCCCAAGAATCAATACTATTTCTAGGCAAGGATGAAAACCAAGTTTTAGCACGATCTCATAGTGAGAACGGAAATAATTTTAATTTGACAATATCATTATCCACATATTTTTTCTTTTGCATATCACAAAGTTCAACGAAAGTATTTAGATGGGATGCAGCATCTTCATTAGGACTACCAGAAAATAGTTCTTTCATAACAAGATTAAGCAAAGCAGCATGAATGTCACACGACTCCACACTAGTGGTGGGAGGAGCAATAGGAGTACTAATAAAATCATTATTATTAGTATTGGAAAAGTCACACAATTTTGTATTTTCTTGAGACATCACGACGAAGCAAGCAAACTAGCAAACAAGCAAAAAGAAATATTTTTGTGTTTTTGTAAAAAAAAAATTGAAGTGGGGGAGATGAAAACGAGAGGCAAATGCAAATAAAAAGGCAAATAAAATAAATGCAAGTGGATAATAGTTTGTGCGAAGGTACTTGGTAATTTTGATGATGTCTCCCCGGCAACGGCGCCAGAAATTCTTCCTGCTACTTGTAGACTGCGTTGGTATTTCCCCGAAGAGGAGAGGATGATGCAGTAGAGTAGAGATAAGTATTTCCCCCAGTTAAGAACCAAGGTTATCAATCCAGTAGGAGAACCTAGCAAAATTCCGTTAAGCGCACCTGCACACACAAAAGCAAACACTTGCACCCAAGACAAATAAGAGGGTTGTCAATCCTCTTAGCGCTTATTTGCAAGGATTAAATCTGATAGTGGTAGATAGATACTAAATAAAATAAAAGTAAATAAATTGCAACAAGGTATTTTTAGGTTTTTTATATATGATAAAGTAGACCCAGGGGCCATTGTTTTCACTAGAGGCTTCTCTCTCGAACGCATAGCATACGGTGGGCAAACAAATTACTGTTGGGCAATTGATAGAAAAGCAAATAATTATGACGGATTCATGGCAATGATCATGTATATAGGCATCGTGTCCGAGACAAGTAGACCGACTCCTGCCTGCATATACTACTATTACTCCACCCATCGACCACTATCCAGCATGCATCTAGGGTATTAAGTATGAAACAGAGTAACGCCTTAAGCAAGATGACATGATGTAGACAAAGTAAACTCAAGCAATATGATTAAACCCCATCTTTTTATCCTTAATGGCAACAATACAAATACGTGTCATGTCCCTTTCTGTCACTGGGATTAAGTACCGCAAGATTGAACCTATCACAAAGCACCTCTCCCATTGCAAGATAAACCAATCTAGTTGGCCAAACCAAATCGATAGATCAGAGAGAAATACAAAGCTATAATAATCATGCACAAAAGAGTTTAGAGAAGACTCAAATATTTCTCATGAATAATCTGATCATAAACTCACAATTCATCGGATCCCAACAAACACACCGCAAAAGAAGATTACATCGGATAGAACTCCAAGAACATCGAGGAGAACATGGTATTGAAGATCAAAGAGAGAGAAGAAGCCATCTAGATACTAGCTATGGACCCGTAGGTCTGTGGTAAACTACTCACACATCATCAGAAGGGCAGCAAGGTTGATGTAGAAGCCCTCCGTGATCGATTCCCCCTCCGGCAGAGTACCGGAAAAGGCCTCCAGATGGGATCGTGGAAGAACAGAGGCTTGCGGCGGCGTAAAAGTTATTCAGGGTGGCTCTCTGTTGGTTTCCCAATATTTGAGAATTTATAGAAGTGGAATTAGGTCAAACGGAGCCACGAGGGCCCCACAAGGCATCAGGGCACCCCCCTGGGGCCGCGCCCTGTTGCCTTGTGGAGGCTTCGTGAACCTTCTGGCCTCCTCTCCAAGCCTCCAGGGTCTCTTTTGTCCAGAAAAAAATCTCCAAAAAGTTTTGTGGCATTTGGACTTTGTTTGGTACTGATTTCCTGAAAAACCAAAAACAAGCAGAAAACAGCCACTGGCTCTGGGCACTAGGTTAATAGGTTAGTCCCAAAAAATGATATATAATTGCATATAAAAACATCCAAGATTGATACTATAATAGTGTGGAACAATCAAAAATTATAGATACGTTGGAGACGTATCACCGACCATTATTAGATCCCCACAGTTTCCCCATTTCCCCCAAATCCCTAGATAGCCCCCAAATTCCCTAACGTGGCGCTGACATTGGGGGAATGCGGACGAGTGGTGCTGATGGTTTCGGTGCGGCTGCTCCGGCTCGTATCATCGCTCTCGGCAGCACGATGGGCGGCGCCGCCACGATGGCGGTCACCGCCGAGCGCTTGCCTAAGGTCATCAGAAGGCCGGTGTACTACAGATCCGAATCTTCTTGTCAGGTTCCAATCAATCTCGATCTTTTTAGCATGTCCAAATTAAAGTAGCTCCCTGCTCAATCCGTCCTGAATGACCCCCACTCCCCCCACCCAGGAAAGCGATCAACTGTCGGATCCGGAGTATGACTCCAGACTCCCGCAACATGAGTTTGACTCTGATTTTTGCGCCACCAAGAAGTACCAAAAGCTGAGTTGTGCGCACGGACACACTCGCGCTTGACGTATATGCACGAAGGGATTTGACATTGGCGGACGGTTTCTCAGTTGCCCCTTAGAGGTTAGTGCTAAGTTCATCATTTAAGTTGAGTTAGTGCCCCCACCCATCCTGAATATTTAACATTGGCAGGGATATGAGGCTTGTGCCTTTGTTAACTGGTTGGATGATGAATGGCATGGTAGGGCTCAGAGTGTTATCACCAAGCTCGCAGAAGATAACGTAAAGCTGAAGAACAAACTGACTGATCTAGAGTGTACAATCACTACGATGAAGCAAGAAAGACTCAATCACAGGCAACAGATGAAAGCAAGAGACAAGAAGGAACTAGCATGTGTAGTTGTAGTTGTCGCATTAGCTATCTTCTATGCATTGTTTGCAATGATGATTAGGGGTTTTGTTTGATTATTACTGGCTACATGAATAAGCAGAGCTCATCTATTGCTTGACAACAGTCCTATGAAAACTGCTTGTTTCACATTTGGACGCTCCAACCTGTGTGTGTAATTATCACATTGAGAACTGCGCAACCGCGGGAATTTGGAGCGACTGGGTACTAATAATTGCGGTTGATTATATCAGGATTCTAACCCCCTGCCAAGGCACCAATAAAAACCGTCAATCCCCTGGTTCAATTGCCATTCCTCTTTTCTTCATACCCTGCTTCAGTCTCCACCGTCTTCATCGTCCCGGCCGGCCGCGCTACACACTTACACACACTCTGCAATCTTGCTTTGTGTATGTACCGCAGCCATGTCGAGCGACAACGAGGATGATAGTTCCGCCAACAGCCTTCCGCCCGATGATAGGTCAACCTCGGAATCATCCCGCTCGTCTTCCATGAGTCCGGCGTCAAGCCCTGACCTCGATTTTATCCGGATCATGGAAGGGACACCGCCGCCCGAGTCGTCGGACGACGACCAGATAGACGAGGACCCTTCAGAGGATGATGCAGACGACGACGATGATGAGGAGGAGGAGGAATGTTTGAACGAGGAGGACGACAACGAGGACATCAACGATGATGACGACAGCAGCGGCGATGAAAAGCCAACGGTCAGGAGCAAGAAGCGTCCTCGCCAAGACGATGTCACGGGGCCATCCAACAACAACAACAAGAAGAAGGACTAAATTAAGAAGACTGTATATCTCTGTTGCCGTTCACTCATATTAATCTATGTCCCCTGTCAATCTCATCGCAGACGGTTAGCAATATGTATTCGACAGAGATCTTTTACATTATCACCCACAGTTGGTTTCTTGAATTGTGTGCCCTGTCGAGCACACAATTCACAAAAAAAAATCGTATGCGCTGTCTATAATTATTGCACACAATTCTGATTACCGACCTGTTTGCCGGATATCACACACATCTTGTTACGCCGAATCATTTCTGTTCTTCTGGATCATCGCAAACAGTTGATCCGAGTGAACTGTATGCCGTGTATCGCACACACCTTGAACTGGCTGCCTGTTTTTATTGCGTCGGGTAATCACAAACAGTTCATTCGAGTGAACTGTATGCCGTGTATCGCACACACCTCGAACTGGCTGCCCGTTTCTGTTGTGCTGGCTCATCGTAAACAGTTCGTATGAATCAACTATATGCCATGTATCGCACACGCGTCTCTAATCTGAATCGTTTTTGATGCCTCCGGCATCACACACAGTTTGTCTTATTGGCGACGGTTTTATTACGACACCGTTTGCGATGCATGCATCGCACACAGTTTGGTCGCAGGGTCTCTGATTCATGTGTCGCGTTAGCGGTCGCCTGCAGTAGTGTGTCCTTGGGTGCATGTTTAGTCCCCAATGCAAGAAATGGCAAGAAATTCCAAAAATTGAGAATCTTGATTATTAAATTCCAGTAAATCCAAAACTTAGTTGAAATTCATGAAACTTGTCGTGGTGTCATATCGACACCAAAAGACTATGATATTGTTTCTTTTGTCAAATTCGAGACAAGTTTTGATATAAGCTTCTTACAAATGGGAGATTATTAATAATTGGAACACAATATCGCAAACGGTTTATTTATTCAAATCATGGGCGTTAGACCAACAACGTACATGCCATGTTTTGGTTAAGTAATAAAGCGGCAGAATTAATCCTCATCAAAAAAGAAAAACAATATACGTGCCGCCACGCATCCCGCGTGCCGTGTGAGCAGGCGTGAGTTGACGGGACGCATGCGAGCAGTCCGCCGCGCAGGTAGACCAAGAGGCGTGCGAGCAGGCGTGTGAATTGACGGGAGGCGTGTTCGTTGCGCAATGTCACCGGGAGACGTGCGAGCAGCTGTGTGAACTAACGGGAGGCGTGGCATGCGAGCAGTCTGCTGCGCAGGCTCATCGGGAGGCGAGCCAGCCCTTTGACCACCGCCCGCCTAGCTCCCACTGCTCCATATTAATGGCGCGCCCGAGCCGCTGGTTATAATAGGCGGCAGCTCCCCCCATTCACTCTACACACACAATCCTCTCTCCCCGCGTGCATCCTCGACGCCGTTCTCAGTCGTCACTGCCGTCTGAAGTGTACGAGGATGCCGTCGAAGCGCACCATCGAAGGGAGTGGCGACGCCGGGGCTGGTGAAGCACCTGAGCACCGCGTGCAGCTGGGCACAGAGGTTGCCGTCTCCGCTGATGAGGCCTCGCACGGGCAGAAGCACGACCTTGACGTCGTCACCGCCGTCGTGCTTACCCGGCCGGAGCCGGAGGTCCACAGCGACTCCGGCGACGATTTCGATGACGACGGAGAACCAGTTAGTCATCTATACCCATTTTGTGGCAAATATATCCTAGGTTTTCTCTGGTTAGTCATGCTTCCCCCTTTTGGGAATAGAAATCCTATGGTTATGTTCTCTCAACTCTCAATCCATGAAATAAGAGTAAGATTCGTTAGATCCGTGTAGTGTATTGATTGTTTGAATGGTACAAATGATAAGTGCTAGCTGTTGATAAGTGAGATATGTACAAATGATCATGCTAATAATCTGACTAGGGTTAGTGATTAATTATATGCTCTGTACAAATGATTTTTTCCAATAATCCGACTATGGTTAGTGTTGCTGCTAATAATTCATGGCCAGATCCTGAGAATTGATTTTGAATGTCCTACATAAATGTTTGTGCCAATTTTTTTCCACATTGGTATGTACATAGATGATCGTGCTAAAAAATCAAACCAAAATCTTGCTAATAATCCATCCAGGGTTAGTGATTTATTGTTGGTTCTGTACAAATGATTTTTGCTAATAATCCGACTAGGGTTAGTGTTCGTGCTAATAATTCATAGCCAGATCTTGAGAATTGATTTTGATATCCTACTTTTCGACATGTAAATTGGTTTGATGCCAAAAGTTGGCTTGCCAAATTTTGGCAACTGCTAATGTTTGCTAGAGATTGGTTGCATACCAATGTTCATTGCCAATCTCACAAAAGGTTGCCAAGTGTTGGCAACTTTTGATTTTGCCAAATGTTGGTAGCAAACCAATCAGACTCTTAATTTTGTTGCACAAAGTTGTGTGCTCTCAATTTATGCATTTCTTTCATCAAGATTACTTGACGATTTAAGGTTCACGCTGTCACACGTTATATTATGTTTCATAAACTCTGCCTGCTGAATTCGCATTATAAAATATACCGACGCCACATTTTTTATTATATGTATAGGTGCTATCTGAGGATGTCGACAGCGAGGATGAAGATGCCTAGAGGAGGTTCAAGAAGCAAAAGCTCGGGGAGCTTTATGCAGGAAAGTATAACAGGCATGTGAGGACCTGGAATCGGGGCTTTGGATGCCCGTTCTGCAACCAGCTCCTTCATCACGAGTATGCAAGTGTTCTGGTGCATGCAAGAGGACGAGCCGTTGGCTCCTTCAAGCAGAAGTATTCTCGCAGGGTGGCGCACACCGCGTACGCTGAGTACCTGGAGAAGCTTCACCTTGGTGCAGGCCTACCGGTAGATGAGATGTGGGATTGAACTATGGCTATGTAGTGTCTTAATTATAACTATGCTTGAGTATGTTTTTTTTTTGAGAAAGATTGAGTATGCTTAATATCGGTTGAACTATGGTTGAACAATGCTTGAGTACGCTTATTATCTATGCCTGAGTATGCTTATATATATATATCTATGTTCACTTATGTCTAGATGAGGGATGAGTATGCAATCAGTTTGGTTGATGGAATTTTATGCTTCTCTTAGACCAACATATGATTGCCCACATCACACAAAGCTTATTAGCGTGAATCGTCTGTGTTACTTTCGGTCTTCCCACACAATTTTATATTAGCAACTGTTTTCCCACAACACGCACAGCTACATGTGGAGAGTTGGCAAAAAAAATCAAACTAGCGGCTGATGGTGTTTGCGCACCGTGTAAATAGTTTGGATGCCAAACGATGAAGTCACCATAAAATCAAGTCTAAATTGCCATTTATCATTTTGGAAACAGTGATTTTTCTTGTGAGATGCTCTCATTTTCAAGGAGTTATCGTTACAACTTGTGCCAGAATTTGCCATTTTTACCACAGAATACTGAGGTCATACCATGGCACCGTGCCAGGTATCATCTTTTTCAGGCATGTCTTTCAATTTTTTAGAGATCAAAAACCAATAAACGACATGTTTGTGGTTGACTCTTGCCACACAAGTCCTTGAAATCTCTCCCCATTCCTCGTAAAAGGCATGAAAATTTACAAAATACCACAAGCATGATTTTCCAAACCGTTTTTGTGCACTTTTTCACGGACCGATTGTGCGAAATTGAATTATGTGCATTAATGCCTAGAAAGTGCACATAACGGCCCAAATATAGTAAATTAGCTCAGAAAAGTGCCAAATTTGAACACGGTGCATTCTAGGGTGTATGTTGATCATAGAAAAAACCTCAAGGACAAACGACAAAGGAAATTTGGATTCCCCTTAAAACCTGGTGATTTCCCTCTCGAAACCACAAAACTTCCTTTGTGATGGTTCGATTTATGAAGAGCGTGTATAACGACATTAGCCAAACCTTCTCAAAAAATTACCACGACATGCTGAGGTCATACCATGGCACCATGCCAGGTATCATCTTTTTCAGGCATGTTTTTCAATTTTCTAGAGTTGAAAAACCAATAAACGACATGTTTGTGGTTGTCTCTTGCCACACATATCATTGAAATCTCTTCCCATTCCCTTGTAAAAGGCACGGAAATTTACTAAATACCACAAGCTTGATTTTTCAAACCGTTATTGTGCACCTTTTTCATGCACCGATTGTGCGGATTTGAATTATGTGCATAAATGCCTAGAAAATGCAAATAATGGCCCAAATATAGTAAATGAGCCCGGAAAAGTGCCAAATTTGAACAAGGTGCATTCTAGGGTCTATGTTTATCCTATAAAAAACTCAAGGACGAACGACCAAGGAATTTGGATTCCCTTCCAATCTTGGTAACATCAATCACACACGGGGTGTGTTTACGAAACGTTGCCTCCGCAGCGCATTATTTTGGCGCAGAAAACCCTCACCAACACGTCAATAAAGAAAAGAAAACCCTCACCCCCTCCCCCCTTCGTCCCCACTCCTCACTCGCACTGCACTCCTCCGCAACTCTGCATGCCAACTTCTATCACCGCGGCCACCCCTTAGCTCGACGACTATCGCCGGCGGGTTTTGGCCGCGCGCCAAACATCACAGGATTTCGCCGCTGCCGCTTGCCGCCGTCTGTCTGCACCGACTTGCGCAGACGTTGTCTGTGCTTGTTCTCGACAGGTCTGCCCAAGTCTTGCATCTCGACGGCGCTCCTCGCAGTCGGCTGCCGCCAACAAACGCCACCGCATTTTGTTTCTTCCCCTCGCCGACGCCTATCGGCACCGACTTTCTTGACTCTGGTCGATTGTTGTTTTCTGCGGGATTTTCCGCAGCCCCCAAATCCGGCCTTCCGCGCTCGCCTCCCTGCCTCACCCATCGGATTCCGCCATGGATAATCCCCTAGATCCCAGCATCCCATGGGCTTCCCTCTCGCTGCGGCCCGCGGCACTGCCGCCGTTGAGCGAAACCCACGTATCTATCAGAGGGGATCCATTGCTCTGGACTCATAGATCTATGGCGCCAGAGGACATGTCGGGGCTGCGTTGGAGGTGGTGGGCAGCAAGGGCAAAATGGATCGAGGAAGCGAGCCATCGATTGGAGACATGTTCGAAGGAGCTGCGCCTGGCGAAGCACAAGGCGGAGGCGCAAGTCGATCTCATGGCAGAGATGCTGAGGGATGTCAGCATCTAGCAGCATCACATCGACTTGGAGCTGGCGCTAATGGCAGAGATCATATTCACGGAGTCGACTGCGGAGGAGAAAACGTGCATGCCTGCGGAATGGTATCCGAACCCGGTGCTGCTATTCAAATGGGCGTTAGAAGAAGCCAAATCGCCCAACCCGCTGCAGCGGCGGTGAGATGACCCACAAGTATAGGGGATCAATCGTAGTCCTTTCGATAAGTAAGAGTGTTGAACCCAACGAGGAGCAGAAGGAAATGACAAGTGGTTTTCAACAAGGTATTCTCTGTAAGTACTGAAAGTAGCGGTAACAAATAGTTTTGATAACAAGATAATTCGTAACAAGCGACAAGTAACAATAGTAAGAAAGTGCAGCAAGGTGGCCCAATCCTTTTTGTAGCAAAGGACAAGCCAGAGCGATCTCTTATATAGAGCAAATAGTTCTTGAGGACACATGGGAATTCTCATCTAGTCACTTTCATCATGTTTGTTTGATTCGCGTTCGCTACTTTGACAATTTGATATGTGGGTGGATCGGTGCTTGGGTGCTATTCTTACTTGAACAAGCCTCCCACTTATGATTACCAACTTGTCGGTGTCAAAACCGGCAGACCTCGGGGTAGGGGGTCCCGAGCTGTGGATCTCGGATCGGTGGTAACAGGAACGAAGGAGACGATGATTTACCCAGGTTCGGGCCCTCTCTAAGGAGGTAAAACCCTACGTCCTACTCTTGTTTATATTGATGGAGATATATCGAGTACAGAGTTGAGCTACCTCGAGATCGCAATGTATGTCTAACTCTAGGGCTAGGTGAATGATGTTGCGTTGATGTCCCCTCTACGGGCTAAACCCTTTGGCTTATATACACGCTAGGGAGGGGATCTAGGGTTACAAGGTCGGTATCTAGGAGCAAGGCGGTAGGAGAGATCTTGGAGTATATGGCAAGTCTTCGGTGGAGACAGTCTTGATCATGCTTCCTGTACACGGCCTCCGGAGTCCACCTTGATCACGCATGAGGGCCCATCGGCCCAACCAAAGAGACAGGCTGGCTAGGTTAGAACCCCCTAATTCAGGACACCGTCAGTAGCCCCTGAACTAGTCTTCGATGCCGAAGTCGACACCCTTCGACCTTCAATTCCGGAGTCTTGGCTCGACAGACGAGTTCCCGTGGTCTATTCTTCGGCCCGACTTAAAGTTCTCGGCCAACCTTTGAGATTCTATTGGGGCCCAATTTCAGACTTCAAAAGTCGTGTCCTCTAGGGAACCAGGCCACTTTATGGAAAAGACGTCGAAGCGTCAGCCCCTTTCATCTTATTTAATAGACGCGCGGCCCTAGTTAGCGGCAATACGCATCTCGACCGCAACCGCATCAAACAATCCCTTCCCATCTCAAGCCCAAGCTCGAGAGCTCGAACAATGGCGAGCGGTGTAGGATCGTCAAAGCACCCTCATGGCCCTGAGAGAGGTGACTGGGGGAGCTGCTCTGTTGTGCGCCTTCAATTAGAGCGCCTGGCCACACAAGGTTATTTGCTGGACGTAGATCTGGCTTCCACCCGTCCCGGATTAATGTCCATCGGCGGTCAGGCCCATGCTGAGAGTTATCCTTCGCCACGAGAAGATGAGTGGGTATGCTTCGTGCCCTTCCTCCTCCGCGGCCTTGGGTTTCCAATTCACCCTTTTCTCTGAGGCTTGCTGGAGTTTTATGGGCTGCAGCTACACCATCTTTCCCCGAATTCATTATTGCATATCGCGGGGTTTGTTGCGCTCTGCGAGCTACACCTCGGCTGTCAGGCGCACTTCGGATTATGGTAGAAGTATTTCTGTATGGTGCCCCACTCCTCGGCTGACAAACTATTCGAGGTCGGAGGAGCTGAAGTCTGCCGAATCGACAAGACTGGCTATCCAGCGGGCACACCTCGGGAACATGCCAATTACTGGCCCTCCGAATGGTTCTACATCAATGACGTCCCGCTGTACCAGCCAGCTCGGCCCAAACTCCTGTCCTTCTCCTTGGATCTGCTGAGGAAACGTTACAGCTGGAGGCCTCAGAGCTCGGCACAAGAGGAAGAGGAAGCCGTGACCAGTCTAGCGGCCAAGGTGAAGCTACTTTCAAGCGCTGGCCTCACCATCATTAATGTGATGGCAATTGCTATAGACCGAAGAGTCCAACCACTCCGGCAATGCCAGCACTTATTGTGCGAGTATAATGGGTCCAACAATGCCTCCCGATCCATCAAGGGAGCTTTTATGGATCAGATGACCCTCGGAACCGTGCTAGCCAGCATATACCAAGGGTCCGCGGAGGAATTCGTCAAGCGCCAGTTCCAAGATGGGCTGTCGTACAACAACCCTGCTGACATAGTAAGTTTTCCTTCCGAGCTCTCCTGCCAACCTCGGAATCTTTAATACTTAATCCTTTACACATCGGTCCTTGAACAGAGGTGGAGGCGTTGGCTTGAGGGCGTGAGCAGTCCGGCCCCTGAGCCAGAGCTGCACTGCCGTGCGGAGGACCCCCTTTACAATGAGGATGAAGACCTGGCCCTTTTTTAAGAAGGGAGAAAGTTTTTTCTGGAGGGCCTTAACGGCTCAAAGGTAGCTATCATCCCTGACATGCCGGGGACGAGGCCAGCCTCATCGGTAACACTCCCTTCCTCTAATCGAAAGCGAGCCCCTGGTCCTCCAGCCCCCAGTCATCTGACTTCTCCTCCAAAGGGGCAGCGCTCCCAACGCCTACGCAGAGAAACGGCTTCACTGGGAAGGTCCCCGCCAGAAGCACAGGAAGCTCAAGCCGAGGTTACGGGGGCAGGTGAAAGTGCCCCCTCAATCACTAGGTAATACTTTGATTTATGCTGCTACAGAGATACTTCGGATCTTAACCTTCTCGATCACTCGCAGGCAGCCTTTATCCACCACGGCAAATGTGGGGGCCGAGGGAGCCACGGCCTTGCCTAGGGAAACAGATGCTCAGCCCGAGGAGTCGGCGACTTCGGCCACTCCGTCCGAGATTCAATTCGCCACAAATTATCGTCGGCGAAAAGCTTCTCTAAATAATCCGGCTTTCTCGGACAGGGAGTTCAATGCCCTCAGCACGGTAGATGCCTACCTCGGGGCAACCCGAGGTGCCTTTGATGAATCGCTGGATGTCTTGTCACGGGGGTTGCGGGTAAGGTTTTTCGCGTATGTGTTTAAAGACAAATACGACTACCAAGTATAGTAGTAGCCCCTAAGGCTTGGTACGAGCCCCTGGGGTCGAATCAAGACATGAATACTAACCAGCAACCACTTCCATGAACAGGAAGCTCGCTTGAAGAACGAGCAATTGACCTCGGCGCTATCTCAAACAAAGCTGCAGCTGGACGCGGCCTTGTCTGAGGTTGAACAGGTGAAGAAATTCACCAGAGAGGTGCGCGGTAAGTGCTTTGTGCTTAAATTGGTCAATGCTAATGGAGGTAGAGTTGACGCCATAATCCCTTGTAGCAGCGGAAGCCCTAAGCCATCTTGAAAGAGACCTGAAGCAGGCCCGCGAGGATCTGGCGTATGCAGAATCGCAGCGTCAAGCAAATCAGCATGTGGTTACTCAAAGAGTGGATAATGTGAATGCGCTTAGGGCCGAGAATGCCCGTCAGGTCTAGGAGATTGAGAGCTTGAAAGCTCGTCTAGCTGTTGCGGAATCAAAAAATCGGCGAACGGATGACATGACTTATGGTAAGTTGTAATTCTCGAGGAATACTTGTCATGTAAATTGTTCGAGGTGATTATCATGCGAATGTTGTTTTGTTGGTAGCTTCTTTATCCGGCCTTCCTCCTGACTCCTGGGGTCCGATGTCCGAAGACATGACAACTCGTCTATCCGTGGTGCATGAAAGTGCATGGAAGTCATTGAGGGATGTGCACCAGGCTTTATGGCCTGACGTGACGCCGGTCCCCGAAGACATGGCCGTTCTAGCCGAATAGCTGAAGAGAGTGCGACGCCGGATCCAAGCTTGGAAAGTATCAGCTTGCCGAGAAGGTGCGAGGGAGGCCTGGCCCATGGTGAAGACCCACTACACTGGTCTAAGGACGACGGAATTAGCAGAGGTGGGACCCATGGGGTCTAACGGGGACGAAATCCCCGCTAGCCAGGCATATGATAGTGTAATGCCTGCGGCGCGATTCTCGCAGAAGGATTGCGCATTGGACACCCTAATAGACGGGCTAGACCGCGCTTGAAAATTTTGTATGACTTTATGTACCGAAGTACTTTATGTCAGTTCGCAGTCCGTTCATCCAAACTCTATGTTGACACCAGATTTTGGCATGGCCAAAGACATTATTAAGATGGCCTAAAATGAAGAAGTGATCTACATGAAAAAGTTTCGTATTATCGACATGAATATCTTTGAAGTTTGGGTCATCGCCATCCGATCTCATCTCGAGGGCCGAAATTGTGCTCAAAGTACTAAGATTTTATATCCAGAGTACTATTCGGCCGATTACGCCTTCAAGACGGCTTCCTATGAGAAAATGATCTACACGGATTGTCTTCGTCTCGTCGAATCGGTCGATTTTGATATAAAAATCGTCTCAATCCGAGATCTTATGCAAAAGTTACAGCCGCTACAAGATGTTGCTACAGTAGATGACCGGAACCTCCACGGGCAACCCTCCGGGTTTCAGATTTCTCTGCTGCAGGCCGGACACTCCGGGGCAACCATCCGGGTTTCGGATTTCTCTGCTGCAGACTTCAGAAAATGGCCAAAAAACCACTCAAGATGGCCTCAAATTGAAAAACGTTCAACATGAAAGTTGTTCGTCTCGTCGAAACGGTTAAAATTGCTTTTGGGCACATTTCCATCCGAGATCATTTACTGCCTCAAAAGTGACCCGCAAGGTGCAGCCAGCTTTTAAACCGAACAGTTTTGGAAAGTTTGGACTCCGAGTTGGACCCAAATTAGGGTTTTGGACGTGAATCGAAACCTTTCCTTGCACGGGAAGTCCAGCCGCCTCTTATATACAAGAGGGGTGACGGCCGATTGAACAACACACAATCGAACAAACACATCTACTTTTTACCCTAGTTTTACATCTCTCCCTTGTTCTTTCTCTCTCGTTCTTCGTTCGTTCTTCGTGTTGAAGGGCAGCGATCTTCGAGGCTCTAGGGGCGGGCGAACCGACCTAGGGCAGCCCATAGCCGCCGCGCGTCCAGACGGGGTCCCTCCCGGGCGCGTGGGGTTTCGGGTGCTCAAAAGCGCCCACCGGATTGCTTGCGTACCGCGCTTCCGGACGGGTCTCCTTCGACGTGAGCTGCGGTGCATCACCCTCAGCGTTGGAGGTACACGGTGACGTGTTCGTGTGCGAACACACTTTTTTGGCGACTCCGCTGGGGACGAAGCTTTGAACGGTCTCCGGCCCGTTCTTGATACGAAGAGATCGTCATCTAGGGTTTGCAATCTACAAAGGTAATATGAATACCCAATTCATTTATGTAGATGCAAATAATGCATATGTTGTTACTAGATCGTTTAATGAGCATAATGTATCGGCTAGCCCTAGTTTTATCAATCATGCATCTAATTATGTGCAACAGCCGATTCAGAATAATCTTCATGCTTCAACTTCATATAATTTTAGCAACATGCAACATATGTATCCCAACTCCCATGCATCGGCAACCCCACAAATCTGTATGCGGATGAGCAACATGATGAGTTCAATTAATCAAGTTGAAACACCCCATGTAGGAACTTCCAATAGCATGCAACAAGGTGTTTCACCTTTTTATTCATCGGCAACAAACTTGCAATATGTTAATCCAAACATGCCAGTGGATAGGGGAATTGGCCATGCTACTACTAGTTATTCGGCCAATTTACCTCAACCATCATATGCTACGCCTCATGCTGTTAATTTTTCGGCACCATGCACAACTGTAGATGTTCATAATTCGGCAACGCACCTTCATGCTCATAGCCGAATAAGTGAAATTCTGGCAGGAGCGCATATGCCTTCACCTAACACCATAGCATATAATCTTGCCCCTACACAATTACAGAATTTCGGCAACATCTCATTGCCGAAAGAGTCTAAAAGCGTTGGGGGGCAACCATATCCAGACTGGGTAATTGAGAACAAGCTTACATTCTCTTGGGATTTGTGCAACGCTATTCGTCAGGAACTAATAGAAAGCGGGAAGCCTCACGATTTTGCTGTTGTAAAGGCTAGAGTTGTGGAAATGATGCATTGACCCAGTACTGTAGCATTCAGTGTACCCCCCTAAACAATTGCAAAGTTTTGGCAACTCATTGTCGAAAGAATCTCAAAGCATTGGGGGGCAATCTCATGAGGAGTGGATGGAAATTGAGATGAATTTTTTTTAAAGCTCGACAAGCTGAGATGTGGGCTAAAATAAGACATGAACGATAAGCTTTGCAAATTCAAAAAGAGAAAAGTAATGATTCAGGTAACAAAGAAAATTCGGTTATTGAAAAAGCCGAATCAAATAGTATGTGTACCGAATCTACTGAAGAAAAAGAGGACGCCAAGGCATTGGAGAGTCATTCAAGTGATACAACCATCATGCTCTCCCAACGTGTATGAAGAGATATGTCTACCAAGTGATTTACCTATTTTCAGATTTGGTCACAACTTTATTGTTGATGCATTTGTTAGGAAAAATCTTATAAGTAATTTTGAAAGACCAATGATGAAGGGTAATTTACTTGTTGGCAATATAATTGTTACAAAGCATATCGGTCAACACATTGTACCATTCGAGGAGACCGATAGTGACTTATTATTGCAACCAAAGTTTTTCCCATTGTTTTATGTGAAGTTTATATCTAAGTGGGTAGCTTTGCTTGTTTCTTACTTGGCTTACACTTGGTCTCAATTGAGACATATGTGTTCTAACTATTTTCATTTCAGAAATTTAAAGCCAAGGTTAAATTCTATTAAGAAAACTGATGCTAGTATAATATCTTATCCAAAGACATCGGAGATAGGGTGCAAAACACAATGCATAGCTGAATGGGGTGATGCAAAATCTGTACCATTCGTTTGCTTAACTCCAAAGCCGTTCTCACAGCAAGATTGTCTAGAAAATAAAAAGTTTACCTTCAATTCAAGCATGTGTGATCGAATATTTGATTTGTTGCTGAAAAATAATTTAAATTAGAATTCTTGATCACCATGTCAAGCCATCAATCCAAGGACGAATGTATTGTAGGTTGCAACATTCGTCCAAACATAATTTTGAGGATTGCAATATGTTTCGTCAAATAGTCAAATCGGCCATTGATAAAGGACGATTGAGATTTGTTGAAACACCAAAGGATGACCAGTCTATTCCGATTGGTCCTGATGGCAAAAAGTTTTTGCATCGGCTGCTTCAAGCTGATCCATTTAAACATGAGAATGTAAAAACTGCGGATAATGGGATCAAGCTTTCAAGTAAGAAAGTTGTTCAAGAGCACAATGATAATATTCTTGAGGGTGAAAATTCCATCAAAGTTGCAATGAAGACGCCAAGTACTGGGGGGCAACACGAAAATCCAAAGATTGATGCAAGCACAACCAACGAAAGAAAGGTCGAGGTAAGCACAAAGGTAAAAAGCCGAAAGTCACTTTTGCGCAGCTATTGGAAAAATATCAGAAGATAAGTGAGGAGGAGATTGCTTATCGGCCAAGTAATTCAAAAGCATCAAGATCACCCCGTAGGCGCAAATCTGAGGACCGGCATTGGCAAAGGGGAAATTTCAATGAATCATATTCATATCCATATTTTGGGCCTCCAATGCCGATGCCATGGATACCTCCCTACGCTAATTTTTATCCATATTCATCATGGGACATGTATGATTCAAGTGCACATTCTCCATCTTATTTTAGACCATCTCACAAACATTATGCAGCTCCAAGAGGATCAACATTTGATGAACAATCACATGTCAAAGACCGTTTCAATCATAAGGAATCGATCCGGAGCTCAAGGAAGAATAAAGAGGAGGTCAAGCAAGTTTATCGCATTAAAAGAGATGGTCGTAAGAGTGCTACTTCAGATTTGATCTCAAATGAACAAGAGCCAATTAAAGTGTTGACATTGGCTACAAAAGGCAATGAGGCAAGTCAATCAAGTACCAAATCTACAGAGAAGAAGTTGAGAGTGCACAAGGTAAAACAAGAATTGCCACTTCAAAGAAAATCTCAGCCAGGGTGCCCACTTGGCTTATCGTATTGGCAAAAGAAGGAATTACAAAAGCTTAGTGCACATGAACTGAGAAAGAAGAACATGGCATGGGTTCCCAAGAGGAGCAGTCAAAATAAAATTGATGTCCAGCCTTCTATTGCAACAAGTGTTACAAAAGTGAAGAAGGAGAAGAATGAAAGGAGTAAACAATTCAGCCGAAGGTTTCCATCACCCCCTCAAAATCTTCGGTTAGCACATCATCCATATTCATCAAGCATCTCATTGATGCCTATGCCATGGAACTCATCCTCATGTATGATTGGTTACCCTCCATGGGCTTACTTTGATCCATGGTTGCAATATAATTTCTTATATCATGAAAGGGTATTACCAAATCATTATACATTTGATTAGCTACATGTTTGTTGCTGATCCAAATGGCCAAAATACTTGATTTTTCATTCCATTTGTTTATTTCGGCTATACATGCTTTGGTGGATGAAGTATATACACAACTTATGGTAATGGCCGGTATTTGACTATCACCCTGAGAATCTATCTAAGCATGGCCGGTGCAGTATTCTGACATCGTCCTTAGCACAGTTGGATACCAAGACAAGGCACATATTCATTGAAATTTATACTTATACCTATGTTATGCTTCGATGGAGTTGAGACATTATGACCGATGCCATTCAAAATATGTTGCGACCAATTCATAGCAAAATTGGTGAGTGGGCTTATGCTTTGATTTAATATGATTTGGTCTACAAATCTTTCAAATTTACGAGAGGCCAAATCATTGTTTGTTTTATTATTGAGCATCGGATTTATGACATGCATAATATAGATATTAGGCTTGTCTCTCTAGTACTACGGAGATTATGTTTTGATTGTTGAATTCATAACAATGGCCAAGGTGTTGGTGTTGTTTATATATCTCCTTATGGTGCTATTTTGTGATGCCTCATGCCTCTTAAAATATTTATGCACAAATTATCAAAGCCGAATATGCATTGTTATTCGGATTGGAGCTTTTACTTGCTATAGGTGCTATACATATTGAGACTTTCGGTGATTCGTTATTAGTAGTGCAACAAATATCAAAAGTTATCAATATTTTGACGAATCGCTTATAATTTATCTTAAGGCATGTTTAGATGTAATATTCTCCTTGGGTGGCTTTCAAATTGTTTATATATCTAGACATGATAATTGGAGAGAATTGGCACAGCAAGCATCTGGCTACCATGTTGATCATAGTGTATTGCATATTTATCAATAGCCGATGCTTAGTCTCGTCGAAATAGGTAAGGCCGAACTGAAGCCCACCGCTTCGGCCACTAATGAAATTTTTATGCAGGCGAAAGCAAGGATCGGAGAAAGTTCATTGTTGATTATCTGCAAGATCCTAGAAGAAGGGTGGAAAATATAGTTTGGAGCATGGCTTTGACATGCATATCTATGGAAGTTTATCGTCGAATTAATGAAGTCCGGAAGGTTTCACCCAAGTTTGCATCAAAAGTTCAAGTAAGCAATGGACGATATATAGTTATCGTGCTAAGCATATAGATGGCCGATATATACTTATCGCCCTAAGCACATACAAATGGCCGATGGATTGTTGACATCGTCCTTAGATCAAGCATTATGCAAGTTATTTTTCGGCACGCTAGCTATGCCGAAAAACAGGGGGGGCATGTGTTGACACCAGATTTTGGCATGGCCAAAGACATTATTAAGATGGCCTAAAATGAAGAAGTGATCTACATGAAGAAGTTTCGTATTATCGACATGAATATCTTTGAAGTTTGGGTCATCGCCATCCGATCTCATCTCGAGGGCCGAAATTGTGCTCAAAGTACTAAGATTTTATATTCAGAGTACTATTCGGCCGATTACGCCTCCAAGACAGCTTCCTATGAGAAAATGATCTACACGGATTGTCTTCGTCTCGTCGAATCGGTCGATTTTGATATAAAAATCGTCTCAATCCGAGATCTTATACAAAAGTTACAGCCGCTACAAGATGTTGCTACAGTAGATGACCGGAACCTCCGGGGGCAACCCTCCGGGTTTCAGATTTCTCTGCTGTAGGCCGGACACTCCGGGGCAACCATCCGGGTTTCAGATTTCTCTGCTGCAGACTTCAGAAAATGGCCGAAAAGTCACTCAAGATGGCCTCAAATCGAAAAACGTTCAACATGAAAGTTGTTCATCTCGTCGAAACGGTTAAAATTGCTTTTGGGCACATTTCCATCCAAGATCATTTACTGCCTCAAAAGTGACCCGCAAGGTGCAGCCAGCTTTTAAACCAAACAGTTTTGGAAAGTTTGGACTCCGAGTTGGACCCAAATTAGGGTTTTGGACATGAATCCAAACCTTTCCTTGCACGGGAAGTCCAGCCGCCTCTTATATACAAGAGGGGTGACGGCCGATTGAACAACACACAATCGAACAAACACATCTACTTTTTACCCTAGTTTTACATTTCTCCCTTGTTCTTTCTCTCCCGTTCTTCATTCGTTCTTCGTGTTGAAAGGCAGCGATCCTCGAGGCTCTAGGGGCGGGCAAACCGACCTAGGGCAGCCCATAGCCGCCGCGCGTCCAGACGGGGTCCCTCCCGGGCGCGTGGGGTTTCGGGTGCTCAAAAGCGCCCACCGGATTGCTTGTGTACCGCGCTTCCGGACGGGTCTCCTTCGACGTGAGCTGCGGTGCATCACCCTCGGCATTGGAGGTACACGGTGACGTGTTCGTGTGCGAACACTGTGTCAGCCAGCCTTCGGTTTCCGCCACCTCGGATAAAAACCGATGAGTGTCCCGTACTACTGGCCGAGGTTATCGGACCAGATGCTTCAGGTGACTAGGCAATCGGGCTAAGCGGCTCGAAAGACAAGAGGGTAACGGAAAGTTATGTTATATTACTATTTAACTTAAGAAACATCTTCCAAGGAAAATAGTTCTTCCAATAGTTCCTTTCTTCGGGTTATTGTGTCGAACACATCTGTCCGAAGACGGGTGACCTCGGGGTAAAGCCCCTGGTCGGGGTTTAAAAAGGCCCCTTCCACATTATCCCTATGTCGTGGCCGACCGATTTGCATTGTAAGACCGCTAGCTTTCGGCTTTGTCCATCTGAGGTACTACACCGGCTGACCCGGGAGTAACAATCACAGCAGTGCTCCCTTTGCTCCCTAGCCGAAATATCAGGAACGTAAGGGGCAAGCACAGGAGCCGGGCGACCCAGCTTGGCCAAATCTTAAAGCAAATCGATGCATATAGTGGCTCGAAAGACGATAGTATATAAGAGGTGGAATAACTCATGTTTTGAAAAGAACATGCTGTATCGTCCCCGGGATCATTTAACAATGTTCCGAGGTGGAAATAATAAATAATGAGCAAAAGATTAAGACAAAGACAAGGTGTAACTTATTTACATGGACCGTGTACGGGGTGTCAAGCATAGAAGCGTCGGAGTAGCGCCGCATTCTAGGGGTTGGGCTCTAATCGGCCGTCCTCCGGATCTTGGATTTGATAGGCTCCTCCGATGAGTACTTGGTCAATAATGAACGGCCTGTCCCATCTAGGGGAAAGTTTGTGCTTTTGTTTTTCGGGGTGTAGCCTCATTACGAGATCCCCAACGTTGAATTCTTTGGCACGAACCTCTCTGCCATGGTAGCGCCGGGCCTGCTGCTGATAGATAGCTGACCTTGCCCGTGCGACATTGCGCTCTTCTTCGAGAGCATCTAGGGCATGTTGCCGATCCAGCTCGGCCTCTAGCTCCTCATACATGCGTACCCGAGGTGCGTCGTGTATGATGTCACAGGGGAGGACCGCCTCAGCGTCGCATACCATAAAAAACGGGGTATATTTCGTGGACCTGTTCGGTGTTGTGCACAAGCCCCATAGTACGGAATCAAGTTCCTCGACCCATTTACAGTCGGCCTTTTTAAGGGAGCGAACTAGTCTTGGCTTTATTCCACTAAGGATTAGTACATTGGCTCGCTCCACCTGCCCATTAGACTGCGGGTGGTAAACGGACGCATAGTCGAGCTTAATGCCCATTTTCTTACACCACACTTTAACTTCTTTGGCCGTGAAATTGGTTCCGTTGTCTGTAATCAAACTGTGGGGGACACCGTAACGATGTACCACTCCAGAGATGAATCCGATTACCTGGACAGCCTCGGCTGAGGTGACCGGCTTTGCTTCGATCCATTTGGTAAATTTGTCTACCATGAGAAGGAGGTATTTGTTTTTGTTTGATCCACCCTTGAGTGGCCTGACCATATCTAGTCCCCAGACCGCGAAAGGCCAAGTGATGGGGATGGTACGAAGGGCCGTGGGGGGCATGTGGCTTTGTTTGGCAAATACCTGACAGCCTGGGCAACGCTGTACCAATGTTGATGCATCGGCGCCTGCAGTTGGCCAATAGAAACCAGCTCGGAAAGCCTTGCTGACCAAGGTCCGAGCAGCGGCGTGATGTCCACTCATGCCAGAGTATATCTCCTGAAGCAGGAGTTTTCCTTCTTCCTCGGTTATGCATCGCTGTAAGACGCCCGTGGTACTCATTTTTTTTAGAGCTCTCCTTCGTGAACCTTGTAGGCTTTAGATTGCCTTACGATCCGACGCGCGTCGGTTTGGTTAATGGGGAGCTCTTTTCGGAGCAGGTATGCCAGGAGTGGCTCGGTCCAGGGTGCAATGACTGCCATGACTTCATGTGTGGAAGCAGTTTCCCGGACCACTGAGCCACCCACTATGCCTTCGTCGTCTTCGGGCGTGGCATGGCACCCGACGTCGCTTGGCTCCGACGTTCCTTTGTCTTCTTGCCAGACTACGGATGGCTTAAAGAGTCATTCGAGGAAGGTGTTTTCTGGGACCTTATCCCGTTTTGCACCCAATCGAGCGAGTACATTCGCGGCCTGGTTGCTATCTCGGGGTATGTGGTGAAATTCCAGCCCCTCGAACCTGGCTGAGATCTTTAGGATGGCATTCCAGTAAGCTGTCATCTTCGGGTCTTTGGCGTCGAACTCGCCATTGACTTGTGAGATGGCAAGGTTAGAATCACCTCGGACCTCCAGGCGTTTGACACCCATGGAGACTGCTATCCGGAGTCCGTGCAGGAGGGCTTCGTATTCGGCCGCATTATTGGAGTCCGTGTACATGATTTGTAGCACGTATCGAATGTTGTCTCCCGTGGGTGACGTGAGCACAACGCCAGCCCCTAGGCCGGCGAGCAATTTGGAACCATCAAAATACATTGTCCAATGCGAGTAAGTGCTGTATTCACCGGGGAGTTCGGCTTCGGTCCATTCGGCCAAGAAGTCTGCCAACACCTGGGATTTAATGGCCCGGCGTGGTTTATAGATGATTTCGAAAGGTAGGAGCTCTATGGCCCATTTGGCGATACGTCCCGTTGCATCCCTATTATTGATTATGTCATTTAGCGGGACGTCGGATGCCACGGTCACCGAACACTCTTGAAAGTAGTGCTGGAGTTTTCGTGATGCCATGAAGACTGCGTAGGCAATCTTTTGATAGTGAGGGTAACGTGACTTGCACGTAGTTAAGACTTCGGATACGTAATATACAGGCCTCTGGACCTGGAATTTATGACCCTCCATATCTCGTTCGACCACGAGAACTGCGCTAACCACCTGGTTTGTGGCCGAGATGTATAATATCATCGGTTCACAGATACCTGGTGCTGCCAGGATGGGATTGGTGGCGAGGAGAGCCTTGATGTCTTCCAGGGCCGCCGCGGCCTCCTTAGTCCATTTGAATGTTTTGGTCTGCTTTAGCAGCTTGTAAATGGGCAGGGCTTTTTCTCCGAGTCATGATATGAAGCGGATCAAGGCCGCCATGCAGCCTGCCAATTTTTGTGCATGTTTGAGCTCTGTTGGGATCTTCAAACGGTCCAAGGCTCGAATTTTAGCCGGATTGGCTTCAATTCCTCGGCTGGATATGATGAAGCCGAGGAATTTGCCTGCAGGGACTCTGAAGACGCATTTCTCCGGATTGAGTTTTATTTGGTATTCCCGTAGGCTGGCAAATGTGTCGCGGAGGTTGTGTACTAACTGGTCGATGTGTTTGGTTTTGACAACCACATCGTCCACGTAGGCTTCGACGGTCCTTCCGATGTGTTTTTCCAAGCATGTTTGAATCATACGCTGGTACGTGGCACCAGTGTTCTTTAGTCCGAAGGGCATCGTGTTGAAGCAAAACGACTCATAGGGTGTGATGAATGCCGTTGCTGCCTGGTCGGATTCCTGCATCTTTATTTGATGATATCCTGAGTAGGCATCCAGGAAGCACAGTGCATCATGGCCCGCTGTGGCGTCTATGATTTGGTCGATATGGGGTAAGGGGAAGGGGTCTTTGGGGCAAGCTTTGTTGAGGTCTTTGAAGTCGACACACAAATGCCAGGACCTATCCTTCTTTGGTACCATAACCAAATTGGCCAACCAGTCGGGGTGCTTTATATCTCGGATGAATCCTGCCTCCAATTGTTTTGCCAGCTCCTCACCCATTGCTTGACGCTTGGGCTCGGAGAAATGCCGAAGTGTTTGCTTGAAAGGCTTATAGCCTTTCAATATGTTCAGGCTGTGCTCTGCAAGCCTACGGGGTATCCCTGGCATGTCAGAGGGGTGCCAGGCGAATATATCCCAGTTTTCCTTGAGGAAAGTGCGTAACGCTTCGGCGACCTCTGGATCGAGGTTAGCCCCTATGGATGCCGTTTTAGCAGGATCTGTTGGGTGTACTTGGAATTTGACTATTTCGTCAGCCGGTTTGAAGGAAGTGGACTTCGATCTTTTGTTGAGGACGACATCGTCCGGGTCGACTTCGGCCTGTAGCGCGGTTAGCTCCTCAGCCGCAAAGGCTTTGGCCAGAGTCTCGAGGGCAAGGGACGCCATCTTATTCTCGGCTTTGTGTGCCCTGTCGGGGTCGCTTGAGATGGTGATGATCCCTTTCGGGCCTGGCATCTTGAGCTTCATGTAGCCGTAGTGCGGGACCGCTTGAAATCTAAAAAAAGCGTCCTGTCCGAGAAGGGTGTGGTATCCGCTCTTGAAAGGAGCGACGTGGAACATGATCTCTTCAGAGCCGTAATTATCCGGGGTTCCAAAGAAAACGTCCAAGGTTATTTGTCCGCTGTAGCGTGCCTTTCGTCTGGGGACTATACCTTTAAAGGTGGTGGTACTCTATTCTATGCGCGATTTATCGATGTGCATTTTATCCAAAGTGTCCGCGTATATTAGATTTAAACTGTTGCCCCCGTCCATAAGGACCTTATGGAGCCGGCAGTTGTCCACGATAGGGTTGAGGACCAGCGCGGCGGGACACCTATCTGGGGTTGATCTCGGCCTATCGTTATGGTCGAAGGTAATCGGCGTGTCTATCCACGCGCCCCGAGATGGTACTTGCCGGACAGAATTGATTTCTCGCAGAGCCCGTTTGCGCTGGTTGTTGGACTTGAAGGTCTCATAGATCATTAGGACCTTGTCTTCCTCCGAGGTCTGTTCGAGGTGGCAGGAGGTGCCCGCCAGGAGGGAGGATCCCCCTTTAGCCACCTACCTCAATACCCAACAGTCACGAAGACTGTGAGTCGGGCAGGAGTTGATCAGCACGGCGTGGATCGGGCATGGTTTATCCAGAAAGCCATCCAGAGTTGTCCCGGGGTGGCCGGAGATTTTCTTCTTCTTCCGAGGTCGATCGCCCGGGGTGTTCCATTTGTGAGGTTCGCGTCGAGGCACTGATCGGTCGCGTTCCGGGTAGTCGTCCCAGATCGAGTCCGTGTTTCCCCCAGTCCACCAGGCGTCTTCGATGGCGCAAAATCGTGCCACCAGGTTGGTCAAATCCGAGATTGTTTGAACACATCGACGAGCAAGGGCGTTCGAGACACCTTTATCCTTGCATCCATGCCGGAAGGCTGCGATTATGTCAGAGTCCTGGTAGTCCGATATCCTATCTTTGACAGACAAGAATCTGGCCCAGAAGTGTCTAATCGATTCGTTTGGGAGCTGCCGTACGTAGGCGAGGTCCCAGATATCGAGCGGGCCGAAGTTGTCGGGACGATACTCTGGATGGGAGGTGAGTGGATGAGTTCCGATCTCTAAGGACCATGGGTCCGAAACCCTATTAACCTTGTCCCATGTCGGATTAGTGGCCGTCGGTCCGGCCGGGTTGATTCGAAGATCAGCCCTCTGGACCACCGGCATGTCGCTGTCCGACTCGCTTTCCAGAAAGTACCTTAGTCCCTCGTCCTTATGGGAATCCCCCGCAGGAGCCACAGGGGGGTCGTGCTTCGCCTCCAATTCACGTGGAGGCGTCCTCATGCTCGCTACTTCGAGCGTGGAGGTCAGCCCTACAGGCTTAGGGCTATTAACCGGTGATTCCATCGATCCTCCTGTCGATCGCATAGCGGAACTCTCAATGAAAGCACCAGTGTCGGTGTCAAAACCGGCAGACCTCGGGGTAGGGGGTCCCGAGCTATGGATCTCGGATCGGTGGTAACAGGAACGAAGGAGACGATGATTTACCCAGGTTCGGGCCCTCTCGAAGGAGGTAAAACCCTATGTCCTGCTCTTGTTTATATTGATGGAGATGTATCGAGTACAGAGTTGATCTACCTCGAGATCGTAATGTATGTCTAACTCTAGGGCTAGGTGAATGATGTTGCGTTGATATCCCCTCTACGGGCTAAACCCTTTGGCTTATATACACGCCAGGGAGGGGATCTAGGGTTACAAGGTCGGGATCTAGGAGCAAGGCGGTAGGAGAGATCTTGGAGTATACGTCAAGTCTTCGGTGGAGACAGTCTTCATCATGCTTCCTATACACGGCCTCCGGAGTCCACCTTGATCAGGCATGAGGGCCCATCGGCCCAACCGAAGAGACAGGCTGGCTAGGTTAGCACCCCCTAATCCAGGACACCATCACCCCTCTCGCAAGCATCCGCAAACTACGAAAGAAGAATTAAGATAAATCAAACCATGCATGAAACATATGGATCCAAATCAGCCCCTTACGGAATAGTGCATAAACTAGGGTTTAAGTTTCTGTCACTCTAGCAACCCATCATCTAATTACTACTCCACAATGCCTTCCCTTAGGCCCAAAGATGGTGAAGTGTTATGTAGTCGACATTCACACGACACCACTAAAGGAAGAAACAACATACATATCATCAAAATATCGAACGAATACCAATTCACATGATTACTTATGACAAGACTTCTCCCATGTCCTCAAGAACAAAAGTAACTACTCACAAATCATATTCATGTTCAAGATCAGAGGGGTATTGAATAGCATTAAGGATCTGAACATATAATCGTCCACCAAATAAACCAACTAGCATCAACTACAAGATGTAATCAACACTACTAGCAACCCACAGGTACCAATCTGAGGTTTTGAGACAAAGATTGAATACAAGAGATGAACAAGGGTTTGAGATGAGATGGTGCTAGTGAAGATGTCGATAAAGATTGGTCCTCCCACGATGAGAGGATCGTTGGTGATGTCGATTGCTTCGATTTCCCCCTCCCGGGGGGATGTATCCCCGGCGGAATCGCTCCACTGGAGAGCAAAATTGCTCCTGCCCAGGTTCTGCCTCGAGACGGCGGCACTTCGTCTCGAAAGTCTTCTCTATAATTTTTTAGGGCAAAAGAGCCTATATAGCAGAAGGAGAGGGCCGGAGGCCTACCAGGGGCCCCACAAGGCATCAGGGTGCGCCCAGGGGGGGACCCTATTGCCTTGTGGGCAACTGGTGGGTCCCCTCTGGTATATTTTTCCTCTAATATTTTTTATATATTCAATAAAAAATATCCTTGAAATTTCAGGTCAATTGGAACTCTGTAGAATAGGTATCTCTGATGTAGCTATTTCAGGTCCAGAATGCCAGCTGCCGGTATTCGCCCTCTTCATATAAATCTTGCAAATTAAGAGAGAAAAGGCATAAGAATTGCATCATAAAGTGACATAATGACCAAATACATTATAAATAACAGTAGGAAATCATGATGCAAATTGGACGTATCAACTCCCCCAAGCTTAGACCTCACTTGTCCTCCAGCGAAAGCCGAAATCAATAATCATGACCACATGTTTAGAGAGATAGGTGTCGATAAAAATGAAATACGGACATGAAGGCATCATGATCTTTATTATAACAGCAATAAATCATCATAAAACTTCTCATGAAAAAGTAACATTTCATCCACAAGATAAAGTATGAACTACAAACCCTATTGAAAACTAACAAACTATGATCTCAGTCACTGATGCAATTGCAATTCATCATATTATCAGAAAGAGTCTATGTAAGAGCTTTGTTTATCAAGTTCACATACTCAACTATCATTTAGTCTTCTATGATTGCTGACACTCACGGCATGCTTATGGAGCGAAAGTTTTAGCCAGACACATAGAAAGATAGGGGCTTAAAGTTTCGCCTCCCAACTTATTTACCTCAAGGGTAATGTCAACAATAATAATTCATGATTACCTACATCCAACTGGATATATATGTCTGGATCTTTCCCCACCACATGATGCTTGCCAAGAGAGAAAATAAAAATGGAATAGAGGAGAATGCTATTGACTCTTGCATGAAAGTAAATACATAAAGTAAAAGATAGGCCCTTCGCAGAGGGAAGCAGAGGTTGTCATGCGCTTTTTTATTTTTGGATGTGCAAACTCTTAATGTAAAGGAACGTCACTTTATATTGCCCCTTGTGATAGCGACCTTTATTATGCAGTCTGTCGCTTTTATTTCTTCACCATCACAAGATCGTACAAAGCTTATTTTCCCTTACAATAAAAGTTCATACATATTTAGGAGCAATTTTTATTGCTTTTGCACCGATGACAACTTACTTGAAGGATCTTATTCAATCCATAGGTAGATATGGTGGACTCTCATGACATGAAACTGGGTTTAAGGGTTTTTGGATGCACAAGTAGTATCTCTACTTAGTGCGGAATTTTGGCTAGCAAAAGATAGGGGGACAGGCACCACATGTTAGAGGATACAAAACAATATAACTTCTATGTGAATATAAGCAAACATAACTCATTACGTTGTCTTCCTTGTCGAACATTGACTATTTGACATAGAATATTTAATGGGGGCTAACAATCACAAAAGATGTCTAAGATAGTATATTTATATGTGAGACCTCTCTTTCTTTATTACTTTTTCATGAATTGCAACAATGACCAATGCTATGTTTGTCAACTTCCAACAAGTTTTATCATTTATACTTATTTATGTGAAGTCATCACTTCCCATGGGATTAGCATATGATTTCTCTTGTTTTATTCTTTTTTTTCTAAGATTGGATCAACAAAAGTAAAACAACTCAACTCAAACTACTCTTTATTATATAACTCTCACACTCGATTACATAGATAGATAGATCACAAAGCAAACACTAGAAACTAGATCATACTAAAACTTTTATTCTTCTAAATCACGAAATAACTAAAGATTGAACTAAGATAGATAATTATGATAAAAGTGATGGTGATACGGTACCAGGGCACCTCCCCCAAGCTTGGCACAAGCCAAGGGTGGTGCCCATACCCGTGTACTCAAGTCTCCTTCTTCGGTGATGGTGGTGTTGATGATGTGATAGGCTTGTCCTCGGTCTTCCAAGGCAAAGGCTCCCCATCATAAAAGGATAAATGTGTTTCCGGAGTCCTGAAACTTGCAGCTAAACTCATACCTTTGAACTTGGCCTCATACTCAAAATTCTGGTTTTGTAGATCATAGATTTGGGCCTGAAGGTGATCAATCCGGTCATTGAGCTTGCAGATGACGTCCCCAATATATTTGTTGTCCACCTTATGCTGACGGATGAATTCCGTGATCATGGGGTGGTTAGCATTGAGTCCGCGTTCCACCATCCCTTGGCACTTGAAGATCTCCTGTTCCACCGTTTCAAGCCTGGCCTTCTCGCTCCCGGTCTTCTTAGGTCCTTGAACGTCCCGGATGTGGAGCACCCCCTCGCGCATCTCAATGGCTTGAGGGTGCTTCATCACCTCCGGTAGGTCAGGATTGATGACCTTCTCGAAGAATTTGTCCTTCGACCAAGTTGGAAGCGCCATAGCTATCTAGATCTGTCAGAAAAAACAACCCGAAACAAGAACAGAGGAGAAACTTGCGATACGGTGGTCAAATCATACGAAAGTATATATAAAGAATTTTTATCTTGCAAAACAAGCATACGAGAGGAAAACGGAGTCGGGAAGGCACACGAGGGGCCCACAAGGCAACACAGCGCGCCCCAGGGGGGTTGCGCCCTGTTGCCTTGTGACCTCCTCGTGGGTCCTCTCAGCTATTTCTTATTCTTGTATTTTTTCTAATATTCCAAAACGGACAGAAATATTTTTTATGGAATTTTAGGAGTCGGTTTACTTACCGTATCACATACCTACCCCTTTTCAGGGTTCTGGAGCATTCCGGAAGGACTCTTGGATATGTTCTTCGGGTGTCATAGTTTGAATAATATTAGTGTCGACATTAATGGGTGTACCTAAGATATAATGCTTAATTCTTTGCCCATTCACCACTCTCGGGTTGGTGCCTTCGGAGTTGTTGATTTTGATAGCTCTGGAGCGATAAACTTCTTCGATGATATACGGCCATTCCCATTTAGAGGGAAGTTTTCCTGCAAAGAATCTGAAACGAGAGTTGTACAATAGAACTTGCTCACCTACTTGAAATTCCCGTTTTTGAATTCTTTTATCATGCCATCTTTTGACTTTTTCTTTAAATAACTTGGCATTTTCATAGGCTTGGGTTCTCCATTCATCTAAGGTGCTAATATCAAATAACCTCTTTTCATCGGCAAGTTTAAAATCATAATTAAGTTATTTAATTGCCCAATAAGCTTTATGTTCTAACTCAAGAGGTAAATGGCATGCCTTTCCATAAACCATTTTATATGGAGACATACCCATAGGATTTTTATAAGTAGTTTTGTAAGCCCATAATGCATCATCAAGTTTCATAGACCGATTCTTCCTGGATCTATTAATGGTATTTTGCAAAATTAATTTTATTTCTCTATTACTCAATTCAACTTGACCACTAGACTGAGGATGATATGGAGATGCAATTCTATGATTAACATCATACTTAGCAAGCATTTTACGGAAAGCACCATGTATAAAATGTGAACCACCATCAGTCATCAAATATCTAGGGACTCCAAACCTCGGAAATATAACTTCTTTAAGCATTTTAATAGATATGTTGTGATCAGCACTACTAGTTGGAATAGCTTCTACCCACCTAGTAACATAATCAACAGCAACTAAGATATGTGTATACCCATTAGAGGAAGGAAAAGGTCACATATAATCAAAACCCCAAACATCAAATGGTTCAATAACAAGTGAATAATTCATAGGCATTTCCTGACGTTTACCAATATTACCAATTCTTTGACATTCACCACAAGATAGGACAAACTTACGTGCATCTTTAAAAGAGTAGGCCAATAAAAACCAGACTATAATACCTTATGTGCAGTTCTGTCTCCCGCATGGTGTCCTCCGTATGCCTCGGAGTGACACTTTCGTAGGATTTGTTCCTGTTCATGCTCAGGTACACAATGTCTAATAATACCATCTACTCCTTCTTTATATAAATGCGGGTCATCCCAAAAGTAATGTCTTAAATCAAAGAAGAACTTTTTCTTTTGTTGGTATGTGAAACTAGGTGGTAAATATTTAGCAACAATGTAATTGGCATAGTATGCATACCCAGGAGTGTTACGAGAAGCATTTATTACAGCTAATTGTTCATCAGGGAAATCATCATTAATAGGAAGTGGGTCATCAAGAACATTTTCCATTCTAGACAAGTTATCTGCTACGAGGTTCTCAGCTCCTTTTCTATCAACAATATGCAAATCAAATTCTTGTAACAAAATAACCCACCTAGTAAGTCTAGGCTTAGCATCTTTCTTTTCCATAAGATATTTAATAGTAGCATGATTAGTGTGAATAGTAACCTTGGAATCAACAATATAGGATCTGAATTTATCACATGCAAACACAACTGCAAAAAATTCTTTCTCAGTAGTAGCATAGTTTCTTTGAGCACTGTCTAGAGTTTTACTAGCATAATGAATAACATTCAATTTCTTATCAACTCTTTGGCCTAGAATGGCACCAACAGCATAATCACTAGCATCACTCATAATTTCAAAGGGTAGGTTCCAATCAGGTGGTTGAACAATAGGTGCAGATATTAAGGCTTTCTTAAGTATTTCAAAGGCTTCTATGCAATCATCATCAAAAACAAAATGGAACATCTTTTTGCAAGAGATTAGTAAGAGGCCTAGAAATTTTAGAGAAGTCTTTTATAAACCTTCTATAGAAACCAGCATGACCAAGGAAACTTCTTATACCTTTGATGTCTTTAGGACATGACATTTCTCAATTGCATCAACTTTAGCTTTATCAACTTCAATACCTCTTTCAGAAATTTTATGCCCAAGGACTATACCCTTCATTCACCATAAAGTGGCACTTCTCCCAATTCAAGCCAAGAATGATTTCTTCACATCTCTGCAAAACTCGATCAAGGTTGCTTAAGCAATCATCAAAGGAAGCTTCGTAAATGGAGAAATCATCCATGAAAACCTCAACAATCTTTTCACAAAAGTCGGTGAATATAGCGGTCATACATCTTTGAAAGGCAGCAGGTGCATTACACAAACCAAAAGGCATACGACGATAAGCATAGGTTCCAAAAGGACAAGTAAACATGGTTTTCTCTTGATCTTCTGGTGATACAGGTATTTGAGAAAAACCAGAATAACCATCTAGGAAGCAAAAGTGTGTATGCTTAGATAATCTTTCTAACATTTGATCAATAAAAGGCAAGGGGTAATGATCTTTCCAAGTAGCCTTATTTAATTTTCTGAAATCAATTACCATTCTATAACCAGTTACAATTCTTTGTGGGATAAGTTCGTTTTTGTCATTAGGAACAACAGTAATACCTCCTTTCTTAGAAACACAATGGACATGACTTACCCACCTACTATCAGCTATGGGATAAATTATACCTGCCTCCAGAAGCTTTAATATTTCAGTTCTTACCGCATCCTTCATTTTAGGATTTAATCTTCTTTGATGATCAACAACTGGTTTAGCATCTGGCTCCATATGAATTTTGTGCTGACATAGAGTGGGACTAATGCCCTTAAGATCATCAAGAGTATATCCAATAGCAGCACAGTGCTTCCTCAGAGTTTTAAGTAATCTCTTTTGTTCATGCTCTGAAAGGTTAGCACTAATAATAACAGGATATATCTTCTTTTCATCAAGATAAGCATATTTAAGTGTATCTGGTAATTACTTTAATTCAAACACAGGGTTACTCTTTGGTGGAAGAGGGTCTCCCAGAGTTTCAATAGGCAAGTTATGGTTAAGAATAGGTGCTTGTTTAAAGAACAACTCATCTATTTCGTTCCTTTCATTCACATGCATGTCATTTTCATGGTCTAGCAAGTATTGTTCTAAAGGATCAGTAGGAGGCACAGCAATAGAAGCTAGACCAATAATTTCATCTTTAGTAGGTAATTCTTCATCATGAGGTTGTCTACTAAACTTAGAGAAATTAAATTCATGAGATATATCACCAAACTTAACTCTAACCTTTTCTTTAACACAATCAATTTCAGCATTAATAGTATTCAAGAAAGGTCTGCCAAAAATAATGGGACAAAAATTATCTTGTTGTGAACCAAGCACTAGGAAATCAGTAGGGTATTTGGTTTTACCACACAAGACTTCAACATCTCTGACAATCCCAAGTGGTGTAATAGTATCTCTATTCGCAAGCTTAATAGTAACATCAATATCTTCAATCTCAACATGTGCAATATCATTCATTACTTCTTGATATAAAGAGAAAGGAATAGCACTCACACTAGCACCCATATCACATAAACCATGATAGCAATGATCTCCAATCTTAACAGAAACAACAGGCATGCCAATTACGGGTTTGTTCTTATCTAACATATCTCGATTATTTCTAACGGGTTTAGCAATTCTAGCAGCTTCATCACAAAAATATATGACATGTCCATCAATATTATCTACCAAAATATATGACATGTTCTAATATTACTTTTATTAACCACAGTTGAAGCTTTAGCATGTTCCTTAATCCTAATAGGGAAAGGAGGTTTTTCAATATAAGCAGTAGGCACAACTAGATCAACATTGTAAACAATTGTTTCTTCTTTAATACTAACAGGTTCTTCATTTAATTCAATAGGTGGATTAAAATTAAACCATTTCTCCTTAGGGAGATCAACATGAGCAGCAAAAGATTCAGAAAAGGTAGCTAATATCTCAGAGTCAAGTCCATATTTAGTACTGAACTTATGAAAAACATCAGTTTCCATAAAAGATTTAACACAATCAAACTTAAGATTTATACCTGACTGTTTACCCTTGTCACTTTCCCAATCCTCGGAGTTGCGTTTAATTCTTTCCAGAAGATCCCATCTGAATTCAACAGTCCTCTTCATAAAGGAATGAGTAGAAGAAGTATCGAGCATGGATTGATCATTATGAGAAAGCCGAGCATAAAAGTTTTGAATAATTATTTCTCTTGAAAGCTCATGATTGGGGCATGTGTGCAACATATACTTAAGCCTCCCCCAAGCTTGAGCGATACTTTCTCCTTCACGAGGCCAAAAATTATATATATAATTCTGATCACGATGAACCAAATGCATAGGATAAAATTTCTGGTGAAATTCCAGCTTCAACCGGTTCCAATCCCATGTTTCAGTGTCATCACATAGCCTATACCATGTCACTGCCTTTCCCTCCAAAGATAAAGGGAATACCTTCTTCTTAACTCCATCCCCGGATAGACCTGCAAGCTTAAACAATCCACAAATTTCATCTATATATATTAAGTGCATATCAGGATGCACCGTTCCGTCTCCTGCATAAGGATTAGCTAGCAGTTTCTCTATCATACCCGAAGGAATTTCATAATAAATATTTTTAGTAGGTTCAGTAGGTTGAGGAGCAACTCTTATTGCTTCCGGTCGAGGTGAAGATACTCCAAACAAGCCCCTCAAAGGATTACTTTCCATAATAATAAATTTCAGCACGTAATATAAATGTTTCCTTACCAAATTCCACTCACCAAAGGTGCTTCACTCCCCGGCAACGGCACCAGAAAAGAGTCTTGATGACCCACAAGTATAGGGGATCAATCGTAGTCCTTTCGATAAGTAAGAGTGTCAAACCCAACGAGGAGCAGAAGGAAATGACAAGTGGTTTTCAGCAAGGTATTCTCTGCAAGTACAGAAAGTAGCGGTAACAGATAGTTTTGATAACAAGATAATTCGTAACAAGCGACAAGTAACAATAGTAACAAAGTGCAGCAAGGTGGCCCAATCCTTTTTGTAGCAAAGGACAAGACGGAACGATCTCTTATATAAAGCAAATAGTTCTCGAGGACACATGGGAATTCTCATCTAGTCACTTTCATCATGTTTGTTTGATTCGCGTTCGCTACTTTGATAATTTGATATGTGGGTGGATCGGTGCTTGGGTGCTTTTCTTACTTGAACAAGCCTCCAACTTAGGATTATCCCCTCTCGCAAGCATCCGCGACTACGAAAGAAGAATTAAGATAAATCTAACCATAGCATGAAACATATGGATCCAAATCAATCCCTTATGGAATAGCACATAAACTAGGGTTTAAGCTTATGACTCTAGCAACCCATCATCTAATTACTACTCTACAATGCCTTCCCTTAGACCCAAAGATGGTGAAGTGTCATGTAGTCGATGTTCACGCGACACCACTAAAGGAAGAAACAACATACATATCATCAAAATATCGAACGAATACCAAATTCACATGATTACTTATGACAAGACTTCTCCCATGTCCTCAAGAACAAAAGTAACTACTCACAAATCATATTCATGTTCAAGATCAGAGGGGTATTGAATAGCATTAAGCATCTGAACATATAATCTTCCACCAAATAAACCAACTAGCATCAACTACAAGATGTAATCAACACTACTAGCAACCCACAGGTACCAATCTGAGGTTTTGAGACAAAGATTGAATACAAGAGATGAACTAGGGTTTGAGATGAGATGGTGCTGGTGAAGATGTTGATGAAGATTGGTCCTCCCACGATGAGAGGATCGTTGGTGATGTCGATGGCTTCGATTTCCGCCTCCCGGAGGGAAGTATCCCCGGCGGAATCGCTCCGCCAGAGTGCAAAATTGCTCCTGCCCAGGTTCCGCCTCGAGATGGCAGCGCTTCATCCCAAAAGTCTTCTCTATAATTTTTTTAGGGCAAAAGAGCCTATATAGCAGAAGGAGGGGGCCGGAGGCCTGCCAAGGCCCCCACAAGGCATCAGGGCGCGCCCAGGGGGGCGCCCTGTTACCTTGTGGGCAACTGGTGGGTCCCCTCTGGTATATTTTTCCTCTAGTATTTTTTATATATTCAATAAAAAATCTCCGTGAAATTTCAGGTCAATTGGAGCTCTGTAGAATAGGTATCTCTGCTGTAGATATTTCAGGTCCAGAATGCCAGCTGTCGGTATTCTCCCTCTTCATATAAATCTTGCAAATTAAGAGAGAAAAGGCATAAGAATTGCATCATAAAGTGACATAATGACCAAATACATTATAAATAATAGTAGGAAATTGATGACCCACAAGTATAGGGGATCAATCGTAGTCCTTTCGATAAGTAAGAGTGTCGAACCCAACGAGGAGCAGAAGGAAATGACAAGCGGTTTTCAGCAAGGTATTCTCTACAAGTACTGAAAGTAGCGGTAACAGATAGTTTTGATAGCAAGATAATTCGTAACAAGTAACAAATAACAACGGTAACAAAGGGTGCAGCAAGGTGGCCCAATCCTTTTATACCAAAGGACAAGCCGGAACGAACTCGTATAATAAGCAAAACGTTCCCGAGGACACATGGGAATTTCATCTAGTCACTTTCATCATGTTTGTTTGATTCGCGTTCGCTACTTTGATAATTTGATATGTGGGTGGACCGGTGCTTGGGTGCTGTTCTTACTTGAACAAGCCTCCCACTTATGATTACCCCCTCTCGCAAGCATCGGCAACTACGAAAGAAGAATTAAAATAACTCTAACCATAGCATGAAACGTATGGATCCAAATCAGCCCCTTATGGAATAGCGCATAAACTAGGGTTTAAGCTTCTGTCACTCTAGCAACCCATCATCTAATTACTACTCCACAATGCCTTCCCTTAGGCCCAAAGATGGTGAAGTGTCATGTAGTCGACGTTCACGACACCACTAAAGGAAGAAACAACATACATATCATCAAAATATCGAACGAATACCAAATTCACATGATTACTTATGACAAGACTTCTCCCATGTCCTCAAGAACAAAAGTAACTACTCACAAATCATGTTCATGTTCAAGATCAGAGGGGTATTGAATAGCATTAAGGATCTGAACATATAATCTTCCACCAAATAAACCAACTAGCATCAACTACAAGATGTAATCAACACTACTAACAATCCACAGGTACCAATCTGAGGTTTTGAGACAAAGATTGAATACAAGAGATGAACTAGGGTTTGAGATGAGATGGTGCTGGTGAAGATGTTGATGAAGATTGGTCCTCCCACGATGAGAGGATCGTTGGTGATGTCGATGGCTTCGATTTCCCCCTCCCGGAGGAAAGTATCCCCGGCGGAATCGCTCCGCCGGAGAGCAAAATAGCTCCTGCCCAGGTTCCGCCTCGAGACGGCGGCGTTTCGTCCCGAAAGCCTTCTCCTTATTTTTTTTTCTAGCGCAAAATGCTTCATATAGCAGAGGGAGGGGGCTAGATGCTAGCTGTGGGCCCCACAAGGCACTAGGGCGCGTCCAGGGGGGCGTGCCCTTCTGCCTTGTGGGCAGCTGGTGGGTCCCCTCTGGTATTTCTTCTCTCCATTTTTTTTACATATTCAATAAAAAATCTCTGTGAAATTTCAGGTCAATTGGAGCTCTGTAGATTAGGTATCTCTGATGTGGCTATTTCAGGTCCAGAATTCGAGCTGCCGGCATTCTCCCTCTTCATGTAAATCTTGCAAATTAAGAGAGAAAAGGCATAAGAATTGTATCATAAGGTGAAATAATGATCAAAAACATAATAAATAATAGTAGGAAATCATGATGCAAATTGGATGTATCAGAAATCATGATGCAAATTAGACGTATCACGGCGCTGGGCATGCATCCTAGGCGAGGTGACCTGCCCTCCTTCCCCGCCAGCTATTGGATGAAGATCACCTCAAGTACGCGGCCATGGATGCGTACACATGCTACGAGATGTATAGGCGCATCGTTGACATGAGGAAGTGCCACCTTCCTGTAGACGACGAAGGATCGAGCCACAAGCAGAGCACTGGAGGCAATCGTCACAACAAGAAGTAGTTGATTTGATGATCGTTTCTCCTAGTTTATTATGCATGTAATTGTTAACTTAGGTGTGCAAACGCTATCTGTAGTCAGTTATGTAATTGGATGTTTATTTTGGTTATGCAATCATGTTCTTATAAGTATATATGTTGTTGTTCTGTAGACAGAGCATAGATGTTGTGTAGACAGAGCAAATCACATCACACACGGACTAAACTACGGAACCCGTCGGTGATGAATGATACGTCTCCAACGTATCTATAATTTTTGATTGTTCCATGCTATTATAGTATCAATCTTGGATGTTTTATATACATTTACAAGTAATTATATATCATTTTTTGGGACTAACCTATTAACTTAGTGCCCAGTGCCAGTTGCTATTTTTTGCCTGTTTTTGGTTTTTCAGAATATCAGTACCAAACGAAGTCCAAATGCCACGAAACTTTTTGGAGATTTTTTCTGGACATAAGACAGAGGAGGTGGCCACGAGCCACCAGGGCGCGCCCCAGGGGGGTGGCGCGCCCTGGTGCCTCGTGGGCCCACCTCTGCTCTGTTTGACCTAATTCCACCTCTATAAATACTCTAAAATCGGGAAACCAATAGAGGAGTCACGAAATACTTTTTCCGCCGCCGCAAGTTCCTGTTCTTGAGAGATCCCATTTGGAGGCCTTTTCCGGCACTCTGCCGGAGGGGGATTCGATCACGGAGGGGCTCTCCATCAACCTTGCTGACCTTCCGATGATGCGTGAGTAGTTTACCACAGACCTTCGGGTCCATAGTTAGTAGCTAGATGGCTTCTTCTCTCTTTTTGATCTTCAATACAATGTTCTCCTTGATGTTCTTGGAGTTCTATCCGATGTAATCACTTTTTGCGGTGTGTTTGTTGGGATCCGATGAATTGTGAGTTTCTGATCAGATTATCCATGAATTTTTTATTTTTTTGACGCTGAAAACAGTAGGAGAGGCTCCTACTGTAAATGAATTAAAGAACAAGTGTTGTTACATAATTACAGGTGGGGAACCAAGCACCACTTTATGTGTGGTAATGGAGGGGGGGAAGAGTAAAAAGCAGTAAGCAAAAATTACAATAGGTTTGCTACAAGTTTTTGTGGCAGCTCCGCAACAAATGATTTATCATAGCTCTGTAATGAATGCAGAGATGAAATCTTTGTTGGCCCTAGATGTCCTATATTTGAGGTTACTGAAGTCCGCTTTGAAACGTCGCTCCCATGAAGTGACAATGGGTACATTGTGTCTAAAGTAGTTGTTGTTCCTCTCTTTCCATAGGCTCCACGCTACCACCAGGAAGATGTCCATAAACAGGGGTCTATCCCATCTTTCTTTGGCCTCCTCCAAGAGCTTCAATCTGTGAGTGTGCGCAGTCCACTGAATGTCAATGTGATGCCAGCATTCTGTACTAAAGGTGCAGTGGAAGAAAAGGTGTTCCACCGTCTCTTCGGTATGTGTCCCACACAGTAGACAGTCCAGGTTGGAACCGATGTTATAGTGTCTTCTCTTCAGCATGTTGCGGGTGTTCAGCCTATCAGTCATAAGTAGCCATCCAAAGACTTTGTGCTTGGGTACAGATTTGGATTTCCAGAGCCACTCGAAGGCGACATGAGCATGGATGTTTCTGAAACAGAATTCATAGTAGTCTTTTGCTTTGAATGTAGCAGCTCCCCAAATATACGTCCAGGTGTCATGATCATTATCAGATAATTCAGTGTCCAATACCTCCCGGTGTAGTTGAGTAAGTTCCTCATGCGCTTGAGGCGAGAGAGGGAGATTATAGACCTCATTTGGGCTAGCAACAACGATCATGTATTCTTGGATAGAGATGTCCTCTCTGGTAGTGTAGGAATATGCACGAGGAAAAGTCATGGACAAAATCTCTCTTTGCCAAGCATCTTTCCAGAACAAGGCAGAGGCACCATTATGAACTTGGATGGTGGTGATACCTCGAAACAATGGACTGAGCTGCATAACATCCTTCCACCAAAATGACCCGCAAGAATCTTGGGCATGTGGGATGCTGTTATGGTAATATGTGCTCCAAACTAGGTGAACCCAGGGGATATCAATGTGGTTGTAGAATTTGTGCAGAAATTTTAATAGGAGCGCATCATTATGGATCTGAAGATTGATGACCCCGAGTCCACCATGTTTCTTGGGACGGCAGACTAAATCCCAAGCCGCGAGAGAGTTACTCTTATTACCCTGATCAGTTTTCTTAATCCAGAGACAGTGTCGTCGAATCTTGTCAAGCTGAGCTATGATCTTAGGGTTTAGTCTGATGGTGCACATTGAGAACATGGCCAGCGAGGTGATCCATGAGTTCAGCAGCGCAAGCTTGCCAGCATATGACATCATAGACATCGCAGCAGTGATTCTTCTTTCAGCTCAACAAACCATTGGCATAAGGTCCTGGACAGAGGGTCGGGTGGTACCAAGTGGTAAACCCAGGTAAGTGAATGGCATCCTCCCCACTTTGCATCCAAAAATGGTTGCTATGGTCTGACAAAGAGTGTCAGGTGTGTTGATCGAAATAAGAGTGGATTTGTGGAAGTTTATCCGAAGTCCGATCGAAGATGCATAGTCAGAGAGAATTTGCTTCATCGTGGCAGCTTGGGTGGGGCAGGCTGGCATGCCGATAATGGTGTCATCGGCGTACTGGATGACAGGATAGTCAGCAGATCCTCTCGGTGGAAAAGGTAGGCTCGGTAAGTTTTTCCTGTATGCATCATTTATCACAGATTGTAGGAGGTCGGCTACGATGACAAAAATGAGCGGCGAGAGGGGGTCTCCTTGACGAACACCGCAACGACATGGAAATTAACGGCCAGGTACGCCATTCAAGAGCACCGAAGACTTGCCGGAGGAGAAAATGGAAGACATCCATTGAAGCCATTTCGAATTAAAACCCATTTGGCGCATGATCTCAAGCATGGCAGAGTGCTGGATTGTGTCAAAGGCCTTAGCAAAGTCAAGTTTGATCAGAACGATCTCCTTCTTGGATGCCTGACACTGATGAATAAATTCGAATGCCCATGCCAGGCAATCTTGGATAGATCTGCCCTTTAAGAACCCATATTGGTTGCGGTGAATGATACTCAGGATAATTTTCTGAAGACGGTTTGCGAGCAGTTTTGTGATCACCTTTAAGCAGCAGTTTAGAAGAGTAATTGGGCGAAAGTCATTTACCGACTCAGGTGACTTGCTCTTTGGGATGAGGGTAATGTAGCCATAGTTAAGGCTCTCTAGATTGAGAGTACCTTCATGGAATTCATTACACAGCCGATAGATGTCATTTTTAATTATAGGCCAGCAAGCTTTGAGGAAAGCACCGTTAAAACCATCCGGCCCAGGGGCGCAGTCACTGGGCATATCTTTGATAACTGCATCAATCTCATCCGTGGTAAATGGTATTGTCAGTTGGTCCAGGTGATCAGATGTTTTGATGATAGCAGGCAGATCAAATTTCATATCGAGTGGGGTGGATTTGCCTAGCCTTTCTCTGAAAGTATCAAAGATGACCGATTCTTTAGCAACATGATCATCAACTATGGTATCAGCATCTACTCTGAGGCTAGCAATGCAATTTTTCCTGTATCGTTCTGTGGCAACGGCCTGGAAGAACTTAGAGTTTTCATCACCAAATTGTACCCATCTAATCGTGCATCTTTTCTTCCAGTATTCTGTTTGATACTTGAGCAATCTAAGGAGATGTTTCTTGAGAATGGCACGAAAGTTGCTCTCTTGGACCGTGAGAGGTCTTTCGTCTTCAATGTTATCTAGCTCAAGGAGGGCTTTATTTGTGTTCTCAATTGCCACCTTGAGACGAGAAATGTTTTTGCTCCATCTTTTCAGTGCTTGCCTAAGAGTTTTAAATTTTTGGCAAAGGACAGAGGCAGCATTACCATTCTTGATAGGCTTAGCCCAAGCTTGCTCCACAACTTCCAAAAAACCTGGATGGGCCAACCAATAGTTTTCGAATCAAAATAGCTTGGATCTTGGGATTGTAGTTTGAATGATCACCGAGCAAGGGACATGGTCGAAAACTGGCTTGCCAAGCGGTTTGACCATCGAGTTTGGGAAGGAAGAAGTCCAGTTTAGAGATGTGAAAAACCAATCGAGTTGCTATTTGAGTTTTCTCTGAACTCTTTTATGCATAGCTGTTATAGCTTCGTATTTCTCTCCGATCTATTGATTTGGTTTGGCCAACTAGATTGATTTATCTTGCAATGGGAGAGGTGCTTTCTAATGGGTTCGATCTTGCGGTGCTCAATCCCAGTGACAGAAAGGGACATGACACGTATGTATCATTGCTATTAAGGGTAAAAAGATGGGGTTTATTCATGCGTGAATTTACTTTGTCTACATCATGTCATCTTGCTTAAGGCGTTACTCCGTTCTTTATGAACTTAATACTCTAGATGCATGCTGGATAGCGGCCGATGTGTGGAGTAATAGTAGTAGATGCAGAATCGTTTCGGTCTACTTGTCTCGGATGTGATGCCTATATACATGATCATTGCCTTGGATGTCGTCATGATTATTTGCTTTTCTATCAATTGCCCAACAATAATTTGTTCACCCACCGTATGCTATTTTCAAGAGAGAAGCCTCTAGTGAAAACTATGGCCCCGGGTCTACATTTATCATATATTGAAAATCCTAAAAATACCTTTCTGCAATTTTACTTTATTTATTTTATTTTGTATTTTTGTTCGATCTATCTATCTATCACCATACAATTTAATCTTGCAATTAACCGCCAAGGGATTGACAACCCCTTGTTCGCGTTGGGTGCGAGGATTTGTTGTTTTGTGTGCAGGTGCTGCTAACGAGTTGTTGCGTGATTCTCTACTGGATTGATAACCTTGGTTTCATAACTGAGGGAAATACTTATCTCTACTGTACTGCATCATCCCCTCCTCTTCGGGGAAATCCCAACGCAGCTCACAAGTAGCAATGAATTCATCAATCGCTGACAATTATTTACCACCAACCGTTTGCCCACAACACACACAGCTTATTACGAGGAATCGTCTGTGTTATTATCAGTCTTCCCACACAATTCTGATTACTGACCTGTTTGCCGGGCATCACACACATCTTGTTAAGCTGAATCGTTTGTGTTTATTTTGGCTTATCGCAAATAGTTCATCCGAGTGACCTGTATGTCGTCTATCGCACATACCTTGATCTGGCTAACCGTTTTTGTTATTTTCACTCATCGCAAACAGTTCATCCGAGTGACCTGTATGCCGTCTATCGCACACACCTTGATCTGGCTAATCGTTTGTGTTCTTCTAGATCATCGCAAATAGTTCATCCGAGTGAATTGTATGCCGTATATCGCACACACCTTGTTCTGTCTCATCGTAAATAGTTCGTATGGATCAACTGTATGCCACGTATCGCACACGCGTCTCTAATATGAATCGTGCTTGATGTCTCTGCCATCGCACACAGTTTGTCTTATTGGTGACGGTTTTATTACGATACCGTTTGCGATTCATGCATCGCACACAGTTTGGTTGAAGGGTCTCTGAAACATGTGTCGCGTTAGCAGCATCCTGCATTAGTGAAGTGATCTACCACGAGATCGTTGTGTGTCGTCTACGAGCCCTACCCCTGAGTTTATATAGGTACCCGGGGGGGTCTAGGGTTACAACACCGTCAATCTATTACAAATGATATCCCCTGACACTTCGCATCTACCATGCTTTTGGTCTCTGGACTCTACATTTGGTCACTTCTATATCTATTTGGTCAATCTGCTCTTCTAACTGGCTTTGATGGAGTTCTTTGGAAAATTCTGCCTAGGGTTTTGGACCAGTTCCAAATCCGTAGTACACCAGCTCATGAAAAAATACATTTCCCTTTTGGGAAATGCAACACTTTAACTATAACCCAAATCTCTCCGCTTTTTCTATTTGTCTTGCAGGTCTTGCAGATCATGAAGAAAAGAAGAAGAAGATCAAGAAGTCTAGTATAGGTTCAGTTTATGACTTTTCCTACTTTGTTTTATTCTTCTTCTTCTTTTACCAATGTACTAATTTAGAAGAACTTTGTAATTGTATTTGCTTATTGTTTCTTTATCCATATTGTATAATTTGCTATTTCACTTTGTAATGATATTCATTATCAATAAAGTTTATTGTTATTATTTCCATTTTGCACTTTGGTAATATCTCTTTGGAATAAGTATTCCATTATTAATTCTTATTCTTCTATCAATTCATTTGTTAACTAATTTTTTAATTCAATATTTTGATTGTGCTTTATGCATATTGATCCTTATGTGTTATTTTATTTGAATTGTGATCCATATGTTTAAAAATGAGCAAAGGTCAAGCCTAAATTTATAATTTGGATCCAAATTCTCCTAAGTTCAAAATAAAGTTTTAAATTTACCCCAAGTTTTGGATGCATGAATGCAATGCTCAATCGAGAGAAAAAAAATCCCTGCTCTCTCTAAACTACGGGACATTACAAATAAACAACATATAACTTGCTATAAATATAATGCTGATATAACCTTTTAAAACCTTTTTACAGCCATATGAATTCACTTTTATAAATTAACCACAAAATTTTGATTTTATCCACCACATAGGAGGTAGGTGGAGCATCAATTTTACCATTCACGAATGGACGCCGAAGATTAAATGTGTGTCTTACCCAGGAGAGAAGTGGATCATCTTGACCAGTTTTACCAATTATTAATAGATGGTCAACAAGAATTTTGACATCTATATCAGCTTGATGCATTAATAAAATAACTCTTTCTAATATATAAAAATCTTAGGGCATCTCCAATGCGGATCCTCAACTCGCCCCTATATGTCCTTTGCGGGAGTTCAGACACTTTTTGCCATCCAATGCTATCCCTCGAGCATTCGAAAACGCGTCCAGACGTCCAAACTCTCCCAAACTAGAAGCAAATTTGGGGAAGGGGGGCTTGGGAGAGTCCGTACATCCGTCTAGCCAACCAAAAGCCACCACGTCAGACATCTAGACATCCGTTCTCTCTCCTCTGACATGCACATGCATAGAAGGACATTTAGTGGACATGGTTGGATGGCCAGCTCCCGCATCAATGTCCGCGGACTGGTCCCCAGCAGTCCGCGGACAAATAGTGTGTCCATTTTAGGGGTCAGCGTTGGAGATGCCCTTACTGGTAGTACCTTGTAGGAGGTATTTAAGTGAAGCATCTTGACTAAAGGCAATCACAATGCATGTACCTTAACCATATCATATGTATTAAACATTTATTTAGATACAATACTCACATTGTCTTTTATCTTTGTGATGTATCTAAAGGAGATGTCGTTTAATGTGAGTAGTGAGGGAAAAATATAGTATGTGTGTGGTTCGAGGCTAAGAGATATACCTAGATTAAGGTACCATATAACTATAGTGCTTCATTGGTCGCTACATCAACATTTTTTTCCTTACTAGTATGTTTTAGTTACGGTTGATCTCATTGCATTGGGATTAATCAAATTTTAACCTTCATCGCGGACAATAAGAGAATAAAGTATTATCTTGCCTTGTGAATTTTAAGTGAAGCACTTCAAAGCATGTACAGTGGTCGGAGAAGATAGTGTTTTTCTTCTTAAGCCTTGATTCCATACAGAGATGGCGATAATAATATATACCATAAAATAGATTATTTCTTAGTGTTATTTCTATTAACCTTTGGAAGCATGTATGTTTAAAATAAAAATAGAAAATATAGCCGAGAGATGACATCTTGTCAAATGCAGAAACATCTTGTCTTAAGCGCTAAAAGATGGCACACCCTTTTTCAAATCTCCTCTTTTTTAGCTCAGTACTCATCACACATCTACGCGTCTACACTATCAGTGTATGAATAATTTTAAATATTAGTTGTTGGATGAAGCCAATCCGACGGGAGGAATGTGGCAGATCCGAGCACTTGCTACTGGATATAGTCGAGGAGCTTTGTGGTGGTGGTGGTGGGTGGGGGGGGGGGGCAATGGGTTTGGGGGCGAACAATATGTGTTTTGGGCTGATCTTTCTTGACATAGGGGCCAAATACTAAGGGGTATTTCAGAAAAATTTCATGGGCTGGGGGGCAACAGCCCAGGTTGGCCCCCTAAGAAGCTCCACCATGATTGGATATCCTCTTCACTCCATCTGATTCTGTCACATGTACTATCTAGAAGATTCCATGGTTAAGCTTAAGCACATGCACAAATTTCAAAACACAAGCACTTCTCCTTTGTTCTAGAATCTTTCATACTTTAATTCTTCAAACTTCTTCCTTCTAAATGAATTACCGCTCCTTTTTTTTACTTCAATGCACAAGCTTCAAATCAAAGAAACTTCTAATTGTAACTTGTAATTCCCCCAAGTGTTTTCCTCCAAAAGACTTGCACTCAGTTTTACTTTTTGATTTTTTTTTAATTCAAGGTGATGATAGCGCCTTCATAAAGTCCAATTGTCTTTGAAGATACAATACTAACTACTCAAAATTGTAATACGAGATACTTAGAAACAAATGTGTTGGATATATTTCACATGAGTTTTTGTGTTGTACATATCCCGCAGTCTTCCGAATATTCCGTAGCTATAATTTGATTTTCAATGGGATGAACTACGAGAATTAAATCTTCATCTTATATATTGTGCATGTATGACTCCAAACTTACATGTTTGTCTGTTAAATGTCGATACTCATTCGTACTTTGGTTATCTATAAGCTCTCACGTACAGTGCACGCATACCTTACTAGTTATACATTAGAGAGAAAAATATTGCCATCATTATTCGTAAATGCAATGTTTTTTCTTCGAAATTTTACTCAAGAGCTTGGCCTTTTCAAGATGCAAATCCACACCAACGAAAAGCTTAAACCTGCATATCTTGGGGACAAACAAGTCGTCCAACAGCTCGCTGCCAGTCAGTACGATGTGTAGCCCTGCTCGGGGAACCAGGGTGAAATACCGACAGTCCAGTTCGGATGGCCACCAAGCATTCAGCAGGCTGTCGCAAAAAAGCAACGAATGAATTCGTGTGTGATTTTCCAGGTGTAACAGTGCGCCAGTACCAGGTGTGAACAGTCCCAATATTCTCTCCCCGCAAAAAAAAGGTGCCAATATTTTCATCAGTTATCGTAGTACACTCGAAAAAGTTTAGGGAGGAGGACGTTTAGATATTTCCCGTCCTTTCCTTGACCGTTTGTCTGCTAACGGAGGCGATGGGCAACAGTGACAGCAGAACTGTATTTTTCCGATGAAAGGCACGTTGCCCTGGATCTCGCCAACATGCCGCGGTCCATCGATGGCTCCTGCGGTCTATTTTCTCGAGCCATACGCGCGCTGTCCTGTGAGATAGATACCGCGGAAAGCGACCAGGCTATCCTCGACGACGCTCTGAAATCTTGCGTGTGCGTGTGTGTTTCTTCCCGTGGACGTAGCGTTCGGAGCAGCCACACGAATGTACCTCCTGTCGACACCGCCGGGGGACACAGGTTTTGCTTGACATCACTGGCGCTTTTGTCGAGTGTGATCGAGGAGATTTCCGACGGACAAGCGTGTGTATGCGTGTCAAGCCTATCTGCAAGCTGTGTCCTCATGTAGGAGCATATCTGTTTTGGCTTTTAGGAATTATGTTCTATCTATTGACAAATGGTCCCCAAAAAATGTTCTATCTATTGACAAGCTGCCAAAAAAGATGGCACAAAATACCCGCGAAAATATACGACCCATATGAATTTGTTTTCTTGTATACGCCATTTGTAACCACCGCTTTCCACAAACCATTTCCCGCTCCCTCCTCATGTGATCTAGAGGTGACAAGGGTTTCCGCCTTCCTAGCCGCCCCATGTGCACCCCACCACCGGTGGTCCTATGGGTCTTGGAGGTGCGGCGTATCTTGACCCCTCGCTGGTGGGAGGGGTCTCGTCCTTCATTTAGATGGTTGTACTCGTCTTGGCCGGGACAACGGGGGCGTCCTAGAGTCAGAATAAGGTCCTCGCTGTCCGATTTCTGTTCTGATGGTGTGCCTAGTGCCTGTGGAGATTGTGTGTGGAGACATGTCTTCGACGGAACTTCTTGGATCTGGTTGATGTTGGGCTCCAGCAGATCTGCTTGGATCTGGTTGACATTTGTCTCATCTGTGTGGATTTGGCCGGCCTTCGTGTTTGTTGTTGTGTTTGCAAGTATGGCCCTTCTGATCTACGTTCCTCATCGTCGACTAGGTTGCTCCTCTAGTGCGCTGGTTCCGTGGGGTATTAAAATGACGACTTTCCGACTGTTTACTGTAATAAGATTTGTCCGGCTACAACGAGGGAGAGACGATGACAATGGCATGTCTTCGGCTTGCTTCATTGAGTGTAGGCATCAGTAGATGAACCATGGATCAAGTTATATTTTTTGTTAAACTTTTGTTACTTTTGAGGACCCTTGTACTGTTGTTTCCTACATTATTGATATATATCGGAGGACCTTTTTGCAACAGAAAAATTCACGCCCTCCAAGTGGCCTGGAAGGTATATTCGCAAAAAAAAAAGTGGCCTGGAAGGTAAGGATGGAGACATCTAGGGTCGAGGGGCTGCATGGATTTTTCTTCAGTGGTGGGAGATTTTTGATCTGATGGGGCACAGCGTGGTTATGGAAGTTCTCTTTCCCTGTTGCCAACCTGGTTGCACATGTGGCTGGTAAACAGGACAAGACGGCAAGCACCGAAGGAAAAATCGGAGATTGGGTAGATGACCTTGTTCACTCGTGGGTAGATAAGATAGTTTTGTGTTGGGTCCAGTCTGGTTAGGCACATTGGATGTACCTATGCGAAAATGTATGTGGATGACAAAGTTTGCATGCCTCTGTTTAGAATGAACATAATTAAGTAGGAGAAGCAGAGCACTTAAACAATCTGCTTTGCATCTGTGCCTCCTCTTGCGTTTGACTTTGACTAAGTGCCCCCTCTGCTAAACGCTCTTATATTTCTTTACGGAGGAAGTAGTGTTCTACAAATATTTGATTGTCGTTTGAACAGCGGTTGTAACACATTATCTTTCAGGAAAAAAAATCAGTTGACCTAAGGTTCATAATTAATTTCTCTCTCTGGTCGAAGAAGCTTCAAATAATATTCGCAAAAAAAAAAAGAAAAAAAAAGAAGAAGATTCAAATAAGTACTGTCAAATGCAGAGCTAGATATACAGGTGGCTCTGAACCTAAAATGTGACCTAGGAAAAAGATATAACCGGAGAGGAAAAGGGAAAACAAGTTGAGATCTAATAATCATATAACATCTGTTTGGTTGCTCCCTTCCCAATGATGATGCTTCCCTTTTTTTCCTTTACAATCACACAAGCTTAGCGCAATCTTAATTCTTACATGAAGCTCACTCGCGTCCCATTGATTGGCCCCTCCACAAAATCTTACGACCTGCTTTCCTCGCATACTTGCTTTTTGCCAGTTATTGTTTCATTCTTGCCGATCACGCCTGAACTTTTCACCTATTTAAGAACCGAGCACACAACTTCTTTTTATTTACTGAGATGAGCACACAACTCCTGATTTCACTTGACATCCTAAAATCAGGAATGTTTCTTATGGATATCTAAAATTGTAACCGTACGCACAAACAGGAAATTTAAGCGCCCAACCGACCCCATGAGATGTCTAACCTTCTATTTAACTTCTTATTGGGACGCACTTAAACCGAGCTCGAGCTCATGTGAGCTTGGGTGAACAGTAAAATAAAAAACAATTCAAAAAATTCTGATTTTTTTTGTAGCAAACATTGATAAATGTTTTGATTGCTTGCAAAGTTCCGTTATCGGATGACATCCCTGGAAGAACTGGCAAAAAAAAAACAATGCTTCAAAAATATTATTTTCAAAAGCATTTTGGGACATCAATTTTGTTTTTTCGCCACATCTTCCATGAATGTCATTTCATGATGAAACTTTGCAAGCAATAAAAAAATCTGTCAATATTTGATAAAAAAATCATAATTTTTTGATATATTTTTCATTATTTTATTGTTCACTCGAGCTCATGTGAGCTCGAGCTTAGAAAAGCACTTTCGTTCTTATTGTTTATACTATTCCTATTTTGAACTTTGGGAGAACCTCTAGTCGAACCCCAAAATATCTGCAATTCCTCAAAATTATTGTTTTTGGATTACCCAAAAGACCTTTAACTCCCAAATATTAGGCGTAAAAAAAAGTCCTTCCTGGAAGTTAGGGCAAATTGACCGAGCCCAAAACCCGTCTCAGTCGCTCCGACAAAGGTAAGAGAACATTTCCATTTGCAACCGCCATCGTCCGCCGTCGCGATTAGCCATGCTCTGGCCACTCCATAGCATACCGCGTCGCCCTCTAGCCCGCCAGACCCGTCCCAACCATTTCCCGGAGTTCGGTGCTACCACAACCTTCGTCGAGCCAGCGCCGCTGAGGGTGTCCCGGACTAGGGGGTACTCAGGCCGCCGGCCTATCTCTCATAGGCCGGGCTGGTGGGCCGCCCTCCACTCGTCGATGGAAGGTCGGATTGTGGGCCACTCGTGTATCAGAAGGAAACCTCCGAAGACTTGGCGTCTCCTCCAAGAAATAGTTGGCGTAGCTGACATGTTTATCCCCTGATGGTAACCGACTATGTGTAACCCTAGAACCCTCTGGTGTCTATATAAACCAGAGGGTTTAGTCCATAGAGAACCTAAGATCCATTACCTAGGGTTTAGTCCAGCCGATCTCGAGGTAGATCAACTCTGTAATCTTCATACAATCACATCAATACAATTAAGCAGGACGTAGGGTATTACCTCTTCGAGAGGGCCCGAACCTGGGTAAATCGCTGTCTCTACGTTCCCTGTTACCATCGACTCCTTGACCCATAGTTCGGATCCCCTACCCGAGATCTGCCGGTTTTGGTACCGACATTGGTGCTCTCATTGAGAGTCCCGTCGTGGGTCGCCAAGGATCGATGGCTCGCCATCCCCGGACAGTTCTTCAGCAATGGAATCTGCAACGGGGATATCATCGTCCTCGGACAGCTCTTCTCTTCAGCGACGGAGTTCGCAGCGGGGACATCTTCGTCCCCGGACAGCTCTTTGCGTTCGGCAGCATCGTGTTGCACGCCGATCCGACCGGTCACCTAGACCAGGTCGGCAGCTTCCCCCCCACTCCCCCCCCGAGCAGGAAATCAGGTTCGGCGGCCTTGAGTACGTCGCCGATGCTCGAGGCGATCTGGTCTTCACTGGGTTTTCGACTTTACTCGAGGAACCCACCAACCCCGAGGCCTTGACTTTGGATTCCTTCCCCGCCCCCGTCCTCGGGGCGGGCCTCAGTTCGGACCTGACCTCGAGTTTGGATCCGACTCCGGTGCCGAAAAACCAAGGGTCACCCTTGGCCGAACACACTCCCGTTATCGGCACACCAGAGCTCGACTCCGATGGCTGCCCGAACATAAGTCCGGTGGACCCCGCGGTTTTAAGCGAGATGCTAAACCGGATCCTGAATATAAATAGCGTGGATGGCCCGTCCTCGGACCAGGAGCAGGTCGGACAGGATGCCAGCCACGGGGAATTTTGCGTCCCACCCACCACCCACTTGGTAGCCACTGTCGAAGATTTAACCGACATGCTGGACTACGCCTCCGAGGAGGCTGACGACATGGACGAAGACATTGACGTCCCGCCCTACGCGGATACCTTCCTTGCCACCGCCAATACCGGAAAGTGGACCGCCACCTCCACATATGACGTTTACATGGTCGACACCCCCATGAAGGACGGTGATACAGCAAAGAAGGACGGCGATGCTCCCGCCGAAGAACCGCCCAGACGCCGATGACGGCGAGCTCGAGGATGGGGAAAGGGCAAGGAAAATCACACAGACACGAACGGCACCGGAGATAATGAGACTCCGGATAACGAGGGAGAGCTCGGCGATAACACGCCCGAGCAGCAACCCAACGCCCCTGAAGGGCACGAGGGCCAGGGTAACCCCGAGGACATCGACGATTCCGAGGACAGCAATTACCTCCCTCCGTCTGAAGAGGAGGACAGCCTCGGACCCGAAGACTTTATTGTCCCCGAGGATCCCCTGGAACAAGAGAAATTCAAGCGGCAGCTCATCGCCACTGCCCGAAGCTTGAAGATGAAACAACAACAGCTAAAGGCCAAACAGGATACACTCAACGACAAATGGACAATGGTCATAGCTGCCGAAGAAGGCCTCGACGATCAACGTCAGGGCCAATACAAGAGTTACCCACGGCGACGCCTACTCCCAGAATTCGAGGATGAGGCCTTCGAGCCCATGCCTCCCAGACGATCCTACGCAAACCAGCCCGACCGCCCCCCTCGAGGACGAGATAGGCCGGCTGCGGAACCCGAGCTCCCACCCGCGCCCCCTCGAGGACGAGATAGAGCGGCCGGAGAAGCCGAATACCCGCCCGCGCCCCCTTGAGGACGAGATAGAGCGGCCGGAGAAGCCGAACTCCCACCCGTACCCTCTCGAGGACGGGATAGGGCGGCCAGGGAAGCCGAACTCTCCCGCCGAGCAGGTAAAGACCCGGTTCAACCGGATGACCAATACGATCTGCGCCACGACCTGAACGCACGAGCGATCCAGTCGAGATCCATCTATGGATCCACAGGATACGCACCCGCTGGACGGGATGGATACCAGGCCTGGCACGATAGAAACGATAGAGCTCGGGAGCAGCACCGTGTCCGGATGATAACCGATCTCCGGCGTGACATGGCCCGGGCCAGGGGCGCCGCACACCCAATGTGTTTTACTGACGAGGTGATGCAGCATCAGTTCCCCGAGGGGTTCAAACCCGTCAATATAGAATCCTACGATGGAACAACTGACCCGGCCGTATGGATTGAGGATTTTCTCCTCCACATTCACATGGCCCGAGGAGATGACCTCCACGCTATTAAGTACCTACCGTTGAAACTCAAGGGACCGGCGAAGCATTGGCTGAACAGCCTACCCGCAAATTCCATCAGGAGCTGGGAAGAGCTCGAGGATGCATTCTGAGCTAACTTCCAAGGAACCTACGTTCGGCCACCGGACGCCGATGACCTGAGCCATGTTATTCAGCAGCTCGGAGAGTCAGCCCGGCAATTCTGGAACCGGTTTTTGACCAAGAAGAACCAGATCGTCGACTGTCCGGACGCCGAAGCAATCGCGGCATTCAAACACAGTATTCGGGACGAGTGGCTCGCCCGCTAGCTCGGCCATGACAAGCCGAGAACAATGTCGGCCCTTACCTCCCTAATGACCTGCTTTTGCGCGGGCGAGGATAGCTGGTTAGCTCGTCGAAGCAACCACCCCGAAGACCCCGGCACTTCAGAGATCCGGGACGGGAACGGAAAACCCCGGCGCAATAGGAACAATAAGCGCCGGCACTCAAACAACGGCGGTGAAGCCGATGATACAGCGGTAAACGCCGGATTCAGCAAATCGGGACAGCGGAAAAAACCCTCTAAAGGGAACCGGGATGGCCCGTCTGCGCTGGATAGAATATTGGATAGACCCTGCCAGAATCACGGCACCCTTGACAAGCCAGCTAACCACACCAACCATCACTGTTGGGTAATTAAGCAGGCCGGCAAAGCCACAGCCGAAGAACAGGGCAAGGGCCCCCACAGCGAGGACGACGACGAACCTCGCGTGCCGAACAATGGAGGCCAAAAACAGTTCCCTCCAGAGGTCAAAACCGTGAACATGATCTACGTCACGCACATACCAAAGAAGGAGCGGAAACGCGCGCTTCGGGATGTCTACGCCTTAGAGCCGGTAGCCCCGAAATTCAACCCATGGTCGGCTTGCCCGATCACTTTTGACCGTCGAGACCATCCGACCAGTATACGTCATGGAGGAACGGCGGCTCTGGTGCTCGACCCCATCGTGGACGGCTTTCACCTCACTAGAGTCCTTATGGACGGAGGAAGCAGCCTCAATCTGATTTACGCAGATACCGTGAAGAAAATGGGGATTGACCCGTCAAGAATCAAACCCAGCAACACCACCTTTAAAGGTGTAATCCCAGGTGTAGAGGCGCGCTGCTCGGGATCTGTGACTTTGGAAGTAGTCTTCGGCTCACCCGATAACTTCCGCGCCGAGGACTTGATCTTTGATATTGTCCCTTTCCGCAGTGGTTATCACGCACTCCTCGGACGGACCGCGTTCGCCCGCTTTAACGCCGTCCCGCACTATGCGTACCTGAAGCTCAAGATGCCAGGACCAAAGGGTGTTATTACCATCAACAATAACACCGAGCGCTCGCTCCGAACAGAAGAACACACTGCGGCTCTCGCCGCCGAAGTCCAAGCCGCTGAGACAGCGCCTCAAGCACAGTCTACCGCCAAGCCACTGGATGCACGTAAACGCTCCCGGGCTGCACCCTTCGTTCCGGAGCACTGCCACGCTCACCCCAAATAGGGGCACGCGCCCCACAGCATGGCTCACCTAGTCACAAAGTCCGTACCTCGAGTACACAATTTCGCGCTTAAAATTCCATGGGCAGCTGTGGGGACACATGACACAAAGACCAGGAGTCTGGCTCGACCGACCTATGGCCTACATCTGTCTTCGACTAAACATCGACAACGGGCACCATCTAGGGCCCGATCAGCGTCAAACTGATATACCACGGCGACTTCTCAAAACCCTTTCCAAGGGCTCGACGCCGAACATTACTACTTCCGCCGAACACACGGTGGACAGCTTCGCTTCCTCGGAAGCCCCTCGCAGAGCAGAGGCGCAGACGTGCAGTAGGGCATAGTAGGGACGTCAAACCACTCATGAAGGCCCTGTGTAAACCTTTACTCTCAATATATTCTTTTCTTCAAAAGTATCTATTAAAGTTACTTCGGCAATCCGGATTGTACGGTTGGACGTCGCACATTCAAAGGAAATAAAGACCACTTTATGGTATACTCGTGCAGTCATTCGCGATTCCTTTCCGCCTTTTTAGCCGAAGTAAACTATTACGATACATCTATTTCAACCGGCTTATAGACCGGGGGCTCGAACATAGATCTTGCCTTAAACTTTATCCGGGCACTCATTTTTATGTGCTCGGTGTCGCGGATATTGCACTATATGCATCAGTTCCGAATTGTGTCTTTGGTCAATAGTTGGGTTGCCCGACTCCTGTGTTTACCCTCTTACGTTCCGCACTGTTCGGCTAAGATGGTAAAGGGAGAACCACTGCGATTGTACTTCTAGCTCGCCTGGTTAAGTACCTCAGTGGAGAAAACCGAAAACTGACTGTCACAATAAGCGAGAACTGGTCGGCGATCCGGCGACTCGTGTCAAACCAAAAATCGTTGGAGGTTAGTCCGTGTTACACGAAGGGTTCCCTATTGCAAGAACCATGTGATGATGTTATCTACCGCAGCTCATCCGAATATCACAAAACACTGGGGGCTCGTTACCGGCCCCCACCGTCAAGCTCCTCTGGCTAAGTGAAAGCACTAAAACCACATAGTCTGATTGCCTGGTTTTCCGTACATACAACCGCCTCCGGGCACCGAGACGTCCGCTAAGGGTTCACGTATTACGAGAAAACACCCCAGGCAGTATCTGCCAGGGGGCTGAAGCCGACGACTGGTAACTTTCAGTTTCAAATCGGCCGTACAGGAGTCAAAATTAAACAGGCACTATATTACTAGCCGACCACTTGCATTACACTAAAGCAAAAGTTTCAAATCCTTGGTTACAAGGAAGCTACATCTACTCATAAATTACGTCTTTCGCACACTGGGCCTCTACTGCCCGAGCACCGTCCATCACGACGGGAAAGTACAGCTCGGGACGCCTATGCTCCTTCCCTGGCGGCGGAGGTCCGATGGCCATCTCGGCTGGCTTTATCTTTTGGCCAATGTACCATTGTCTTGTCGAAGGCCAGCCGAGCACCCTCGATGCATGCGGAGCGCTTCCAGGTGTCGACCCTAGCAGGGGCGTCGTACAACCTCTGCACCAGACCGAAGTAGCTGCTCGGCAACGGCTCCGACGGCCATAGCTTGACGCAGAGGTCCTTCATCACCGGCTCCGCCATCCGATGCAGCTCCATCAGCTGCTTCATTTGGTTGTTGAGGAGGGAAGGGTGCTCGGGCGCTTGAAATTGCGCCCAGAAAAGCCTCTGCTCGGCCCAACCCTCCTGGCCGGCGAAGAACCTCGCTGCATCAGCCGCACTCTTCGGGAGGTCTGCAAAGGCGCCTGCGGAACGCCATACCCGCGTGAGCAACGCGAACCTGTTACCTCCAAAGACACTTTGTAACAAGTACGGCTTACCGTCCACAATCAGCTTGACTTGGCGGAGCTCTTCTTGGTAGCCGCGCGCTTCTGTCCACGCTTCCTTAGCCACCGCCGCCAACGAGGTCACCTCGGCGGCCTGCTCCTTATTCTTCTGTTCGAGGACCTCACACCTTGTGACGGCATCCCCGAGCTCTTGCTGCACTTCCAGCACCCTGGCCTCGTGCTTCTCACATGCGGTTCTCACCGCCGCCAGCTCGGCAGCCGCCTGTTCGGCTGCCGACTTTTGCGCCGCCACATCCGACTGAGCTGTCCTCAGTTGGTCCTTGAGGCTTTCGACCTCCGCGGCGGCAGCTGCAGTACATTCGGTTATCTCCGTTAGGATACTTCGAACCCTGCTTACAAAACGACGGATGTCTTCAATATCACAGCTCGGACTTACCTTGCGCCTCGTCGAACCTCTTGTTTACCAGGCTCAGGTCATCTTCGGAGCTTTTCAGCTTCCGATTCAGCTCGGCCAACTCTTCGGCGTTGGCGGCTGCGGCCGAAGATGATGCCTGTTCATTAATTATACACAAGTTAGTATCCGGGATGTTGATTTTCGATCCGCTGACAGGCTTTGCCCAAGCCAGTCAGCGTCTCGGGGGCTACTATGTATGAGGCTATAAATTTACACAAAGGAATTTTTCTAAGGGAAAAGCATTACTTCGCTCACCTTGAAGCCGGTAAGAAGGCCACTAAAGGCCTCCTTCAGTCCGTTATCCACGGACCGAATACTTTGCAACACCGCACCCATAAGTGCACGGTGCTCTTCGGCGATGCAGGAGCTGGTTAAAGCATCCTCCATCTTGTCCGACCACCCGGTCGACGCCTGCTCTGGGGCAGGCGGGGGTGGCGGCGGCACTTCGGCTCCTTCCTTCTCAAAGTCTGGAGCGCTGGACTCTAGACGCCTTGACGTCTCCGGAGTCATCCTCGGAGAGAGCTCGGGTCGTTCGAGCTCCTCCTCTTCATTCACCAGAGGGGCCCTCCCCTCCTGGTCTTCGGTGACCGAGGTGTTCACCTCGGCCATGACAGTGTCGCCCCCTCCTCCCGCGTGCGGCACGGGAGGGGTCCTCTTCGATAGGACCTCCTCGGCCTCTTCGACGATCGGGGGAGGCGAGGCGCGGGATTCGGTCCCGCTCTCCGCTAGCGCTGCCGGTGGGGAATCCCCCTCCGAGACTCGGTCGGTGGGGAGATCGCGCAGCGGGTTGCAAGATTACGCACGGAAACGCGATCAATCTCAGAACGCAGTTCGGCTAAGGATGGTTAAGCGGTTACTAGCATGTGTACCTTTGAGCCTGAGGCTTAGCCCTGGGAATCCTCCAAGGAACCTCTTCAGATGCCTCGGAGTCCTCGGCCGAAGCCGAGCTGTCACCAGACAAGGCCACCTTGGCCTTGCGTAGTCTTTTTAGGGCGGGTTGAGGCGGTTCCACCCCGGCATCCTCGGACGCCGCTCTTTTCCCTTTTCGGGAGGAGTCGTCTTCCTCCCCGTCCTCTCCCTGCTCCTTCTCCTCTTGCGCGGAGGGAGCATTGGTGTCCCCGGATCTAGCGCCCGGGCATCCGCGGGAGCGGAGGCCCTCTCTGGCCTCCCTCTGCGGGTCTTTCTTCTTCTCCTTCTTCTCCGGCACCTCATACGGCTCCACGGCCAGCATGGCCGTCAGTAGGGGCGTCCTGGGTCCCTCTGGCAGCGGCGCCGGACTATCGATCCGTTGGGCCTTCTTCAGCCATTTCTGCGGACGCAAAATAGCAAAGTTGAGTACCTTGTACAAAGGGAACAGTTCGGATATAAAAGTACAAAATTCCTCATACCTCTCGTGGTGGACTTGCGGCGTCGAGTCCGATATCTTCCTCCTCGGCCGGCCAGTCCTTCTGCGGCTTGAACAACGCCCTCCACAGTTGGGCGTGGGAGGTGCGGAAGAAGCTGCGCACGGTCGCCGGGTCTCCGGGTTTGTAGGCCCACATGGGGGAAGCCCTGTCCTGGCAGGGGAGGATTCGGCGGCCGAGCATGATCTGGATCACGTTGACCAGCGCGACCCCCTTCTCTATCATTTTGCCAATCCGGCTCTGCAGCAGCACCACCTCCTTGTTTGACCCCCAGTCGAGGCCCTTCTTGGTCCACGAGACCAGCCTTGTAGGGGGCCCGGATCGGAAGGCCGGAATCGCCTCCCAATCTGCGCGCCTCGGCTCTGTGATGTAGAACCATTACTTTTGCTAGACCTTGACGGTCTCGATGAATATACCGTCTGGCCACTCCACTCGCGGAAGCTTGCTGATCATCGCCCCCCACAGTCCGCCTGCTGGCCATCTACTATCTTCGGCTTGACGTTGAAGATCTTCAACCATAGACCGAATTGTGGCCGGACCCGGAGAAAGGCCTCGCAGACGATGATGAAGGCCGAGATGTGGAGGAAGGAGTTCGTCGCGAGGTCATGGAAATCGAGCCCGTAGAAGAACATGAGACCCCTGACGAAGGGGTGAAGGGGGAAACCCAAACCCCGGATAAAGTGGGGCACGAACACCACTCTCTCGCCCTGCTGCGGCGTGGGGATGACCTGGCCCGCCTCCGGAGCGCGGTGGGCGATGCCAGCCGGGAGCTAGCCTGCGCTCTTCAACTCCAAGATTGCGCTGTTGGTGATGCTAGAGGCCTCCCACTTGCCCTTGGACCCGGAACCCACCATTGCTGAATTAGGCGGATGGATGGAAAGGTCCTTGGGAGGGAGAGCGGATCTGGGCGTTGGAGCTCAAGAGATGGGGAAGGCAGTGGCAAAGGGGGGAAACGAGAGCGTACGAAAGGAACGAAGACTGTGCCCCTTTTATGGGCTGTAAAACCCGCGGTCCTTTTACTGCGCCGCAGTCCTCGCCATTTCCCCAGGTAACCGTGCCATTATGCGTGCGTGGGGTGAGGAGGATTATTGATCATATCCCTTGAAAATAGGACACGATCTCCATATCGATGGGACGTGCCAATAAAAACCACCTCGAACCGCGAATCGAGTTTGTCATAAACCAACTCGCGGTCGTGGCGAGGTGTGACCCTTCGGTAAAAGTTGTCAGATAAGAAACACTGTTCACACCGAAGCGGCTAGCCTTCGGGGCTAAATTATTATTATACTTCGTTACCGAGGTACAGCTCGGCTCGTATACGACCGGACAATGCTTGGGAACACAACTCGGAGTACTACAGGCCTGTTACCGGTGTCACGGAGGAAAGTGAACTGGTCCACGAAGCCAACGGTGTTCGGCGTCTACCTCGGCTTCGAAGACTAGTTCGGGGGCTACCGAGGGTGTCCCGGACTAGGGGGTACTCGGGCCGCCGGCCTATCTCTCATAGGCCGGGCTGGTGGGCCGCCCTCCACTCGTCGATGGAAGGTCGGATTGTGGGCCACCCCGTGTATCAGAAGGAAACCTCCGAAGACTTGGCGTCTCCTCCAAGAAATAGTTGGCGTAGCTGACATGTTTATCCTTTGATGGTAACCGACTATGTGTAACCCTAGAACCCTCTGGTGTCTATATAAACCAGAGGGTTTAGTCCATAGAGAACCTAAGATCCATTACCTAGGGTTTAGCCCAGCCGATCTCGAGGTAGATCAACTCTGTAATCTTCATACAATCACATCAATACAATTAAGCAGGACGTAGGGTATTACCTCTTCGAGAGGGCCCGAACCTGGGTAAATCGTTGTCTCTACGTTCCCTGTTACCATCGACTCCTTGACCCATAGTTCGGATCCCCTACCCGAGATCTGCCGGTTTTGGTACCGACAGCCGCTACCGCCTTCCTCCTGGTCACCACTATGTCATCGCCCCACCGCCAGGAACTAGATGTCGACAACCTCGCTCGACTCCAAGCTCCTTCGCATCTGCACCGCCCTTCTACCCGAGCAACGACAAGCTATCGTGCTGCTACTAGGATAGCTGACAAGGGCGTAGATTGACACCTATCCTACCTCCTGTCGCTACTGCACCATGCACCAGGCGAGTCACCCAACTCATCACCACATGATTTCCTCTCCCACACTCACAACGTGTTGAACTGATGGATCGCGAGGTAATTTTTCTTCATTTTCCGTTTGTTTTCCCTTTCAGGTGTCTATTTGTAACCGAGTAGGGCAAAATAATAGATGAACATGCTTGTTCAAGATTTCTTCGAACCCTCATTAGAGGAAGAGGTGGAAGATGATGATGACTTCAACACAACCTTGGTGGTGATGGATGTGGAAGAAGTGAGAAAGACCAGAGTAGGTTCTCAGCCAGACCGTAGGTATATTTGTTTCAATAAAACAAATGTTTATGTCAAGATTATGAGAGATTACCTCATCGAGAATGTGGTGTATCCACTGAACTTGTTTAGGTGACGTTTTAGAATGTTGAGGAAGCTCTTTCTTCACATTTCAATTGGGACATAAGCGCATGATCCTCGGTTCACTCAGGGGAGAGATGCTACTGGACAATGATACGTCTCCATCGTATCTATAATTTTTGATTGTTTCAGGCCAATATCCTACAATTTTCACAAACTTTTGGCAACATTTTATATGATTTCTTGGACTAACATATTGATCCAGTGCCAGTTCCTGTTTGTTGCATGTTTTTTGTTTCATAGAAAATCCATATCAAACAAAGTCCAAACGCGATAAAAATTTACGGAGATTTATTTTGGAATATATGTGATTTTTGGGAAAAATAATCAACGCGAGATGATTCCCGAGGAGATGGCAAGCCTGGAGGGCGCGGGCCCCCTGGGCGCGCCTAGGGGGCTTGTGGCTTCCCTGTAAGTCGGTTGGGAGTGTCCTTCGGACGCAAGGAAGATAATATCCGGATAAAAAACCCCTCAACATTTCAGCCCAATCGGAGTTATGGATCTCCGGGAATATAAGAAACGGTTTTCGGCCAGAACACAGGAACGCGAAATAGAAGAGAACGGAGAGAGAGATCCAATCTCGGAGGGGCTCCTCCCCTCCGGGAGCCATGGCAGCCATGGACCAGAGGGGAAACTCTGCTCCCATCTAGGGGGGAGGCCAAGAAAGAAGAAGAAGGAGGGGGGCTCTCTCCCCCTCTCTCCCGGTGGCGCCGGAACGCCGCCGGGGCAATCTTCATGACGGCGATCTACACCAACAACTTCGCCGCCGTCAACACCAACTCTCTCCCCCTATATGCAACGGTGTAACACCTCTTCTCCCCGCTATAATCTCTACTTAAACATGGTGCTTAATGCTATATATTATTATCCAATGATATGTGGCAATCCTATGATGTTTGAGTAGATTCGTTTTGTCCTATGGGTTGATTGATGATCGTGATTGGTTTGAGTTGTATGTTTTATTTTGGTGCTGTCCTATGGTGCCCTCCGTGTCACGCAAGCGTGAGGGATTCCCGCTGTAGGGTTTGCAATACGTTCATAATTCTCTTATAGTGGGCGGCTAGAGTGACAGAAGCTTACACCCGAGTAAGGGGGTTGTTGCGTATGGGAGTAAAGAGGACTTGTTACTTAATGCTATGGTTGGGTTTTACCTTAATGATCTTTGGTAGTTGCGGATGCTTGCTAGAGTTCCAATCATAAGTGCATATGATCTAAGTATGAAAAGTATGTTAGCTCATGCCTCTCCCTCATATAAAATTGCAATAATGATTACCGGTCTAGTTATCGATTGCCTAGGGACAAATCCTTCTCTTGTGTTACAAAAGATTTCTACTAAACAACTAACATTTATTATCTTGCAAATTACTTGTAGTTTTATTCTTGCTAAGTACTCCTAGTTTTATTCTTGCAATGTAGTTCTAGCATTACACCTACAAAGTACTTCTAATTTCATACTTGTTCTAAGTAAAGCAAACGTTAAGTGTGCGTAGAGTTGTATCGGTGGTCGATAGAACTTGAAGGGAATGTTAATTCTACCTTTAGCTCCTCGTTGGGTTCGACACTCTTATTTATCGAGAAAGGCTACAACTGATCCCCTATACTTGTGGGTTATCAAGACCTTTTTCTGGCGCCGTTGTCGGGGAGCAATAGCGTGGGGTTGATATTCTCGTGTGTGCTTGTTTGCTTTATCACTAAGTAGTTTTTATTTTTTGTTCTAAGTTGTTTTATATCTTTAGTTATGGATATGGAACACGAAATACCAAAAAAATAGTTGTACTTGCTACTCATGGAGATGGGGAACCTCCTAAAACCCTCGATGCTGGTTATGTGGAAAACATTAAATACTCTACTTTGATAATCCTGATAAATCTCCATTCAACTTGATAATGGGAGATACTTTGGATCAATGGGAATACTTTAGGGATTATCGCTTGTCTCAAAAAGGGAAACTCTTATGGGATCAAATTAAAATGTTGCGTTGGTATGCTTGGAATTTATGCTTAAGGTGTGATTATACTTGTTGCTCTAGGATGGAGGCTCCACACCTCCCCTTTCAATGTCAATTTTTAATGATAATGAAACCTTGGCTTCTTATGCTAATGGTATATATGATTACTATGATGTGGAACAAATAGAAGAATTTGTTGCTTTTAAGGGTGCTTATGAAATTGAATTTTTGTTTGAAAAGTATGAAGATTGTGATGATGCTCTTTACAGATCTGAAAATTATGCTATACTTAAATATTGCTATGAGAATTATGAATACAATGCCTATATTGATGATTTTATTAAGAAAGTCTCCACTGTCCAAGAAGAGACTAATATTTTGCAGGCTCCTATGTAAGAAGAAATTGATGACACTGTGAGCTCATTAGATGAAAAAGATGACGAGGAGAGCGAAGAACAAAGGAAGAAAGAGCGGATTAGCTGGCCGTGTCCACCTTCTAATGAGAGTAACTCTTCAACTCATACATTTTTTAATTTCCCTTCGTGCTTACCGAAGGATGAATGCTATGATAATTGCTATGATCCCTTGGATTCGTTTGAAATATCCCTTTTTGATGAAATTGATGCTTGCTATGCTTGTGATGCTTGCTATGCTTGTGGCCTTGATGCCAATATGAATGATGCTTATGGAGATGAAATTGCTATAGTTCCTTATGTTAAACATGAAATTGTTGCTATTGCACCCACATATGATCGTCCTATTATCTTTTTGAATTCTCCCAACTACACTATATCGGAGAAGTTTGCTCTTATTAAGGATTATATTGATGGGTTGCGTTTTACTATTGCACATGATGATTTTGATGAATACAATATGCATGTGCTTGCTGCTCCTACTTGCAATTATTATGGGAGAGGAACTACATCTCTACCTCTCTATGTTTCCAATACGATAGAATTGCAAGAAACTGTTTATGCTATGTATCGACCTTTATTATGTGTGCATGAATTGTTCTTTTATGACATGCCGATGCATAGGAAGAGAGTTAGACTTCGTCATTGCATGATATATGTTGCTTTTTGCTCATTACTAAATTACAAATCATTGTTAATTAAAATTGGCTTTGATATACCTTGGGATCCGGGTGGATCGATAGCATGAGCACTTTATGCCTAGCTTAATGGCTTTAAAGAAAGCGCTGCCTGGGAGACAACCCAGAAGTTTTAGAGAGTCATTTTATTCTGTTGTGTGCTTTTAAAAAGTTTAAAAACAAAAAAATATAGAGGGAAACCTAAAACTTTTTCAAAAATAAAAGTGAAAGTGAGACAGATGAGCAATGTGGAAGTGGGGGCTAGCGTTGAACTTTGTTCATGCCCATGGAAACTTTGTGAACCTTGATTACAGAAAATTTTCAACAAAAATAATTATCCCCTTGTACAAATCCATTGTATTATAAAAATAATGTGCCAAGATTTACCTTTAGGATGTTTAAATTGCTTGTTTGGTATGTGCTGTGAAAGAACAGAAACTTTTCCTGTAGTGTTTGAATTTCGATATTTTACAGGAAAATGAAAAAATTCTTAAATTTTTACACAGTACTTATATGCAAATTATTTATTTTTTCCTAATTTTTCAGAATTTTTGGAGTTACATAAGTATATGTTTCATTTGCATCTTTACAGACTGTCCTGTTTTCACAGATTGTTGTTATAGTTTCTTTATTTGCGTATGTTTGAAATCTTGTTGAGCCCCATTGATTTGGGAGCCATAGAATTGTGATAGCATACAGTGGGTAATGTTTGATTATAATTATACAATAATGTTACAGCAGGACATGATGGGATTTGATGTTATATGTACTAACCCCTCTAATAAAAAGTTCGGTTAAGTTTTGTGTGGATGAAGTTTTCGAAGATGGAGGAGGTATCGATATGAGGAGAATAAGGAGAGGCAAGAGCTCAAGCTTGGGGATGCCCAAGGCACCCCAAGTAAATATTCAAGGAGACTCAAGCGTCTAAGCTTGGGGATGCCCCATAAGGTATCCCATCTTTCTTCGACAATTATCGGTATGTCTCGGTTTTTGTTTTGTTCACATGATATGCGTAAATTCTTGGAGCGTCTTTTGTGTTTATTTTCCCTTTTTATTTTAATAATGCACCATTCTGGTATGATATAGTCCTTGGTGGATTTATAGAATGCTCTTTGCACTTCACTTATATCTTTTGAGAATGGCTTTATAGAATGCTTCATGTGCTTCACTTATATCATTTGAAGTTTGGATGCCTGTTTCTCTACATATAGAAAACCGTTATTTGTAGAATGCTCTTTTGCTTTACTTATATTTATTAGAGTGTAGGGAAGTCTTTTGTAGAAAGAATTAAACTCTCATGCTTCACTTATATCTATTTAGAGAGTCAACAGGAATTGGTCATTCACATGGTTAGTCATAAAATCCTACATAAAACTTGTAGATCACTGAATATGATATGTTTGATTCCTTGCAATAGTTTTGCGATATTAAGATGGTAATATGTGGGTATACTAGTGAATGATTGTGGTTTAGTAAGAATATTGGTGTTAAGGTTTGTGATTCCCGAAGCATGCATGTATAGTTATGCGACGAAGTTATATCCTACCCATGTTAGTATCCAATTTTAATTATTCACAATGCATGATTATGACCGTTGTCGCTCTCTGGTTGGTCGCTTCTCAATCTATTTGCTAGCCTTCACCTGTACTAAGCGGGAATACTGCTTGTGCATCCAAATCTTAAACCAAAGTTGTTCCAGATGAGTCCACCATATCTACCTATATGCGGTATTACTCTGCCGTTCCAAGTAAATTTGCATGTGCCACCTCTAATCATTCAAATAAGCATCTGTTTTGTGTGCCCGTACTTCTCATGGAGTGGCAGTGGGTGGTCAGTATCTTCCATGCTAAGCGGGTTATTCTCACGTTGGGTGTTTATTCACTTGTCATTGCACGAGAGAGGCTGGTAATTGGGATGCCCAGTCCTGTGGTCAAAATCGAATTATAAATCTAACAAACTCCCCCGAAAAGTTGATTGTATGGAGGGCACCCTAGGATTCGGCTAGCCATGGCTTGTGTTTGAATGGTTGAGGGGGAGTAACACTGGTACAGCGGGCTGCTATACAAACAGTTTTTAACCCCTTTCCGTGACAGAGTTTTAAACTGTCGCCTTGCCTATGTGTGCGATAGGGGGGGTCCTTCCCACACGACCCAGAAACCGTCGGGGATAGGTCCTCCGGTCACACACGCTGGGCAAAATGAGCTCGTGTGCGATCGAGCGAGCCATCGCATACAATTATACAGGCCCAATCGTTTTCGTTCGTATGTACATCCCACACAGTGAATCCTTGACAAACGTTTCCGTTCGTATGTACATCCCACACAGTGAATCCCAGCCAAATGTTTCCGTTCGTATGCACATCCCACACAGTGAATCCTAGACAAACGTTTCCGTTTGTATCTACATCACACACAGTTTTCTGTATAGCCTCGTCTGTGATAGGTGTAACGATCACACACGCTCTGCCTCTGTAAACCGTTTGCGTTATTCAAGTTATATCACACACGCTTTTGCTGCTAGAACCGTTTGTAAAGTTCCATGACCCATTTAGCAGGTTTATTAGTTTACTATTAATAATTCCAGTATTAAGCAAAATCACATTTCATATCAAACAGTTGTTTGCCATTTTCATATCAGGCACATAAATATATTATAACATCACAGTACGATAGGTACGTGAAAACAGCACAGTACAACTAGTTCACCTTCATAAGCACAATATTAGAACAATATATTCTTTTCCCTAATCGACTGATGCATGATTAGCCAAATTAGTCTTCTCCACCTGTGCTTTCAGTTCAGTAAGAACCTGATTTGCACTGACCAACTGGGAAAGTGCCTCCTCCTTCGCAAACACCATCTTAGCAAAGTCCAATTTAAAAAATCTGAGCTCATTCTCCATCTTCCTCTTTTTTCTAGTACCTTGAAATATTCTTCAGCGTTGACAACATTTTCTCTAAGCCTATCTCTATTCTCTTCCTCAAACATGCTCCAGAGCTTTGCTAGGCACATCTTCAAAGACGGTGGCCACTCTTGATCAACCCACTCCAGGTAAGAACACTTCCGTTCATCCTATAATATTTAAAACTAAATTAGTTACAGTTGTAGGGAAAATGGGTTTCTAGCAACATAGAAAATCACCACATACATATTTTGAAAAACTGCAGAAACACGTTTATTATGACATATCTTCTCAAAAAGTTCAATGTGCAAATGAATTAATTGCTACTGAGACAACAACCAAATTCAGGAACATCACAAGCTATAATTAAGTTCTTAGTCAGGTACTATAATAACAAATTGACCATTTTATGAGGAAGCTAAATATAACTGCAACAGCACAGCGACAATGTTTCAATGACATCAAATTAATACTAATAGGTGTGTACATGCACAAATTTAATAACATAGAACTAATACCAATAAAGGCCCTCCACTGTGTAGGCCAAAACCGGTGTCAAATCAACTGTTGCTACATTTGGCACCGGTATCCTGCACTGCTGAGTCATTGCCAGAGGAAAAATTGAGGGAACCGGAGCACCTAGTTGCTCCGATGCCCAGTTCCTTCCTGCCATAAAGTATTAGTATTTTATTGCTTGGCTGCTCGGATGTGTGGAGTAAAGTTGGGTGCACAAACTGCTAAAGCGGTGCCAAATAATTTTCTCAAGCCATCGCTGATGATATGGCAACATTTTTAGATACTAGGTAGAAACTTTGACAGTGTGTTAATCACATCCATATTAACATAGCACAGTGACAGTGTCTGAATCACATCTAACAAATGATTTGTAACAACGAAAGTGGGGCTAACCTTCTCTGCACATGCCAGAAACTTCCTCCCACTATCCACAGATTCGAAAGCCACTAACTTCACGCATGGAGATTGATGGTGACAACGAGCAGGCAGATCTTCAGCTACCCCACTCCATTCCTTGCAAGTGATGGTTCTAGGGAGCTACAAGAGGAACAAATGGCTCAAATCGGTCTCTGGGTTAAAATCCTTTATTACAAATCAGAACCCTAAGCCTAGGGGGGTGAGAGAGAGGAGAGAGGCATACCCGCTGGTGACATACTCGTCCGAGGAGGAGGAACCGCTGGAGAGGTCAAAGAAGACCATGGCGTCCGCGGCGATCAGATGCGAGACGGCGAGAGCGAGGAAAGCAAGCGAGGAAGCGGATATAGCTTGGGAAGGAAGGAAGGAGTAAACAGGGGAAATGTGGCTCGTGGTCAGGGAGAAAAGGGGGTGGGAAGGGGGGAAGAGTTAGATATTTCGGCGGTAGGCAAAAAAATTCGAAAGGTGGGGGGGGGGGAACTTGGCGCGCAGTGTCATCGGACACCTTTCACTTTGAACATATGTGTGCATCGCAAATGATTCTTCTGCTTTACGCGCATGCGATGAGTTTGAGCACTCGAATTTTGATGGAAATTTCCCTGGGTACAGTGCTCATCCACGTTATTGCATATTTAACATCACTTGCTAATTTGGGGGGGGGGGGGTACACAAAAGAGCCTACAGCACACGGACCACACTTACTGAATCGAACAATTTTAGTAATTAAACAGAGTCAGTTGACCTAAACATTGCTCTAACAAAAGACCAGTGTTATAAACAAAGGCTAAGTACGCATAATTTAAACAAAGCCGCCAACGCGCCGCCGCCCTATGCCTCGCCAGTGTAAGATGAGATGTCGATGACTTGTCCTGGCGACATGCCGCTGCTGGTGGACTCCGCGTCCCCCAGGCTGAAGTCGACCGTGTCGTCGTCCTCAGCGCCGCCCTCAAGGTTGTAGTACTCGTAGTAGTGGCGGCGCCAGAGCTCAGGTTGGTACTCCACCGCTGATTCCTCGACGGACAGGTGGCTCTCTACCTCCTCCTTATCCACGCGCAACTCCTCCTCCCGGCGCTCCTCGATCTCCGCCGCCTCCTGCATCTCCAGCTCCCGCTCGGCGATCTCATGAGGAAGCAGGGGCTCCATGGCCTCCACCGCCGCATCATCGACAAGCGTCTCCACCGCCTTTTCGGATGTGGGGTGCATGCTGGATTCCGAGGAGGCCTGGAATATCTTGGCGTGGGCGTCCGCGACCTGGGCGTGGATGGCCTCGACCCAGGCCAGGGTGACCTCTGCGGCACGGACGGCTGCTCAAGGGCTCTCGGTGTTTGCAGCCGCCGTCGCAGCAGCAGCTGCAGCCGTCTCAGCTGCTGCAGTTGCCCTGTCGGCTGCCGCAGACGCCCTCTCGGCGGATGCGGCCACGCTCAATGCGGATGCGGCCGCGCTCTCGGCGTAGGCGGCCGCGCTCTCGGCGGAGGCGGAGCCCCTCGGGGAGGACTCGGCGACCGTACGGGCCCTCACGAAGCGTCTCCACGGCGTCATTCTGTGACACCCTGGTTTTCGCTCCTTGTTTTTTTTCCTTCGCGGGATTTGGCTCCCGTCTTTTTTCGATGTTATCGGATTTTCTCTCGCTCTTGGGTATATGAAGATGGTCATTTAGCCTTGCCTTTCCTATCCAACCAGAGATTCTCTCCAGACCAATCTTGCCACCCAAGGTATATTCTCAGGATTTTGCCACCGAAACCCTATCTCCCGAGTTACCGGAAGGGAAACCCTAATTCCTTCCGTTACAAAGGAACCCTAATTTTCCTTGATCTGTTGCCTCCCAAGCTTTTCCCAGTGATCAAACCATATCTTTAAACCCTGGATATGCAAAAATATTGCCAAGACATTTGCAATATTTTTCATTTAAAATTAATTCCTTTTTCTGCCAGTTAAAGGAATTAAATCCAGGAAAATATCTATCCATCTCCAAAGTTCATGAAAACTTGTGGAGATATTCTTTGTGATCATATTAAGCTCCCATCAAAATATTGGCAATAATTAAATAAGGGAAATTGCATTTTCCTATTTAAAGCCAATATTGCATTTTGGGCACTTTCCAAAGGAGCTACCATTTTGATAGCCAGGAAAAATCCCAAATAATTTTTGGAGCTTCTCCTATCAATATCTTCACCATTTCCATCAAGAACCCAAGTTCCATAGATCAAATTTTGAGCACAACATCCATTTGCAAATTCTGTCCAGATTTCCAGTTTGCAAAGAAAGTGCTTGAACCCTTGATCCATTTGAGCTGAAATTTTTCATAGTGGTTAACATTGATAAATCACTCATGTAAACCAAAAATAAGCTCAATCTAGCTATCCATCCTTCCCCAGCAATTTTCCTAAGTTTCTGTCCAGATTCTAGCTCTGTGAAGGAAGTACCACCTTGGCACTTCCAAATGAGCTGAAATTTTTGCAGTACCTTCATGCATCCAAATAACTCCCCTCCACCAAAATTCATCTCATTTCACCAGGCCAGTTCAGCACAACATCAAAATCCATTTTCTGGACCAGAAATTGCATTGCAAAGGAAGTATATGCAAATGAGGTCCAAATTCCTTCAAATTTTACCAACACCTAGTCCTTCATACCACATTTAATTGTGACAAAGATCCAACTCCATTTCTCCATCCATTTCTCCAGAAAATTCCAGCCAATTTTGTTGTCAGAATCTGTTTCAGCAAGTTTCTCTCACCTCATAGCCACCTAGCTAGTTTTAGGCACTTCTTTCATCTATTTGAGCAACGAGAGACTTGTTGGACAAGCTTGGACATGCAGGAGCCTTCCAGAGCAAGCCATGCACGTGGTGACCATGTGGACCGCAGGCAAAAGTGGCGCTCCGCGTGCTGTCCTCGTCGGCCAGCTCGCTCCGGCCAATTCTGGCTTGTCCGAGCATGTCTCATGGCTCCGCGGCGTCCACCTGCCCCTCTCTAGGCTCTTCTCCCCTCCAGTTTCTTCATCCTCACGCCACGGTGGTCGCCGCTGCGGTACTGTCGCCCCGTGATCCGCCGTTGTTTTCCCTCTCCCGTTGGCCTCTTCCTCCCGAGCTGTCACCTCCCTCTGCCTCTCGTCAGGTCGGCCGCTCCCCGACGCCGGGAACCCGCCAACCACGTCGCCACGGCACCGAGCATCGAGCAGCTTCGGTCGTCGTCGGCTAGCCCCTCCCCGCGGCTATTTAAGAAAGCCCCGCGCCCTCCCCAAGCCACTCAACCTCACCCGCAGCCTCTCCTCCCCTCCCAGCTCCCTCCTCACTCCACTAGTTCGAGCTCCCGTGCTCGATTTCCCTCTCCTGGCCGAAGCTTTGCCGCCGGCCCTCTGCTCAAATTCGGGCACTCCGGCTGTCCCCGGCTCCGCCCGAGCTCACCACCGAGCGCGCCATACTCCGGCGACTCCACCCATACCCACGCCCAGCCTCACCGGCCACCTGAGCCCTTCCATTGTCGAGGAGCCGCCGCCCACTGCCCTGTCTCGCCACCACATCTCCGGCCTTACCCGAGCCCCGTTCTATCCATCTCTGGATGCGTCGCTCGCCGGCGCATCCTCGCGTCCACTCGCCCGTCGAGGCAGCTCACCGGAGCGCCGAAACCCCGCCGGAGCCGAGCCTCGTCCGCCGCGACAGAAGCCGCCCGCAACTCGGCCCTCCCCTGCGCCTGTAGCCTGGCTTCCCGGATGCGCCTCACCGCGGTGAGCATTCCGGTGGCCGGAGCTCCGCGAGGGACGGCCTGTGCCGCCGGAGAACGCCGGCGCACGCAGTCGACCTCGCCTCTGCCTCAGCCGTCGGGAGGAAGAAGAGAAGCAGAGGGAAGGAGAGAGAAAGCAGGTGGAGCCCACGTGTAAGTGGCTCAGGGGCCGGGCCCAGCATTTTAAGTGGAAGCGTATTCCGTTGAATACGTTTTCACATAGGGGAGGCGTATTCCAGCACTGTTTCAGGGAAGAATCTGCTTTCTCTACTCTGAAAGCGTATTTGCAGGAATGCGCTTTCAATCTCAGCCCACTGCCGAAACGGCTATATTATGAACGTTCACCTGCTAAGGCCCAAAACGAACAGTTTCTGTTTGTTTTACCGCTTAACGAATGAACAGCCGTTTCTCTTCAACCGTAACTCCGAATCAGCCCCTCCGAGAGGGAATCCTTTCCGGCGAATTTTTCCGCGAGATGACCGCACTTCTCCCCGGTGTATTCCTCGACCCCCAGGCAAGCCGACCATCTGATATATGCCCTAAAGCATTGCTTGGCCACGACGGTGGCAGGTGTCATGGGGTGACACAGGGGCCACCCAGGACATGACCCTGGGAGGGTATGATTGTCGGTGGGGCCATAAGAGTGCCGGGCAATAGAAAAGTTTTGTTGGAGTAGCACCGGTCCACCCGAATGGGAGCACGAGGCCAGGAGCTCCATGGTGTGGGTAAAGTGCGCAACCTCTGCAGAGTGTAAATCTATTCGAATAGCTGCGTCCTCGGTCATGGGACACAGTTCGTACTAGGTCACACTATTTGGTCTGTGTCGAGTCCGGAGGAATAAACCAGATAATGTTGCTGCTAAGAATGAACCAGAGAAAGGTATGATTTGTCAGACTTATAGTGCAGATGCATGGACATCGGATGATGTCAGGTATATGATGTTGGCCAAGCGATGGCTATGAGATGAGTGGTCGGAGGACCACAGGACTTGGATTTGGTTTGGATCATGACACATTTGGAGTATGAATTCATTACCCGATATGCTTTATCTTCGTCATGCTGTTCTTACTTCAGTAGTAATATTGCTAAATAATCCTGCCATGACATAATGATTAATGCTGCTAGATGCTTAATCTTGCTAGATAATCCTGCTATAGCATGATAGTTAATACTGTTAAGTTAACAAGTGCATGCTTGAATGCCATGGATTGCATTGCTTGGTGTATATGTTATTTGGTTTGCTTGCGAGTACATTCAAAAGTACTCAGCGGCCTTCAATGTGGCCAGGTTCACCTAAGGATTCGACGCTCTCTAGCGAGGAGCCGGAGTATTCGCGGGCTAGAAGAGTAACCCAGTCAGATCCCTGTGGATTGGAGCCGCACCAGGACCATGCTGCCCTAGATAGAGCTTTTCCGCTGCCATTCCCCTTGTAAAATATCATGTAAGACTTATATATCCATTAATAGAAAAGCTTGTGTTCATGATACTTGTTGTAAAAGCGCATGCCAGAGTGATTTTCCTGGGCTGGGATGTGCGGCGACCGTCTGGCTACAGTGGTATTCAGGCGAGGCGCCACAACGGATGGTATCAGAGCCAGGCTGACCGTAGGTTACCCTAGCCAGATTTCATTGTCTTGTGCTCAGTAGAAAGCCCGGATGGATTTCAGACATCTTTGCCAGACAGGCACGGCTACTATTGATCATAAGGCAACCCCATAGGTTTTGGCTCCACCAGACCTCAACTCTCGTGGCCTTTGCCTCCGGTGGGAAAAGTCCGCACCAGGCATTGACCCAGGAAGACATAAAAAGACCCGCGAATTTTCATCGCAAACGGTTCTTATAACCAACTGTGTGCGATGTAGTCCATTTTTAATTACCTGTGGCAGACTAATTTGGAGTACACTGGCAACGGATGGTGATGGAAATTGTTCGAATTTTTTTGTACCGTTAACATGCACTGATACAATTGTCATGTTAAAATTTGGAATTTTTCAGGGTTCATCTGACCTTTTTAAGACATTAAGTGAGTTCCTAGCCATATAATGGACGTAATTCAAATTTGAACTACATGTACAGGCAACGGCAATCATGGGTTGGAAAATCATATTTGTGTCCTTGCGTGCGAGTTAATGCCCTATGCAGAAAATTGGAAGGAATTTTCAAACATATTGGTGTCACGGCTTGCACACAAACAGTGAGAACCATGGCTTTTAAATTCCAAAAAATTCAAAAATGATCAAAAATACATGAAATCTTGCTTGATGTCATGAAATGGTACCAATATGCAGTGGTAAAAGAATTGTCCAATTTGACGAAAGTTGTGACATAGACCTCTCACAAATCGGAGCATCTCACGAGAAGACACGTGGTTTCGAGAGGGAACAATGCATGTTTGATGACGAACCGGCGCTCGCTTCCTCGTATGACCCTGAATTTTTTTCTACTGTTAACATGCACTAATGCAAAGGTCATGTTAAACTTTTGAAATTTTCGGTGTTGATTTGACCTTTTTAAGACATTAAGTGAGTTCCTAGCCATATAATGATTGTAATTCAAATTTGAACTGCATGTACATGCAACGGCAAACCATCATGGGTTGGAAAATCATATTTGTGTCCATGTGTGTGAGTTAATGCCCTGTGCACTAATTGGAAGGAATTTTCAAACATATTGGTGTCACGGCTTGGACACAAACAGTGAGAACCATGGTTTCTAATTTCCAAAAAATTCAAAAATGTTCAAAAATACATGAAACCTTGTTTGATGTCATGAAATGGTACCGAGATGCAGTGGTAAAAGAATTGGCCAATTTGACAAAAGTTTTGGCACAGACCTCTCACAAATCGGAGCATCTCACGAGAAGACACGTGGTTCCGAGAGGGAACAATGCATGTTTGATGACGAACCGGCGCTCGCTTCCTCGTATGACCCTGAATTTTTTTCTACCGTTAACATGCACTAATGCAACGGTCATGTTAAACTTTTGAATTTTTCGGTGTTGATTTGACCTTTTTAAGACATTAAGTGAGTTTCTAGCCATATAATGGCCGTAATTCAAATTTGAACTGCATGTACATGCAACGGCAAACCATCATGTGTTGGAAAATCATATTTGTGTCCTTGTGTGTGAGTTAACGCCCTGTGTAGTAAATTGGAAGGACTTTTCAAACATATTGGTGTCAAGGCTTGGACACAAACAGTGAGAACCATGGCTTTTAAATTCCAAAAAAATCAAAAATGATCAGAAATACATGAAATCTTGCTTGATGTCATGTAATGGCACCAAGATGTTGTTGTAAAAGAATTGGCCACTTTGACAAAAGTTTTGGCACACACCTCTCACAAGTCAGAGCATCTCACGAGAAGACTCGTGGTTCCGAGAGGGAAGAATATGCATGTTTGATGACGAACCGACATTGGCTTCCTCTTATGGCTTGGCATATTTTTTCTACCGTTAACATCCTCAAATACAACTTTCATGTTAAAATTTGGAAATTTTCAAGGGTTATTTGACATTTTTAAGACATTAAGTGAGTTTCTAACCATTTAATGGCCGTAATTCAAATTTGAACTACATGTACATGCAACGGAATATCATCATGGGTTGGAAAAATCATTTATGTAATACATTTTCCAACAATATCATGGTAACACGAAATAAGAATTCATGCAAAACATTTGGAAAGAATATGTAAATATCTAGCAAGACAACTGGGCCCCCCATGATTGGCACTCTGTTTCGCGCCACGAGGTTTGGAAGGTGAGTGGCGCGGGTTATTAATCAGACGCGGTTCAGTCTTGGGAACCGTCAGCGATTTATTTCACACACAGATTTTGATGCGGGAATCGTGTGTAATTCAAGCTATAGTCCTCGTAAATTCCGGCCACCAACGCTTCTACTGCTCCCGTCGATCTAGATTCCGGTCGCCAATAAATACTACCCCGCCCACGTCGTCCCGCCTGCATTCTCATCTACATTCTCTCGTTGCTCGCCCCCCTCTCTCACACAAAACTCTACCATGGCACCGACGATCAGCCCACCCGTCAAGGAGGAGGCGCCACCCCGCGAGGACATCCAGGCGCAGAGCAGCGACGAGGAGGACCCCTACGCGCCACCAGACGAGGTTGCGCCGGAACCCCCAACTTTGGAGTGGTTTTGGGGCCAGTACAATCTTTGTCTGTGGAAAGCGCTGTCGCCGGCTGAGAAAGCCAGGCAAGTGGCGTTCAAGAAGGAGTTGGCGGAGGAGTGCGCCAGGGACCAGGTGGCCTGTGAAGCCCGTGAGGCCACTTGGGAAAAGGAGAAGCTGGAGCTTTGGCGGCGGGCGCGTCGACGTGCGGACGAGGTGTACGAAGACGGTCGGTACTTCGCCAGGAAGGCCAAAGGCGCTAGGCGCCTCATCGCTGCGTGGAGGTGGGCCGATAAGCTCCAGCATGCTACCAACGAGGATCTCCGGTGGGCGCCCAACGAAATGGCAAGATCATTCGCGCGCGTCCGCCAGCAAGAGGCAGATCGGCACGTCAAGCGCTGCGAGGCAGAGGAAGCGGAGAACTCCCTCCGCGCTGGGAAGCCGCCATGCACCAGGGAGCTGCTAGCGAGGGGCTGCTGGAATACTAACCGCATAAGGAGGGATTGTTAGTTTTAGTATTGTTCATTTTCAATTTTATGCATTGTACTTAGTAGTTAAGTATGGGATCCCAGTTAAGTATCATCACATATTGTTCGTTTTCGTACTAATTTCTATCTAGTTGTTTACCATCCACATGTACAAAATGGAAAACATACACATTGAAACAGAACAATATGTAAGAACGGAAAACAAAGTACACACATTGAAACAGAGCAATAAACAGAGCAATATTATGATTGTTGGGAATACATAGCGATCAACGTCGAAACGACTCAACAAAATAAAACACGTCCATGACCACCACCCCTGCCTATGGTAGCTCTTGGCTCTGCCTGAACTCGTGCAGGCATTCGTCCAAGCGGTTGACACGCTCGCGGTACATCTGGAGCGCGATCTGGAGCTCCAAGTTGGCTATTTCATCAGAGATCACCAGCTCGAGGATGCGACGGCCATGTTCCTCTACTGTGCCTATGTGGACACCTGGGCCAAGGAGGCGCTCGAGCCTAGCGACCAGCGCATTGGCATCGAGAGGGCCGCGGATAAGGCGAACGGCGCGACCCATGCGAACGGCGCCGCCGGCGTCTAGTGCAAGCACGGCCCGGCCGGCCTCTAGTGCTAGTACGGCGCAGACGGCCTCTGCCCACTCCTGGCGAGGAACGGGGCTACTAACGGGCAGTGTAGCCAGCTGCAACGCCCTGTCGACAGCAGGCAAGCACCGATGGAATCGCTCTTGCTGTGTGGCGTGCCGCGCCTCTCACTCTGCGGTGGTCCATCGGTCTCGCTGTGCGGCGAGCCACAGCCTATCATCGCGGACGCGCCTGTCTTGCGCTGCGGGGCACCACCGATCATGTTGTGCGTCGAGCTGCAGCCTCTCGGCACTGAGTTGCCTTTCTTGATCCGCGACGCTGTATCGTCATCCGCCAAGGGTCTGCTCAACCCTGGCGATGACGCACAGCATGGCGTCGTCCATCGCGTTGCCGGGGACGCCCTTGGCCTCGATGGGCCATGGCACCTGCTCGTTTACCTCGTCGAGGAGGTTGATGGCAGAGGCGACGCTTCAGTGGGTTGGCATGCTTGCAAAAGGTAGCTAGAGGGGCTATAGGCTGCGCTTGTGCCTCGGTGTGTCACGCGCCGCCTAGGCTTATGCGCAATCGCTGGGTGGCGGCGGGAAACCGATGGGGAAATGGCGGGAAACGGTGGCGTGTTCATAAAATGCCATCAATTAATGGAAACTTAGCATAGAAGGAAGCACGAGCTAGCACGACGCGTGCGCGCACATTGCTTGCCCACGGGTGTGATCCATATATCTCGTGTGCCCAACAGAGTACACTATTCACACAAAATAATATTGTTCTGTACACAGAGAGCGTTGATGTTGTGCAGATTGAGCAAATCACATCGCACACAGATAAAACTACAGAACCCGTCGGTGATGATTTCATCAATCGCTGACAATTGTTTACTAGCAAGTGTTTGCCCACAACACACACGGGTTATTAGCAGGAATCGTTTGTGTTGTTATCGGTCTTCCCACACATTTCAGATTACTGACCTGTTTGCCACGTATCACACACATCTTGTTAAGTTGAACCGTCTCTGTTGTGTTGGGTAATCGCAAACAGTTCATCCGAGTGAACCGCATGCCGTATATCACAAACACCTTGATCTGCCTGAACATTTCTGTTCTGTTGGGTAATCACAAACAGTTCATCCGAGTGAACTGTATGCCGTGTATCGCACACACCACGAACTGGCTGACCGTGTTTGTTGTTCTGGCTTATCGCAAATAGTTTGTATGAATCAACTATATGCCACGTGTCGCACACGCGTCTCTAATCTGAATTGTTTTTGATGTCTCCGCCATCGCAAACAGTTCGTCTTATTGGCGACGGTATTTTTAAGACATCGTTTGCGATTCATGCATCGCACACAGTTTGGTCGCGGGGTCTCTGATTCATGTGTCGCGTTAGCGCGCGGTCACCTGCAGTAGTGTAAACTTTACCTTTCCGCTTGGGAACCACCTATAATGTGTTTAGCATGGAAGATATTGAGAACCCTCGGTCGTGACGTTGACAGGAAAAGTACACCTCTCAAAATGTATTCATCTCTGATTTAAGCTTCGAGCTCTGGCACCTCTGCAAATCCATGCTTCCCTCTGCGAAGGGCCTATCTATTTACTTTATGTTATTTTACTTTTATTGTTGAGTCATCACCTTCTCATTCAAGCACCAGTTGGAGAGCACTATTGTCATTTTTATGCATTGAGTATAGTTAATGTTATGTACATCGTGATTGGATCAATGATTGAGCTTGACGGGCTAGGGACAGCGTTCTTTAGCATTTTTATTTTGAAAGTCATGATTGTTTGTTGGTATGCCTGAGTATTGATGTCTTTATATCAAATTATAGACTATTGCTTTGAATCACTCGTGTCTTAATATTCATGCCATGAATAGACTACATGATCAAGATTATGCTAGGTAGCATTCCACATCAAAAATTATCTTTTTTATCATTTACCTACTCAAGGATAAGCAGGAATTAAGCTTGGGGATGCTGATACATCTCCGTCGTATTTATAATTTTTGATTGTTTCATGCCAATATCCTACAATTTCCACATACTTTTGGCAACATTTTATATGATTTCTTGGACTAACATATTGATCCAGTGCCCAGTGCCAGTTCCTGTTTGTTGCACGTTTTTTGTTTCGCAGAAAATCCATATCAAATGAAGTCCAAACGCGATAAAAATTTATGGAGATTTATTTTGGAATATATGTGATTTTGGGGAGACGGCAAGCCTGGAGGGCGCCTCCCCTGGGCGAGCCTAGGGGGCTTGTGGCTTCCCTGTAAGTCGGTTGGGGGTGTCCTTCGGCCGCAAGGAAGATAATATCCGGATAAAAATCCCCTCAAAATTTTAGCCCAATCAGAGTTACGGATCTCCAGGAATATAAGAAACGGTTTAAGGCCAGAAAACAGGAACGCGAAACAGAAGAGAACAGAGAGAGAGAGAGAGAGAGAGAGAGAGAGAGAGAGATCCAATCTCGGAGGGGCTCCTCCCCTCCGGGAGCCATGGCGGCCATGGACCAGAGGGGAAACTCTCCTCCCATCTAGGGGGGAGGCCAAGGAAGAAGAAGAAGGAGGGGGCTCTCTCCCCCTCTCTCCCGGTGGCGCCGGAACGCCACCGGGGCAATCATCGTGACAGCGATCTACACCAACAACTTCGCTGCCGTCAACACCAGCTCTCTCCCCCTCTATGCAGCGGTGTAACACCTCTTCTCCCCGCTATAATCTCTACTTAAACATGGTGCTTAACGCTATATATTATTATCCAGTGATATGTGGCAATCCTATGATGTTTGAGTAGATTCATTTTGTCTATGGGTTGATTGATGATCCTGATTGGTTTGAGTTGTATGTTTTATTTTGGTGCTATCCTATGGTGCCCTCCGTGTCACGCAAGCGTGAGGCATTCCTACTGTAGGGTTTGCAATACATTCATAATTCTCTTATAGTGGGCGGCTAGAGTGACAGAAGCTTACACCCGAGTAAGGGGGTTGTTGCGTATGGGAGTAAAGAGGACTTGATACTTAATGCTATGGTTGGGTTTTACCTTAATGATCTTTGGTAGTTGCGGATGCTTGCTAGAGTTCCAATCATAAGTGCATATGATCCAAGTATGGAAAGTATGTTAGCTCATGCCTCTCCCTCATATAAAATTGCAACAATGATTACCGGTCTAGTTATCGATTGCCTAGGGACAAATCATTCTCTTGTGTTACAAAAGCTTTCTACTAAACAACTAACTTTTATTATCTTGCAAATTACTTGTAGTTTTATTCTTGCTAAGTACTCCTATTTTTATTCTTGCAAAGTAGTTCTAGCATTACACCTACAAATTACTTCTAGTTTCATACTTGTTATAAGTAAAGCAAACGTTAAGTGTGCGTAGAGTTGTATCGGTGGTCGATTGAACTTGAAGGGAATATTAATTCTACCTTTAGCTCCTCGTTAGGTTCGACACTCTTATTTATCGAGAAAGGCTACAACTGATCCCCTATACTTGTGGGTTATCAGACAACGTAGTGGAAGTGCTAATCAGAAATGTTCATGGCAATGTGACTATCAGCATATTTAATCCCGGGTGACTTGGTTCATGAATATGTTTGCACCTTTGGAGATCTTATCATCATTTGTATGAAGAGATTTATAAAGCGTGTTATTGACATCTTTGAAGAAGAATACCCGTGAGCACCCAAATGCATATGGCATGATAAGACTGATGGAGATTGGTGCAGTGAGAGGGTTCCTGATACGTCCAATTTGCATCATGATTTCCTACTGTCGTGATGGAACGACCATCTATGGGGCCATCCAGCCCCTTGTGGTTCGGTGAGGGGAGACGCAAGCGCAAAGAGCAGAATCACCAGAGGACACAGGGCAATTTTTACCCAGGTTCGGTCCGCTTGTGAAGCGTAAAACCCTACTCCTGCTTTAGTATATTGGGTGTGTATGAACACGATGACAAGGAGCGCTTTCCCGGCAAGGTGCGGGGAGGCAGCTGCACATGCGAGTTGTGTAAAGGGTCCGAATCCCTCTAACTGTTTCCTTGGCCCTCCTTTTATAGCTCAAGGGGTCACCACAGTGGCAAAACAGTAATTACATAATGATTGGATAGCAAACAGTGCTATCATACCTAATTCTGCCAGTTTAGGACAAAAGCATTAAATGCATCATTAGGTGTCATGTGGAGAGGTAGTCCCGGCAAGGTTTCTGCACCGCTCGCCCAGCTACCTCGTATTTTTCTGACACGCCTCCTGGACGGGTGTCATTAAAGGCAAATCCTGTCCCAGTGTGCTGACACGTGCCCGACAAGCCTTACCAACCAGCCTGCGCAGTCGACACCTCATCCACTAGCGAACATCTGTGCGGTGAGGTGGAGCGCTGGAGGGCTGGCAGAAGCTTGCCGGTACGGAGCTTGCCGGGCCTTCACCTTGCCGGTTTAGCCTTGCCGGCAAGGAATGTCTTCATCTTCGATACTGGTTGAGTGCTCGTTGGTGTTGTGCCTTGAGCTTCTCCCCAGTGGCTTCCGCAACTGGGTCCTGAATCTTAGTCTTGGCGGTTCCCGGCATGGCTTGGCCGGCAAGGAGGCTGCTACTATCTATGCATAAATCAGGGGTATAAAATACCCATGTTTTATACACCGATAGGAGCCCCCGGGCCTGGGCCATACGCGCGTCCGAAGCATCATTGGGCTAGGCCCAAACAATGCGCAGACACGCGGCGGGAAACTGCCATTGTAATTTTCGTCATGATGGTTATCCTGACGCACGTCCAATCCACGCATTAAATGCGGGTCGTGGGAACTTGGACTGTTGCGGTTATATCGCGGTAGTGCACCTGTAAAAAGGGCGCCGCCCGGGGTAAAACAGTGAAGAGCCGGCCCCCTCGCGTCTTCCCCATAAAAAGGCAACCGCGAGGAGGCGTTGCTCATTTGCCCCTATTTTCCCCCTGCGTCATCTCCTTCCTCTCGCCAGAACCGCTTCCGCCGCCACCGCCGCTGCCAGTGCTTCGCATCTCGACTCGACCACTTTCTTGTTCCCCAATTCCTGATGGCGCCCAAGAGAGGCGATGCGGTGGGGAAGAAGCCCGCCAAGCCGCTCGATCCCAAGGCGGAGGAGAAGAAGAAGGCGCTGGAAGAGCTGGAGAAGCGGTGGAGGGAGAATGCGATTTTCTCGCCGTGCTCCTTGGATGCCAACGAGCTGATCAGAAGGTATGCATATATGTGGGGAAGGGATACCAAGGACCACAAGGCGCCCGTAGCGCTTCCCGAAGGCAACAAGGATCCATCGGATTCATATCCGTTCTTCTGTGCCTATTTCTACTGCGGTCTGGTTCCCCCATTATCGGATTTCTTCAGCGCCATGATGTTCAGCTACGGGTTCAGGCTGCTGGATTTCACTCCGAATGCAATGACTTGCATGGTAGTCTTTGCCCATCTGTGCGAGAACTTTGTCGGGGTTGCCCCCAATGTGGATCTGTTCCGCCATTTCTTCGTTCCTCGGATTGAGGACAAGTCGCTCTTCGGCAGTGTAACATGGATTCCCAGGGCCAAGACCAAGGGCCAGTACCTTGCCGGGCAACTCCATCTCAAGTGGGAAGAATGGAGGTCAGAGTGGTGTTGGATCCAGGAGAAGGGTTTCCCCCAATTCTGCATACCGCGCACAGTGAAGGTCGAGCGCGGCAAGAACTGGAGCAGTTTTGGCGCCACTGAGGAGAAGCTTCGCCCGGCGTTGAACAGAATCGCCCGCCTCAAGGCCACCAAGCTGACCATAGAGATGGTTGGCACTGATTTCCTCCGGCGACGCATTGTGCCGCTGCAGAAAAGAGAGAGGTTCGCTTGGGATTACTAGAACACTGCCGATATCATGCGATTGTATCCTGGGACCGGTAACAATCTGACGACTTTGGAGCATGCCGCGCTTTGTGAGCAGCTATTCAGGAAAACCGGCATGTTTCACTTACCGGGCCAGGTCGTCCCATTGCATATCAACTCCGCCAAGGGTTCTATTCTGGCGATGATGCCGGACTGCAACGCTCTTGGAGTCAATGCAGATTGGCAGATGCCCAGATTGGTGGATGAAATGGACTGGGCCTCCAACTTGACGGAAAAGGCCACCCGGAAAGAAAATGATCTTATCCAGGCCACCAAGGAAGAGGAACTGGCGTATCTTGCCAGCATAGTCGCGAAAGCCTCCAGGTTCGACGCGGCAAGTGGTTCTAGTGCTGCGGCAACCGAGGACGACGACGAAGAACACCCTGATGAAGAGGTCGCTGAAGAGCACCTAGAAGAGCCTGCCGTGGATGAGATTGCCGAAGCTGAGGTTGCCGGCGAGCCCGAAGAAGAAGAAGGTCCTCGAGCCCCGAAGAGGAGGCGCCGTCTTCGGAGGGTGGTCAGTCAAGAGCCGGTGCATGCTTCTTCGCCGAGAGCTGGCCCCACGGTGAAGAAGATGACCACGAAGACCGGCCGCCAAGAAGAAGTACGCCGGCAATCCACCCGGCGTCCCCGAACTCAGCCCTCGTCCCCTTAGCAGGAGGTGGCCGAGGACGCCGAATCCACTCAGCCGACGGGTTCACCTCCCCCGATACTCAAGAGGGCCAGAGAATCACCTCCGCCAGTGATGTACGACTTCGACGTCCTCGGCGAGTCCGAAGAGGAGGAGGAGTAAGTGACTTCGCTTATTTCCGTCAAGCCTTGATTCCATTTGATTCTCATTTTAACTTGATTCCTTTTGTCTTGAAAGGGACCCAGCACCGCTTGTGCATCGGTCGAAGCGGCCCAGGTCTGCAGCAGCACAGGATCCTGCGGCAAGTGCTGGGCAGGGGGTTGCAATGGCTGAAGCCATTGTTGTCAACCCCTAGCTCAGCCCCCTGCGTGAGGATGTGGTGCAGGTGCCCCCCACTAGCACTAGTGCTGGAGTTCCTACTGCTGAGCCTGTCGTGGAGACGGAGGAGGAGCACCAAGAGGCGGATCCATCCGTGGCTCCCCCATCGATCAATGTTTCGGAGAGCGCTTCCCCGACAAGGGCCTCCACCGATGAGCCTGCCCACACGGGGGCCACCCCGACGAGCGGGGCCGCCGCCGACCGTGCGCTGGCAATGCGAGTTGCCGGGGAAGGAGACGTCCTTCCTCAGCAAGCACCAACGGGTAATCCTCTTGCCTTTGCATACCTCTTCCCGGAAAGATTTCCTTTTTGTCTTCTAAAACTTGACTTGTGATTTTGGAACCCTATTTCACCTTTGTTCCTGCTTCGATCCACAGCCCCGACCCCTCCCGAAGAAGGCGAAGTTCTTGTGGAGGTAGCCAATATCGCAAGGGACGCCGCTGGTGAAGCCACCAAGATTGCCGCTGAGGAGGGCCTCGCACAAGTTGCCGAGGAGACCAGAATACTCCCCGAAGAGTCCGAGAGGTCCTCCGGCAACACGTCCGACCCCGCCAGGGTGGATGTGGAGAAGGCGCCCGTCAGCACCGACGCGCCGAACCCCGGCAACCAACTTGCGGTGCCAACCTTGCCGGCCCCGTCAAGCAACTTGGCGTTGGTTACTTCCCAGCACGGGTCTGAAGCCCCCAGTTCATCTGGCACTGTGGGGCCGAACTTTGACGAAGAAATAGCTCGGATCCTGCTCCCTTTGGTCCAAAGAACCGACGAATCCACCGATGTGGCCGACAACGCCGAAGATCTTGCCTTCATGGAAATCATGGCAGTCGGTTTCAAAGGCGTCCAGGAACGGTACGGTCGGAGGTGGGACAAGGTACAAGAGGAACGCAAAGCTGGTGGTACAGCCAGTAGGCCTGCAATCTCAATGCCGCCAAAGAAGAGGCAGCAATCCGCGACGGCAAGCTGACAGAGCGCGAAACGCTGCTCGACACCAAAGAAAAAGATCTTGCCGCACGGGAAGGAGCCCTCGCCGCCACTCTCCGAGGCAAAGATGACGAGATTGAAGCGCTCCTTAAGCAGCGGATTCAAGAGCTGGAAGACGGGCACAAGAAATTCATCGAAGCCCAGGCCTTGGAGAACACCACCAAGCTTAAGGAGGCTGCTGATAAGGTTGCTGCCGCTGCCTCCGCGAAAGCAGAACTGGAATTCTAGGTGGCCAAATTGAAGTAGGATCTTGTCGGCAGCGGCAAAGAAATCGAGGCTCTCAAGGATGGAGCGCTGAAGGCAGCCCACACTTTAGGGGACTTGCAAGCGCAGCTGTCGTCCAAGAACCAAGATCTTGATGCCGCCGCCAAGACAATTCGGGATCTGAAATCCCAACTGGCCACCATGGTAGCAGCTTTAGAATCCGCCAAGGAGAGAGAGAGGGTCTTGACAAAGAAGCTAGAGGAGGAAGAGGCCTCGAAGAAGGAGGCTGAGAACAATTACCCCCAATTGCACGAGAATCTCTCCCTCTGGACCGGCAGGCTTGTCAATGCTGCCGAGCGCATCAGCTCCCAAATCGCCGAGATGGATATGAGGAGCTGGGGTTTCACCGTCAACGACAAGGAGGCCACCAGCGTCAGACTGACCAAGTTCTTCGAGGGTCTTTTCGACGCCTTGAAGACGTATCACGAGGACAGGTCTGCTTCATTTGCTGATGAATCCCGGAAGTTTGTGCTTGAAATCGTGTACAGGGTGCTGCTCAAGATTGCTCATCGCAATCCCGGCCTTGATCTCTCCGGGGTCTTCAGGAGGCTGTCGGCGCGCACCGACGTCACTGCTGCCAACAAGATCGCTGCCCCTCTCGCCGACAAGGTTCTCCAAATCCCCAGGGTCCAGGGCGACCGTCGGGATTGAGTTTGCCGTTACATTCATCACCGTGCTGCATGTGAAAGATATATTTGATCTTATGTTAGTCCCGCACTGTTTCTATGATGTAATATAACTTGTGTTGCTTGAATGTATGTGCGCCGTTCCCCTTGTTTTATTTTGCCTTTGTATGATCGCGCTCCCTACGCTTGTTTGGAAACTTGCCAGCGCGCACACTTGCCACGAGCGCTTTGAGGAACGGGTCCTTAGCGGCCTGCTGGAAGTGCCACTGCCGGCAACGCAACTTGCCGGGACGGAATGCAGCTGCTAGGCTTGCCGAGCGGACTCAAGGCAAGCTAGAGCGCAGACCGATCGCGACAAGGTTCCTTCACATGCAAGTTTCTCATACAAAGCACATAATCGTTCAAGGGAAAATGCGAATGTAATCAAGGAATTTTTTTAAAGTTTTTCAACTTAGCTTTTCCTTGCGTCGTTTCTCTCGTTGTATGAAATGATCAATTGAACGTCATTAAAATGGTCCCCCATCTCCACTCCCCCCGGGAAACTTGCACGCGAGGGATCCTTCTGTCTTTTTAAGAAAAAGAAAGAAGAGAAAATAATGGTTTGGGAACCTTGACGGTCCATCAGTCATCCCATACAAACTAAAGTGTAAATCACAAAATCGTATGCATCTACATATAAATGAATATGTACGAGGAGTTGCGAAAACACTTTGCTTTATTATGCGCAGGATCTGCGCCTGGCTTTGTACAAAGGATCACATGTCTGGTCGACAAAGCTTATACAAAAGGGGTTGCCGGGAAGCCCGGCAACTGCGCCTCATGGGTAGAACTTGCGAAGATGCTCAATATTCCATGAGTTCTGCACTGGGGTGCCATCTTCGGTCTCCAGATGGACTGCGCCAGGTCTGGTGACTCGTACTACCTGGTAAGGGCCTTCCCACTTTGGCGTCAACTTGTTTGATCCCTTGGCGGACTGAACGCGCCGAAGAACAAGGTCGCCTTCCTCAAGGCTTCGGGCATGCACTTTGCGGCTATGGTAGCGGTGCAAGGCTTGCTGGTAGCGTGCAGCTCGCACAGCCGCCCGAAGACGATCTTCCTCAAGGAGCGTTGCGTTGTCTTGCCACAGCTGCTCTTGCTCAGCTTCATCGTAAGCGAGCACTCGAGGTGACCCATATATGTGTTCCGTGGGGAGCACCGCTTCTGCACCATAGACTTGGAAGAAGGGCGTTTGGCCGGTAGCTCGATTTGGTGTCGTTCTGAGTGACCAAAGAACCGCCGGCAACTCATCAATCCAGCACCTTCCACATTTGCGCAGCCTGTCAAAGGTTCTTGTCTTGAGGCCACGCAGCACTTAAGTGTTCATCCTTTCCGCTTGGCCGTTGCTTCTCGGGTGAGCGACGGATGCAAAACAGATTTTGCTGCCAAGGTCTTGGATATACGGCATGAAGGTGCGGCTCATGAATTGTGTGCCGTCGTCGGTGATGATTCTTTTAGGAACCCCGAAATGGCAAACTAATCCTTTAAAGAACTTGAAGGCTGATTGCACTGTCACCTTCCTCACTAGCTCCACTTCAGGCTACTTTGTGAAATTGTCGATGGCGACGTACAAGAACTCAAAGCCCCTGGTAGCACGGGGGAAGGGGCCCAAGATATCGAGCCCCCAGACCGAAAAGGGCCAAGAGAGAGGGATTGTTTGGAGAGCTTGAGCTGGCTGATGTATGTTCTTTGAATGGAACTGGCATGCTTCACACTTGGTTACTAGCTCAGTCGCATCCTGGAGGGCAGTGGCCCAATAGAAGCCTTGCCGGAAATCTTTGCCGGCAAGTGCCCTTGATCCTATGTGAGAGCCACATATGCCTCCGTGTATCTCTTTGTCCTTCTTCCCGGCAAATACACTTCAATTTCACACTGTTTGGTCGCTTTCTGTATAGTATGCTATCCACAAACTGATACATACTTGACTGATGGGCTACTTTCTCAGCTTCTTCCTGCTCATCAGTAAGTTCTCCTGTTTGAAGGAAACGAACTATCTGATGTGCCCATGTCGGAGCCGGTGGCTCGACGACAAGGACTAAAGGCATTTCTTTGGCCGTGGGAGCACTTGCCTCGGCGGCAAGAACCTGGGGCTCTGCGCGAAGCTGCTGCTCGCCGACAACCGTGTCGTTGTTCCCGACAACATTTTTGCTGGCGGCTTCAGGAAGCCCTGCCGGAAAGTACTTGCCGGTATTCAACTTCCTTCTCTTACCGGCCCGCGTTGATGGAGTGACTGTTGGTTGATTCAAATGGAGCACAAAAGTTCCCAGTTCCACGGGAAGCTTTTGAGCGGCACACTTTGACAAGCTATCAGCAATGCTGTTTTCCGCACGAGGGACGTGCTCTGTTTGCAACCCGTCAGAGTGTTCTGCCAATTTCCTCACTTCTTCCACGTATGCTTCTATCAACGGGCTCTGGTAATCTTTGTTTACTTGCTTCACAACAAGCTGCGAGTCACCGCGGATGATCAATTTTTTGATCCCAAGGTCCACTGCGATCCTAAGACCGGCAAGGAGTCCTTCGTACTCAGCAGTGTTGTTTGTAGCTTGCTCCCTGGGAAAGTGCATTTGAATCACGTACTTGAGGTGCTCTCCGGTGGGTGCGACAAGCAACACTCCGGCACCGACGCCTTGCAGCGAGAAGGCACCGTCAAAGTACATGATCCATTCTTTGGCTGTCTCTTTGCCGGGGAGAGCTGTTTCTCGAATTTCTTCGTCTTGCGTTGGCGTCCATTCGGCGATGAACTCCGCCAAGGCCCTGCTCTGAATGGTTGAAGTGCTTTCATACTTGAGTGCAAAGCTTGACAATTCCAACACCCACTCCACTATCCTGCCAGTTGCCTCCGAATTTCTCAAAATGCGTTGCAACAGAAAGCGGGTGACGACGGTGATTTCATGTGCTTGGAAGTAGTGGCGCAGCTTTCTCGAGGCCACAAGGAGGCCGAAAAGCAATTTCTGCACTCTAGAGTATCTTGATCTAGCCCCCTGCAGGAGAGAACTAACAAAATACACAGGTCGCTGCACCACCTTCTTCTTTGGCATCTCTTGTTGATCAACTTCACTTGCTTGCGCTACCTTTGACTTGTCGGCACCAGGCCTTGCCGGAGAAGATTCCGGTTTATCGCTGGATGGGCTTGCCGTGGCTGCTTCTTCGTCATCGACTTCTCTCTGCGCCACTAATGCAACACTAGCCACTTGATTTGTTGCCGCTACATATAGCAGCAACGGCTCTTGTGGTCTAGGTGCAACTAGTGTTGGCGCAGAGGAGAGGTATCTTTTCAAGCCCTGTAGTGCGGCCTCTGCTTCCGGAGTCCATTTCATTGGACCTGCCTTTTTCAAAATCTTGAAAAACGGTAGGGCATGCTCAGCGGATCTTGAAATGAACCTACTCAAGGCAACAACGCAGCCGGCAAGACGCCGCACATCTTTGACGCTTTTTGGTGCTTGAATCTGCTCAATGGCTTTGATCTTGTCGGGATTTGCTTCAATTCCTCGCTGAGATACAAAGAACCCGAGAAGTTTGCCGGATGGAACGCCAAACACACACTTCTCGGGATTGAGCTTCAAGTTGATTTTGCGCAAGTTTGCAAATGTCTCTTCTAAATCTTGAATGAGGGTAGACTTGTCCTTGGTTTTGACCACTATATCATCCATGTATGCTTCCACATTCCTGTGCAGCTGGGGCTCAAAACCAATCTGAACCGCCCTTGCAAATGTTGAACCAGCACTCTTTAATCCGAAAGGCATACGCACAAAGCAGTATGTGCTACATGGAGTAATGAATGCGGTTTTTTCCTCATCCTCCTTGGCCTTGAATATTTGATGGTATCCAGAATATGCATCAAGGAAGGAGAGCAAATCACAGCCGGAGGTAGAGTCTACAATCTGGTCAATGCGCGGCAAGGGGAAAGGATCCTTTGGACATGCTTTGTTAATATCAGTGTAGTCAATACAAAGTCTCCACTTCCCGTTTGCTTTGTGCACCACAACTGGGTTTGCCAACCAAGTTGGATGTAGTACACCTCTAACCAAACCTGCTGCTTCTAGTTCCTTGATTTTTTTGGCAATGAATTGTTGCCGCTCCAAAGCTTGCTTCCGGACTTTTTGCTTGACGGGCTGAGCGTGGGGACAAACGGCAAGGTGGTGCTCAATTACCTCCCTGGGAACACCGGGGATGCCAGATGGTCGCCAAGCGAACACATCGACATTTGCCCGCAGGAAGGCAACGAGCGCGCTTTCCTATTTGCTGTCAAGGGTGGCACTGATGGTGAAGGTACCGTCAGTGCCGTCCTCCCTAGCCGACACCTTCTTGGTCGCCGGTGAAGCAGCTTTGGATTTCTTACCGGTGGAGCACTCCGGCAGGTCTTCAACAGGCGCGCAGCACTCCGAAGAGGTGCGCTTCCCGGAATCCTTGCTAGAGGTCTTGCCGAACTTCTTGTTTTCGTTATTCTTGGCGGGAGCTGGCACCTTGGCGGCCTATGCTACAACTGCATCTCTGTACATCTTGTCAACGCAAATGACTGCATCTTTCTTGTCGGAGTTGACGGAGATGACACCCATCGGCCCTGGCATCTTCAACGTGTTGTAAGCATAGTGAGATGCTGCCATGAATTTTGCCAGGGATGGGCGGCCAAGAATTCCATTGTACGGCAAGGGGATCTTGACGATGTCAAACACAATCTTTTCCATTCTGTAGTTCAGTTCCCCGCCAAACATCACCGGTAATGTGATCTTTCCCTTGGGCTGGCTTCTTCCTAGGTTTACTCCTTGAAACATGCCCGTTTTCTCGAGTTCCTCGTCGGGGATCTGCAGCCTCTTGATAACTTCCGGAAAGATCAGATTCAGACCGGCCCCACCGTCAACTAACATCTTTGTTACTTGGAGGTTGCGAATTGTTGGTGAAACCAACAACGGCAAACACCCGACCGTAGTTACGCGATCAGGGTGGTCCTCAACACCAAAAATGATAGGCGTGTGTGACCATTTGAGCGGTTTTTGAGCGCCCATTGCTGGTTCCGCCGCATTAACCTCACGCGCCCACTGCTTAAGTTGACGGTGAGAGGAGTGCAAAGATGCTCCTCTGTCGACACACATGGCGTCGGTTGCCTTCTGGAATTCTTGTTTGCTGGTCTCATCGTCATCCTCCTCGTCACTTCCATCATCTTCCTCCTTCTTGTCTCGGCCTCTAGCAGGCTTCTCTTTCTGCTACTTGGCCTTGCCGCCGCGGCCTCCTCGTCCACCACGGCCTTTTTTGCCAGATCCACCAGTACCATCTTGACCTTTCTCTTTGTCACACTTTTCATATTCAGCTTTCTGTTTCTCAACAAGGTGCTCGACTTGCCAGCACTCTTGGAGATCGTGGAATTTGGTATGGTGAATTTTGCAGTATGGTCCATCAGACTTGCCGGCTTTCTCGTTTGCCGCCGTCTCCTAGCATGCGGCGCATACAGCAGCCTCCTTGCCGGAGTTTTCAGTCTTGGCTTTCTTGGCGGACTCGGAGTTGCCGGAGCCTTCGACAGCCATAACGGTTTTGCCCTTGCGCTTCCTGTTATGCTTTCGGCCTTTCTTCCTCGGGGTGGCAGCATCATCGTCCTCAGAATCTACCTCGGCACCAGCGTCCTCCCCGAGAAGCCTCCTCCCTTCCTCTGCACGTGCACACTTATCTGCCAACGTGTAGAGCTCGTTGACGGTCTTGGGCAGCTCGACGTTCATTTTCCCCCGCATCCTCTGATTGCGCACATTCGTGTGAAAGGCGGCAATCACAGCTGCGGGGTGCACATCTAGGATATTGCGGTGTACGCGGCTGAATCTCTGGATATATTTGCGCAAAGTCTCACCATCTCTCTGTGGGATCACCTGCAGGTGATAACCCACAAGTATAGGGGATCAATTGTAGCTTTTTCGATAAATAAGAGTGTCGAACCCAATGAGGAGCTAAAGGTAGAATTAATATTCCCTTCAAGTTCTATTAACCACCGATACAACTCTACGCGCACTTAACGTTCGCTTTACCTAGAACAAGTATGAAACTATTTTGTAGGTGATAGGATAGGTTTGCAAGAATAAAACTAGAAGTACTTTGCGAGAATAAAACTATGAGTAATTTGCAAGATAATAAAAGTTAGTTGTTTAGTAGAAAGCTTTTGTAACACAAGAGAATGATTTGTCCCTAGGCAATCGATAACTAGACCGGTAATCATTGTTGCAATTTTATATGAGGGAGAGGCATGAGCTAACATACTTTCCGTACTTGGATCATATGCACTTATGATTGGAACTCTAGCAAGCATCCGCAACTACCAAAGATCATTAAGGTAAAACCCAACCATAGCATTAAGTATCAAGTCCTCTTTACTCCCATATGCAACAACCCCCTTACTCGGGTGTAAGCTTCTGTCACTCTAGCCGCCCACTATAAGAGAATTATGAACGTATTGCAAACCCTACAGAGGGAATCCCCCACATGTGCGCGGCACGGAAGACGCCATAGGAGAGCACCAAAATAAAATGTACAACTCAAACCAATCACGATCATCAATCAACCCATAGGACAAAATGAATCTACTCAAACATCATAGGATGGCCACAAATCATTGGATAATAATATGTAGCATTAAGCACCATGTTTAAGTGGAGAATTACAGTAGGAAAAGAGAGGTTACACCACTGCATAGAGGGGGAGAGAGTTGGTGTTGACGGCGGCGAAGTTGTTGGTGTAGATCGCCGTCACGTTGGTTCCCCCGGCGGCGCTCTAGCGCCACCGGAAGAGAGGGGGAGAGAGCCCCCCTCCTTCTTCTTCTTGCTTGGCCTCCCCCCTAGATGGGAGGAGAGTCCCCCCTCTGGTCCATGGTCTCCATGGCGGCGGAGGGGCAGGAGCCCCTCCTAGATTGGATCTCTCTCTTTGTTCTCTTCTGTTTCGCGTTCCTGTTTTCTGGCCTTTCACCGTTTCTTAAATTCCCGGAGATCCGTAACTCCGATTGCGCTGAAATTTTAACACAATTTTTTTCTGGATATGAGCTTCCTTGTGGCCAAAGAAGGGCACCAACCGACCTACGAGGTCCTCACGAGGCACCACGGCGCTCCGGGCCCCCCTGGCGCGCCCTGGTACCTCGTGGGGCCCACGAGCACCGCCTTGCGTTGATTCCACCTCCCAAAAATCACATATATTACAAAATAATTCTCCATAAAATTTTATTGCATTTGGACTTCTTTTGATATGGATTTTCTGTGAAACAAAAAACAAGCAGAAAACAGGAACTGGCACTGGGCACTGGATCAATATGTTAGTCCCAAAAAATAATATAAAATGTTGCCAAAAGTATGTGGAAATTGTAGGATATTGGCATGAAACAATCAAAAATTATAGATACGATGGAGACGTATCAGCATCCCCAAGCTTAATTCCTACTCATCCTCGAGTAGGTAAGTGATAAAAAAGATAAATTTTGATGTGGAATGCCACCTAGCATAATCTTGATCATATAGTTTAATCGTGGCATGAATATTAATACACGAGTGATTCAAAGCAATAGTCTATAATTTGATATAAAGACATCAATACTCAAGCATACTAACAAACAACCATGTCTTTCAAAATATCAACGCTAAATAAAGTTATCCCTAGCCCATTATGCTCAGTCATTGATCCATTCATGAAACACACTCAACATTAACTACACCCAATGCACAAGTATGAAAATAGTGCTCTTCAGTTAGTGCTTTATAAGAGAAGATGGAGACTCAATAAAAATAAAAATGCATAAAAGTAAAATAGATAGGCCCTTCATAGAGGGAAGCAGAGATTTGCAGAGGCGCCAGAGCTCAAAGCTTAAATTAGAGAGATAAAATTATTTTGAGAGGCATGCTTTTCCTGTTAACGAAAACGACCGAGAGTTCCCAATATCTTCCATGCTAGACACATCATAGGCGGTTCCCAAATTGAAAATAAAGTTTGTTTCCTTTCCACCATTCTTTCACAATCCATGGCTAGCCGTATCCATGGGTGCCCTCCATACCAACACTTTCCAAGGAATTTTGTTGTTATTAATTTTCGATTCATTGTGGGACTGGGCATCCCTATTACCAGCCACTCTCTTGTGCAATGACAGGTGAATAAACACTCATCGTGAGAATAACACACCTAGCATGGAAAATATTGGCCACCCCTTGCCGCTTCATGAGCGGTACGGGCACACAAAACGGAAAATTATTTTGAAAAATTAGAGTTGGCACATGCAAATTTACTTGGAACGGTATGGAAATACCGCATATAGGTAGATGTGGTGGACTCATTTGGCACAACTTGGGTTTAAGGAATTGGGTGAGTATCCCCGCTTAGTACAGATGAAGGCTAGCAAATAGATTGAGAAGCAACCAACCAGAAAACGAAAACGGTCACAAGCATGCATTGAGAATAACTAACACTGAATAATGCACCATAAGTAGGATATAACTTCGTTGCATAACTATTGACTTTACGTGCATGCATAGGGAATCACAAACCTTAACACCAATATTCTTACTAAATCACAATTACTCACTAGCATAACCCACATATTATCATCTCCATATCGCAAAACTATTGCAAGGAATTAAACTTATCATATTCAGTGATCTACAAGTTTTATGTAGGATTTTCTGACTAACCATGTGAATGACCAATTCATGTTGACTCTCTAAATAGATATAAGTGAAGCAGGAGAGTTTAATTCTTTCTACAAAAGACCATGCTCTAATAAATATAAGTGAAGCAAAAGAGCATTCTACAAATAATGGTTTTCTATATGAAGAGAAACAGGCATCCAAACTTCAAATGATATAAGTGAAGCACATGAAGCATTTATAAAGCCATACTCAAAAGATATAAGTGAAGTGCAAAGAGCATTCTATAAATCAAACAAGGAATATCTCATGCCAGCATGGTACATTTATTTTAAAAAAAATCACACGACGCTCCAAGAATTTACGCATATCATGTGAACAAAACAAAAACCGAAACATACCGATACTTGTTGAATAAAGATGGGATGCCTTCCGGGGCATCCCCAAGCTTAGATGCTTGAGTCTCCTTGAATATTTACTTGGGGTGCCTTGGGCATCCCCAAGCTTGAGCTCTTGCCTCTCCTCATTCTTCTCATATCAATACCTCCTCGGTCTTCGAACACTTCATCCACACAAAACTTAACAAAAACCTTCGTGAGATCCGTTAGTATAATAAAGCAAATCACTACTTTAAGTACTGTTGAAAACCCATTCATATTTTATTTTTGCATTATAACTACTGTATTATAACTTCTCCATGGCTTATACCTTCCGATACAATCCATAGTTTCATCAAAACAAGCAAAACAATGCATCAAAAACAGAATATGTCAAAAACAGAACAGTCTGTAGTAATCTGAACATTGACCATACTTATGTAACTCCAAAAATTCTGAAAAATTAGAAAAAAATAAAAATTTGCATAGCAGTACTGTGTAAAAATTTCAGAATTTTTGCACCTTCCAGTAAAATATGTAAATTCACGCACTACAGCAAAAGTTTCTGTTTTTGCACCGCACATACCAAACAAGCAATTTAAGCATCCTAACGGTAAATCTTGGCACATTATTTTTATAATACAATGGATTTGTACAAGGGGATAATTATTTTTGTTGAAAAGTTTCTGTAATTCAAGATTTGCAAAGTTTCCATGGGCATGAACAAAGTTCAAGGAGCTCCCCCACTTCAACGGTGCTCGTCTTTCTTACTTTCACTTTCCTTTTTGAAAAAGTTTTAGGTTCCCCTCTATATATTTTTTTAAACTTTATAAAAGCACTCAACAGAAATAAATGACTCTCTAAAACTTCTGGGTTGTCTCCCTGGTAGCGCTTTCTTTAAAGCCATTAAGCTAGGCATAAAGTGCTCATGTAACTGATCCACCCGGATCCCAAGGTATATCAAATCCAATTTTAATTAACAATGATTTGTATTTTAGTAGTGAGCAAAAAGCAACATATAGCATGCAATGATGAAGTCTAACTCTCTTCCTATGCATTGGCATGTCATAAAAGAACAATTCATGCACATCAAGTAAAGGCCAATGCATAGTATAAACAGTTTCTTGCAATTTTATCGTATTGGAAACATAGAGAGGTGGAGTTGTAGTTACTCTCTCATAATAATTGCAAGTAGGAGCAGCAAGCACATGCATATTATATTCATCAAAATCATCATGTGTAGAAGCAAAATGCAACCCATCAATATAATCCTTAATAAGAGCAAACTTCTCCGATATAGTGTCGTTGGGAGAATTCAAAAAAATAATAGGACTATCATGTGTGGGTGCAATAGCAACAATTTCTTTTTTAACATAAGGAACTATAGCAAGTTCATCTCCATAAGTATCATTCAAATTGGCATCATGGCCACAAGCATAGCAAGCATCAATTTCATCAAAAAGGGATATTTCAAACGAATCAACGGGATCATAGCATTCATCCTTCGGTTAGCACGAAGGGAAATTAAACAATGTATGAGTTGAAGAGTTACTCTCATTAGAAGGTGGGCACGAGTAGCTAATCCGCTCTTCCTCCCTTTGTTCTTCGCTCTCCTCGTCATCTTTTTCATCTAATGAGCTCACAGTGTCATCAATTTCTTCTTCCATAGATTCCTACAAAATATTAGTCTCTTCTTGGATAGCGGAGACTTTCTCAATAAACTCATTAATATTGGCATTGTATTCGTAATTCTTATAGAAATATTTAAGTATAGCAAAAATTTCAGATCTGTAAACAGCATCATCATAATATTCATACTTTTCAAACAAAGATTCAATTTCATAAGCACCCTTAAAAGCAACAAATTCTTCTATTCGTTCCACATCATAGTAATCATATATACCATTAGCATAAGAATCCAAGGTTTCATTATCATTAAATTCACATGAAAAGGGAAGGTGTGGAGCCTTCATCCTTGAGCAGCAAATATAATCATATCTTAAGCATAAATTCCGAGCATACCAATACAAATAATAAATTTGATCCCATAAGAGTTTCCCTTTTTGAGAGAAGCGATAATCCCTAAAGTATTCCCGTTGATCCAATGTAACTCCCATTATCAAGTTGAAAGGAGTTTTATCAGGATTATCAAAGTAGTATTTAATGTTTTCCACATAACGAGCATCGAGGGTTTTAGGAGGTTCCCCATCTCCATGAGTAGCAAGTGCAACTAATTTTTTTGGTATTTCGTGTTCCATATCCATAACTAAAGATATAAAACAACTTAGAACAGAAAATAAAATCTACTTAGTGATAAAGCAAACAAGCACACACGAGAATATCAACCCCACGCTATTGCTCCCCGGTAACGGCGCCAGAAAAAGGTCTTGATTACCCACAAGTATAGGGGATCAATTGTAGCTTTTTCGATAAATAAGAGTGTCGAACCCAACGAGGAGCTAAAGGTAGAATTAATATTCCCTTCAAGTTCTATCGACCACTGATACAACTCTACGCGCACTTAACGTTCGCTTTACCTAGAACAAGTATGAAACTATTTTGTAGGTGATAGGATAGGTTTGCAAGAATAAAACTAGAAGTACTTTGCGAGAATAAAACTATGAGTAATTTGCAAGATAATAAAAGTTAGTTGTTTAGTAGAAAGCTTTTGTAACACAAGAGAATGATTTGTTCCTAGGCAATCGATAACTAGACCGGTAATCATTGTTGCAATTTTATATGAGGGAGAGGCATGAGCTAACATACTTTCCGTACTTGGATCATATGCACTTATGATTGGAACTATAGCAAGCATCCCCAACTACCAAAGATCATTAAGGTAAAACCCAACCATAGCATTAAGTATCAAGTCCTCTTTACTCCCATACGCAACAACCCCCTTACTCGGGTGTAAGCTTCTGTCACTCTAGCCGCCCACTATAAGAGAATTATGAACGTATTGCAAACCCTACAGCGGGAATCCCCCACGTGTGCACGGCACATAAGGCACCATAGGATAGCACCAAAATAAAACGTACAACTCAAACCAATCACGATCATCAATCAACCCATAGGACAAAATGAATCTACTCAAACATCATAGGATGGCCACAAATCATTGGATAATAATATGTAGCATTAAGCACCATGTTTAAGTAGAGAATTACAGCAGGAAAAGAGAGGTTACACCACTGCATAGAGGGGGAGATAGTTGGTGTTGACGGCGGCGAAGTTGTTGGTGTAGATCGCTGTCACGCTGGTTCCCCCGGCGGCGTTCCGGCGCCACTGAAAGAGAGGGGGAGAGAGCCCCCCTCCTTCTTCTTCTTGCTTGGCCTCCCCCCTAGATGGGAGGAGAGTTCCCCCTCTGGTCCATGGTCTCCATGGTGACGGAGGGGCAGGAGACCCTCCTAGATTGGATCTCTCTCTCTCTGTTCTCTTTTGTTTCGCGTTCCTGTTTTCTGGCCTTTCACCGTTTCTTAAATTCCCAGAGATCCGTAACTCCGATTGCGCTGAAATTTTGACATTATTTTTTTCCGGATATTAGCTTCCTTGCGGACGAAGAAGGGCACCAACCGACCTATGAGGGCCTCACGAGGCACCACGGTGCGCCGGCCCCCCCTGGCGTGCCATGGTGCCTCGTGGGGCCCACGAGCACCGCCTTGCGTTGATTCCACCTCCCAAAAATCAGATATATTCCAAAATAATTCTCCGTAAAATTTTATTGCATTTGGACTTCGTTTGATATGGATTTTCTGTGAAACAAAAAACAAGCAGAAAATAGGAACTGGCACTGGGCACTGGATCAATATGTTAGTCCCAAAAAATAATATAAAATGTTGCCAAAAGTATGTGGAAATTGTAGGATATTTGCATGAAACAATCAAAAATTATAGATACGACAGAGACGTATCAGCAGGTCACTGGGCTGTCCAGGGGCCTTGTGGCCTCTGGTAAAGGTACCAACATACTCATTGCAGAGATCTGACCACGAAGAAATGGAGTTTTCCGGCAAGTTCATCAGCCAAGATCTCACGTTGGGCTTCAGTACCAACAGAAAGTAATTAGCGAGGATCTTCTCATCTCTTCCCCCGGCAGCTTGCACGGCAATCGTGTAGATGCCCAGAAACTCTGCCGGGTTTAGCTTGCCGTCGTACTTCTCTGGTACTTCTGGCTTGAAGGCCCGGACAGACGGCCATCGGACTTGCCACAGCTCGCGGGTGAAAGCAGGACATCCAACCTCATAAGGCAGATATCCGCCAACCCCTGGCGCAGGCTCATCAACGATGGGGCTGTTGCGCGCGTCACATTGACAGCGCGCCTCCCGGCGCCGTTCAATGGTGGTGCGGGCTTGTCGCGGCTGTTGACGTTGCTGCTGCTGAAGCTGTTGCCGCGGAGGCGATTACACAGTTATCGTAGCACCGTCAACACGACCACTAGTTAGGGCTACTGGCGCCATTTGCGGTCGCTGTGAGGGCTCTGCTTGCTGTGATTTGCTAGCTTCGGCAAATCCAATCAAGCTTTGGATGGTGGCTCTCCACTCATCCATCTTCTCTGCTGCCGGAGGGAAGTTTAGCAGCATTTGAGCCCGCTCCATTGCCTCCGCCGCCGTGGCTGGCATGGCCAGAAGCGAAGAATGCGAAGTCGCTCTACTCCTGGCAGAGCCAGCAGGAGCGCCATCGTGATCTTGCTACTGCAGCGCATGACCAGCAGAAGGCTGTCACGGTGGAGGTGGTGCCTGGTGATCTGGGATCTGATCAACAGGGGTCTTGCCGTGCGGACGCCGCCGCCCAGGGTCATTGACGTTGCTTGGGGTCGCGCTGCGCCTATCCTGTAATGGGCGCGGCGTGTGTCTCGACGCAGCGTCCCTGGATGTCGCCACGGCAGGGTCTTGGCTCGCGTCGACCCAGGGATCATTGCCCCGGTGGCTGCGTTCGTCGGTGCGGTGAGGAGGTAGATGTCCATCCGCCCCGCCCGCGCTGTCTCGGCTTTGTTCGCTGGAGGGTCGAGGAAGCCAACTATCCCCAGCGCGCCCATCTCATGCTCCGGCCGCGGTGGGCATGGCGATCGCGCCGCCTGCGCTGGTCGTGCCAACCACCGCGTCCGTGCCGCCCTCATTAGCTGTGCCACCTGCGGATGCGCGTGAAGGAGCTTTGGAGGCGGAAGGAGCTGTCATCGTGATGCCCTTCTTCTTAGGCGCCATCGACGATGAAGAAGATGATGAAGCTGATGATATCGACGCGCACTCTGATGATTCAGGTTCGCACCAGCCTTCCTCCCTACCTGGCGCGCCAGAGATGTCGTGGTGGAACGACCATCTATGGGGCCATCCAGCCCCTTGTGGTTCGGTGAGGGGAGACGCAAGCACAAAGAGCAAAATCACCAGAGGACGCATGGCGATTTTTACCCAGGTTCGGGCCGCTTGTGAAGTGTAAAACCCTACTCCTGCTTTAGTATATTGGGTGTGTATGAACACGATGACAAGGAGCGCTTCCCCGGCAAGGTGCGGGGAGGCAGCTGCACATGCGAGTTGTGTAAAGGGTCCGAATCCCTCTAACTGTTGCCTTGGCCCTCCTTTTATAGCTCAAGGGGTCACCATAGTGGCAAAACAGTAATTACATAATGATTGGATAGCAAACAGTGCTATCATACCTAATTCTGCCAGTTTAGGACAAAAGCATTAAATGCATCGTTAGGTGTCATGTGGAGAGGTAGTCCCGGCAAGGTTTCTGCACTGCTCGCCCAGCTACCTCGTATTTTTCTGACACGCCTCCTGGACGGGTGTCATTAAAGGCAAATTCTGTCCCAGTGTGCTGACACGTGCCCGACAAGCCTTACCAACCAGCCTGCGCGGTCGACACCTCATCCACTAGCGAACATCTGTGCGGTGAGGTGGAGCGCTGGAGGGCTGGCAGAAGCTTGCCGGTACGGAGCTTGCCGGGCCTTCACCTTGCCGGTTTAGCCTTGCCGGCAAGGAATGTCTTCATCTTCGGTACTAGTTGAGTGCTCGTTGGTGCTGTGCCTTGAGCTTCTCCCCAGTGGCTTCCGCAACTGGGTCCTGAATCTTGGTCTTGGCGGTTCCCGGCAAGGCTTGGACGGCAAGGAGGCTGCTACTGTCTGTGCATAAGTCAGGGTATAAAATACCCATGTTTTATACACCGACACCTACTGTTAATTAATATTTTTTTAATCATTATTTCACTTCATGGTACAATTCTTATGCCTTTTCTCTCTTATTTTGCAAGATTCACATGAAGAGGGAAATTGCCGGCAGCTGGAATTCTGGACCGGAAAGGGGTGAAACAGAGATAGCTATTCTGCACAACTCCAAATGACCTGAAAATTTACGAAGAATTATTTTGGAATATATAAAAAATACTGGCGAAAGAATTACCAAGAGGGGGCCCACTAGGAAGCCACAAGCCTGGTGGCGCGCCCTACCCCCCTGGGCGCGCCCCCGAGCTTGTGGGGCCCTTGGCAGGCCTACGGCCCCCTCCTTCTGCTATATGAAGCCATTTGCCCTAGAAAAAAATCAGAAGAAGACTTTCAGGACAAAGCACCACCGTCTCGAGGCGGAACCTGGGCAGGAGCTATTTTCCTCTCCGGCAGAGCGATTCCGCTGGGGAAACTTCCCTCCGGGAGGGGGAAATTGAAACCATCGACATCACCAACGATCCTCTCATCGTGGGAGGACCAATCTTCATCAACATCTTCACCAGCACCATCTCATCTCAAACCCTAGTTCATCTCTTGTATTCAACCTTTGTCTCAAAACCCCAGATTGGTACCTATGGGTTGCTAGTAGTGTTGATTACATCTTGTAGTTGATGCTAGTTGGTTTATTTGGTGGAAAATTATATGTTCACATCCTTAATGCTATTCAATACCCCTCTTATCTTGAACATGAATATGATTTGTGAGTGATTACTTTTGTTCTTGAGGACATGGGAGAAGTCTTGTAATAAGTAATCATGTGAATTTGGTATTCGTTCGATATTTTCATGATATGTATGTTGTTGCTTCCTTTAGTGGTGTCGTGTGAACATCAACTACATGACACTTCACCATCTTTGGGCCTAAGGGAAGGCATTGTGGAGTAGTAATTAGATGATGGGTTGCTAGAGTGACAGAAGCTTAAACCCTAGTTTATGCGCTCTTCCGTAAGGGGCTGATTTGGATCCATATGTTTCATGCTATGGTTATAGTTATCTTAATTCTTCTTTCGTAGTTGTGGATGCTTGCGAGAGGGGGTAATCATAAGCAGGAGGCTTGTTCAAGTAAGAACAACACCCAAGCACCGGTCCACCCACATATCAAATTATCAAAGTAGCAAACGCGAATCAAACAAACATGATGAAAGTGACTAGATGAAATTCCCATGTGTCCTCGAGAATGCTTTGCTTATTATACGAGTTTGTTCCGGCTTGACCTTTGCTATAAAAAGGATTGGGCCACCTTGCTGCACCTTTGTTGCTGTTACTACTTGTTACTTGTTATGAATTATAAAAGACTTCTCTAAAATTTCTAGGCCTCTTACTAATCTCTTGCAAAAAGATGTTCCATTTGTTTTTGATGATGATTGCATAGAAGCCTTTGAAATACTTAAGAAAGCCTTAATATCTGCACCTATTGTTCAACCACCTGATTGGAACCTACCCTTTGAAATTATGAGTGATGCTAGTGATTATGCTGTTGGTGCCGTTCTAGGCCAAAGAGTTGATAAGAAATTGAATGTTATTCATTATGCTAGTAAAACTCTAGACAGTGCTCAAAGAAACTATGCTACTATTGAGAAAGAATTTTTAGCAGTTGTGTTTGCATGTGATAAATTCAGATCCTATATTGTTGTTTCCAAAATTACTATTCACACTGATAATGCTGCTATTAAATATCTTATGGAAAAGAAAGATGCTAAACCTAGACTTATTAGGTGGGTTCTGTTGGTACAAGAGTTTTGACTTGCATATTATTGATAGAAAGGGAACTGAGAATCCCATAGCTGATAATTTGTCTAGAATGGAAAATATTCTTGATGACCCACTTCCTATTAATGATGATTTTCCTGATGAACAACTAGCTGTGATAAATACTTCTCATAATACTCCTTGGTATGCAGACTATGCTAATTACATTGTTGCTAAATATATACCACCTAGTTTCACCTACCAACAAAAGAAAAAGTTCTTCTTTGATTTAAGACATTAGTTTTGGGATGACCCACATCTATATAAAGGAGTAGATGGTGTTATTAGGCGTTGTGTACCTGAGCATGAATAGGAACAAATCCTACGAAAGTGTCACTCCGAGGCATATGGAGGACACCATGCGGGAGACAGAACTGCACACAAGGTACTACAATCTGGTTTTTATTGGCCAACTCTTTTCAAAGATGCACGTAAGTTTGTCCTCTCTTGTGATCAATGTTAAAGAATTGGAAATATTGGTAGACGACAGGAAATGCCTATGAATTATTCACTTGTTATTGAACCATTTGATCTTTGGGGTTTTGATTATATGGGACCTTTCCCTAAATCCAATGGGTATACTCATATTTTAGTTGCTGTTGATTACGTTACTAAGTGGGTAGAAGCTATTCCAACTAGTAGTGCTAATCATAACACTTCTATTAAAATGCTTAAAGAAATTATATTCTCGAGGTTTGGAGTCCCTAGATATTTAATGACTGATGGTGGTTCACATTTTATTCATGGTGCTTTTCGTAAATTGCTTACTAAATATGATTAACCATAGAATTGCATCTCCTTATCATCCCCAGTCTAGTGGTCATGTTGAATTAACTAAGAGCTAAATGAAATTAATTTTGCAAAAGACCGTTAATAGTTCCAGAAAGAATATGTCTAAGAAACTTGATGATGCATTATGGGCTTACATAACTGCTTATAAAAATCCTATGGGTATGTCTCCATATAAAATGGTCTATGGAAAAGCATGTCACTTACCTCTTGAAGAAATGGAGAACATAAAGCATATTGGGCAATTAAAGAACTTAACAATGATTTTAAACTTGCCGGTGAAAAGAGGTTATTTGATATTAGCTCTCTAGATGAATGGAGAACACAAGCTTATGAAAATGCCAAGTTGTTTAAAGAAAAAGTTAAGAGGTGGCTTGATAAGGGAATTCAAAAACGGGAATTCAAAGTAGGTGATCATGTTTTATTATACAATTCTCGTTTAAGATTTTTTGCAGGAAAACTTCTCGCTAAATGGGAAGGACCATATATCATCGAAGAAGTTTATCGCTCCGGAGCCATCAAAATAAACAACTCTGAAGGCAATAATCCGAGGGTGGTTAATGGGCAAAGAATTAAACATTATATCTCAGGTACGCCCATTAATGTCAAAACTAATATTATTCAAGCAATGACACCGGAAGAGCACATAGAAGAAACCTTCCAGAACGCTCCAGAATCCTGAAAAGGAGTAGGTATGTGGTACGGTAAGTAAACCGACTCCAAAACTTCCATAAAAGTACTTTCTGTTCGTTTTGGAATATAAAAAAATTTAGGAAAATAATAAACAGTCTGAAAAGTGCACGAGGAAGCGACTAGCCTGGGGGGCGCGCCTTACCCCCCAGGGCGCGCCTACCAGGCTTGTGGCCCCCTCGTGGAATTTCCCGACTCCGTTTTTCTTCCATATTACTTGTCCTACATGGGAAAAAATCATTATATAGACTCACGAGTGTTTTGACCACCGCATCGCAAGTTTCTCTTCTGTTCTTGTTTCGGGCTGTTTTTCTGACAGATCTAGATCGCCATGGCATCTCCAAGCTCGTCCAAGGACAAGTTCTACGAGAAGGTCATTAACCCGTACCTACCGGAGGTGATGAAGCACCCTCAAGCCATTGAGATGCGTGAGGGGGTGCTCCACATCCGGGACGTTCAAGGACCTAAGAAGACTGGGAGCGAGAAGGCCAGGCTGGAAGCGGTGGAACAGGAGATCTTCAAGTGCCAGGGGATGGTGGAGCGCGAACTTAGTGCTAACCACTCCATGATCACGGAGTTCATCCGTGAGCACAAGGTGGACGGCAAGAATATTGGGGACGTCATCTTCAAGCTCAATGACCGGATTGATTATCTTCAAGCCCAAATATATGATCTACAAAACCAAAATTTTGAGTATGAGGCCAAGTTCAAAGGTATGAGTTTAGCAGCAAATTTCAGGACTCCGGAAACATGTTCGTCCTTTTATGATGGAGAACCTATGCCTTGGAAGACGGAGGACGAGCCTTCCACTTCATCACCACCATCACCGAAGAAGGAGACTTGAGCACATGGGTATGGGCACCACCCTTAACTTGTGCCAAGCTTGGGGGAGGTGCCCCGGTATCGTATCACCATCACTTTTTATCATCATTATATATCTTAGCTCGATCCTTAGTTATTTCGTGATTTAGAAGAATAAAGTTAGTATGATTTAGTTTCGAGTGCTTGCTTTGTGATCTATCTATCTATGTAATCGTGTGTGAAAGTTATATAATAAAGAGTAGTTTGAGTTGAGTGTTTTGCCTTTGTTGATCCAATCTTAGAAATAAATAAAGAAAAAATAAGGTCATATGCTAATCCCATGGGGAGTGATGACTTCACATAAAAAAAGTATAATTGATAAAACTTGTTGGAAGTTGACAAACATAGTATTAGTCATTGTTGCAATTCATGAAAAAGTAATAAAGGAAGAGAGGTCTCACATATAGATACACTATCTTGGACATCTTTTATGACTGTGAGCCCCCATTAAATATTCTATGTCAAATAGTCGACGTTGGACAAGGAAGACAACGTAATGAGTTATGTTTGCTTATATTCACATAGAAGTTATATTGTTTGGGATCCTCTAACATGTGGTGCTTGCCCCCTATCTTTTGCTAGCCAAAATTCCGCACTAAGTAGAGATACTACTTGTGCATCCAAAAACCCTTAAACCCAGTTTCATGCCATGAGAGTCCATTATATCTACCTACGGATTGAATAAGATCCTTCAAGTAAGTTGTCATCGGTGCAAAGCAATAAAAATTGCTCCTAAATATTTATGATCTTTTATTGTAAGGGAAAATAAGCTTTGTACGAACTTGTGATGGTGAATAAATAAAAGCGACAGACTGCATAATAAAGGTCGATATCACAAGGGGCAATATAAAGTGATGTTCCTTTACATTAAGAGCTTGCACATCCCAAAACGAAAAGCGCATGACAACCTCTGCTTCCCTCTGCGAAGGGCCTATCTTTTACTTCTATGTATTTACTTTTATGCAAGAGTCAATAGCATTCTCCTCTATTTCGTTTTTATTTTCTCTCTTGGCAAGCATCATGTGGTGGGGATTGATCCAGGCATATATATATCCAGTTGGATGTAGGTGATCATGAGTTATTATTGTTGACATTACCCTTGTGGTAAATACGTTGGGAGGCGAAATTATAAGCCCCTATCTTTCTATGTGTCTGACTGAAACTTTTGCTCCATAAGTATGCCGTGAGTGTCAGCAATCATAGAAGACTAAATGATAGTTGAGTATGTGAACTTGCTAAACAAAGCTATCACATAGACTCTTTCTGATAATATGATGAATTGCAATTGCTTTAGTGACTGAGATCATAGTTTGTTAGTTTTCAATTTGGTTTATGGTTCATACTTTAACTTGTGATTTAATTGTCACTTTTTCATGAGAAGCTTTATGATGATATATTGTTGTTATAATAAAGATCATGATGCTTTCATGTCCGTATTTTATTTTTATCAACGCCTCTCTCTCTCTAAACATGTGGTCATGATTATCGATTTCGGCTTTTGCTTGAGGACAAGCGAGGTCTAAGCTTGGGGGAGTTGATACGTCCAATTTGCATCATGAATTCCTACTATTAATTAATATGTTTTTAATCATTATTTCACTTCATGGTACAATTCTTATGCCTTTTCTCTCTTATTTTGCAAGATTCACATGAAGAGGGAAATTGTCGACAGTTGGAATTCTGGACCGGAAAGGGGTGAAACAGAGATAGCTATTCTGCACAACTCCAAATGACATGTAAATTTACGGAGAATTATTTTGGAATATATAAAAAATACTGGCGAAAGAATTACCAGGAGGGGGCCCACCAGGAAGCCACAAGCCTGGGGGGCGCGCCCTACCCCCCTGGGCGCGCCCCTAGCAGGCCTCCGGCCCCCTTGTTCTGCTATATGAAGCCATTTGCCCTAGAAAAAATCAGAAGAAGACTTTTGGGACGAAGCGCCACCGTCTCGAGGCGGAACCTGGGCAGGAGCTATTTTGCTCTCCGGCGGAGCGATTCCGTCGGGGAAACTTCCCTCCGGGAGGGGGAAATCGAAGCCATCGACATCACCAATGATCCTCTCATCGTGGGAGGACCAATCTTCATCAACATCTTCACCAGCACCATCTCATCTCAAACCCTAGTTCATCTCTTGTATTCAACCTTTGTCTCAAAACCTCAGATTGGTACCTGTGGGTTGCTAGTAGTGTTGATTACATCTTGTAGTTGATGCTAGTTGGTTTATTTGGTGGAAGATTATATGTTCAGATCCTTAATGCTATTCTAGGCCACTTTGCTGCCGATTGATTTGAAAAATTGTTGACCCGGTCAAAATCGTGAACCAAATTCGAATTTAAACACCGCTGAATGGAAGATCTTCAAAATTACGAAGCATAGTTCACTATTAAAAGATTGCCCCAGTATTTCTTTAATTTAAGTAAAATCATCTTAAATTTCAAATTTTCTTTGAGACTAGAGAGAATCATGCTGTAGGGCTCACCAAAGACTTGTGACTTGCAATAGTATCATGATTGCCAACGATCATCATCAATAAAATTGGATTTTTGTTTAAATTAGATTATCAAATGGTCTTTGATAATGTATGGACCATTGGCTCGATAGTAGAGGGGCGCCCATATACCTAGCTCTTAGCGAGGAGACCTCCTATACGATGCTTCGAGCGCTGCTACGTCAATTCAGCGAGACAGAGGGAACCCTCGCTGAAGGGGAGCCGCGAGTTGGGCCGGCCCAGGTGCGCGGAAAACAGTAGCCTCGTTTTTTTATGGTTTTTGTTTTCATTTTTTGCTTTCATTTTTTACTTTTGTTTATACTTCCAAATATTCAAAAAATATATTACAAAAATCACTCTACATAAAACATTTGAAAATTGTTGACAAAGCATTTGAATTTTTTTAAATGTGTATAGAGAAAATGTTTATCATGTATACGAAAAATGTATAAAAACATAAATTGTATATGAAACAAAATTGATCATGTATTTAAAAAAAAGTTAATCAAGCATTTGAATTGTTTTTGAACAAGTGTATGAAAAATGTTAAATGTGTATAGAAAAACTGTTGACCATGCACTAAACAAATGATGAAACAAATTTGATCATGTATACAAAAATGTTAATCATGCATCTGAATTTTTTTTGTTGAAAACGTATTTGAAAAATGTTTAATGTGTATAGAAAAAAATGTTGATCATGTACTTAAAAAATGATGAAAACATTTGATCATGTATATAAACATGCTAATCAAGCATTTCAAAAAATGTTGAACAAGTATTTGACAAATGGTAATCAAGCATTTGAAAAATGTTAAATGTGTTTAGAAAAAAAAATTGACCATGTGTTAAAAAATGTGAAACAAGCATTTCAAAAATGTTAAATGTAAAAATAAAAAATATTGACCATGTATTAGAAAAATATTAATCTTGTATTTCGAAAATGTTAGTCAAGTATTTGAAAAAGTTTAAAGTATGTATAGGAAAAATGTTGGCCATGTATTAAAAATATATTAATCTTATATTTGAAAAATGTTAATCAAGCATTTGAAAAATGTTAAAAGTTTATAAAAAATTGACTATGTATTACAAAATGTCAAATTTGTATTGGAAATTTTTAATCGTGTATTCAAAAATGTTGTTGACATATACAAAAAATGTAGAATGAAAACCAAAAGAAACAAAGAAAACCCAAAAAATAAAAAATAAAAAAGAAACAAAATAAAACAAATAAAAAATAAACTAAAGAAACAAATACAAAATGAATGAAAAATCGGAGAAGAAAAAAAAGAAAATAATTAAAAGAAAAATAAAAAAAAGAAACCAAAGAAAACCGTATAAAACAGAAGAAATGGAGAAAGAAAAGAAAAAAACCAAAAAAATGGAGAAACAAATCAAGAATAACCGATGAAAAACAAAAGGAAAACAAAAAACCTGAAAAAATGGAAAACCGACTCTTTTCTCTATTAGTAGTCTGAGCGACCTGGTATTCAATGCGAACGCAATGCTTACCCAGTGGCTAGCATCGCTACACTCCATCGAGGAGACCCTGATACGTCTCCGTCGTATCTATAATTTTTGATTGTTTCATGCAAATATTCTACAACTTTCACATAATTTTGGCAACAATTTATTTGATTTTCTTGAACTAACATATTGATCCAGTGCCTAGTGTCCGTTCCTGTTTGTTGCATGTTTTTTGTTTTCCAGAAAATCCATATCAAACGAAGTCAAAACGCGATAAAATTTTACGGAGATTTTTTTTTTTTGGAATATATGTGATTTTTGGGAAAAAGAATCAACGCGAGACGATGCTCGAGGGGCCCACAAGCTCACACGGTGTGCCTGGCAGGCTTGTGGCTACCCCGTAAGTCGGTTGGAGGTGTCCTTCGGCCGCAAGAAAGCAGCCCACTCAGAGTTACGGATCTCCGGGAATATAAGAAACGGTGAAGGGCCAGAAAACAGGAGCGCGAAACAGAACAGAACAGAGAGAGAGATCCAATCTCGGAGGGGCTCCTGCCCTCCGAGAGCCATGGTGGCCAAGGACCAGAGGGGGAACCCTTCTCCCATCTAGGGGGAAGGCCAAGCAAGAAGAAGAAGGCGGGGGGACCTCTCCCCCTCTCTTCCGGTGGCGCCGGAACGTCACCGGGGGAAACATCGTGTGACGGCGATCTACTCCAACAACTCCGTCATCTTCATCAACACCTCCATCACCTTCCCTCATCTATTTTCAGCGGTCCACTCTCCCGCAACCCGCTATACCCCCTACTTGAATATGGTGCTTTATGCTTCATATTATTCTCCAATGATGTGTTGCCATCCTATGATGTTTGAGTAGATTTTTGTTGTCCTATGGGTAATCAGTGAATTGCTATGATTGGTTTAAATTGCTTGTGGTTATGTTGCTGTCCTTTGGTGCCCACATATGAGTGCGCGCGTGGATCAAACCATAGGGTTAGTTGTATGTTGATAGGACTATGCATTGGAGGGCAAGAGTGACAGAAGCTTCTTCCTACCATAGAAATTGATTCATACGGGATTGAAGGGGGACCAATATATCTTAATGCTATGGTTGGGTTTTACCTTAATGAACTTTAGTAGTTGTGGATGCTTGCTAATAGTTCCAATCACAAGTGCATAGAATGCCAAGTAAGGGATGACATGCTAGCAGTGGCCTCTCCCACATAAAAACTTGCTATCGGTCTAGTAACTTAGCCAATTGCTAGGGAAAATCCCATAAATCCTACCACCACTTTTCCACACTCTCTATACTAACTTAATTGTACTTTTATTAAAACAGCACCTAATTTTTATTTTCACGTTATTTATTATCTTGCAAACTTATCCTACTACACCTACAAAGTACTTCTAGTTTTATTACTTGTTTCTAGGTAAAGCAAACATTGGTGTGCGTAGAGTTGTATCGGTGGTCGATAGAACTTGAGAGAATATTAATTTTACCTTTAGCTCCTCGTTGGTTTCGACACTCTTACTTATCGAAAAAGGTTACAAACGATCCCCTCTACTTGTGGGTTATCAAGACATTTTTCTGGCGCCGCTGCCGGGGAGCAATAGCGTGGGGTGAATATTCTCGTGTGCGCTTGTTGGCTTTATCACTAAGTAGTTTTTATTTTTTGTTCCTCTAAGTAGTTTTTATTTTCTGTTCTAAGTTGTTTTATATCTTTAGTTATGGATATGGAACACGAAATACCAAAAAAATTAGTTGTACTTGTGACGGTGTCCTGGACTAGGGGGTACTCACCACATCGTCTCCCGACTAGGTGGGTTGAGCCGAGGACCCCCATGGCGGTTCACTCATGGGCCACTTCGGGCAGCCCATGACGCATACACGGAAGACTCCACAAGACTTGGCGCACAAGACGAGGACTCTTCTAAACCCAAGGCCTCCGGTGCATATATAAACCGAGGCCAGGCTAGTCAATAGATGATCTCATATTCATTAGAACAATCTCGTGGTAGATACATGTACTTTGTACTATACCCCATATGAATATAATCAAAAGCAGGACGTAGGGTATTATCTCTTCGAGAGAGCCCGAACCTGGGTAAAATCCTGTGTCCGTGTTACCATCGCTCCAAGACGCCTACTACGAGATATGCTGGATTTAGAACCGAAATTGGTGCTTTCATTGAGAGCCTGCTGGGTAGTCACCGCGGTGCGATGGGAATTCAGATCGGCTCCACCGCGATCTACGCATCGGAACCAAGCTACATCGTCAGCGTCGGCATCTTCGTCGCCGGCCCGACTGGTCACCTTGGCTGGACTGAGGACTAGGCTTCTCTTCAGATCGTCAAGATCAGACATATGTCTGCATCATCATCAACTCCGATCTCATCCGGGATCATGGAAAAATCGTACATGGTGCTCGGGGGCTCAACGTCAACATTGCCCTCGCGCGATCATGTAGTTTTTTCTGGACAGCGGATTCGTGTTCGCCGTCCCTGTCTCCTCGAGCGTCGCTTTGATGATTGCTTTAGTGGAATTGTGCAGAATTGAGTCTAGAATAACCCTATAAAATTTCGTTGTATTCCGATGGAGGAATCTCCGGCGATCTACGATATACCGGAGCCCTGTCAAATCTGAACATGAATCTGGACGAGTTTAGGACGAGGAGTCCAGCGTCCAGCTCGGACATCCTTTGGAAGATCCTACCATTGATCGGCTGCGGAATTCCTATATTTACCATCCCTCAAAATTTCAGCTCGATCCGACCGTTCAAACTCCGGGAACAACCCGAGGAGTGCGTCAATTTCCGGATCTGCTTTCTGCGCGAAAACGAATCCGACCCGAGTTCATCTTTTTCATGAATTGATTATCGGACATCCTTTTTGAAGGGAATTTTTTATAGGGTATTGTGTTTTGTTTTCAAGTACGTGCCTGTAAATTTTAAGCCTTTTCCGAGGCCATCTTCGTCGTCGCACCGGTGTCAAACCAGCCCGGCCACGTTGCTCCATGGCTGCCGACCTGCGCCAGCATCAACTGCGCCATCGCTTCATCGAGCCGACGACAACCACCTCGGATCATCACCTCGGTGAGCCGACCAAGAGTTCGGCACCGCTCTCCCTAATGATCGTCAAGATAACATCGTCACCTTACAGATTGCATGGCTCGGGCGCGCTAGCATCGCCGCGCGGTCACTTCTCAAACCGGCATTGACCGCGTCACAAAGTTTCGACCCGCGTCGGCATCGCCGCGCCGTTGCTTCTTCGAGCCGATATCCACCTCGCCGACCTGCTTCGACACCTCGGCTGGCATGGGGGTTGCAACGTCACCTTACCGACTTGCTCCGACACCTCTGCTAGACCGGGGGCTTCACCATCACTTCATTGACCTACTCTATTACTCCGGCGTCACCCTGCCAACCTACTTCATTACCTCGGCTGGACTTGGGGCTTCGCCTCGACACAACGGCAGTATTGTGCCGTCACTTAATCAAGCCGAGCTCTTCGCTCGGACACCTCGGGACTGGCTAGGGGGCTGGAACCTCAACCTACCGCATGCTCGGACAGCGTCATCAACACCGAGCACATTAACCAGCTAAGTCGCTTTCATGCTCAGTTTCCTTTTAAATTTTTTATTTTTGCTCGGTTTAACCAAGCATTATGTTTATGTTAAATAAACGTTGTTTGTTAAAAACTTAGTTTGTTCAAAACGATGTTTGTTAAAAAGGATGTCTGTTAAAAATAACTTCCTTTAACCAGGTTAACTGGGGGGCTCTTAAATTTATATGTGCCGCTTTATAATAAGGGTTTTCTTCTTAGTCGTTGCAAAGTCTTTTTCTACTACTCCTTTTTCCGACGCGAGTGTGTGGTCAATAGCTGGGTAGCCTGGTTCTCTCTAAAGCCGCTTGAGTTTAGTTCGCTAAACTGGCCTAAGAAGCACTCCGCCTTTGGGAAAGGAGGTTGAAGCCGAAGGCTGACCCGCTTGAAGTCTGAAGATCGGATGTATCATGTTAAAGCACGACGGAAGCACAAACTAATTTTAAGACCAATTTTTGGATTGGCACCAAAAAACTTGATTTAGTTCGGACGTAAAGTTTTTCCTAAAGTTTTTTGGTTTTCCGAGCTTATGACACCTTTAACCTATTTTTCTTTTTTTTCTTTCAGGAGGCGGGACATCCTCTTGATCGAGGTGTTCTGCGTGATGGTTTTGCTCGGAAAATATTTTCCGACCTGTAGGTCGGCATCTTTCCTGCCGAGCTGCACCTCAGCGTTGTCAAAACGTACATGGCAGTTGAACTAGTTCTCGAGGAGATACGATCCTAGGGTCGGCCATGTTGCCCAACCCAAGTCTCGGGGCTACTGCATTGACGATTCAATGCAGTCAATTTAAAAGTGAAAAATAGTTTCCGAGGAGATTACGTTCCTCAGGTTGGTCGGCCGCACCCAACCTGAGTCTCGGGGGCTACTGCACACCGCGTTTCTATTCCTAAAGTATGCTGCCAAGCAACGACTTGATCCTGAGGCCGATTTCACGAATCGACCTGAGTCTCGGGGAGCTATTGGGATCAGCGGTTTTTGTTTTATCCTTCAGGTGCATCCCGGATTTTAGGCCGGCACACACCTTGAGGGCTACTGGCTATATATCTCGACAGTGAATAAATTGCACCAATCGGAAAAAATATCCGAAAAAAATCAGCCCAAGACCGAGGTGGTGCACCACCTCGGAAGCAGTTGGGCATAAAGCTCGGCTGCGAGTGGCTAGCTCCATAGAGAACTTTTTTGGCGTTAAGCTCGGATAACCTCCTTCAAACTTTTTCAATGATGAGGTACTCTACGTCTCCTCGGATGCAGTTCGGCGTTGGAGCTCGGCTGCAAGAAGACACCTCGGATGCAGACCGGCGTTGGAGCTCGGCTGCAAAAAGACACCTCGGATGCAGACCGGCGTTGGAGCTCGGCTGCAAAAAGACACCTCGGATGCAGTCCGACATTGGAGCTCGGTCGCAAGAGGACACCACCGCACTGGAAACACTTCGAACCCGAGGTGTGGCGTAAAAAATAACAAGGCATTGATAAAGGCCGAGAACTTAAAGGACTCCTCGGATACCCGACGTATGAACTCTTCGGATACACCTCGGCGATCCTCAAGATCGGAGATGGGAAGATTTGTTGAACCAGTTTTCAAGACCGACGACCGAAGACGAGGAGCGTCCCCAACTTCAAGACCGGTTCAGGGGGCTACTGACGGTGTCCTGGACTAGGGGGTACTCACCACATCGTCTCCCGACCAGGTGCGTTGAGCCGAGGACCCCCATGGCGGTTCACTCATGGGCCACTTCGGGCAGCCCATGATGCATACACGAGAGACTCCACAAAACTTGGCGCACAAGACGAGGACTCTTCTAAACCCTAGGCCTCCAGTGCATATATAAACCGAGGCCAGGCTAGTCAATAGATGATCTCATATTCATTATAACAATCTCGTGGTAGATACATGTACTTTGTACTATACCCCATATGAATACAATCAAAAGCAGGACGTAGGGTATTATCTCTTCGAGAGAGCCCGAACCTGGGTAAAATCCTGTGTCCGTGTTACCATCGTTCCAAGACGCCTAGCTTAGGACCCCTACTACGAGATATGCCGGATTTAGAACCGACAACTTGCTACTCATGGAGATGGGGAACCTCCTAAAACCCTCGATGCTGGTTGTGTGAAAAAATATTAAACACTACTTTGATAATCCCGATAAATCCCCATTCAACTTGATAATGGGAGATACTTTGGATCACCAGGAATATTTAGGGATTATCGTGTAACACCCTAGTTTTCGCTCCGTGTTTTTTTTCCTTCGCGGGATTTGACTCCCGTCTTTTTTTCCGATGTTATCGGGTTTTCTCTTGCCTTTGGGTATATGAAGATGGTCATTCAGTCTTGCCTTCCCTATCCAACCAAAGATTCTCCCTAGTCCAACCTTGCCACCCAAGATATTTTCTCAAGACTTTGCCACTGAAACCCTACTCTCCGGTCTACCGGACGGGAAACCCTAATTCCTTCCGTTGCAAAGGAACTCCAATTTCCTTTGATCTGCTGCCTCCCAAACTTCTCCCAGTGATCATCCCACATCCATAAACCCTGGATATGCAAAAATATTGCCAAGTCATTTGCAATATTTTTCATTTAAAATTAATTCCTTTTTTTGCCAGTTAAAGGAATTAAATCCAGGAAAATATCTATCCATCTCCAAAGTTCATGAAAACTTGTGGAGATATTATTTGTGATCATATTGATCTCCAATAAAAATATTGGCAATAATTAAATAAGGGAAATTGCCTTTTCCTATTTAAAGCCAATATTGCAATTTGGGCACTTTCCAAAGGAGCTACTATTTTGGTTGCCAGGAAAAATCCCAAATAATTTTTGGAGCTTCTCCTATCAATATCTTCACCATTTCCTTCAAGAACCCAAGTTCCACAGATCAAATTTTGAGAGCATCATCCAATTCTTGTCTCTGGACTTATTTTGAGGTTGTGAAGCAACTATATTCTATATTGCTTAAAAAATCTTAAAATTAATCCAGGACCTCACATCCCCTATATGATGTGAGTATGAAAAAATTCACCTCATTTTATCTAGCCAATTTCTCTCAAAAATTCCATCTAGTTTCTGTCCAGATCCAAGCTCTGTGAAGGAAGTACCACTTTGGCATTTCCAATTGAGCTGAAATTTTCCCAGTACCTTCTTACAGCCAAATCATCACCCTACACCAAAATTAAGCTCATTTCACCAAGCCAGATGAGTGCAGCTTCAAAGTCAAGCTTCTGGACCAGATTATGCTTTGTGAAGGAAGTGTGTGCAAATCTTGTCCAAATGGCCTCAAATTTGGCAAGAAGCTACTCCTTCCTACCCCATCCTATTTTGACAACATTTCAGCCTCACTCACTAAGCCATTTCACCTCAGCGTGGCCCCCAAGTTTCTGTCCAGAAGCTGTTCTGGATCCTTGTGATCTATCTAGATCCCTCCCAACCCCTCCAGTGGCTACTCCCATCCATTTGAGCAGTGAGGAGTCTAGTTGACATGGTGTGACAAGCAGGTACGCGCCGGAGCACGTAGTGCACGTGGTGACAACGCAGCGGCCGTGCAGAAACGGCGCTCTGCGCGCTGCCAACTCCGTGCAGTCGTCTCCGGCCAGTCCTCGCTTGTCAATTCATGTCCAGAAGCTCCCCACCGTCCACCTGCCTCTCTCCCGCAGCTTCTCCCATCTTCTTTCTTCTTCTCCACGCCGCGGCGAGTGCCGCCACCGCTCTGTTCGCCCGTGACCTTCAAGCCGTCGCCTCCCTCCCTGGCTGCTTCCTCCTCGAGCTGTCGCCTCCCTCTGGCGCCGTCAGGTCGGCACCGCGTGCGTCCAACGCCAGCTCACCGCGAGCTCCAGTGCGCGGCTAAGGACGTCACGGCGGCCGATCTTATCCCTCGCCACGGCTGGCTATAAATAGCCGCGGCCGAGCCCCTCCCCGAGCACCCACACCTCACCCAGCTCCTCTCCACCCTCCTGGTGCCCCGCCCCGCCCCTCCACCGAGCTACTGGAGCTCCGGTTCCCTCCCCTGGCCGCCATGCCCGTCGCCGTCCTCCTCTCAAATTGGCACGCCCCTGGCCCTCCCCGCCTCTACCGAGTCCATTTCTGGACTCCCCAGCTGCCGTAGTCCATCTCCGCCCCCTCGCACAGCCTCCCCGGCCACCGGAACGCCTACATCGACCGGAGCCGCCGCGGATCTGCCGCCGATGCAGCGCCTCACTCCGGCCACCCCCGTGGCCGAGAGGACATTCCTCGAGCGCGGAGTGAAGTGGGGAGTCCATCCCTGTCGATGCCCGGAGCAGCCGCGGTCTGCATCGCCGGGAATCGGCGCCGGCGTCGTCTCTGCCATCGGGTGCGGGAGGATGAAGAGGACCCTGCGTGTGGGCCCGGCCTGGCAGCGGCTCAGCGCTCTCTCTTCGTTTTTTTTAAAGTGGCGGCAGCGCGGTTGGGCTGGCCCAGTGGAACAGCAGCAACAGCCGCAGCAGTTTCGGCCCGGGGCAGCCCAGTGCAATAGTGCCATTTCGTTTTTTCGGCCGAAGTGCAGTCAGGGACCCGTTTGTGAATATTTCTTTTACAGACTAGTCCCTGACATTCAAATGGCTATATCTTTTCAACCATAACTCCGATTCAGGTGATTCCAAAGCCCACTTCTTCAGTTCGTCGAGCCCGTTCAGATGACATCACTTCCACCATGTGTGCACTTTCTGAAAATGACCATTTTGCCCCTACCCTTATCCAGCCCCCTTCGAGAGAGAACCCTTTCCGGCGAATTTTTCCGCGAGGTGATCGCACTTCTCCCGGAGTATTCCTTCACCCCCAGGCAAGCCGACCATCTGATATGCCCTAAAGCATTTCTCTATGTTATTCTTGCGTGTTTAAATTAATATGCTTATGCTTGTATGCGTAGTGGTGAGCTGTATGTGACGCCGATGAACCCTTCCTTGCCTTTCTTTGATGACGGCACCACGCCTGTGTTCTGAGCTGCTTCCGGCCGTCCGGGGTGGATGCCGACTTTATGTTTCTCTTTTCAACAACTGGCCGTGTTCTGAGCTGCTTTTCGGCCGTCGCGGGCAGCTGTTGAATTTCTTTCTGTTGCGGTGACCCTATGCTCTGAGCTGTTCTTCGGCCGTCTTAGGGAACCACTACACTCTTTTTATCAACACCGTCTCATGCTCTGAGCTGCTTTTCAGCCGTCTTGAGCCGGGGTTGAGTTATTCCAGTCACGTGCCAGATCTGAGTTGTAAAGACCGTTCTGGTGGCTACTGGTTTATTTGCCAATTTCATACAAGGGTTCAGATGGTCGTAACTTACAGCTAGAACTTGTATAGTGATAACTTGCCATTTGAATATTGTCTCACTAATGACTCGTTGTGATATTGTATGGAGATAGGTTGTTGTGTTTTTCATAATAGTTACATCTTGCATTGTTACTGTTGTTGCAATAATAAAGAATATGATATGATGACAACCTCCTCCGTCGGCTGGATCGAGTCATAGTGCCACCTATCCGGACTTATCCGTGCAGCCACATTTGCCGGTATGGGACGGCCCTAACTTGGTCTATTGTCCTGCCTCTTGTCGGTACCTCCAAAGAGGGAAGGTTATGCGCGCGCGCTACCCTGGCCCGGTAGGCGGCCATAATCTTGTGAGCCCAGTTTGGTTATTTGAGCTCAGGTCCCCGTTTGGGACAGTTTGTTTTGCCACGACGGTGGCAGGTGTCACGGGGTGACACAGGGGCCACCCAAGACATGACCCTGGGAGGGTATGATTGTCGGTGGGACCGTAAGAGTGCCAGGGCAATAGACAAGTTTTGTTGGAGCAGCACTGGCCCACCCGAATGGGAACTTGTACTAAAGTACGAGGCCAGGCGCTCCATGGTGCGGGTAAAGTGCGCAACCTCTGCAGAGTGTAAATCTATTCGAATAGCCGCGTCCTCGGTCATGGACAGTTCGTGTAGGCCCCTATTTGGTCTGTGTCGAATCTGGAGGAACAAACTATATGATGTTATTGCTAAGACTAAACTAGAGAATTGGTAAGGTTTGTCAGACTTGCAGTAAGGATGCATGGTCATCAGATGATGTCAGAGGTATGAAAGTTAGCCATGCGATGGCTATGAGCTAAAGGGTTGGATGACCACAAGATTTGGATCGGATTTGGGTCAGGAGAATATTCGGAGTATGGATTGTTTACTTGTTATGCTTTACCTTACTCTAGTAGTTATCATGCTAGATAATTCTGTTATGACATGATCAGTAGTAATGATGCTAGTTAATCCGGTAATGATATGATGATTAATGCTGCTAGATATTTAATCTTGCTAGATAATCCTACCATAACATAATGGTTAATACTGGTAAGATAACAAACGCATGCTTGAATGCCATGGATTGCATTGCTTGGTGTATATGTTGGTTTGGTTTGCTTGCGAGTACATTCAAAAGTACTCAGCGGCCTTCAATGTGGCCAGGTTCACCTAATGATCCGACGTTCGCTAGCGAGGAGCCGAAGTGTTCGCGGGCTAGAAGAGTAACCCAGTCAGATCCCTGTGGATTGGAGCCGCACCAGGACCATGCTGCCTTAGATAGAGCTTTTCCGCTGCCATTTCCTTTGTAATATCCCATGTAAGCCTTATATATTCATTAATAGAAATGTCTGTGTTCATGATACTTGTTGTAAAAGCGCATGCCAGAGTGATTTCCTGGGCTGGTATGTGCAGTGACCGTCTGACTACAGTAGTATTCAGGCGTGTCGCCACATATCGCTTGTCTCAAAAAGGGAAACTCTTATGGGATCAAATTGATTGTTTGTAATGGTATGCTTGGAATTCATGCTTAAGGTATGATTATACTTGTTGTTCTAAGATGAAGGCTCCACACCTTCCCTTTCAATGTGAATTTGATGATAATGAAAGCTTGGCTTCTTATGCTAATGGTGTATATGATTACTATGATGTGGAACAAATAGAAGAATTTATTGCTTTTAAGGGTGCTTATGAAATTGAATCTTTGTTTGAAAAGTATGAAGATTGTGATGATGCTCTTTATAGATCTAAAAATTATGCTATACTTAAATATTGTTGTGAGAATTATAAATATAATGCTGATATTGATGAATTTATTGAGAAAGTCTCTGTTGTCCAAGAAGAGACTAATATTTTGCAGGAATCTATGGAAGAAGAAATTGATGAAACTGTGAGCTCATTAGATGAAAAAGATGAGGAGGAGAGTGAAGACAAAAGGAGGAAGAGCGGATTAGCTACCCGTTCCCACCTTCTAATGAGAGTAACTCTTCAACTCATACATTGTTTAATTTCTCTTCGTGCTTACCGAAGGATGAATTCTATGATCCCTTGGATTCGTTTGAATATCCCTTTTGATGAACTTGATGCTTGCTATGCTTGTGGTCATGATGCCAATATGAATGATGCTTATGGAGATGAACTTGCTATAGTTCCTTATGTTCAGAATGAAATTTTTGCTATTGCACCCACACATGGTAGTCCTATTATCTTTTTAAATTCTCCCAACTACACTATATCGGAGAAGTTTGCGCTTATTAAGGATTATATTGATGGGTTGCGTTCTACAGTTGCACATGATGATTTTGATGGATATAATATGCATGAGTTTGCTGCTCCTACTTGCACATCTCCACCTCTCTATAGTCCAATACGACAAAATTGCAAGAAAATGTTTATACTATGCATTGTCCTTTACTTGATGTGCATGAATTGTTCTTTCATGACATGCCGATGCATAGGAGGAGAGTTAGACTCCGTTGTTCTATGATATATGTTTATTTGTGCTCATTACAAAATAAATCATTGTTAATTAAAATTGGCATTGATATACCTTGGGATCTGGGTAGATCAATTACTTGAGCACTTTATGCCTAATTTAGTGGCTTTAAAGAAAGCGCTGCCTGGGAGACAACCCGGAAGTTTTAGATAGTCATTTTATTCTGTTGTGTGCTTTTAAAAAGTTTAAAAACAAAAAAATATAGTGGGGAACCTAAAACTTTTTGAAAAATAAAAGTGAAAGTGAGACAGATGAGCAATGTGGAAGTGGGGGCTAGCCTTGAACTTTGTTCATGCCCATGGAAACTTTGTGAATCTTGGATTACAGAAAATTTTCAACAAAAATAATTATCCCTTGTACAAATCCATTGTATTATAAAAATAATCTGCCAAGATTTACCTTTAGGGTCTTTAAATTGCTTGTTTGGTATGTGTTGTGCAAAAACAGAAACTTTTGCTGTAGTGTTTGAATTTCTATATTTTACTGGAACGTGAAAAATTCTGAAATTTTTACAAAGTACTTCTATACAAATTCTTTATTACGTCCTAATTTTTTAGAATTTTTGGAGTTACAGAGGTATACGTTTCATCTGCATCATTGGAGATTGTCGTGTTTTCACAGATTGCTATTATAGTTTATTCATTTGCTTATGTTTGAAATCTTGTTGAGCCCCATTGACTTGGGAGCCATAGAATTGTGATAGCATACAGTGGGTAATGTTTGATTATAATTATACTATAATGTTACAGCAGGACATGATGGGATTTGATGTTATATGTACTAACCCCTCTAATAAAAAGTTCGGTTAAGTTTTGTGTGGATGAAGTGTTCGAAGAACGAGGAGGTATCAATATGAGGAGAATAAGGAGAGGCAAGAATTCAAGCTTGGGGAGGCCCAAGGCGCCCCAAGTAAATATTCAAGGAGACTCAAGCGTCTAAGCTTGGGGATGCCCCGGAAGGCATCCCATCTTTCTTCGACAATTATTGGTATGTCTCGGTTTTGTTTTGTTCACATGATATGCGTGAATTCTTGGAGCGTCGTGTGCTTTTTATTTTTCTTTTAGTAGTGCACCATGCTGGTATGAGATAGTCCTTGGTTGATTTATAGAATGCTCTTTGCACTTCACTTATATCTTTTGAGTATGGCTTTATAGAATGCTTCGTGTGCTTCACTTATATCATTTGAAGTTTAGATGCTCGTTTCTCTACATTTGGAAAACCGTTATTTGTGGAATGCTCTTTTGCTTCACTTATATTTATTAGAGTGTGGTCTTTTACAGAAAAAATTAAACTCTCATGCTTCACTTATATCTATTTAGAGAGTTAACATGAATTGGTCATTCACATGGTTAGTCATAAAATCCTACATAAAACTTGTAGATCACTGAATATGATATGTTTGATTCCTTGCAATAGTTTTGCGATATTGAGGTGGTAATATTGGGGCATGCTAGTAAAAGAATTAAAGTTGAGTATTAATAATGGTGTTAAGGGAAGTAAGTCTTTATGCAAGTAAATCCTCACGCATGTAAAGTGGTGGCCGCTGACATTAGCAGCGAGGTCGGAGCATATTTATCATTGATTGATCCTTTGTTATGTTCGAATCGGGGACGCGCGATGGTTAACTCCTCCCAACCTCCCCCCCTAGGGGCATGCGAGTAATACTTTGCTTCGAGGACTTTGAAATTTTCACAATAAGTAATATGAGTTCTTTATGACTAATGTGAGTCCATGGATTATATGCACTCTCATCCTTTCGCATATTGCTAGCCTCTTCGGTACTGTGCATTGCCCTTTCTCACCTCGTGAGTTGGTGCAAACTTCGCCGGTGCATCCAAACCCCGTGATATGATACGCTCTATCACACATAAGCCTCCTTATATCTTTCTCAAAACAGCCACCATACCTACCTATTATGGCATTTTCATAGCCATTCCGAGATATATTGCCATGCAACGTCCATCATCATCATATACATGACTTGTGTGTTCATTGTCATATTGCTTTGCATGATCATATAGAGCTGACATGATATTTGTGGCACAGCCACCGCTCATCATTGTTATACATGTTACGCTACATCATTGCACATCCTGGTACACTGCCAGAGGCATTCATATAGAGTCATATTCTTTCAGTTTATCGAGTTGTAAGTAAATAAAAGTGTGATGCATTCTAGAGTGTTGCTCCTACCTATGAGGATATAAAAAATGAAAAAAAGAGAGGCCAAAAAGAGCCCAGCAAAAAAATAAAAAAAATAAAAAGAAGAAAAAAGAGAGAAAAAAAGAAAAAAAAATGAGATAAAAAGCGAGAGGGGGCACACTACTATCCTTTTCCACACTTGTGCTTCAAAGTAGCACCATGTTCTTCATATAGGGAGTCTCCATGAGTTATTACTTTCATAACTAGTGGGAATTTTTCATTATAGAACTTGGCTTGTATATTCCGATGACGGGCTTCTTCAAATGCTCGAGGTCTTCATGAGCAAGCAAGTTGGATGCACACCCACTTAGTTTCATAGGGAGCTTTCATACACTTATAGCTCTTAGTGCATCCGTTGCATGGCAATCCCTACTCCTCGCATTGATATCGATTGATGGGCCTCTCCATTGCCCGTTGATTCATCGAGTTGATGCGAGACTTTCTTCCTTTTTGACTTCCCTTATTGATCTCTATCACCGTATTCTATTCCACCCAAAGTGCTATATCCATGGTTCACGCTCATGTATTGCGTGAAGTTGAAAATGCTGAAGCGCGTTAAAAAGTATGATCCAATTGCTTGGTTTGGTACCGGGGTACTCTTGATTTGATATATCTATGCAGGGAAGAACGAGCGTGTCATGCATACCACAACTAAGTGTATAAAGGTTGTTTCCTTTAGCTCCATTATTATGAAAGTCAATGATGAATTACATGCATGTTTTGTATTATCTTTCTGTATCAAACTGATAGACTATTGCCTTGAATCACTCGTATCTTAATATTCATGCCATGATTAGATTACATGATCAAGATTATGCTAGGTAGCATTCCACATAAAAAATTATCTTTTTATCATTTACCTACTCGAGGACGAGCAGGAATTAAGCTTGGGGATGCTGATACGTCTCCGTCGTATCTATAATTTTTGATTGTTTCATGCCAATATTCTACAACTATCACATACTTTTGGCGACAATTTATATGATTTTATTGGACTAACATATTGATCCAGTGCCCAATGCCAGTTCCTGTTTGTTGCATGTTTTTTGTTTCGCAGAAAATCCATATCAATCGAAGTCCAAACGCGATAAAATTTTATGGGGATTTTTTTTGGAATATATGTGATTTTTGGGAAAAAGAATCAACGCGAGACGATGCTCGAGGGGCCCACAAGCTCACAGGGCATGCCTTACCCTCCTGGGCACGCCTGACAGGCTTGTGGCTACCCCGTAAGTCGGTTGGAGGTGTCCTTCGGCCGCAAGAAAGCAGCCCAATCGGAGTTACGGATCTCCGAGAATATAAGAAACGGTGAAGGGCCAGAAAATAGGAGCGCGAAACAGAACGGAACAGAGAGAGAGAGATCCAATCTCGGAGGGGCTCCTGCCCTCCGGGAGCCATGGCGGCCAAGGACCAGAGGGGGAACCCTTCTCCCATCTAGGGGGAAGGCCAAGCAAGAAGAAGGAGGGGGGACCTCTCCCCCTCTCTTTTGGTGGCGCCGGAACGCTGCCGGGGGAAACATCGTGTGACGGTGATCTACTCCAACAACTCCGTCATCTTCATCAACACCTCCATCACCTTCCCTCATCTATTTTTAGCGGTCCACTTTCCCACAACCCGCTGTACCCCCTACTTGAACATGGTGCTTTATGCTTCATATTATTCTCCAATGATGTGTTGCCATCCTATGATGTTTGAGTAGATATTTGTTGTCCTATGGGTAATCGGTGAATTGCTATGATTGGTTTAAATTGCTTGTTGTTATGTTGCTGTCCTTTGGTGCCCATCATATGAGTGCGCGCGTGGATCACACCATAGGGTTAGTTGTATGTTGATAGGACTATGCATTGGAGGGCAAGAGTGATAGAAGCTTCTTCCTACCATAGAAATTGATTCATACGGGATTGAAGGGGGACCAATATATCTTAATGCTATGGTTGGGTTTTGCCTTAATGAACTTTAGTAGTTGCGGATGCTTGCTAATAGTTTCAATCATAAGTGCATGGAATTCCAAGTAAGGGATGGCATGCTAGCAGTGGCCTCTCCCACATAAAAACTTGCTATCGGTCTAGTAACTTAGCCAATTGCTTAGGGACAATTCCACAAATTCTACCACCACTTTTCCACACTCGCTATACTAACTTAATTGTACTTTTATTAAAACAGCACCTAATTTTTATTTCCACGTTCTTTATTATCTTGTAAACTTATCCTACTACAGCTACAAAGTACTTCTAGTTTTATTACTTGTTTCTAGGTAAAGCAAACATTAGTGTGCGTAGAGTTGTATCGGTGGTCGATAGAACATGAGAAAATATTAATTCTACCTTTAGCTCCTCGTTGGGTCCGACACTCTTACTTATCGAAAAAGGCTACAAACAATCCCCTATACTTGTAGATTATCAGACCGAGGTTCAAATCCAGGGATCTATCCTTTTCTCTTCAATTTTTCAACTTTGAAAGTGCGCTAATGGGCAGGCCCGTTGTGTGGATTCTTCAGGCGATAGTTTCTTCGGTCTCGCATAACGCGAGATATAGCTTTCGCGGTAAACCAATGCCCGTGATGTCACCATAATAGACCACGGGCCAATAGGGATTCCCTTCGTCACTAGTCGCTCGGGTCGCTCGATCCAGGTTGCCGGTTGCTTGTTTTTTTTTGCAGAAAAAGGTTGCCAGTTGCTGGTTGACCATGATCGTTAACTTCGGCAGTTGACCACTGGCCAGTTCGTTGACCGTTCACTTTTTCTAGAAATTTTACATTTTTTAGTAAAAATTCACAAGTTAAAAAAATGTTTACAAGTTTATAAACTATTCCTGAATTTGAATTTTTTTTGTATGAATTTGCAAAAAAGTTCGCAAGTTCATGAATTTGAAAAAAATTTGTGACTTTGAAAAGGAACAGAAAATTTTAAAAAAATCATGAATTTGGAAAGAAAAATTTGATGAATTTGAATTTTTTTAAATGAATTTGAAAAAGCTCATGAATTTGAAAATGTTCATAGATTTGAAAAACAATCATAAAATTTTATAAGTTTCGTGAATTGGAAAAAAGTTCTTAAATTTGAAAGGAAAATCACAAAATAGAAAAAAGTTTTTGTATTTGAAAACAAATTCACGAAAACAAAAGATAACAGAAAAAAGGAAAAAAAGAAAAAATTAAACAGAAAACCAAACAAAACCTGGAAAAAAACCTGGCCAGGAGCATCTAGAAGCTTCAGAAAAACCGGCTACGCATAAGCAATGCTCGGCCGCTCCAGATGGGCCGACCGTTACCACTGACTTGCGCTGGGAAGGTGAGCGCCATGTTCGATTAATGCTATTAGTAGCGCTATAAGCTTCAAATAGGGATTGTGCTTAAGAAAGTAGTGATATAAGCGTCAAATAGGTCGCTTAGCGAGTGTCAGCGTGGAGACGGCTCGCGTACAATAGACGAGTAGTCTGCCGGGCTTTTGTGCGGCCCATTAAGAAGAACCTTAACTCTTTTTATAAATCCCTACAATATTTATTATTTCCCTAAAAACAATATAAATTTTTGGCATACTTTGAAATTTGTTCAATGCTATTAAAAAATTGTTCACTGTGCATTTAAAAATATATTCATTTATATAAACAATATTTTATTTATAAAAAATGTTCATGAATTTGGCAAAAAGTTGTTCGCATTTTTTAAGAAGAATAAAAAATGGAAAAAGGACATAAATAATATATAAAAAGGGAGTAAAGTGGAACAACGAAAAAATAGAAAAATGGAAAAGAAATAAAATAAAATAAAATAAACAGTTCAAGTGGGACTGCGAGCGTGCACAAACGAATAAAAATGTAGTACAAACTGATAGGGTGTGCGTGTGTGCATTCGTAGGATGAGTGTGTGCATGTGTATGCGAGCTTTTACATCTATACTGTGTTCTAAAAAAAGCCAGGTTGTGCCAACCCAAGCAGAAATGGCTCTCAATGAGGGAAGCTTAAGGCACACTCACTCGCAATATGGGTTGACCCATTTTTGAACAATTTCTATTCCGTGTGGATATTCTGACTTGGTTTCTGTCGAATTTTTTGTGGTGATTCCCTATTTGCCACCTATTGCACCAAAATACTGGCAAATCACACATGGAATCACCGAGCAAACGTGACATAGTCGGCCCTAACAAACCCGATATTGGGATGTCCGATTTGGGAACTTTTTGGAAGGTTTCAGTCCGGTTTATTCCGGGTTTTGAAACCTTCTAGAAGGCCAAGGTCTAGTTTTTAATTTTTTTTCTCTTATTCCTTTATTTTAAATGATTAGAAATTTCAAAAATGTTCATAAATTTAAAAAATGTTCAAAACTATTGAAGAATATTTGCATTATGAGAAAATGTTCAAAACATTCAGTAAATGTACTCATTTCATAAAAAGTGTTCACAACTTCAAAAAAGGTTCACAATACTAATAGGATGTTTGCGGTTTTTTCAAAACAAATGTGCACAAATGCTTTAAGTATGTTCACCTTTTTTAACTTTTTGTTCTAGAATTTTATTTTTTTAAATGTACATTTTTTATGTTTACATTTTTTAAAACCCGGATAAAAGAAAACACCTGAAAACATAAGTACCATCAGAAAACTAAATAGGGGGGAAATCAGGCTACTCAACTACCTGAAACAGAGTCGCTACAGTAGCATAGCTGTAATTGCCCGGCCAACTCCATCGTTTGAGGAGTTAGGGCCAAATAGGAGCTCCTTGGATCCTTGCTAAGGGGTACGATAGTAGGGTGGCTCTTATAGCTCGCAGGATTACCCACCAAAATCAGACCGCATTCATCAAAGGGCGGTTCATTCTGGATGGGATCCTCGTCCTCCATGAGGTTATCCACGAAGTCAAGAGAAAGCGGCTTAAAGTCTTCTTCTTTAAGATTGACTTTCATAAAGCCTACGATATTGTTCATTGGTCCTTCCTTCGGGAGGTACTAATAAAGAAAGGCTTTGACCCTCACTGGACTACATTAATGGGGAAGTGGGACTGTACTTCCAAACCTCGAGGGCCAGGGGGACCCCCTGTCCCCTTTTTTTGTTTAATCTTGTGGTGGACGCGCTTGCAGCCATCCTGGATGTGGCTAAGGTGGTCGCTCATATCCAAGGAATTTGCCCTCATCTTATTGGAAGGGGTGGGATTACTCATATCGAATACGCGGATGATACTGCTACTTGTAGTCCGCGTTGGTATTTCCCCGAAGAGGAGAGGATGATGTAGTACAGTAGAGATAAGTATTTCCCTCAGTTAAGAACCAATGTTATCAATCGAGTAGGAGAACCAAGCAAAATTTCGTTAAGCGCACCTGTACACAAAAGAGCAAACACATGCACCCAACGCAAATAAGAGGGTTGTCAATCCTCTTAGCGGTTATTTGCAAGGATTAAATCTTATCGAGGTAAATAGATAAACTAAAATACTAATTAAAATAAAAGTAAATAAATTGTAGCAAGGTATTTTTAGGTTTTTAATATATGATAAAATAGACCAGGGGCCATAGTTTTCACTAGAGGCTTCTCTCTCGAACACATAGCATACGGTGGGTAAACAAATTACTGTTGGGCAATTGATGGAAAAGCAAATAATTATGACGGATTCATGGCAATGATCATGTATATAGGCATCACATCCGAGACAAGTAGACCGACTCCTGCCTGCATCTACTACTATTACTCCACCCATCGACCGCTATCCAGCATGCATCTAGGGTATTAAGTATGAAACAGAGTAACGCCTTAAGCAAGATGACATGATGTAGAAAAGTAAACTCAAGCAATATGATTAAACCCCATCTTTTTATCCTTAATGGCAACAATACAAATATGTGTCATGTCTCCTTCTGTCACTGGGATTGAACACCGCAAGATTGAACCCATCACAAAGCACCTCTCCCATTGCAAGATAAATCAATCTAGTAGGCCAAACCAAATCGATAGATCGGAGAGGAATACAAAGCTATAACAATCATGCATAAAAGAGTTCAGAGAAGACTCAAATATTTCTCATGAATAATCTGATCATAAACTCACAATTCATCGGATCCCAACAAACACACCGCAAAAGAAGATTACATCGGATAGAACTCCAAGAACATCGAGGTGAACATGGTATTGAAGATCAAAGAGAGAGAAGAGGCCATCTAGATACTAGCTATGGACCCGTAGGTTTGTGGTAAACTACTCACACATCATTGGAAGGGCAGCAAGGTTGATGTAGAAGCCCCCCGTGATCGATTCCCCCTCCGGCAGATTACCGGAAAAGGCCTCAAGATGGGATCGCGGAAGAACAGAGGCTTGCGACGGCGGAAAGGTTTTCTCTTCTGTCTCTCTGTTGGTTTGAGAATATTTGTGAATTTATAGCGAAGGAATTAGGTCAAGATGTGCCATGAGGGGCCCACAAGCCTGGGGGGCGCGGCCACCCCCCTGGGGCGCGCCCTCCAGGCTTGCCGCCTCCTCGTGGCTCTTCTGGTCTTCTCCCAAAGCTTCCTGGGTCTCTTCTGGTCCAGAAAAAATTAATCCAAAGTTTTTTATCGTTTGGACACTTTTTGATAATGATTTTCTGAAAAGGCAAAAACCAGCAAAAAACAGCAACTGGCACTAGGCACTGAGTTAATAGGTTAGTCCCAAAAAATGATATATAATGGCATATAATTGCATATAAAACATCCAAGATTGATATTATAATAGCATGGAACAATAAAAAATTATAGATACGTTGGAGACGTATCAAGCATCCCCAAGCTTAATTCCTGCTCGTCCTCGAGTAGGTAAATGATAAAAACAGAATTTTTGATGTGGAATGCTACCTATCATGTTTCATCATGTAATCTTTCTCTTACGGTATGAATAATAAGATCCAAATGATTCAAAGCAATAGTCTATAATTTGATATAAAGACATCAATACTCAGGCATCCTAATAAACAATCATGTCTTTCAAAATAAAAATGCTAAAGAACATTATCCCTACAAAATCATACAATCCTGTCATGCTCCATCTTCTTAACACAAAGTATTTATTGTTGGGGAACGTTGCATGGGAAACAAAAATTTTCCTACGCACACACAAGATCTATCCATGGTGATGAGCATCTACGAGAGGGAGAGTGAATCTACATACCCTTGTAGATCGCTAAGCGGAAGCGTTTAAGAAACGCGGTTGATGTAGTCGAACGTCTCCGCGATCCAAATCGCAAGTCGTCCCTCGATCCGATCACGAACTAGCGCCGAACGGACGGCACCTCCGCGTTCAACACACGTACGGCTTGATGACGCCTTCACCTCCTCGATCCAGCGAGCGATGGTGAAGTAGTGGTTGAGTTCCAGCAGCACGACGGCGTGGTGATGGTGGTGAGGAACAATCTCTGCAGGGCTTCGCCAAGCGCTACGGAGATTATGACGGAGGAACTAGAGGGCTAGGGTTGCCGTACACGGCTTGGGGAAATCTTAATGTGTCCCGTGTGCTAGCCCTGCCCCTCTATTTATATGTTGAGCCTTGGGGTCTAAACTTGGAGTAAAAGCCTCCTCTAGGTCGGTTTTGCCCGCACAAGGTCGGTTTGGCCCGCAGGGAAAGAGTCCAACTCGGATCCCTGCCGAACCGTGCACAGCCGCGCACAAGCGGTAGTACCGCTCACAAGCGGTAGTACCGCTTGGGCGGTAGTACCGCTTCACACAAGCGGTAGTACCGCTCGGGCGGTAGTACCGCTTCACACAAGCGGTAGTACCGCTTACGCGGCAGCAAAACTACTTTTTGCACTTTCCAATACCTCGTGGGCTTTATCCCTTTGGCCCATATAAAGTGTTGCTGCACCCGAACACTTCGGTAAACATCCGGAACCCCTTCCGGTGAACTCCGGAACCCTTCCGGAGATCAAAACACTATTATCACATATATCAATCTTTACCTCCGGACTATTCCGGAGATCCTCATCATGTCCGGGATCTTATCCGGGACTCCGAACAACTTTCGGTCACCAACATAATAACTCAATTATACTAATCGTCACCAAACGTTAAGTGTGTAGACCCTGCGGGTTCGAGAACTATGTAGACATGACCGAGACACCTCTACGGCCAATAACCAATAGCGGGACCTGGATGCCCATATTGGCTCCTACATATTCTACGAAGATCTTTATCGGTCGAACCTCTATGTCAAGGATTCAGTTAATCCCGTATGCTGTTCCCTTTGTTCTTCGGTATGTTACTTGCCCGAGATTCGATCGTCGGTATCACTATACCTAGTTCAATCTCGTTACCGGCAAGTCTCTTTACTCGTTCCGTAATACAAGATCTCGTGGCTAACACTTTAGTCACATTGCTTGCAAGGCTCAATGTGATGTTGTATTACCGAGTGGGCCCTGAGATACCTCTCCGTCACACGGAGTAACAAATCCCAGTCTTGATCCATGCCAACCCAACAGACACCCTCGGAGATACCTGTAGAGCACCTTTATAGTCACCCAGTTACGTTGCGACGTTTGATACACACAAGGTATTCCTCCGGTGTCAGTGAGTTGCATGATCTCATGGTCAAAGGAACAGATACTTGACATGCAGAAAACAATAGCAATAAACTGACACGATCAAATGCTACGTTTACAGTTTGGGTCTTGTCCATCACATCATTCTCCTAATGATGTGATCCCGTTATCAAATGACATCTCATGTCCATGGCTAGGAAACCTTAACCATCTTTGATCAACAAGCCAGTCAACTAGAGGCTTACTAGGGACAAAGTGTTGTCTATGTACCCACACATGTATTTGAGTTTCCAATCAATACAATTATAGCATGGATAATAAACGATTATCATTAACAAGGAAATATAATAATAACCAATTTATTATTGCCTCTAGGGCATATTTTCAACAGTCTCCCACTTGCACTAGAGTCAATAATCTAGTTCACATCACTATGTGATTTACATTATAATGAATCGAACACCCATGCAGTTCTGGTGTTGTTCATGTTTAGCCCTTGGAAGAGGTTTAGTCATCGGATCTGCAACATTTAGATCCGTGTGTACTTTGCAAATATTTATGTCGTCCTCCTTGATGTAATCGCGGATGGAATTGAAACGTCGCTTTATGTGTCTGGTCCTCTTGTGAAATCTTGGTTCCTTGGCAAGAGCAATGGCACCAGTATTATCACAAAACAGAGTCATTGGGTTAAGCGCACTAGGCACTATTCCAAGATCTGTCATGAACTCCTTCATCCAGACACCTTCCTTCGCCGCCTCCGAGGCAGCGATGTACTCCGCTTCGCATGTAGAATCTGCTACCACGCTTTGCTTGGAACTGCACCAGCTAACCGCACCCCCATTAAGAATAAATACGTATCCGGTTTGCGACTTAGAGTCATCCGGATCAGTGTCAAAGCTTGCATCGACGTAACCCTTTACGACGAGCTCTTGATCACCTCCATAAACGAGAAACATGTCCTTAGTCCTTTTCAGGTACTTCAGGATATTCTTGACCGCCGTCCAGTGTTCCATTCCTGGATCACTTTGAAACCTTCCGACCATACTTATGGCAAGGCTGACATCGGGTCTTGTGCACAGCATTGCATACATGATAGAGCCTATGGCCGAAGCATAGGGGATGACACTCATCTTTTCTCTATCTTCTGCAGTCACTGGGCATTGAGTCTTACTCAACTTCACACCTTGCAAAACAGGCAAGAACCCCTTCTTGGACTGATCCATTTTGAACTTCTTCAAAATCTTATCAAGGTATGTGCTTTGTGAAAGTCCTATTAAACGTCTTGATCTATCTCTATAGATCTTGATGCCTAATATGAAAGCAGCTTCTCCTAGGTCCTTCATTGAAAAACTTTTGTTCAAATATTCCTTTACGCTTTCCAGCATTTCTATATTGTTTCCAATCAGCAATATGTCATCCACATATAATATTAGAAACGCTATAGAGCTCCCACTCACTTTCTTGTAAATACAGGCTTCTCCGTAAACTTGTATAAACTCGAACGCCTTGATCACCTCATCAAAACGAAGATTCCAACTCCGAGATGCTTGCACCAGTCCATAAATGGATCGCTGGAGTTTGCAAACTTTGTCAGCATTCTCTGGATCGACAAAACCTTCTGGTTGCATCATATACAACTCTTCCTTAAGGTAACCGTTAAGGAACGCTGTTTTGACATCCATCTGCCAAATTTCATAATCGAAAAAGGCAGCTATTGCTAACATGATTCTGACGGACTTAAGCATCGCTACGGGTGAGAAGGTCTCATCGTAGTCAACTCCTTGAACTTGTGAAAAACCCTTTGCCACAAGTCGAGCTTTATAGACGGTGACATTACCGTCCGCGTCCGTCTTCCTCTTAAAGATCCATTTGTTCTGAATGGCCTTACGCCCTTCAGGTAATACTTCCAAAGTCCATACTTTGTTTTCATACATGGATCCCATCTCGGATTTCATGGCCTCTAACCACTTCTCGGAATCCGGGCCCATCATCGCTTCTCCATAGCTCGTAGGTTCATCGTTGTCTAACAACATGATTTTTAAGACAGGGTTGCCGTACCACTCAGGAGTAGTACGCGTCCTTGTCGACCTACGAGGTTCGATAGCAACTTGATCCAAAGCTTCATGATCATCATCATTAACTTCCTCTTCAGCTAATGTAGGCTCCACAGAAACAACTTTCTGCGCTGCGCTACTCTCAGGTTGAAGTAAAGGTTCAACAACCTCATCAAGTTCTATCTTCCTCCCACTCAATTCTTTCGAGAGAAACTCTTTCTCAAGAAACGTTCCGTTTTTAGCGACAAACACTTTGCCTTCGGATCTGAGATAGAAGGTATACCCAACTGTCTCTTTTGGGTATCCTATGAAGACGCATTTCTCCGCTTTGGGTTCCAGCTTTTCAGGCTGAAGCTTTTTGACATAAGCATCACATCCCCAAACTTTAAGAAATGACAGCTTTGGCTTCTTGCCAAACCAAAGTTCATATGGCGTCGTCTCAACGGATTTCGATGGTGCCCTATTTAAAGTGAATGCAGCTGTCTCTAATGCATAACCCCAAAACGATAGTGGCAAAACGGCAAGAGACATCATAGATCGTACCATATCCAATAAGGTACGATTACGACGTTCGGACACACCATTACGCTGTGGTGTTCCAGGCGGTGTTAATTGTGAAACAATTCCACACTGTCTTAAGTGACTGCCAAACTCATAACTCAGATATTCTCCTCCTCGATCAGATCGTAGGAATTTAATCTTCTTGTTACGATGATTCTCAACTTCACTCTGAAATTGTTTGAACTTTTCAAATGTTTCAGACTTGTGTTTCATTAAGTAAATATACCCATATCTACTTAAGTCATCAGTGAAGGTGAGAAAGTAACGATAACCACCGCGCGCCTCAATGCTCATCGGACCGCACACATCAGTATGTATGATTTCCAATAAGTCACTTGCCCGTTCCATTATTCCAGAGAACGGTGTTTTAGTCATCTTGCCTATGAGGCATGGCTCACATGTGTCAAGTGATTCAAAATCAAGTGACTCCAAAAGTCCATCAGCATGGAGCTTCCTCATGCGTTTTATGCCAATATGACCTAAACGGCAGTGCCACAAGAAAGTGGTATTATCATTATCAATTCTACATCTTTTGGCATCAATGTTATGAACATGTGTATCATTACTATCGAGATTCAATAAGAATAAACCCCTCACATTGGGTGCATGACCATAAAAGATATTACTCATATAAATAGAACAACCATTATTCTCTGATTTAAATGAGTAACCGTCTCGCAATAAACAAGATCCAGATATAATGTTCATGCTTAACGCAGGCACCAAATAACACTTATTTAGGTTCATCACTAATCCCGACGGTAATCGAAGAGCGAGCGTGCCGACGGCGATCACATCAACCTTGGAACCATTTCCCACGCGCATCGTCACTTCGTCCTTTGCCAGCCTCCGTCTATTCCGCAGTTCCTGTTTTGAGTTGCAAATATGAGCAACCGCACCGGTATCAAATACCCAGGCACTACAACGAGAGTTGGTAAGGTACACATCAATAACATGTATATCATATATACCTTGTTTGTTGTTGGCCGCCTTCTTGTCAGCCAAATACTTGGGGCAATTCCGCTTCCAGTGTCCAGTTCCCTTGCAATGAAAACACACAGTTTCTGGTTTGGGTCCAGCCTTGGGTTTCTTCACGAGAGGAGCAACTGCTTTGCCACTCTTCTTGGAATTACCCTTCTTACCCTTGCCATTTTTCTTGAAACTAGTAGTTTTATTGACCATCAACACTTGATGCTCCTTCTGAATTTCAGACTCAGCGATTTTCAGCATCGCAAACAGCTCGGCGACTGACTTGTTCATCCCGTGCATGTTATAGTTCAACACGAAGCTCTTGTAGCTAGGTGGCAATGATTGAAGAACTCTGTCAGTGATAGTCTCTGGCGGAAGGGGCATCCCTAACTCAGCCAGACGGGTGGAGTACCCAGACATTCTGAGCACGTGATCACTGATAGACCCGTTCTCCTCCATCTTGCAAGCATAGAATTTGTCGGAGATCTCATATCTCTCGATCCGGGCATTCTTCTGAAAGATAAACTTCAACTCCTGGAACATCTCATATGCTCCATGACGTTCAAAACGTCTTTGAAGTCCCGGTTCTAAGCCATACAACATTGCACATTGAACTATTGAGTAATCATCAGAACGAGCCTGCCAGGCGTTCACAACGTCTAGAGACTCAACTGGAGCGGGTGGATCACCAAGCGGTGCATCAAGGACATAAGCCTTCTGGGAAGCCGTAAGGATAATCTTTAGATTACGGGCCCAGTCCACAAAGTTACTTCCATCATCTTTCAACTTAGCTTTCTCTAGGAACGCATTAAAATTCAGGGGTGCTACTGCGCGAGCCATGATCTACAACATAAATATAGCAAAGACAACTTAGACTATTGTTCTAGATAATGAGTTTAGTTAATCATATTACTTAAAAACTCCCACTCAAATTGACATCCCTCCGGTCATTCGAGTGTAACATGATCCAAAATCCACCAACTCAAGTCCGATCATCACGTGAGTTGAGGTGGTTTCAATGGTGAACATCTTCATGTTGATCATATCTACTATATGACTCATGTTCGACCTTTCGGTCTCTTGTGTTCCGAGGCCATGTCTGTACATGCTAGGCTCGTCAAGTTTAACCCGAGTGTTCCGCACGTGTAACATGGCTTACACCCGTTGTATGCGAACGTAGAGTCTATCACACCCGATCATCACGGCGTGTCTCGAAACGACGAACTTTCGCAACGGTGCACACTTGGGGAGAACACAATTTTATCTTGAAATTTAAGTGAGGGATCACCTTATAATGCTACCGTCGTCCTAAGCAAAATAAGATGCATATAAGGATTAACATCACATGCAAATCATAAGTGACATGATATGGCCATGAACTTGTGCTTTTGATCTCCATCTCCAAAGCACCGGCATGATCTCCATCGTCACCGGCATGACACCATGATCTCCATCATCTTGATCTCCATCAACGTGTCGCCATGAGGTTGTCGCGCCGACTGTTGCTTCCATGACTATTGCTAACGTTTAGCGATAAAGTAAAGCATTACATAGCGCTTAATGATTGACACGCAGGTCATACAATAATTAAAGACAACTCTATGGCTCCTGCCAGTTGCCGTACTCATCGACATGCAAGTCGTGATATTCTATACAACACATGATCATCTCATACATCACATATATCTCATCATGTAATTGGCCATATCACATCACAACATACCCTGCAAAAACAAGTTAGACGTCCTCTAATTGTTGTTGCAAATTTTACGTGGCTGCTACGGGTTTGCAAGAACCGTTCTTACCTACGCAAAACCACAACGTGGTGTAGTGATTGCTTTTTGATCTTCTAAAAGAACCCTCTTCATTGAAATCGATTCAACTAAAGTGAGAGAGACAGACACCCGCTAGCCATCTTTATGCAACGAAGTTACATGTCAGTTGAAGGAACCTGTCTCGCGTAAGTGTACGTGTAATGTCGGTCCGGGCCGCTTCATCTCACAGTACCGCTGAATCAAATATCAACTAGTAACGGCAAGCAATATGTATACACCCACGCCCACAACTCGTTTGTGTTCTACTCGAGATCTCATCTACGCATAGACCTAGCTCATGATGCCACTGTTGGGGAACGTTGCATGGGAAACAAAAATTTTCCTACGCACACACAAGATCTATCCATGGTGATGAGCATCTACGAGAGGGAGAGTGAATCTACATACCCTTGTAGATCGCTAAGCGGAAGCGTTTAAGAAACGCGGTTGATGTAGTCGAACGTCTCCGCGATCCAAATCGCAAGTCGTCCCTCGATCCGATCACGAACTAGCGCCGAACGGACGGCACCTCCGCGTTCAACACACGTACGGCTTGATGACGCCTTCACCTCCTCGATCCAGCGAGCGATGGTGAAGTAGTGGTTGAGTTCCAGCAGCACGACGGCGTGGTGATGGTGGTGAGGAACAATCTCTGCAGGGCTTCGCCAAGCGCTACGGAGATTATGACGGAGGAACTAGAGGGCTAGGGTTGCCGCACACGGCTTGGGGAAATCTTAATGTGTCCCGTGTGCTAGCCCTGCCCCTCTATTTATATGTTGAGCCTTGGGGTCTAAACTTGGAGTAAAAGCCTCCTCTAGGTCGGTTTTGCCCGCACAAGGTCGGTTTGGCCCGCAGGGAAAGAGTCCAACTCGGATCCCTGCCGAACCGTGCACAGCCGCGCACAAGCGGTAGTACCGCTCACAAGCGGTAGTACCGCTTGGGCGGTAGTACCGCTTCACACAAGCGGTAGTACCGCTCGGGCGGTAGTACCGCTTCACACAAGCGGTAGTACCGCTTACGCGGCAGCAAAACTACTTTTTGCACTTTCCAATACCTCGTGGGCTTTATCCCTTTGGCCCATATAAAGTGTTGCTGCACCCGAACACTTCGGTAAACATCCGGAACCCCTTCCGGTGAACTCCGGAACCCTTCCGGAGATCAAAACACTATTATCACATATATCAATCTTTACCTCCGGACTATTCCGGAGATCCTCATCATGTCCGGGATCTTATCCGGGACTCCGAACAACTTTCGGTCACCAACATAATAACTCAATTATACTAATCGTCACCAAACGTTAAGTGTGTAGACCCTGCGGGTTCGAGAACTATGTAGACATGACCGAGACACCTCTACGGCCAATAACCAATAGCGGGACCTGGATGCCCATATTGGCTCCTACATATTCTACGAAGATCTTTATCGGTCGAACCTCTATGTCAAGGATTCAGTTAATCCCGTATGCTGTTCCCTTTGTTCTTCGGTATGTTACTTGCCCGAGATTCGATCGTCGGTATCACTATACCTAGTTCAATCTCGTTACCGGCAAGTCTCTTTACTCGTTCCGTAATACAAGATCTCGTGGCTAACACTTTAGTCACATTGCTTGCAAGGCTCAATGTGATGTTGTATTACCGAGTGGGCCCTGAGATACCTCTCCGTCACACGGAGTAACAAATCCCAGTCTTGATCCATGCCAACCCAACAGACACCCTCGGAGATACCTGTAGAGCACCTTTATAGTCACCCAGTTACGTTGCGACGTTTGATACACACAAGGTATTCCTCCGGTGTCAGTGAGTTGCATGATCTCATGGTCAAAGGAACAGATACTTGACATGCAGAAAACAATAGCAATAAACTGACACGATCAAATGCTACGTTTACAGTTTGGGTCTTGTCCATCACATCATTCTCCTAATGATGTGATCCCGTTATCAAATGACATCTCATGTCCATGGCTAGGAAACCTTAACCATCTTTGATCAACAAGCCAGTCAACTAGAGGCTTACTAGGGACAAAGTGTTGTCTATGTACCCACACATGTATTTGAGTTTCCAATCAATACAATTATAGCATGGATAATAAACGATTATCATTAACAAGGAAATATAATAATAACCAATTTATTATTGCCTCTAGGGCATATTTCCAACATTTATCATGCGCTACCCCGATGACAAGCCGAGCAATTGGTTCATACTTTTTAACGCGCTTCAGTTTTTTCAACTCCCACTCAATACATGAGCGCAAGCCATGGATATAGCATTATGGGTGGAATAGAGTGTGGTGGTAGAGATAAATAAGGGGAAGTCAAAAATAAGAAGATAGTCTCACATCAACGAGGCTAATCAACGGGCTATGGAGATGCCCATCAATTGATGTCAATGCGAGGAGTAGGGATTGCCATGCAACGGATGCACTAAGAGCTATAAGTGTATGAAAGCTCAACATGAAAACTAAGTGGGTGTGCATCCAACTTGCTTGCTCATGAAGTCCTCGGGCATTTTAAGGAAGCCCATCATCGGAATATACAAGCCAAGTTCTATAATGAAAAATTACCACTAGTATATGAAAGTGACAAAATAGGAGACTCTCTATATGAAAAACATGGTGCTACTTTGAAGCACAAGTGTGGAAAAAGGATAGTAACATTGCCCCTTCTCTCTTTTTCTCTCATTTTTTTAATGGCTCTTTTTCGCCTCTTTTTTTTAGTCCAGAGTCTCATCCCGACTTGTGGGGGAATCATGGTCTCCATCATCCTTTCCTCACTGGGACAATGCTCTAATAATGCTGATGATCATCACACTTCTACTTACTTACAACTCGATATTACAACTCGATACTAGAACAAAAATATGACTCTATATGAATGCCTTTGGCAGTGTACCAGGATGTGCAATGATGCTTGCGTAACATGTATAAAAATGATGAACGGTGGCTGAGCCACAAATACTATGTCAGCTATATGATCATGCAAAGCAGTATGACAATGATGATGTGTGTCATAAAAAACGAAACGGTGGAAGTTGCATGGCAATATATCTCGGAATGGCTATGGAAATGCCATAATAGGTAGGTATGGTGGCTGTTTTGAGGAAGATATAAGGAGGCTTATGTGTGATAGAGTGTATCATATCACGGGGTTTGGCGCCCACCATGGGGCCCACGCACGGTGGAGTTGAGTTCTTAGGGGAGCGCCCAGGTCAGAAAGACTAAGTTGCAATCCTACGAGAGCTAGGTTAGCGAATTCGCACCCTTGTAATCAACATCCAAGCAATATAATCAAGCAGGACGTAGGCTATTACCTCGATCGTGAGGGGCCGAACCTGGGTAATCTCGTGTCTTCTCATTCCCGATCAACCCCGCTAAGCTTTCACCTTTGTGCGATGGCCTCGTTTCTAAATCCTTTCACAAGGGCACCTGTCGTGTCAAAACCACGACAGTTGGCGCCCACCGTGGGGCCCACGCACGGTGGAGTTGAGTTCTTAGCGGGAGCTCTCCCAGGGTTCGGGAAGTACGCGGTTGGCATGATGACGAAGATCCGCCGCGGGAAGTTCTACATCGACGATTCGTACTGGGGCCCCGACGCCGACTCAATCGAGTACGGGTACCGGGTCCCCTTTGGCAAGATCCATACCTTCATCGGCGTGGTCGGTGAGTTGGCCGCCAGGTTGGAGGATGTCACCGGCATCGAGTCGGCACGCCGCGCTGGTCCAAGCTAGGCAAGACCCGGCCCGCTACAAGCCGGCCGAAAGCATGTCTTCGTAGGGTTCACCCAAGGGGTGGCCTTGTCGGAGAACTCCCTGTCTGGAGACGATATGCTCGTTCAATCTGATGGTGAATCCTGAAACCGAGTCGATCCGTCCCCTGTACGATGGAAGGCTGGGGTATACTGATGAAGTCTTTCCAGAGGCCCTTGAGCCGCCTCTCTTTGCAATGGTCTACATGGCGGGTAGACAAGATCATGCGCGCGATCCGATCGATCCAGCGGCTGGGCAGAACCTCACCCTAGCCGGCTCAGGGGGAGCCGGTGCGACTGCTGTCGGCTCTCAGAAAACCGGGGCACAGGCGCTTACGGACTTGATGAAAATGCTGGCAGCCCTGTTGGCCGAGCCAGTTACTGTGGAGAACGCAGTTGCGCGCAACACGGACATCATGAAGTGTCGCAAACAGATGGCCAAGATCCAAGAGGATATCAATGCTGAAAACACCCGCATGGCAGAGGCGCAGACCCGGCTTGCCGAGGAGAGACAGCGTCTGGAGGAAGAGGCTCATTATTTAAGCTCCGGCAGGCTGAATCGGAGCTCGTTCACCGGAGGCGACATCAAAGCCGGCTTCCGGCCAATATCGAGCCAACTCAGTTGTTCACCACGCCGAAGGATCCACAGGCTCCGGTGAACCCGGCAGCTGGCACCATACCCCTAGGTGGACCACTGCTGCAGCAGCCGGCCCAGCAGAGGGAGCCAACTCAGCACCACACGCCGGTCCAGCAGCAGCAGTTGCCGTCTCATTGGTTCCAGGCCCCAATTGGACACTATTCTAACCCGGTCGACAACATGCTGGAGCAACTCACAACTTGGCGGCAATCCCAATTGAGGGAGACGGTCCGGCTCAGGTCGAGGCTAGGAATGCCATTGCGATGCTTAAGATAACGATGGTGCAGCAAGCCAACTATTCTCATAGCCAGCACCGATTTCACTCAACCCCTCACCAGAGCCGCACCAGGGGCCAACGCCCTGAGTCGCCGGTAGTTTCCAGCAGCACACACAGCAGAAGGGCCGCCCAACCACTGGCGGATCAGCACCAGCCCAGGATCCAGAATGCACAGGATATTGTGGACACCGCTCGGGCTCTACGAGCGTTGGAGGAAAACATGCATGCAGTGTATAACCCGCCGGCAGCACACAACCCGCCCACCGTAGCCCAGACAGCTGGCCGGCTTGGGGGCTTATCAAGCCGCATGATCAAAACTCCTTGTCTAGTCCCGGCGCTGCGAGATGTACGCATGCCCCCAGATTTCAAAGGTCCTCACAAGGTTCCTAATTATACAGCGAATCTGGAACCAACCGAGTGGATCGAGAGTTACGAGCTGGCAATGGACCTGTTGCGAGCAAGTGAATCAATGTGTGCACGTTATCTGCCTCTCATGTTGGAAGGTCCCGCACGCACTTGGTTGAAAAACCTACCGGTGAATTCTATCAACACATGGAAGGAACTGAAGGAGCGCTTCATCAAGAATTTCCAGGGAACCTGCAAAAGGCCAACCACAATTGTTGATCTTGAGCATTGTGTTTAGCGTGAGGATGAGTCGGCGCATCATTGGGCTCGCCGGGTTGCGGAAGTTATACACAGTTCAGATAGCATCTCGGCTACACAGGCGGTGCTCGTTCTGGAATGAACATGCAAGTTTCAGCCCCTGGTCCAGAAATTAGGGCGACTCAAGAGAAAGGCCCAAGATATGGGAAATCTCATGGATGTCTTAACCCGGTATGATGAGTCAGATAATACAAAGGATCCACCGTCTGATGAGGGAAAATCCGGTAAGGGCAAGAAAAACGGTGGCAAGGGTCACCAGCAGAACAATGGCAATGGGCAGAGCAACAACGGTGGTAAACGCAAAGGTTATGAAAGTGGCTCCGATCTAGTGGCAAATACAAATACGGGCAACACAAATCAGCGTCAGAACAATGGTTCTAGGAGGCAGTTCTCCGGTAATCGCCCTCTCAGCTTCGAGGAAGCTCTCAAGGGTCCATGTTCAAAACACAGTTTCAATGGTAAGCCGTCCAGCCACTCCTGGGAAAATTGCTATATCATGGAAGAGTTTTCCAAACGGATCTTCCAGAATCATCATAACGGTGGTGGCAACGGCGGACAACCCGGCAATCAGGGATCTGGCTTCCAGGGAGCCGGCTCACAAGGGCCCTTTGCAGGCCCCGGGTTCCAAGGGAACAACGGGCAGAACGCTGGGTTTCAGGGGGCTGGCAACACAGGAGGCAGCAATTAGCGGAATAACCAGGGAAATCAGCATCAAGCCGGTCAGTCAGGGTTCCAGAGTAATCCGAAGCAGTTGAATAGTGGACAGTATCATGTCTTCACCGCTAGTACCTGCAAGCATGATAGGAAGGTGCAGCGGCGAGCCACCAACTTGGTCAAGCCGGCAGCCCCGTACTATCTCAATTGGTCAGAACAGTCGGTCATGTGGAGCCGGGTGGACCATCCGATACTCCTTGATCACCCTGGTCATCTAGCGTTGGTAGTGGAACCTCAAGTCGGCGGTTACACATTAACAAAAGTGCTCATGGATTGCGGCAGCAACATTAATATATTGTATTATGATACTTTCAGACGGATGAATTTGTCTGATAAGCAGTTGACTCCGTCCTCCACAGTGTTTCATGGCATCATCCCTGGCAAGTCAGCCTATCCCGTGGGCAGAATATCCCTGGAAGTGGCCTTCGGCTCAGAGGATAACTATCGTTTTGAATTTCTGTGCTTTGAGGTAGTCAAGTTGAAAAGCCCGTACCATGCTCTATTTGGTAGGCCGGCTTATGCACGGTTCATGGCGCGGCCATGCTATGTTTATCTGAAGTTAAGATGCCAGGGCCGAGGGGAACCATCACAGTCGAAGGCAATCGGAAAATTGCACTCGCATGCGAGGAAGGAGATGCGGCATATGCCAAGACGGCTTGCGCTGCAGAAGAATTGTGGTATTATAAGGACAACGTTGACCCGTCTGACAGGACCTCCCCGAAGAAGCCTACAACGGAGTCAGACCCTTTGCTCAAATTTAAGTCGGCCAGGGACACCAAGCAAGTTGATTTCACCCCGGGTAATTCTGCTGAGCAGTTCACCATAGGGGCGAATATGGATCCCAAATAGGAAAGCGCGCTCATCGAGTTCATCCGTGAGAACCAGGACATCTTTGCATGGAAACCTTCTGACATGCCAGGTGTACCGAGAGAACTCACTGAGCACTTCCTCAATGTGGATCCTAAGTTTAAGCTAGTTCGCCAGTATCTCCGTCGCTTTAATGAAGAGAGGCAGAAAGCTATTGGTGAGGAAGTGGCCCGGCTCCTAGCTGCCGGGTTCATTATTGAAGTCTTCCATCCTGAGTGGCTAGCCAACCCGGTGCTTGTTCTGAAGAAAAATAGGACTTGACGGATGTTAGTTTATTACACAAACCTAAATAAGGCTTGTCCTAGTGACCCCTTTGCCTTGCCCCGTATTGACCAGATCATTGATGCTACGGTGGGTTCTGAGTGTTTATGCTTTCTGGATGCTTACTCCGGTTATCATCAGATCAAGATGAAGCAGGAGGACCAGGAAAAGACGGCTTTCATCACACCCTTTGGAGCCTTTTGTTATACAACCATGCCGTTTGGTCTGAAGTGTGCACAGGCGACTTACCAGCGCTGTGTCCAAAGTTGTTTCCACAAACAGATCGGGCGGAATGTCCATGCATATGTTGATGACATTGTGGTTAAATCCCGCAAGAAATATACCTTGTTGGAGGATCTTAAGGAAACAATTGATAATCTCCGCGTCTACCAGATGAAACTTAACCCGGAGAAATGTGTCTTCGGCGTCCCTGCAGGAAAGCTACTGGGATTTCTTGTTTCTGAGCATGGCATTGAAGCTAACCCGGAAAAGATCAAGGCAATCACGACCCTGGCCAAGCCGACAAACCTTAACGCTGTGCAAAAGCTGGCTGGGCGGGTTGCGGCGTTGAGCCGCTTCATAAGCCGGCTCAGGGAGAAGGCAATTCCACTGTATCAACTACTCAGGAAATTAGACGACTTTGTTTGGATTGATGCTGCAGATAAGGCTTTTGAAGCCCTCAAAAAACAATTGTCTGAACCTCCTGTTCTTGCTGCTCCTCATGAGAAGGAACCTATGCTGTTATATATTGCTGCTAACAACAAGGCTATAAGCGTTGCAGTTGTTGTAGAGTGCAAGAAGGAAGGCAAGGAATATCCAGTTCAGCACCCTGTGTATTATATCAGCAAAGTATTAACGGAGTCCAAGCAGCGATATCCGCATTGGCAGAAACTGGTCTATGGAGTGTTCATAGCTAGTCGCAAGCTGAAGCATTACTTTCACGAGCATCCAACCACCGTGGTCAGCTCAGCACCTCTTGTGGACATAATCCATAACCGGGAAGCCACGGGCCGGGTTGCTAAGTGGGCCATCGAGCTTGGTCCACATCATCTCAAATATGTGCCTCGCACAACAATCAAATCTCAGGCTTTGGTGGATTTCATCAATGATTGGACAGAGTTGCAGGCTCCCGAAGAGAAGCCCGACACAACATATTGGTCCATACATTTCGACGGCTCAAGGCAGCTCGAAGGCTCGGGGGCTAGAGTTGTGATAACTTTCCCGCGAGGAGATAAGTTCTGTTATGTTTTAAGACTTATGTTCCCATGTACTAACAATGCAGCAGAATATGAGGCATTGCTTCATGGACTCCGGATGGCCAAGGAGATGAACTTGAGCCGGGTCAGGTGTTTGGGCGACTCAGATTTGGTGGCCCAACGGGTTTCTGGTACATGGGATTCCAAGGATCCCCTTATGGCGGCTTATCGGCACGTGGTCACTAATATTGCTGGACATTTGAAGGGTTATCAAGTTGATCACATTGATCGCCGGCGGAACGAGGCAGCAGATGCACTCTCTCGCTTGGGTTCTCAGCGCAAGCCAGTGCCACCCAATGTTTTTCTGGACGTTTTGCATAACCCGTCTGTCAAGTTGCCAACGGAGGAAGACTTGGCTATTCCTGACCCAGAGGTGGCTCTAGTGGCTGTTGTCCATGCTATACTTGATTGGACAATTCCTTACTTGGCTTATCTAAGCCGGGGAGAACTTCCAACAGAAGAAATCATCGCTCGACAAATCATCAGACGATCCAAGTCTATGACTATCGTCAATGGCGAGTTGCACCGACGAAGCGTCACTGGTGTCTTTCAGTGTTGTGTTTCACCTGAAGAAGGCCGTGCAATTCTCAATGAGATTCATTCTGGTGATTGTGGTCACCATGCCGGCTCAAGATCACTTGTCACGAAAGCTTTCCAGCACGGGTTTTACTGGCTCACAGCTCATGCCGATGCAGAAGATATTGTGCGCAAGTGCGATGGTTGCCAGAAGTATGCTCACCAGGCTCATGTGCCGGCTCAAGAGTTGAGGATGATTCCAATAACTTGGCCCTTTGCAGTCTGGGGGCTTGATATGGTTGGACCCTTTAAACACTCTAAGAATAAACACACTCACTTATTGGTAGCTGTGGACAAATTCACCAAGTGGGTGGAAGCAGAACCAGTCAGTCGTTGTGATGCTGCTACGGCTGTTAAGTTTTTGAAAAAATTGATCTACCGTTTTGGTCGTTGTGGCACCCCGGCTCAGAGGACCGGTTTAACCAGTGTTTCCAACCCAGAGATCATGTCTTCTGGAAACACCCAACAACTTGGAACAGAACAGAACTGAACTATATTAATATATCTCAAGTACAAGCTCATAATTTACATTGATGGCAAGGCCTGAAGCACTGCACGTGCTATGACAATATCTACATTATTTAGGGAACATAACAGGGCCTCGATACTACTAGGTGGTTCTACGGCGTAGCGGAACATAGCGCGGAAACTCCATCCACAGGGACACTGCTGTGGACACGGCCTAGTTAGCGTAGCACGAACCATCGGGACCTCCGTCCTCGTTTTCTCTTGCATCTGGCATGATACGCCAGGTGAGTACTTAGAATGTACTCGCAAGCTGATGGCAACCAAAACAATGTAGCAAACAATAGCATGGCAATAATCACATTAAATGCTTAAAGTGCTTACTGTTACCGAGTACCAACTTACTCTCTTTCGGGTTGTCCCACAACCCTCGAGATACTCATGATCCATCGGTACTTCCGATCATAAGACAAGTTCTTCCATCATTATTATCATTATCACGGTTGACCATCCTAGTGAGGCCTAAGCGGACTGTCCAATATCGTGGAGCGGCTATTCGAATAGGTTTTTACACTCTGCAGAGGTTGCGCACTTTACCCACACTATGGAGCTCCTGGCCTCGTACTTTAGTACATGTTCCCATTCGGGTGGACCAGTGCTGCTCCAATGAAACTTGCCTAGCCCGTGACTCCTCTACGTACCACCGATAATCATACCCTCCCAGGGTCATGTCCTGGGTGGCCCCTGTGTCACCCCGTGACACCTGCCACCGTCGTGGCCAAACAACTTGTCCCAAACGGGGACGCCAGCAAAATAACTCAACTGGGCTCACATGATTATCGTCGTCTACCGGATCAAGGCAGCACGCACGCATAACCCTCCCTAGTTTGGTGGTACCAATAAAAGAGCACAAAGCCAGACCAAGTCAAGGCCGTCCCATACCGGCAAATGTGGCTGCACGGATAAGTCCGGGTAGGTGGCTCTTGATCAACCAACTAAGTTTAAGGTTATCAAGCATTTAACCAGCATAGATACTCAACATAATTAACTTAACATGGCAGTAGCTATAAAAGTAAATTACTATGAATTTATCATGTATTAAAATAATGCCTAGAATTCAATTAAATAACCAACACTATTGAAATGCTTCATGAAATGGATGACATGGCTTGCCTTGCTCTGTTGGGTTGTCCACAAACTCCTGGGCTTCAAAACCAAAAGAATCTTCTTCTGAAAATATTTTAAAATTGCAAAGGAAAATGTCACATACTACTGTTCTGTCCACCAGAAATTCTGTGAGCATGGGAAAAATACCAAATTTAACCAGAAAATAAAGGAGCTCAAGACAAACCAAGAGCAAAAAGAATCAATTGATTTGGACTTATAGATAAAAAGTTATGGAGGGTCCAAGTTTCTGGTCAACTCTGGAATTAAAACAGAAATTAGAAAAACTGACAGGGGGCCACGTCGAAGACGTAAAGTGGAGAGGCGTCTCCACTTACCGCTTCGCGCGCGCGCGGCTGAGCCTCTGACGAGCGGGCCTCGTAGCTGGGTTTAAACGAGAGAGAGAGAGAGAGAGAGAGAGAGAGAGCAAAGAAGAGCGGGACTCCGGCGACGGTCGCCGGCGATGTGGTCGGCGGCGAGGTCGGGGAAGAGCGGGGATGGAACGGGCTCACCGAGGCGGTCACGCACGTACCCGTAGATCGACGAGGGGTGGCCGGACGACGTCGTCCCCTTCCTCTCCGGCAGCGGCGGCGCTCGGGTGTTGTCGGAGACGACGGTTCCGGCAGCAATTCGCTCGGGCAAGAGGTCGGGCGTGACCGGGAGGATGAGCTGAGCTCGATGGTGCAGTCGGTGGAGTCCGGGAAGGAGTGGCATGGTGAGGAGGCTGGGCTTGGGTGGCGGCGGATCTCCGGCGAGGTTCGAGGCCAGAGGGCCTCTCGGCCGTGGCTCGCTGCTCAGGAGGGCGATTGGGAGGTGGAGAAGTGGGGTGAGGAGCTCGGGAGGGCCGGGCGTGGCCTTTTATAGGCAGGAGGCGAGCTCGGGCGAGCTCTCTTGAAACGGCGAGGTCCGGGACACGTCGCTGGCGCCAGTACGCCGCGCTGGCTGGCCGGTTGCGGGCGACGAGACGGGAGAGAGCAGAGAGGAGTTAAGGCGCGGTGGAAGCTAGCGGAGGAAGAAGACGAGCGCCAGCGCCATTGTGGCCGCACGGGCGGCATAGTGCCCGGATGCGATGGCGGTCGCCGGGGACGTTTCCGGCGAGGGGAAGGATCGGGAGAGGGTTACGTGGACGCAGCGGCGAAGTCGGCACCTCCAGACACGAAATGGCAGCGAGAGGTCACTGGAATGACCTCGGCTGTCACCGGCGAGATGCAGAGCACGCATACTGGCATGCCAGTACTGTGCTCACCACGGTGTCCGTCGTCTACAGGCCGACCAAGTCGAGCGCAACATGTCTGGGGTGTTCTCTTTTGATCACTTAGTGCCTCTGCATGCTTGGTTTGGCTAGGTTCACTCTGCTGTGAAGTGTAGCTTCAGCTACAGTTTCTGACAGCAATCTTGAGAGAGATCTAGAGGAGAGGTGAGCTGGAGATGGAGCCAGTGGAGATGTCTGGGAGGATCTACTATGGAAGGACTCCAAACTGGCAAGGTTTGAGAAGATTTCATCAGAGTTTGAATATAGTTCATGTACAACTGTTATCTCTGGACCAGAAGGAAGATGAACTTGTAGCACTCATCTGGCTGATCTGCTGGAGCTGAAATTTTGTGTAGGAGAGTCATTTGGTGAGGAGAAGATGCCATAAAAATTTCAGCTCAAAAAGATACCTCTAGCTGGTACTTCCTTCACAGAAGTTTAAATTGAGCAGAAACTTGGCAGAATATTGGTGGTGAAAATTTGTACTGGACTAGATGATATTTTTGGATATTGTGGCAAGATAGGTTCCCTAGTATCCCAGGGAATTATTTGAGAATTTTCTGAGCTGGGAAAATATGAGTTGCTTCACAAATGGCCAGTACTGTCCAGAGAGCAAATGGAGTTTTCTGGGCAAAATTTTATACTGGACCATGAAATGTTTTTGAAGATTGTGGGAGTAGATGATGACAAGGAGGTGTGGTATTAATCTGGGATTTTTCTGAGCATCAGAACTATAGGTTGCTTTGTAACCCATAGTGATGACAGATTTTCCAAAGAAAGAAAATGATTAATTGGGAAAGATGAAGAATTAGAATTTGATCCAGAAGGTGTGTGGCAGGATTGTGGCAAGATGTTGAGAGCTTTGGATTATTGAAAGAAATTCATAAGTCCAAAGTCAACTGAAAAGGTTCAAAATCCAACCAAATTGCAAATAAAGCCAGAAAGATTTGAAAAGAAAAAGTTGCCAAAAACCAGGGTGTCACAGTTATCCGCACAGTATCATCACAGACAATGGGACCAACCTTTCCAAGGGAGTCATGAAGCAGTTCTGTCAACAGGAGCACATCCAGCTTGATCTAGCATCGGTTGCGCATCCTCAGTCCAACGGGCAAGCAGGACGAGCTAACCAGGAGTTGCTACGAGGAATAAAACCCCGGCTCATGGTGCCCTTGCAACACACGCCAGCTTGCTGGGAAGAAGAGTTACCGGCTGTCCTTTAGAGCATACAGACTACTCCCAATAGGTCAACAGGCTTGTGATGCCCCCGAAATTAATCGTGCACGAAACATCCACGCAGCATGCATGATCAAGATCAGTGACTCACGGTATAATATCACAACACAACTCTACGACACAAAGGATAAACATTAGTCTCATAAGTTACAAGCCAGGGTCGTAAGACCCCAAATTACATCAAGAGTTAGGTCTGACTACAGACAATTACAATGGTGCCTCAAGAAGGCGAAAAACAAACAACGACTCTAGATCGAAAAGGCGCAGGCCTCCTGCCTGGGACCTCCGAACTACTCCTCGAAGTCGAACTCCACGTAGAATCATCATCGGGATCCTCTGGCTCCTGGTCTCCATCATCTGATCGCAATATCTGGGAAGAAGAAAAGAAGTAGCAAAGCAACCGTGAGTACTCATCCAAAGTACTCACAAGACTTACATCAGAACTATGCTAAGTATGCATCGGTGTCAAAGGAATGGGGCTATATCTTTGGACTAGACTGCAGAAATGCTAGAATAAGGGGATGAAGCTCATCCTATCGAAGACTACATCTTCTCGCAGCCATCATCTTGCAGCAGTAGAAGAAAGGAGTTTACATATAATATTTAGTATCATGTATTCATCAGCAACACCCGGAGATCCTTCCTCGACTACCCAGTGAGAAAGTGATCCCGGAGTAGTAAAATAGTTAAGTATCACAATAGTATCCAGTTCTAGTTGTAGTAGATCTGGATACAACTCCAAGTGTCCTATTACCGTGGACACGGCTATTCGAACAGATTACTTCCCTGCAGGGGTGCACCACATTACCCAACATGCTCGATTACCTCTGGTCGGACACACTTTTCTAGGTAATGCCCAGCCTCGGATTATCGACACGCCGTAGTCCTACCTAGGCTCTCCAGAGAGGTCAGCACGCCGGTCTACATCCTAAGCGCGAAGGGGTCATGGGCCAATCACCCTAAGCACTCCTGCACGTTGCGTGGACGGCCAGGACCAGTCCTGGCTACCTCTTTATACAAAGCAGGTGCTTACGCGGACCACCCGGGCGCGTGTCGCTCAACTGTGACATCTGTAGAGCTTTCGGAAGAAATCATACGACGCCGAGGGTCCCATATACCATTATCCCGCGTGGTGGTTAGTGCGTATAGGCCAGCGGCCAACTCAGATCAAATACCCAAATCCGTTAGTGTATTATTAGCATCTCGCGGAGACGACCAGGGCCGTCGCTCCGACTAGGTAACTCGCGAACCATGACCAGGGACTAGGCCCACCTCTCTCCTCGGTGGTCTCCACCTGCCCTGTCGTTCCGCCACATTATCTCTCTTGGGTACCCTTGGGGCCGACCCATCTTTATCATTGTAACAGTCGGGGTTCAAGTCCATACCATCAAGATGAAACCGGAGGAAACACCCTCGATAGGTTTACCTTGATATACTGCACGACAGAGACATCACCGAGAGTGAAATATGAGGAATCACCCTCAGTAGATCACACTAGATGTGCTACACTACAGAGTCGGCATCGAGAGTGAAATACAAGGAATCTCCCTTGGTAGATCACACTTAGTGCGGCTCTACAGAGCCATACAATTGTAAGGGCCTTTAGGGGTGTTCGGGTCTCGGTACAATGATCCATCATCTCGGACAACCCGGATAACAAGCATGGCAACACGGACAAGGGTGTAGGGCCACAGATGGGACACTATCATTCCTATACTAAGCACTTAGGATAACAGGTATAGTATCAACAGCAGGTTATCCAAAATAGGCTATGCATCAGAATAGGAGCTATCTGAACAACAACAGTAGCAAAACCTAATGCAAGAATAAGAGAGAAAAGAATGGGCGATATCTGGATGATCAAGGGGGTTTTGCTTGCCTGGAAGCTCTGTCGAGAAGGACGGGTCGTCAATGTCGTAGTCGTACTTGGGGGCAGCGACCGTCTCGAAGTCTACCGAAAGAATAGAGGAGAGGGCGAACGAAATAAATAATGGGCAATCAAATGCAACACAAAGCATTTCATGTCAATCTGTGATGATGATATGCTCTAATGCATCCCTAGGGATTTTAAAAGCAGAGGGAAATTATCTGGTAATAATTTCCCAGCTCCAGGTATTTTTCGGTTAGATGATCCTGAGGCAAAATGTTGATGTTCACTATGTTAGAGGGGTGTGGCAGGTATGTGGATGGCATATTCGGATTCTTCATATTTTTCTGATCATTTTTCATATATAAATTATTTTCATCCGAGTCACGGATTATTTTATATGATTTTTCAAAGTTTTAAACATTTTCTGGAATTATTATTATTTCGAAATTAAATAGAAATTGCTAAGTGTACACAGAGAACTGTACACAGTAGAGTGCACCAGAGGCTGACAGTGGGGCTAGCCTGCTGAGTCAGCACTGCACAGTCAGCAGTTGACCCAGTCAACGATGACTGGTAAACAGGGTCAACGGGGCCCACATGTCATTGACTGCGGTAGCCCAGTCAGCAGTTTGACTGGTCAACAGGACCCGGTGGGACCCAGCAGTCAGTGAGACATTTTATTTACCTGAGTTTAATTAACCAAAAGTAGTTAGTTAACACGGTGGGGCCAGGCTGTCAGTGACTCAGTAAATTATTAGGTTAATTTAGTTTAAATTAATGCTACAGTGGCTAGGCCCACGTGTCAGTGGGGGTTAGGGGCTGGGTTAGTGGCGTAATTAGATTAGCAACTAATCTAATCCGAATGGGCCCACCTGCCATTGAGGCAGGGCCGGCTTTAAACGAGCTGCGCGCGCCGGCGCAGCTCCGGCGACCCAACCGTGCGGCGGTGGCGCACGAGGACGGCGCTCCCGACCACCATTTGGCCCGGGAGAGGGCTCTTTCGAGCGCGAGCGGCGAGCCGCATTCGAGGCTAGCACGGACACGAATAAATGGGGCCGGCAACGAGTACTACGACGACGACCGAGTGGCGGCGTCGGGCGGCGCTAGCGGAGCCGGGGCTAAACTACGTGGGCGAGCTCCAGTAGGGGACGAGGAGGGAGCGCAGGCTCACAGTGGAGCTCGAGGAGGGCCTTACGAGGCCGGGGCGGCCGGAGACGACATGATCGAGCGGTGAGGTGCGTCAGCCAAAGCTGGGGAAGACGGTGCGGGCGACGGCGACATTGCTCCCCGGCTTCGATCTGGTTGTGTAGTCGACGAAGACGAGCCCGGCGGTCCTCCTCGACTTGGCGATGCAGCGAGGGGATGCCGGTGGCTGCGGGAATGATAATGGCGCGGCGGCGGTGGCGTCGGGTGAGCTCCAGATCAAGCAGAGCAAGGCAAGGGAGAGAGATGTCAGGTCCAGCGGGTAGGGCCCGATCTAGGGTTTCCAGGGGATGGTTTAGTAGGCGTCGGGGATGACGGGGATGGCCGGCACGTGGCCGATCCGGCCATGGACGCGCGGGCAACGGCCACGGCGCCATGGATGAACAGGGGGAGAAAGAAGACATGGGGGAGTTGGCTGGGCCACCACTGTGCACTCGTGGCCTAGTGGCACAATAGGCTGTTGCACCTTTTCTTTTTCTTTTTCTGTTACATTTTTCTTCTCTGTTTTGCAATTTAATTTAATATCAAATCAATTTTGTTGCATATGAAAACTGGCACATAAATACTACGCCATATTTTGAATTAGCACAAACAGTTACAATTTATTCTAAAAAATTTAAATATTTGTTTAAATTGAAATGGCTCAATTTAGTGTTGTTGGTGCAGTTTTAATTATGTTAAGGGCATTTAAATATTTCAACTGAGGTTGGATTATTCATGACAATTAGTAGGTGAATATTTGCAACCCAACGAACATTTTTTGCTTTACTGTTTGAAGAAATAATAATTTAACTTGCATTTAAATTTGAATTCGACTTCAATTTTTATGAAGTGGCAATTTGGCTTAGTAATCATGATGACATGGCAACCATTAGGGGGAGATTACTGTAGCATGATTATTGGGGTGTTACAAATCTCCTCCACTACAAGAAATCTCGTCCCGAGATTTAAGAGGTAGAGTAAGGGGGAAAGACTAGGTTACGAAATTCTGACGATTCTTCTCGGTCTTGGTTGCTCTTCTCGAAAAGGTCAATCCATTGCGTTGATGTCTTCATTTGCTCTGCATCATGCGTCATGACGAAGTTGCCATTCTTCCTTCAGGATCTTCATCATACTTACGAGAAGGATAAGGGGTAAATTCGGAAGAACGGACCTTTGCAAGGTTGATTATCTGGTAGATAACTCAGGGAATGTGGTAGAAAGTATCTCTCGAGTTGAAACTCAGGGAGGTCATCGAGAGCAATATAAGAAGGTACAAAATGTTTCAAATGGGTAAGCAATCGTTCGATGCCTGGAACAGAGTGTGAAAGGGGTTCAGAGCAACGGGAATAAGTATTGCGTCTGATACCAGAATAGATCATCTCTAGGAAGGTGGCTCGTGAATTACATATGAAGCCAAGTGCGAGGAATAACTTTGGAAACAGGGATGTACAGGAGAGTCAGGTTTCGATCCCGTGGAACTGTGGTTAGAGTGGATTAGGAGTCAGGAGGATGGTGACATCTTGCATGGTCACGATAGCAAGGCAGGTCAGAGGATAGCTTGTCAGCTATGTCAGTAGCAATGTCGATACCAAGGGCAGGGAACAAAGAGAACCATTTTCCTACTCGCAAAGCGAGGCAGACCAATAGGCAAAGTTCTCATCCACCGGTGTTACCGGAATGCCATCAACAATAGTAATAGGGTTTCACTTGACAGGGTTGTACTTGGGGGTGTTGACATAAGCAGGGAATTATTACTGCTTAGATCATATAAATTACCAGAAAGGTTAAACAGACCAATGGAAAGGAAAATGTGATTATACACAAGTATTAAGAGTACATCCTTCCCAAGTATAATCAGAGCATGATATCCATGACAGGACAGCAAGTAGATAACCATTTAGGTAAAGGGGCGAGGGAATTCATGATGTTACCCATACAACGGTGTTTGGATAATTGATCAAGAAACATTTAGCATTGCGCTTCTGATGTTCCTGTTGATATTCGGAATACCACAGTCATGCTTTGGGGTAGCAATAATATGGTGTTTCAAGTAGGGGTTTGGGTATGAAGATCACAAGAAATATACAAGGACAACTACAAGCATAGCAAGGAATCCAAGGTATAACCAGAACATGACCAAGTCGGTGTTGGTAGGAAGTCATGGATGTTGTCGATGATGACACAAATCATCAAGGGGCAAGGATGGTATTTCTTATCATGGATTCTATTCCCATCTTGGGAGAAGTCAAAATGTTGACGATGATCACAACACATTTTGTCGAGAGGTTTCAAGAGGATGCAATCGAACAGCGACGGCATCAGGCAAGGAAATGACGAAGTGGAAAGTTATGGGAACAACAGATAAGATGCAAGCTCGGAATCGGAGTTGCTTTTCAAGACAACAAAATGATGTTGAAAACTCGACGTAAGCCTTGCTCACGGTCTGAAGAATTCGTGCACCAAAGAAGGGCGAGGTAGCATGGTCAAAGGTAGCATGATAAGGCTGTAGCCGGTAGTCTAGGAATGACAAGATTGAGTTTAAACTTCCCAGCAACAAAATTTATTAGGGGTATTTGAATTTGTGGTGCGGATTGGATTCACTTATCGGTGTTCGCGATTGACAAACAACCCAGAACCCGTGGAATGACTAAGATAGGGAAAGGTATTACTTCATAAAAAATTCATAATATGTAGTGCAACGGTATGATTTCCTCGAGATACCAGGGGGTAATACACGAAGGTAGAACATAATAGAAGCTGAACTAGATCGTTGATTTGTGGACGGCAGGTGCTTCAACCATGTCGAAAAATAGATGAGGCACGGGAATGGATTCCTTCCAGATATATTGAATAAGGACAGCATGGTCAGAACCATAACTGCAAGGGATCAAATTTAATGATACCGGGAGAATTATTCAAATGATTAAATATTTTACAAGAAAATTCTGTGATGGTCTACATCATTCCCATGGGCATGAACACAAAGTTCAAAGTCGACTCCCACTTCATCAATGCATAACCTTTCATTCACTTCTTGTTTTCAAAGAAGTTGCAGTGTTGCAAATTTATCTGGCGAAACACCAGAAGAGTATGACTCGTAGAAGTTTCAGGTGTACACAGATTAGGGAAGGTATAGGTTCAACCCATCGGGGCATCTTAGGAACTTATACCACAAGCTTCAGGAGTAATTAACACAAGCTCGATAGCAGAGCACGGTTGACAATAGCAGAGGATACAATTTTACCAAAGGCATTATGTATTAGGGGAAGAACTCACAAGGTTTTTAGAATATGCAAGAACGGTTGGATAATAATCCACCAAAGGGTCTGGTGGACCGCAAAGGATCTGATGTGAGTATCGGCACTCAACCAGAAGAAGAAAGAATGCAAGGCATCGGATTATAGGAACATCTGAATAATTCAAAGCTTAAATACAAAGAACTTATTATTTCCAGATCGGTGTATCAGAATCAGATGCTCTGATCAAATATGAGTAAGTTGAATAGACTTAGAGGCACAATCGGTCAAGGTTTGATTGGCTGAAAACCAGCTCATGCTCGAATGATGTCTGAGCCGAATGGATAATTTCTAAGGATCATTTGATGATTGCGAGTATTCGCAGACACATTGAATCATTAGGCTCAAAATAGCAATGACAAGGGATGTTAACGAAGATTACTAGACATATGGAATTAACCATAATGCAACCATGCAAGATTTCAAGAGCAACACGATGCAGAGGATTCTCGGGAGATCGGATAGTATTTCAAAGTATTTTGGGAATCAAATGAACAACTGGGGATGAACGGATCCCCGGGAAGTGTGAGGAATTATCCACAGTGCGAAAAGAAGCCGCAAGGCAGTAGGCACAAATGATTCCCGGAACAACGGAGAGCATTTCAGGGCATCTTGTAATAATAAAAGCAACGGGGAATGGTTGTATGAATGGAAAGTGTATGTAGTTATCCATAAGGATTAGTCGGTGCCAGGGATTTGCAAAGGCGATGAGCACAAGGGTCTCGGGAAAACATCGAAGAGTATCTTCGGAATCTTCTGATGAATCAAACCGTCACCTAGAATGAACGGCTCTCCAGGAGGAAGTAGTTACGAGAACCTAAAGTTAGAGTTTGTAAAATCTTTAACCCGAAGAGAAGGGTGATCAGAATCCCAGAGTAAAGGAGCGGAATAAAAGATCCTAATCCCACCCATAGGTGATGTGGGCCCGTAAGCCACACAACACAGTTAGTAAAATAGTTTTTCTTTCAAGTCTAGACTCAACATCGACCAAGGAGTGTGGAAGGGGTTCCTACAGGCAGTCGGCTCTGATACCAACTTGTGACGCCCCCGAAATTAATGATGCACTAAACATCCACGCAGCATGCACGATCAAGATCAGTGACTCACGGTATAATATCACAACACAACTCTATGACACAAAGGATAAACATTAGTCTCATAAGTTACAAGCCAGGGTCGTAAGACCCGAAATTACATCAAGAGTTAGGTCTGACTACAGACAATTACAAAGGTGCCTCAAGAAGGCGAAAAACAAACAACGACTCTAGATCGAAAAGGCGCAGGCCTCCTGCCTGGGACCTCCGAACTACTCCTCGAAGTCGAGCTCCACGTAGAATCATCATCGGGATCCTCTGGCTCCTAGTCTCCATCATCTGATCGCAATATCCGGGAAGAAGAAAAGAAGTAGCAAAGCAATCGTGAGTACTCATCCAAAGTACTCGCAAGACTTACATCAGAACTATGCTAAGTATGCATCGGTGTCACAGGAATGGGGCTATATCTTTGGACTAGACTGCAGAAATGCCAGAATAAGGGGATGAAGCTCATCCTATCGAAGACTACATCTTCTCGCAGCCATCATCTTGCAGCAGTAGAAGAGAGGAGTTTACATATAATATTTAGTATCATATATTCATCAGCAACACCCGGAGATCCTTCCTCAACTACCCAGCGAGAAAGTGATCCCGGAGTAGTAAAACAGTTAAGTATCACAATAGTATCCAGTTCTAGTTGTAGCAGATCTGGATACAACTCAGAGTGTCCTGTTACCCTGGACACGGCTATTCGAACAGATTACTTCCCTGCAGGGGTGCACCACATTACCCAACACGCTCGATTACCTCTGGCCGGACACACTTTTCTGGGTAATGCCTGGCCTCGGATTATCGACACGCCGTAGTCCTACCTTGGCTCTCCAGAGAGGTCAGCACGCCGGTCTACATCCTAAGCGCGAAGGGGTCATGGGCCAATCACCCTAAGCACTCCTACACGTTGCGTGGACGGCCAGGACCAGTCCTGGCTACCTCTTTATACAAAGCATGTGCTTACGCGGACCACCCGGGCGCGTGCCGCTCAACAGTGACATTTGTAGAGCTTTCGAAAGAAATCGTACGACGCCGAGGGTCCCATATACCATTATCCCGCGTGGTGGTTAGTGCGTATAGGCCAGCAACCAACTCAGATCAAATACCCAAATCCGTTAGTGTATTATTAGCATCTCATGAAGACGACCAGGCCGTCGCTCCGACTAGGTAACTCGCGAACCACGACCAAGGACTAGGCCCACCTCTCTCCTCGGTGGTCTCCACCTGCCCTGTTGTTCCGCCACATTATCTCTCGCGGGTACCCTTGGGGCCGACCCATCTTTATCATTGTAACAGTCGGGGTTCAAGTCCATACCATCAAGATGAAACCGGAGGAATCACCCTCGATAGGTTTACCTTGATATAGTGCACGACAGAGACATCATCAAGAGTAAAATACGAGGAATCACCCTCAATAGATCACACTAGATGTGCTACACTACAGAGTCGGCATTGAGAGTGAAATACAGGGAATCACCCTTGGTAGATCACACTTGGTGCGGCTCTGTAGAGCCATACAATTGTAAGGGCCTTTAGGGGTGTTCTGGTCTCGGTACAATGATCCATCATCTCAGAGAACCCGGATAACAAGCATGGCAAGACGGACAAGGGTGTAGGGCCACAGACACTAGTAGAAAACAGGGCATTAGTCCCGGTTCCTAAGGGCCTTTAGTCCTGGTTCTACAACCGGGACTAATTAATCGGGACTAAAGGCTCCCACTTTTAGTCCCGGTTGTGTTCCGAACCGGGACAAAAGGAGCTCCACGTGGCCGTTGGGGGGCGCCCAGGCAGGAGGACCTTTAGTCCCGGTTGGTAACACCGACCGGGACTAAAAGGTAGCCACGCGTCAGCACCTGCCAAGCGCGGTTTTTTTTAAATGAGGGGTTTAGGGTTTTGGAGGGTTTATGGGTTTCATATTGTGTTTCCCCTTTTGTTTTTGTGTTTATCATTCAATTCTTTTACATTTAGGGTTTTCGTTTTTATTTTACGTTTTCCATTCAACTCGACGCTAGCTACTACATATAGCAATGAAGGAACCATTACACAAATCGTCATGAATATAGAGAGAAGTGACCTCTCTTTCTCCGTGCTTGGTCGAACAACAAGTTTTCGTATATCTATTCGACGCTACTACGTATAGTACACGTTCATGCATATATACAATGTAACATCTCTTATGATCCCTAATATCTAATTACCAACATTCACATCCAATTCTCGATGGTATACTCCGGTTTTAGCTATGATCTCTTGAAGGAAGAATCCCGCCAATTCCTCTTGAATTGCTCGTATGCGAGCCTTTGGTAGGAGATCGTCCCGCATCCGTTGGATCTAATTTAAAGAAGGGGGTCAATATATATGAATGAAACTCAACACAATTGATGGTAATAAAATAAAATTGTGAATATTGTTTACGTACTTCAAGTTGTTGTAAATTTCTGCCAGTCTCACTGGTCGTCATGCGAATGAACTCGCAAACGCAGTATCCACATAAATTAGTCCCCCTTTCCTGCCTCAAGCACTTTACGAGAGTAGAGTTCAATCAAAATAATAATCAAGCATGATAATGGTATTGAAATTAACTAGAATCAAAGAGATGCGCGGACCTAGCTTGTACTACTTACAGTGAGTTGTCGAAATTGCAGCTCCTCTTTCCATTCACCCCTAGCCTTCTTGGTGAACCGTTTCCAAACCCTGCCCGGCAAAGAAAATAAATAAAGGAGTTATTAATTACTTGATATCAAGAAATGAACGAAAGTTGCCGATATAGTGCGATAATGATTGAAATTACCTCTGGAGGATATCACGCAGGTCCGCCCACATCTGAGGGTCTTTACGTAGCGAGTCCATGACAAGTACGCTTCCTGAGTCAACCCGAATGACTAGCAGAATAAAGTGGAACATGCGCACGCAGCATAACTCATCAATTACACTTAACATCGAGTAAGCAAAACAGAATGTGTACAAGACAGTATAACACTAACTTGAAGTTGTAAGGAAATAGTATTTCCCTTTTGGTTTGTTGTTCAATTAACGCCCTTAGCAAGATCTTCTCTGTATCCTTGGCGTTCATTTGTACCGTAACTTCATGAATAGTATTTGGGTTAATGAACCCAATGTCATAGATTTGTCCTCTTCTGCATTCGAGGATCTTCTTTCTGCATAATATATATAGTGAGGATAATTATACATGCAATGAACGAGCTGAGCTAGAGACTTAATTACAGAAATGATACTTACAAACAATAGCAACTGACGATAGATTTGTCGATGGCGTCTTGATTGTATAACTGAAATAATTCTTCAAATTCAATGAAAATCTCCTCGTCTCCATTGAAGTAATGCTCATCTTTAATTCCCACAATGATATAGTTGCTCCCTTGCTTCGAGGATTCCAACTACCAGTCATGAAATCTTCGCATCATCGTTGGTAGCTGCGGGAGCTCCTCGGGTCTGACGAGAGGCTTCCCATGCTCGAATTTAAAGGCTAACTCAGCCATTTCGAACTGTACCTCATCGCCTAAGTAATCACCAAGAGTGAAACCAGGATCAGCGGCCGCTACCCCCAGATCATTAGCGATATCGGTAAACACCTTGAGCGAGGGGCACGATTGGTTTTTCTGTTCGCCGAGCTGGGGAATTGTTTTCCCCCTTGCACTACTGCTACTTCCCGACCGCTGCTGTGGATATCTATATGACTTTACAATAGAGTGGTCATAGTTTGATAGCAGCGGAGGCGGCGGTGGTTTTGTAAGGTTTTCCAGCAAGCGCCTCGCTTTTACCGGATCTATTTTCTCCGTTAGATCTGGACGGGTCGGTGCAAGCTGGCATTTCACGTCAGCAGCCACGGTCTCCTTGGTTTCCTCCTCAGTCATGTCGTATGGTAACTTGGCAGGAGCCTTCTTGACGCTACCTACTCTGGATTTCTTCGCTGTTGTACTACTAGCCGCCGGAGCGGCAGCGGATCTCTTCCGCCGGTGCTGATGCGGCGGAGGAGGCGGAGTCAGCTGATGCGGCGGATTCTGCTGAGGGGCCTCCTCCGGCGGAATGCGCTGATGCGGCGGAGACAGCTAAGACGACGGAGTGTGCTGACGTGGCGGAGACGGCTGAGGCAGCGGAGATAGAGCTGGACTGTGAGGAATCTGCTGAGGGGCCTCCTCCGGCTGAGTCTACTGACGCGGCGTCCAGTATGGAAGCACGATGTGTTCCTTTCTCCATAGAATGGTAGTCCTTATGGCATCTCCTAGATGAGTCTCCCCTTCACCTGTAGGGTACTCAAGCTCCAGCTGCTCAAATCCATTGGTAACTTCATCCACCCCGACAACAGCATAGCCATCTGGAATCGGAGAGCAATGGTAAGTTCCATCAGGTACACGAGGTAAGGCATAGCTGACCGCCACCTTCAAGGTTATGTTCATGCATTTCGCATGTAGATCACAATGTTCCCTCTCCGTGATATCATTCACGGGGTAGCGAGGAGCCGTGATATCAGGCCAAACGAGCTCCGTGGAAGCCACGCTGCTTTTCCGCTGAGATGGTGGGGTAGCTCCGTGGGCAGTATCGAATGAAGGATCTTCGTGCCGCTGAGATGATGGGCCTGTAGCTCGCTGGCTCGTAAGTGCCTCTATTTGCTTTTTCTGCAACGCTACTATTTCTTCTACCTTCTGCAGCCGGTCTACATCCTGTTTCTTCTTTCTCCCCCGGCTTCTGTAAGTGTCTCTGCTGTCGGGAAACCCAACCTTCCACGGAACGGAGCCTGATGTGCCTCGTGTTTTGTCCAGGGTGTTCAGGATTGCCGAGGGCGCGTGATAGCTCGTCCTTCTCTCTTTCGGGATGGAACTTCCCTTCCTGCCTTGCCTGGATTGCATCCTGAATGTTTTTGACGGGTGTTGCAAGTTGAGTTTTCGTATAAACACACTTCCCTGTTTCTGGGTGCAAAGTTCCCCCATGCCAGAAGAACCAAGTCCTTGCCCGTTCGGGCCAGTTCAATGTCTCTGGATGGATCCCTTTATCAAGCAGGTCGTTCTCAGCTTTGTCCCACGTAGTCCGGGCAACCTTGTAGCCACCTGACCCCGTAACATGGTGATATTCCTTCTTTGCAGCATTTTGCTTATTTATCAGTGACCTTTTCTTACCCTTCTCCGATGTCTTGTACGCCACAAATGCGGGCCAGTGATCTTTCATCTTCTCATATTGACCGGTGAATGTTGGAGTCTTCTCTTTTAGGACAAACTTTTCGTGCAATCTTTTCTTCCAGTTCTTGAATTGTTCGGCCATCTTCTTAAGAGCCCACGCCTTGACTTTTCGCTCTACAACATTGCTATTTGGATCCACCTCTGGCGGTAGGCTGAAATTTGTCATGAGCGTATTCCAAAGCTCATCTTTGGATCTATCGTCGACATAAGAAACTCCATCATCCGCCTTTGGCTTATTCCATTCTTGAATGCTGATCGGGATGCTGTCCGTAACAACAACTCCGCACTGACTTATAAATCGGTCTGCGGTCCGCTTGGGAGCAGTCGGTTTGCCATCTGCAGCGATTTCTTCGATCGTGAACCTTTCATTCTCGCCCAACCTTTTCTTCGGGCCTCGTCTCTTTACAGAAGATTGGCTCGATCCGGAGGGCTAAAGAAGAAAGAAGCGTTAATATATGTACATACAAATCAATTAATGCATCTAGTCAGCAGGCTTAATTAATATACCTCGCCGGACTTTGAAACAGTTAAGGCTCCAACACCGCTGGAGCCGTCATCTTCTCCCTCCATTCGATCACCGGAGCCGTCATCCTCTCTTCCCTCACCATCGGAGTCATTGAGAAACTGTGAGGTGATATCATCACCTCCGTCGCGGATTATATCCCCCAACATCTCTTCTTGTTCTAAGTCTCTGTCGTGTTCCATAGTTTCTGCAAATATTACAACATGGCAAAACAGTAACATTATGATGACAACTTGAGAGCAAGATTGAGTCATGCTACAACAACTTTACATGGCAACCAAGGGCATGGCATCAAAGTACACATTACATAGACTAAATCACAAGAAGAAATCATATGCATATGAGCAATGGATTAGTGGCAAACATCATGCAAAGTTGACAAGTTTTATAACAGTCAGTTTCAGACTTAGCAGTTTTTCAGCAAGTGTAAAACAGCAACAGTATCATAGCATGTTTGCAAGCTTGTTACAGTGCCTAAAAATGTTTACCATGGCATGGGAAAAATACCAGCAGCAAATAGACATGAAAATGCACCAAACACATGTACATCTCGAATACATCTCCGGCGATTGTCGGGGACTCCTCCGTCACTGATACATCTCGAATAATCCAGTTAATGCAACAATAATATCACATAATATCACTAAACATCTCGCCCAATCAAACTGGATGTCGACTCCCAGTTCCTGAGCCGCGGGCAGTGAACACCCAAAGAGAAGGAACCATCACAGGATCATAGCTCGGGTGAGATCCCTGAAGAAACTGCCAGGTATTGGACAAGCTGTCGTCCAACGCAACCATGTAGCGACAGACGTGCTCGTCCTCCTCCCTGACATGGTGACGTACCACCCTCTCAGGGGCCGGCTCCCTCTGCACCGATAGTGGCCCACGCGATCGCCACCAAAGAAGCTCCGGGTCGACGACGAGACCCCGATTCCTCACCAAGCTGCGCGCCCCGGAAGGTAGCACCTCCCAGTGCCAGCCCGGCGGAGCCCAGTCCCGAACATGGCGCCTCTCAAACTGGTTGTCGCTGCCGAGTCGACGACGAGGATGCGGGCCGGGCATCGTCGCCGAGAACAAATTCCTATGAAAACAAATACATGATTTCTATATTTTTCTTTTTTTCTCTCACCACATGTCTATATTTTTTATACACCTATCAAATACACCTATCAAATGCACTCCAAAGTCCAATCAACTATATAAGCCCGCGGTGATCAAACACATACATGTTACAACAAATGGACACCTTTTGTCGAACAACGGAGGGACGATCAGGGACCAACAGCTCCAACGTCGACGATCACTCCACGGAGATGCAACACCACAAATCCTGTAATTCCACCGAGTGAAAAAAAATTAGGTCACCACAATTTTGTTCTTCAATTTGTTTTAGCAAGATCATCATGATGAAGTAACCACTCATCATATGCAAATTTTAACATTTGTTTCTCTATCTAAAAAAACCTAGAGGTGAGAAGATCGATCCCTGCACATCAAAAGCACCGGCACAACCAACATAAGCATTCGTGGAAAATTTAAAACTAGAATTCCAATTATTTGTTATTTTTAGCAAATTTCAAAACTAGAATTCCAATTATTCTAGTTTCTTTGATTTGCAAAGGAACTATAAATTCCTTAGCTCTCCCACCACCACAAAAATTATTACAACTACATGACAGTACCCACAACCCATTTCCTTAAAAACTTTCTGATCCACAGTTTAAAATTTTCAAATTTCATTCAAATGAAATTTGGACCAAATTCAGACTCCTTGCTCAAAACCCAATCTCCACTACTCCTAAAAATTTGAAACTTTGCCATCATCTCTGTTATACCTCAGTGCATCACCACAAAAAATTTCAAAAATTTCAAAAATTCTTGAGGTCATTTAGCATTTCGTCGAACACCTTATGTGCACTGATTCAGAGTTGACCAAATTCAGAGAAGGCACTGCCATGCAGTGCACTTCACTCCTCCTCCTCTCCTTCACTCTTTGGCTCATCATCATCAATGCTTCGCCGTGGACCCCTTACCCCAGCAGCGCGGGCGGCGTCGGGGTCGGCGTCGGCATCGGCCAGCAGGGAGGAGGGGATCGGGGCGGTGCCCACAGCGAGGAGGCGAGGAGCGGGGGCGTCGGGGCAGGGCGGTGGCGAGGGCGGCGGCGAGGGCGTCGCGGCAGGGCGTCGCGGCAGCCTGGCGGCGGCGTGCGGTGGTTCGGCATCGGGGCAGAGGCGTGAGAGAAAGAAGATTGGGGAGGAAGAAGGCCGGGGTGCGTGGTTTATATAGCTCGAGCTTTAGTCCCGGTTGGTGCCCCCAACCGGGACTAAAGGCCTACCTTTAGTCCCGGTTCGAGCCACCAACCGGGACTAAAGCTAAATTTCAGCAGCCCAAAGGGCGCGAAACCCAGGCCTTTAGTCCCGGTTGGTGGCTCGGACCGGGACTAAAGGTAGGCCTTTAGTCCTGGTTGGGGGCACCAACCGGGACAAACCTGGCAGAACCGCACCGGGCAGAGCTGACGGGCGGTGGGAGTTTAGTCCCACCTCGCCAAGCGAGGCGCGCCCGCACCTGCTTATATACGCGGGCGAGAGAGAGCAAGCATGAGCCTCTCTCACCCAGACAGCAACGCGCCGATCCGGTCACCTCTCTGCCCCGTGAGGCTTACTAGCATGAGGTATTCATGCTGTATGGGCCTGCATCCTGGCCCATGTGTTGGGTTTCTAGTCGTATGCAGGCCGTGCAGAATGAAAATCGTGTGTTAGTAGGTGGGCAATTATTATTTTTTGCATATGGCAGCTGTTTATTTTTGGACCATCTCCAAATCACCCCAAAAAATTTGTACATGCTCACTTACATGTAATAAACATGATTATGAAAGAAATTTCAACAATAATGAAGTTTACACATGGCTCACCAAGTGCTCATGCCCAGCCCACTCCACATGCGTCCAACTGCCGACCAAGCTACGTACGCCAGGTGGGCGCATCAGGGCAGCCCGCCCCGTGTTTCTAAGGGTTGAGGGGGATAATTTGCCGCGCCCCGCAAAATTTTTAATGGCCGCGGTCTGATACAGTGTTTGTTCGGGCCACTTTTTAGGATATTTTAGTTTTAGTTTTCTTTTAAACAGATTCAAAAACAGTAGCATACATGCCTAGTTTTCATTTAATTCTTTTTGCTATTAAAGTTTTTAACAAAAAATACTTTACGAAAATTTTAGTTGCATAAATTTTATATAGTTTTAAGTTAATATTATTTTGATCATAACTAGAGTTTTATAAAAGCTTTTTAGTTGATTCTTTTTGCTATTGAAGAATATTATAGTTTTGTTTTAGTTGATCATAACTAAAATTCTAGCATGTCACAAATGCCATATTTGATGATCTTGCCAAGTCTCATGGCTTGGAGAACAAGATAACATCATCAAATTCCCTCGAAACCATCTCTGTCCATTTTCTAATTTGAGCAACTTAACATTGCTAAACATGTCCAAATGAGCTCAAACTTGGTACACATGCTAAAATGGTCTAAATATTTGCATTGAAAAACTCCTCTGTATAATTAAAATACTAAAAGGATATGAATAATTGAAATTTCATAACTTAATAAATAATTATTCTAAAATCATGTTTGAAATACCAAAATGCCCTAGCTAGCTCTTACAAAGATTCCCTCCGGTTTGTCCGAAGTGGCACTTTCCAGCTATAAGTCCGGAAACTCACAGTAGAGAGAAAGTGATGGCGGTGAAGCCGGTCACATCCCAGAGTGGGATCTTTTGGGGTATAAAACTATTTCTTCGCGTGTGTCCCTTGCTTATTGCGCCGTAACCATGGATAATCTTCATCATTTAACAGGATGCTTGGGTCAGTCTTCACTGTGAAGGGAGGAATTTCATGAAACTTTTCATAATCTTCTGACATGTCTGTCTTGTCCTCCACTCCCACAATGTTTCTTTTCCCTGAAAGAACTATGTGGCGCTTTGGCTAATCGTATGATGTATTCGCTTCCTTATCTTTTCTTTTTCTCGGTTTGGTAGACATGTCCTTCACATAGAAAACCTGCGCCACATCATTGGCTAGGACGAATGGTTCGTCTGTGTACCCAAGACTGTTGAGATCCACTGTTGTCATTCCGAACTGCGGGTCTACCTGTACCCCGCCTCCTGTCAGATTGACCCATTTGCACCGAAACAAAGGGACCTTAAAATCACGTCCATAGTCAAGTTCCCATATCTCCTCTATGTAACCATAATATGTGTCCTTTGCCCTATTGGTGTTTGCTGCATCAAAGCGGACACCACTGTTTTGGTTGGTGCTCTTTTTATCTTGGGCGATCGTGTAAAATGTATTCCCATTTATCTCGTACCCTTGGAAAGTCAATACAGTCGAAGATGGTGTCCTGGCCAACAAGTACAGCTCATCTCCAATAGTGGTGTTACCCATGAGATGTGTTTGCAACCAACCGCAGAAAGTCCCCATGTGTTCATGTGTAATCCAGTCGTCAGACTGCTCTGGGTGTTTGGAGCGTAAAATATTCTTGTGTTCATTGATATACGGGGCCACCAAGGTAGAATTTTGTAGAACTGTGTAGTGTGCTTGCGCCCAAGAATGCCCGTCCCTACATATTATTGCTTTCGGTCCTAGCGTGCCTTTTCCACCCAGTCTCCCCTCATGCCGCGATTCAGGAACACCAATCGGCTTAAGGTCAGGAATAAAGTCAACACAAAACTCAATGACCTCCTCTGTTTCGTGGCCCTTGGAGATGCTTCCTTCTGGCCTAGCACGGTTATGAACATATTTCTTTAAGACTCCCATGAACCTCTCAAAGGGGAACATATTGTGTAGAAATACAGGACCCAGAATTGCAATCTCGTCGACTAGGTGAACTAGGATGTGCGTCATAATATTGAAGAAGGATGGTTGGAACACCAACTCGAAACTGACAAGACATTGGACCAAATCATTCTGTAACCTTGGTAGGATTTCTGGATCGATTACCTTCTCAGAAATTGCATTGAGGAATGCACATAGCTTCACAATGGCTAATCGAACATTTTCTGGTAGAAGCCCCCTCAATGCAACCGGAAGCAATTGCGTCATAATCACGTGGAAGTCATGAGACTTTAGGTTCTGGAATTTTTTCTCTGCCATATTTATTATTCCCTTTATATTCGACAAGAAGTCAGACGGGACCTTGATACTAAGCAGGCATTCAAAAAAGATTTCCTTCTCTGCTTTGGTAAGAGCGTAGCTGGCAGGACCTTGATACTGTTTTGGATGCATGCCGTCTTTTTCGTTCATACGTTGCTGTTCCTCCAGTGCCTCCGGTGTATCTTTTGTCTTCCCATACACGCCCAAGAAGCCTAGCAGGTTCACGCAAAGATTCTTCGTCACGTGCATCACGTCGATTGCAGAGCGGACCTCTAGGACTTTCCAATAGGGTAGGTCCCAAAATATAGATTTCTTCTTCCACATGGGTGCGTGTCCGTCAGCGTCATTCGGAACTGATTGTCCGCCAGGACCCTTTCCAAAGATTGCTTTTAAATCCTTGACCATATCAAATATATCATCACCAGTACGGGGGACAGGCTTCTTCCGGTGATCTGCCTCACCTTTGAAATGCTTGCCTTTCTTCTTAAGGCAAGCTTGGTCGGAAGAAATCGACGATGTCCCAGGTACACATTCTTCTTACATTTGTCCAAATATATACTTTCAGTCTCATCTAAACAGTGCGTGCATGCGTTGTATCCCTTGTTTGTCTGTCCTGAAAGGTTACTAAGAGCAGGCCAATCATTGATGGTTACAAACAGCAACGCTCGTAGGTCAAATTCCTCCTGTTTGTGCTCATCCCACACACGTACACCTTTTATATCCCACAGCTGTAAAAGTTCTTCAACTAATGGCCTTAGGTACACATCAATGTCGTTGCCGGGTTGCTTAGGGCCTTGGATGAGCACTGGCATCATAATGAACTTCCGCTTCATGCACAACCAAGGTGGAAGGTTATAGATACATAGAGTCACAGGCCAGGTGCTATGATTCCTGCTCTGCTCCCCAAAAGGATTAATGCCATCTGCACTTATACCAAACCATAAGTTTCTTGCGTCACCTGCAAACTCCGGCCACTTTCTCTCGATTTTTCTCCACTGCGACCCATCAGCGGGTACTCTCAACATCCCGTCTTTCTTACGGTCTTGTTTGTGCCATCACAACAACTTGGCATGCTCTTTGTTTCTGAACAGACGTTTCAACCGTGGTATTATAGGAGCATACCACATCACCTTGGCAGGAACCCTCTTCCTGGGGCTCACGCCCTCAACATCACCAGGGTTATCTCGTCTGATCTTATACCGCAATGCACCGCATACCGGACATGCATTCAAATTCTCGTACTCCTCACCGCGATAGAGGATGCAATCATTAGGGCATGCATGTATCTTCTGCACCTCTAATCCTAGAGGGCAGAGAACCTTCTTTGCTCCGTACGTACTGTCAGGCAATTCATTATCCTTTGGAAGCTTCTTCTTCATTATTTTCAATAGCTTCTCAAATCCCTTGTCAGATAAACCATTCTCTGCCTTCCATTGCAGCAATTCCAGTGTGGTACCGAGCTTTGTGTTGCCATCTTCGCAATTTGGGTACAACCGTTTTTTGTGATCCTCTAACATGCAATCGAACTTCAACTTCTCTCTTTCACTTTCGCATTCTCTCTGTGCATCAACAATGACCCGGCGAAGATCATCAGCGGGCACATCTGGTGCCTCTTGATCTTCAGCTTCCCCCGTTGCAGTATCACCGTATTCAGGGAACATAGGATAGTTGTCATCATCCTCTTCTTCTTCATTATCTTCCATCATAACCCCTCTTTCTCCGTGCTTGGTCCAACAATTATAGTGGGGCATGAAACCCTTCTTAAGCAGGTGGAAGTGAAGGGTTTTCGAGGAAGAGTAATCCTTCGTATTCTCACAGACAACACATGGATAGTACATAAAACCATTCTGACTGTTTGCCTCAGCCACATCGATAAAATTATGCAGGCCCGTAATGTACTCGGAAGTGCGTCGGTCACCGTACATCCATTGCCGGTTCATCTGCATTATGTAATTAAGTATATCAAAAACCATTACAGAACATCATGAATATAGAAATGACCAAATTAATACAAGTTCATCAACTCATTAAAACCAAAGTACAGTAGTGATCAAATGTTATTACTGCAAAAATAAATATATAAAGTTCATACATAGTTCTCATAAAACAACATACAACTATGTAAAACATTTAAATGCAACAACAAATGCGATCAAAATCGCAACTAAGGTAACAATTGATCCAACAACATAATGATACCAAGCCTCTTTATCAATGGCATATTTTCTAATCTTTCTAATCTTCAAGCGCATTGCGTCCATCTGGATCTTGTGTAGATCGACGACATCGGCAACATGCAACTCCAATTTCATCTTCTCTTCTTCAATTCTTTTCAATTTTTCTTTCAAATAATTGTTTTCTTTTTCAACTAAATTTAACCTCTCGACAAGAGGGTCGGTTGGAATTTCCGGTTCACATACCTCCTAGATAAAAACATCTATGTCAAGTTGGTCGGCATAATTGTCATAAACACTAAATGAAACAAATAGTTATAAAAGATAATATACCACATCCGAATCATAGACCGGACGAAAGCCGACGGGGGCGGATACCAAAACCATGGCACTATATAATAACAAACAATAATACAAGTAAGAAAATTATACAAGTAGCTATCTAAATCGTACAAGTAAGAATTTGTTCTTTAAAAAAAAGATAAGAACAAGAGGCTCACCACGGTGGTGCCGGCGACGAGATCGGCGCGGGCGATCGACGGCGGTGAGGACGGGGATGGGGACGGGACGGCACCCTACACATGTGCTAACTAAGAAGTTAATTTGAGCTCAAATTGTGCATCTAAATCAAATAAACTCCCACATACACTCCTCCACTAAAACCCACAAGAGCATATGAAATGAGCTAAACTAGCAGTGAGAGATGAAAGGATGAAGTTGCTAACCTTTTAGAACACTTGGATAGTTGGTGCACCGCCAAATCTAGACAAATCTTGGGGAAAATGGAGCTTGGAGGAAGAACAGAGGAGAAAGCTTAAGTGTGGCTCGGGCATTTCATCGAACACCTCATATGCATAAGAAGTGAGAACAGTGTAGCACACACACCTCACACCTTCTATGGCCAAAAAACAGAGGAGAGGGCGGGCAGGGCCGAGGATATATATAGGCATCTTTTTAGCCCCGGTTGGTGTCTAGAACCGGGACTGAAGACTAACCTTTAGTCCCGGTTGGAGACACCAACCGGGACTAAAGGGAGCGAGGCCCTTTAGTCCCGGTTGGTGTTTGGAACCGGGACTAAAGGTCCCAGTCGAACCGGGACTGATGCCTGCCGAGGCCCGGCCGGTGTCCTAGCCGCTCGAACCGGGACTGATGCTCACATTAGTCCCGGTTCGTAACATGACCGGAACTATTGCTCTGATCTGGCCAGAACCAAAGCCCTGTTTTCTACTAGTGAGATGGGACACTAACATTCCTATACTAAGCACTTAGGATAACAGGTATAGTATCAACAGCAGGTTATCAAAAATAGGTATGCATCAGAATAGGAGCTATCTGAACAACAACAGTAGCAAAACCTAATGCAAGAATAAGAGAGAAAAGAATGGGCGATATCTGGATGATCAAGGGGGTTTTGCTTGCCTGGAAGCTCTGTCGAGAAGGACGGGTTGTCAATGTCGTAGTCGTACTCGGGGGCAGCGGCTGTCTCGAAGTCTACCGAAAGAATTGAGGAGAGGGGGAACAAAATAAATAATGGGCAATCAAATGCAACACAAAGCATGTCATGTCAATCTGTGATGATTATATGCTCTAATGCATCCCTAGGGATTTTAAAAGAAGAGGGAAATTATCTGGTAATAATTTCCCAGCTCGAGGTATTTTTCGGTTAGATGATCCTGAGGCAAAATGTCGATGTTCACTATGTTAGAGGGGTGTGGCAAGTATGTGGATGGCATATTTGGATTCTTCATATTTTTCTGATCATTTTTCATATATAAATTATTTTCATCTGAGTCACGGATAATTTTATATGATTTTTCAAAGTTTTAAACATTTTCTGGAATTTTCTGGAATTATTATTATTTCAAAATTAAATAGAAATTGCTAAGTGTACACAGAGAAATGTACACAGTAGAGTGCACCAGAGGCTGACAGTGGGGCCAGCCTGCTGAGTCAGCACTGCACAGTCAGCAATTGACCCAGTCAATGATGACTGGTCAACAGGGTCAACGAGGCCCACATGTCATTGACTGCGGTAGCCCAGTCAGCAGTTTGACTGGTCAACCGGACCCGATGGGACCCAGCAGTCTGTGAGACATTTTATTTACCTGAGTTTAATTAACCAAAAGTAGTTAGTTAGCGTGGTGGGGCCAGGCTGTCAGTGACTCAGTAAATTATTAGGTTAATTTAGTTTAAACTAAATGCTACAGTGGCTAGGCCCACGTGTCAAAAAAAAGTGGGGGTTAGGGGCTGGGTTAGTGGCGTAATTAGATTAGCAACTAATCTAATCCGGATGGGCCCACCTGTCATTGAGACAGGGCCAGCTTTAAACGAGCTGCGCGCCGGCGCAGCTCCGACGACCCAACCGCGCGGCGGTGGCGCACGGGGACGGCGCTCCCGGCCACCATTTGGCCCGGGAGAGGGCTCTTTCGAGCACGGGCGGCGAGCCGCATCCGAGGCTAGCACGGACACGAACAAACAAGGCCGGCAACGAGTACTACGACAATGGCCGCGCGGCGGTGTCGGGCGGCGCTAGCGGAGCCGGGGCTAAATTACGTGGGCGAGCTCCAGGAGGGGACGAGAAGGGAGCGCAGGCTCACAGTGGAGCTCAAGGAGGGCCCGACGAGGCCGGGGCGGCCGGAGACGACGGGATCGAGCGATGAGTTACGGTGGCCAAAGCTGGGGAAGACGGTGTGGGCGACGGCGGCATTGCTCCCCGGCTTCGATCTGGTTGTGTAGTCGATGAAGACGAGCCCGGCGGTCCTCCTGGACTTGGCGATGCAGCGAGGGGATGCCGGTGGCTGTGGGAACGATGATGGCGCGGCGGCGGTGGCGTCGGGTGAGCTCCAGATCAAGCAGAGCGAGGCGAGGGAGAGAGATGTGAGGTCCAGCGGGTAGGGCTCGATCTAGGGTTTCCAGGGGGTGGTCTAGTAGGCGTCGGGGATGACGGGGATGCCGGCACGTGGCCGATCCGGCCACGGACGCGCGGGCAACGGCCACGGCGCCATGGATGAACAGGGGGAGAAAGAAGACATGGGGGAGTTGGCTGGGCCGCCACTGTGCACTCGTGGCCCAGTGGCACAATAGGTTGTTGCACCATTTCTTTTTCTTTTTCTGTTACATTTTTCTTCTCTGTTTTGCAATTTAATTTAATATCAAATGAATTTTGTTGCATATGAAAACTGGCACATAAATACTACGCCATATTTTGAATTAGCACAAACAGTTACAATTTATTCTGAAAATTTTAAATATTTGTTTAAATTGAAATGGCTCAATTTAGTGTTGTTGGTGCAGTTTTAATTATGTTAAGGGCATTTAAATATTTCAAATGAGGTTGGCTTATTCATGACAACTAGTAGGTGAATATTTGCAACCCAACGAACATTTTTGATTTACTGTTTGAAGAAATAATAATTTGACTTGCATTTAAATTTGAATTCGACCTCAATTTTTATGAAGTGGCAATTTGGCTTAGTAATCATGATGACATGGCAACCATTAGGGGGAGATTACTGTAGCATGATTATTGGGGTGTTACAAGGCTATACGCCATTTTTTCTGGTCTATGGTGCAGAAGCTGTACTTCCAAGCGATATTCGCCATGACTCCCCTCGAGTGGCGGCTTATGTGGAGTCGGATAATGAGCAAGCTCGCCAAGATGCTGTTGATGCTCTGGAGGAAGAACGCGAACTTGCCGCGTCCAGATCAGCAATTTATCAACAAGACCTACGTCGCTATCATAGCCGTAGAGTTCGAAGCCGTGCTTTTCAGGAAGGTGACTTGGTGCTCCGTCTGATACAAGACCAGATAGGCATGCATAAGCTTTCACCTCCTTGGGAAGGGCCCTTTGTGGTCAGCAAGAATCTCAACAGCAGGTTATATTACTGTAACGCCCCGGACACACTTGCCGGCGGTCGTTACTGCTGGCGGGATCTAGACTGGCCTCACAGATCAATACTAGTCTTTCCTGCGCACTTTGTCCTCACTCGTGCGCACCCGGGAGCAACTTCCCGGTCGGTCACCCATCCTGAAATTACTCCAAGCTGAGCACGCTTAACTTTGGAGTTCTTTCCGAATGGGCTCCCGAAAAAGAAGGAATTCCTTATTTATATGAGTAGTCTATCATCCCTATTAAGCCAGGCTATCACATACACCCCACTTAGAGGAACCGACGTCCTCGTCGGGCCACAGGAATGTTCCCTCCTGGCACATACGTCTGTGCATCCAGTCCGGTACATGTGCCATGCCGTGTGCCACAACGGGTCACAAACGTCATGAACAACATGACCACACACCTGTCCGCAAACATCCATGTAACCGCGAGAACCTGGTTCTGATACCAACTTGTAACGCCCCGGACACACCTGCCGGCGGTCGTTACTCCTGGCGGGATCTAGACTGGCCTCACAGATCAATACTAGTCTTTCCTGCGCACTTTGTCCTCACTCGTGCGCACCCGGGAGCAACTTCCCGGTCGGTCACCCATCCCGAAATTACTCCAAGCTGAGCATGCTTAACTTTGGAGTTCTTTCCGAATGGGCTCCCGAAAAAGAAGGAATTCCTTATTTATATGAGTAGTCTATGATCTCTATTAAGCCAGGCTATCACAATTACCTAGTTGATATACGTGAGGCAGATAAATCACGTACCTCTGAAGAGGAGGGAAGCCGGCCCTGGAACATTGCCCATCTCCGACCATACTACACCTAAGTCATAGACTGGGTCATACCTTTTGTACATACCTTCCGTCATGTATATACATATTTTGATCAATGAAATAAAGACCGGCAGCTCTGTATATGAGAGTTTGTCGTTTCGCCTCAAAATTGTGTGTTGATTCTTAATTAGTTGATCATTGGTTACTTGGGGGCTTCCAACTCATTGAGTTTAGCTTACGAAACCCTTTAACCTGGCAAAAAGCCAAAACTTGGTTAAACCTGCTTGTCAGCAAGATGCTACTCCGAAAAGGTGACCCGGCGTACGCCTGATGAGTCAATCACAAAGGTGACCCTGAATTCATCGGAGTTAAAACGTTCGTTGGTCACGTGAGAGCCGGCTTTCAGAAAGCGAGGATAAATCAAAAGGGCTAAAGCGCCTGCTTCATGCAAGCCAATCAGACTCGTGCCTAAAAAAGGTCGGTCTTTACATCATGCTGCGTAAGCCGGCAATTTACAATTCATGTTTTGCATTATTATTACTTCATGCATGCATGCATAATCTTTGTTTTCATACATTTTGCATTATAATTACTGTCTCTTTATCTGGTAGTAAGGCTTGCTGGGTTATTTTTTCTTAACGCACCACTGGTGTGAGCTCGTAATTCACGCAGCTGATTTTATGCTCGTATTCTGAGCAACAAAAGACTTGCCATTTCAAGCAGCAAGTTTATACAAGCAATCAAACGGTAGCCAGTGCACGATGGCACTTGTACCGGCAGAAGTTTCTGGAGATCAAAACTATTACAAGCCGCCCACCGGCTGTGGCTACAGCACAAATTTCCAAAGTTCAGCTACAATAAGCTAAAAGCCGGTGTTCTATGTCACCGGGTTAGGATTGGCACCGGAGGTTGAAGAAGCGCCATGTCCCGGCTCTTCACAGTCGCCATCATCCTCCGCCTCTTCCTGACTTGTTGATTTGCCGGTCGACCACTGGATGGAGTGCAAGGCTTCAAACATAGCATCGGCGGTTATCACAGAGGAAGGGTCAACGTCAGGAGCAAAGGATAGCTTACGCACACAAGTAAGAGCCACTGGCTGAGGGTTAGGCGGCTCAATCCGTTCGTTGCCTTCGGAGTACCCGACCTGATACCTGGACAGATCCATCTCTTCTGCAATCGCTGTGGCGGCAACCCGGGTTTCTTTTATGCATCGCTGGAAATCCTTCTTAGTGAAAGGTGAATCATCAACATTGAATTCTGGATATCCACCAACAACTTGAGCTGGATCCAATTCCGGCACGTATGCTTTGGTGCGCGCAAACACTGTCAGAGCCCCAGCACGGCAAGCCGCCTTCTTCCATTCCTCAAACCATGCAGGCACCACTGACAGTTCCTTCAGCATATCATCAATCAACTGTGGCGGTGCCTTGGTATTTTTTGCGGCCATTATGCAGCGGGAGCCGCCTATGTAAAGCTGTTCCACAAAAGTATAGACTGCCTTCAATTTCACCAATGGCCGTTCAACAAGGTTGTGGCTCCTACGGCCTTCAAGGATAAATGCACGCAAGGTCAGTAAGGCCGGCTTATCATATTGAGCTGGTACAATTGACTACTGCTAAAATCTTTTTACTTACCGAAGATGGCCTTGCACATGGCGGTGATATGTCCCTTCAAGGTGGACAACTCATGTGTAACCGGCTCAAGTTTTGCCTCGGCCTCGTCAGCACGTTTGACTAGGATGGCTCTTTCTACTTCAAATGCCGCATCATTTTTCAAAGTGCTTCTCACAAGGCGCAAAGACTTGTTCGTTTCTGAAGAAGATTCTTCAGCTCTTTCACGAAGTTTCTTTTCTTTCTTTGCTTCCCTTTGGAAGTAGGCTGCTTGCGTCTTAGCATGGTTTAGCATGTCCTGCATAGCAGCACAGAGTCAGACAGTATATCATAAGTCCCGAGCCGCCATTCTTGTCGACCTGGCCCTTGGGGGCTACACTTATCATCCTTTTCTTAAATGCAACAAAGTCCCATGAGGATGCGGGCATTCCACATGGCACTTGGGGGCTAATGCATAGTTTGTTCTATGTCGCTACATGCAAAGACCCGGCACATCATATCATGATGAGCCGGCCCTTGGGGGCTACATACAATATGAGCATATTCAGGAGATAGAAGGTTACCTTATACTTCCATTTAAGGGAAGTCACCATGACAATTTCTGTGTCCCGGCTCTCAGAAAGCCGGGTTATCATAGACTGATGCAGCATGTTGATGTCTTGATCTTCAAAGGTTTGGACAGGGAGAGCCGCTTTTCCTTTACCTTTAACGGGCGACTCAGCCTTGGTAGGGGTCTTTGTTAAGGCTGAAGAGGTTTCCGGTGGAGCATGTTGCTGTTCGCCGGCCACCATTACTTCGTCTTAGGCCTTCTTAACAGACTGCTCTTCAGTTAAAGTTTCCTTCTCCTGAATGACAGGAGGAGAGGCATGAGCCGGGCTCGCAGTAGTGTCTTGGTGTGGCGGGTCGCTCTGAAAAGCCGGCTCATCCGGAATATCCAGGTTAGCCGCTGCAACTTCTTGAGAAGGACCTGTTTGAACGACAGGGTCAGACGACTCGGCAGCGGTCTTCTTCTTAATGGCCTTCACGCTATACAGGGAACAAAGAGTCATTCGGTTAAAGGATAAAGAGCAAGCATCCATCGTGTAAAGGATAAAGAACAAAAGCAGGTTGTTTACCCAGGATTGATGTTAAAGGCTGGCGCCTGAGTGGCGCTCGACTCGTCAGAAGAGGGAGATGTTAGATATGCCGAGTCGTTGAAATGAAGAGGCTCTTTGAAACGACCGGCGTGCGGAAGAGAGGGAGTTGGGCTGAGAGGCGCTTCTGTACGTGCCCTCCGTGCGAGCGGCTCATTGCCTAACCCGCCACTCAGTTCTCCTTCATTGCTTCGGGTCTGCCGTTTAGAAGTCCCTGTGTGATGCGCTTTCTTCAAAGAAAATTGTGGGTCTAAGTGAGCATCTCGATGTGAAAATGGAACTTTTTGGACTGCAACCCGGAATTTCTTTCGAATGGGTATTGGTGAGTCAGAATCTAAAGAGATCAGTGTTACCTCTGGCTCGCCAGCATGACTGGTTTCAGCCTGTTCCTGTGAAGAGGTGGCGTCAGCAAGTTGATTAAACAGACGGCCAAGGGAGTCAAGTTCTACCTCTTGGTCTTCATCGTCTTCTGGGTCCTCTTCGCTATCTTCTCGGGGAGGTGTGGGGTCTTGAAGTTCGACCTTCCACCAATCAGAGTTTTCCTGTACAATGACGAGTTGATGAAAATACAACAAAGGAAATGCAGAACAAATGACCTGAAAGACGATAGTAAGGATGGCGGCTTACCGAGGGTGCCGGGTTGTTTGCATAAAAGGGAGCAAGCCCATGATTTTAATGTCGTCTTTAGTTTCGCCGAGTAGTTTCTTGGCAAACTTCAAGACATCTTTCTCCTGAAGGTTGACCTGGCTAAACCGGAGAGGGTCTTCCGGCTCACCGGAGTAAGTGTGTAAGAGCTGATTCCTGAAGCCCAGAGGCTGGATGCGCCATTCTACCCAAGTCCAGGTCAGATCCACACCGGTAAGGCCGTGAGCAGTTAAGGCATTTATCCTGGAGTACAAAGGTGCCAGAGCCTCTCTTTATTCTTTAGAAGCGAATCCTGGGAAGATGATGGAGGCGTCAAGCCAGTTTGGCCTATAACCCGGAAGTGGATGCAGCCTAGTGGGGGAGGTATCCTTGCAGTAGAGCCAAGTTTTATACCATCCCTTTGGGTGGCTTGCCGGCTTGGCATCGGGGAAGGCTGTGTTCTTCCTCCGCTGGATAGTGACCCCACCGAGTTCCAGGCTTGGTCCGTCCTTGTGTTCTGTCTGATGATTCAATTAGAAAAAATATTGGAATAGGCTAATGGATGGCTCAATCTGCAGATATACTTCACAAAATACTTGGAACTGGCACAAGTTGTGAATAGAGTTGGGGCCTATGTCTTGCGGTCTGATGTTGAAAAAGTGAAGCACATCCCGGAAGAATTTTGAGCCAGGGGGACGGAATCCTCGGTCCAGATGATCAGCAAATAGGACAATCTCATTCTGACCCGGCTGTGGGTGAATTTCTTCCTCTGGGGCCCACCATTCGATTTCTTCCTTGGAAGGTAACAACCTGGTGTCTGCTAAAGCTTGCAACCTGAGCTCTGTCATGGAGGATTTAGCCCAGTTAACATACTTAACTTTGGGAGCCATGGATTTAGCTGCAAGAGAAGTAAAGAATATTATAAGCTGGCAATTCAAAGGTTTTTCCAGATGAACATAAAGCAGAATATAAGCCGGCAGTTAGAATATTCACTGGATCACACAAAGGAATGCAAGCATTCCCCGGGTCATGGTTTCTGATACAAGATAAGCCGGAAATCACATATTGCAGATTTTCTACAAGTGTTGGACACGAATCAGGCAGTAGTTCAGCAAACAGGTTTCAATTGAGTGAGAAAATCCTACGGATCTGAAAAATGGCATAAAAGGAAGTAGCGAAATCTAGGCATGTTCTTAGTATCTTGAGATGAACTACAATGAGATCTATTCGAAGCAGAATAGAGGGTCAAAAATATGCGACGAATATTGCGGATTGGTTCTACGAATGGTAGGCAATTTTTTTTTAGCATTCCAGATCTACAAACCGATAATGTGATGAACTGGGAAGAACAGCCGAAGAACGAGCGGCAATGGAGACAGGGATGCTTACAAATTCAGATGAGGAGTCTTGCGGTCTTTGAGTACGGCGGAGGTGGCTGCGCTGGCGGCGCCGGATGAGCTCCGGCGGCGGAAGGAAAGGTTCAGGCAGCTGATGAACGGGCGGTGGCGGTGAGCTCGAATAGGCGCAGCAGCGTCGGAGGTCAAAGGAGGAAGAAGAAAGCAGTAAAGAAGGAAGTGGGGGAGGCGCCGGTCTATTTATAGGCACGGCGGAACCCGAAACAGCATGCGCGAAGCCCCAGGCGGCGCAGTGAACACTGGCTACAAGGGCTCCTCGATTTTTGCGCCTAACGAGACAATACATATCCATTCAAGATTCCCTGTGATGTCATCCCGAATTTTGCGGAAGTGGAGCATGATGTCATGAAATAAGACTTCGGAAAAATACCAAGTTTATGAATGAGGAATGACCCGGCAAGTTGTTAAGCCAGAAAATCTGCCTGGATGTGGCATGTGCAGAAAAGGCCGGCTCGAAAGAAGCAACTTCAGGTTATGGCTTATCGGGCAATTCTTCATTTAATTTGTTTTTCAGGTTGGAGTTTAACATGGATAAATCCAAGTCAAACTGAGGGCTAATGTTGGGGATATTTCCCAGCGTGTGGACCCGGCAGAAGGATGACCCGGCTATAGAGCTGGAGGGCTCAGTGGGTTATCTCCCTGTGGGGCTAAGACGCTACTCAATGGGCCGGCATGATGGAGACCCGGTAAGAAAGGCTGGCTCAGTCTACGGGCCGGCTCAAGAAGAAGTCGTACGGCATGAAGGTTGCCTTGGAGATTAAGTAGAATAAGAGTAGGAGACGTGTTAAGTTTTGACCCGGACTCTCATGTAACCCTAGGGCTCTACCTGTTATATAAAGGGGAGTGCCCAGGTCAGAAAGACTAAGTTGCAATCCTACGAGATCTAGGTTAGCGAATTCGCACCCTTGTAATCAAGATCCAAGCAGTATAATCAAGCAGGACGTAGGTTATTACCTCGATCGTGAGGGGCCGAACCTGGGTAATCTCGTGTCTTCTTGTTCCCGATCAACCCCGCTAAGCTTTCACCTTTGTGCGATGGCCTCGTTTCTAAGTCCTTTCACAAGGGCACCTGCCGTGTCAAAACCACGACATCGACGAAGTTTGCACCAACTCTCGATGTGAGAAAGGGCAATGCATGGTACCGAAGAGGCTAGCAAATTGCGGAAGGGTGAGAGTGCATATAATCCATGAACTCACATTAGTCATAAAGAACTCACATACTTATTGCAAAAGTTTATTAGCCCTCGAAGCAAAGTACTACTACGCATGCCCCTAGTGGGATAGATTGGTAGGACCAGGTCCATCGCTCGTCCCCGACCGCCACTCATAAGGTAGACAATCAACAATAAATCATGCTCCAACTTCTTAGCATAACGACAAATCATACGTGCATGCTTTGGGAATCACAAAGCTTAAAACCAATATTCTTACTAAACCACAATTATCTACTAATACCTCCCACATATTACCATCTTAATATCGCAAAACTATTGCAAGGAATCAAACTTATCATATTCAGTGATCTACATGAAAGTTTTTATTATATCCCTCTTGAATACCAATCATATCAGGACCAAATTCATAACCCGTGCATATTACCATTGCTATCATGACACTCTCAAAAAGATATAAGTGAAGCATGAGAGTGCAACTATTTCTTTAAAATATAACCACCGCCGTGCTCTAAAAGATATAAGTGAAGCACTAGAGCAACTGCCTAGCTCAAAAGATATAAGTGAAGCACATAGAGCATTCTAACAAATCACGAATAATGTGTGTCCCTCTCAAAAAGGTGTGTTCAGTAAATATGATTGTGACAAACTAAAAAGCAAACAAAAGCAAACAAACTATATCACAAGACGCTCCAAGTAAAACACATATCATGTGATGAATAAAAATATAGCTCCAAGTGAGTTACCGATAGATTGTAGACGAAAGAGGGGATGCCTTCCGGGGCATCCCCAAGCTTAGACACTTGAGTCTTCCTTGAATATTACCTTGGGGTGCCTTGGGCATCCCAAGCTTAGGCTCTTGCCACTCCTTATTCCTTTATCCATCGTAGTCTCACCCAAAACTTGAAAACTTCAGCACACAAAACTCAACAGAAACCTCGTGAGATCTGTTAGTATAACAAACAAATCTTAAACTTTAGGTATTGTGGTAAATTGATTCACATTCAATATTGGAATAATTCTACTGTACTCAAACTTCTCCATGACTCATACCCCCCGATACGATCCATAGGTTCATCAAAATAAGCGAACTATGCAACAAAAACAGAATCTGTCTAAAACAGAACAGTCTGTAAAGATCTGAATTATCGTCATACTTCTGTAACTCCAAAAATTCTGAAAAATTAGGAAAACGTGGGAAATTCATATATCAATACTGTGTAAACAATTCAGAAGGTTCTGACACTCCAGTGAAAAAAATAAAATTCCAGCACTGGACGCAAAAGTTTCTGTTTTCCAACAGCATCTATCATACTATCTTCCAAATCATCCCAAAGGCATTACATGGCACAAACACTAATTAAAACATAAAAATACAATCATAACAGAAGCTATAATTGTGTAAACACTCAAAAACATAAGGTAAAAGCAAAATTTTATTTTATTCATTGGGTTGCCTCCCAACAAGCGCTATTGTTTTATGCCCCTAGCTAGGAATAATGCATAATTTCAAGTGTTGTCATCCTTCAAGTTAATTCCATAAGTGGCCCTCATAATGGATTCATAAGGTGATTTAATTCTCTTTCTAGGGAAGTGTTCCATCCCTTTATTTAGTGGAAATTGAAATCTTATATTACCTTCTTTCATATCAATAATAGCACCAATTGTTCGAAGAAAAGGCCTACCAAGTATTATGGGGCAAGAAGGATTGCATTCAATGTCAAGAACAATAAAGTCCATGGGCACATAATTTCTATTTGCAATAATAGGCACATCATTTATTCTACCCAATGGCTTTTTAATAGTGGAATCCGTAAGATGCAAATTAAGGGAACAAGGATCCATGTCGGTGAGACCTAGCACATCACACAAAGACTTTGATATAGTGGAAACGCTAGCACCAAGATCACAAAGAGCATTACATTCATAATATTTAATTTTGAATTTAATAGTAGGTTCCCATTCATCTTGTAATTTCTAGGGATTGATACTTCCAACTCAAGTTTTTCTTCATGTGCTTTCATCATGGCTTCTACAATGTGTTTAGTGAAAGCTTTATTTTGTTCATATGCATTTTGTGAATTAATCATAGATTGCAACAAGGGAATACACTCAATTAAAGGACAACTATCAAAATTAAAGTCCTTGTAATCCAAAGTAGTGGGTGCATTACTATTTAAAGTTTTGACCTCTCCAAACCCACTTTTTTCAATTTTATGATCAAGATTATCACACTCAAAGCAAGTGGGACTCCTTCTATCTAAAGTTGACTCTTCTTCAGTCCTTTTTTCATCAAGTTTTATGTTACTAAATAATGATTCAATAGGAGTTACACCAATCATTTTAATATCTTCATCATTACTACGATAGAAACCGGGTGGAATCGCTTTTTCTAGAAATTCTCGCTTGGTTCTCAACCTAGCGGTCCTTTATTTACTTAAATTAATGGAAACATAGATAGCTTTAATAGACTCATTTATATCATGCTTGGGTGGCAAAATTTTAGTTTTGAGATTTTCCACATCATGAGCAATTCTATCTATGTTCCTAGCCAATTCATCAACTCTATTCAATTTTTCTTCTATCATAGCATTGAAATTCTTTTGAGAATTAACAAATTCTTTAATATTACTTTAAAGATCAGAGGGCATCCTATTATTGTTATTATAAGAATTACCATAAGGATTGCCATAATTATTAGAGGAATTTCTAGGAAACGGTCTAGGATTGAAATTACCCCTATAAGCATTGTTGTTGAAATTATTTCTAGAGACAAAATTCATATCAATGGGATCATTATTTTGCTCAATCAAAGTCGACAATGGCACATCATTAGGATCAATATGAGCATTTTTACTAGCAACCAATTTCAATAGAGCATCCATCTTATCACTCAAAGTATTAATTTCTTCAACGGAATTTACCTTCTTACCAGTTGGAGTTCGTTCAGTGTGCCATTGAGAATAATTTGCCATAATATTATCAAGGAGTTTTGTATCTTATCCCAATGTAATTTCCATAAAAGTACCACCTGCGGCAGAGTCTAGCAAATTTCTAGAGACAAAGTTTAGTCCCGCATAATTTTTTGTATGATCATCCATAAATTCAAACCATGAGTTGGACAATTTCTTATCATTAATTTCATTCTCTCCCAAGATTGTGCAACATGTTCATGCTTAAGTTGCTTAAAATTCATAATTTGATTTCTTAAAGAAATAATCTTAGCGGGAGGAAAATACTTGGTAATAAAAGCATCCTTACACTTATCCCAAGAATCAATACTATTTCTAGGCAAGGATGAAAACCAAGTTTTAGCACGGTCTCGTAGTGAGAATGGAAATAATTTTAATTTGAAAATATCATTATCCACATTTTTCTTCTTTTGCATATCACAAAGTTCAACGAAAGTATTTAGATGGGATGCAACATCTTCATTAGGACTACCAGAAAATTGTTCTTTCATAACAAGATTAAGCAAGGCAGCATTAATGTCACACGACTCCGCACTAGTGGCGGGAGGAGCAATAGGAGTACTAATTAAATCATTATTATTAGTATTGGAAAAGTCACACAATTTTGTATTTTCTTGAGACATCGCGACGAAGCAAGCAAACTAGCAAACAAGCAAATAAAATATTTTTGTGTTTTTGTAAAAAAAATTAGAAGTGGGGGAGATGTAAGCGAGAGGCAAATGCAAATAAAAGGCAAATAAAGTAAATGCAAGTGAATGATAATTTGTGCGAAGGTACTTGGTAATTTTGATGATGTCTCCCCGGCAACGGCGCCAGAAATTCTTCCTGCTACTTGTAGTCTGCGTTGGTATTTCCCCGAAGAGGAGAGGATGATGCAGTACAGTAGAGATAAGTATTTCCCTCAGTTAAGAACCAAGGTTATCAATCCAGTAGGAGAACCAACCAAAATTCCGTTAAGCGCACCTGTACACAAAAGAGCAAACACTTGCACCCAACGCAAATAAGAGGGTTGCCAATCCTCTTAGCGGTTATTTGCAAGGATTAAATCTTATCGATGTAAATAGATAAACTAAAATACTAATTAAAATAAAAGTAAATAAATTGCAGCAAGGTATTTTTAGGTTTTTAATATATGATAAAATAGACCGGGGGGCATAGTTTTCACTAGAGGCTTCTCTCTCGAACACATAGCATACGTTGGGTAAACAAATTACTGTTGGGCAATTGATAGAAAAGCAAATAATTATGATGGATTCATGGCAATGATCATGTATATAGGCATCACGTCCGAGACAAGTAGACCGACTCCTGCCTGCATCTACTACTATTACTCCATCCATCGACCGCTGTCCAGCATGCATCTAGGGTATTAAGTATGAAACAGAGTAACGCCTTAAGCAAGATGACATGATGTAGACAAAGTAAACTCAAGCAATATGATTAAACCCCATCTTTTTATCCTTAATGAACAAGACAAATACGTGTCATGTCCCCTTCTGTCACTGGGATTGAGCACCGCAAGATTGAACCCATCACAAAGCACCTCTCCCATTGAAAGATAAATCAATCTAGTAGGCCAAACCAAATCGATAGATCGGAGAGAAATACAAAGCTATAACAATCATGCATAAAAGAGTTCAGAGAAGACTCAAATATTTCTCATGAATAATCTGATCATAAACTCACAATTCATCGGATCCCAACAAACACACCGCAAAAGAAGATTACATCGGATAGAACTCCAAGAACATCAAGGAGAACATGGTATTGAAGATCAAAGAGAGAGAAGAAGACATCTAGCTACTAGCTATGCACCCGTAGGTCTGTGGTAAACTACTCACACATCATCGGAAGGGCAGCAAGGTTGATATAGAAGCCCTCCGTGATCGTTTCCCCCTCCGGCAGAGTACTGGAAAAGGCCTCCAGATGGGATCACGGAAGAACAGAGGCTTGCGGCAGTGGAAAGGTTTTCTCTTCTATCTCTCTGTTGGTTTGGGAATATTTGTGAATTTATAGCGAAGGAATTAGGTCAAGATGTGCCACGAGGGGCCCAAAAGCCTGGGGGCGCGACCACCCCCCTAGGGCGCGCCCTCCAGGCTTGCCGCCTCCTCGTGGCTCTTCTGGTCTTCTCCCGAAGCTTCCTAGGTCTCTTCTGGTCCAGAAAAAATTAATCCAAAGTTTTTTTCTCATTTGGACACTTTTTGATAATGATTTTCTGAAAAGGCAAAAACAAGAAAAAAACAGCAACTGGCACTGGGCACTTAGTTAATAGGTTAGTGCCAAAAAATGATATATAATGGCATATAATTACAAATAAAACATCCAAGATTGATACTATAATACCATGGAACAATAAAAAATTATAGATACGTTGGAGACGTATCAGATACCATCCTGATGTTGAAGGGGTCGAATGAGGACATCCAACACCTCAAATTCCTCCTCCTCTGCTTCCAGGAGATGTCAGGGCTGATGATCAACTTCTCCAAAAGCGAGGTCATGGTGATGGGCTACTCGGATTTGGAGAAGCATCGGATTGTGAACTGGCTTAACTGCCGCTTAGGTTCCTTCCCTACGACCTATCTCGGCATGCAGATCAGTGACTCCCGTATCCTAGAGAAGGACCTCCGCCTGACGGTTACCAAGGTCCAATATAGAGTGGAACCATGGCAGGGGAGGTGGCTTTCCAAAGCGGCTAGGGTAGTTCTCATTAACTCATCCATGACTAGCATGCTTATGTACTTGATGGGATTTTGTAGTTTGCATGAATCCCTTCATCATGACATTGCCGAATACCAGTCCCAGTTCTTTTGGGCAGGCAAAGGTGTTAGAAATATAACATGATCAAATGGTCTAAGATTTGAAAGACCAGGATCAAGGTTGATTGGGGTTCATCTCCTCCAAGCGCATGAATATTGCTCTTCTCACCAAGTGGCTGTGGAGGATTGCCACGGGAGAAGGCGGTCTATGCCTGGACATCATCCGCGCAAAGTACTTGCGAGGGCAGCCCCTGGCGTTTGCCTAACGGTCTGGAGGATCCCAATTCTTGCAATCAATAATCCAGCTGCTTCCGGTGCTGCGGATTGGATCTTCCATCACTGTAGGCTCTGGAACTAACGTCCTTTTCTGGCTTGACCATTGGTCCGGCCAATGGCCATTCGCTTCGTGGTTCGAGTTTCTTTTCAACATATGCACATCGCCTTACATCTCGATTGAAGCCGCCCTTGCTAACCTCGGCAGCCCAGCCTTTAGACGCACGTTTGGCCCCACGGAGTGGGAATAGTGGGAGGAGTTGCTCGAATGCGTGGCTCAGCATTCCCCTTCCTTAGAGTAGGACTCCATTTTCGTGGCACCTGGAGCCCAATGGTTTGTTTTCGGCCAGGTCCCTTTACAAAGCCATTGCGGCCACCCCAGGACCGGAGGAATTAAATCTCCTTTGGGAGATTAAATTGTCCCTGAAGATTTGGATCTTCCTATGGCAGTTGGTCCGTGGATGCCTTCCCTCTGGAGTGGAGGTGCTGAAGCGGAATGGACCTAGTGATGGGATGTGCCCCCTGTGATTCTAGAGGAGTCCAACCACATATTCTTTACTTGCCCCTCAGCTTGATTCTTCTGAAGCTGCCTCCGGGAGGCGGTGGGTGGCAGTTGGCGCCATAACAATCTCCCAGACATGTTTAGGGAGGTCCTTGGCTACCAACCTCCCTTGCGGCCATTCCTTTGGGTGGTAGTAGGGGCCCTCACCTGGATGCTATGGAACATCCGCAATAAGTTGGTGATTAAACATGTGATTCCACTTCGTGTGACTGACGCGATCTACAAAACGTGTGTTTTTTTATAGCTATGGAGGCCGCTTAGAAGGTGGCATGCTCATGACAACATCGGCAGGATCATCGCCGAGCTCCGGTCCATCGCCTCACGTCTTGCTCCCACGACTCCGCCGCCTCCTCCTGAGCCGGACTAGCTAGCAATCTTTATTTATCTATTCAGGGGTGTTTTGTGTTGTGCCCCCAGCAAGACTTATTTATTTACTCCTCGCACTCTAGCTACCTGAACCTTTATGTCCTTTGAACTTGTTGTTGGTGGTTGCTTTATAATATTAAGCGAGGGGAATCCTTTTTCGTCAATAGGAGCTCCTTTTTCAGGGCTAGACCCTATTTGGCGCTTATAGCGTTCGTTTTAGCTATTTTTGCCAATTGACACACAACCTCGCGTCAATCATTTTTTCATGGGTTGGCCCATTATACGTTACTCGAGCAGAATTTCGGTCTTGGTATTGGGAAGCTTCTAGAAGCTTCCTGGTGGGTTTTGGGAAAGCTTCTGGAAGCTTTCAGCCAAAAAAAATTCTGTCATTTTTTACTTGTTTTTTTCCTTTTTCATTTTTTTAGAATTCGTAAACTTTTCCCCAAATTCTTGAGTATATTTCAAATTCTTGATATTTTTCCCAAATTCATGATTTTTTTTTCAAATTCATGAACTTTTTTGAAATTTGCGACATATTTCAAATTCATGATTTTTTTTCTAAATTTGGTACATTTTCAAATTCTTGATTTTTTTTTCAAATTCTTGAATATTTTCAAATTCATGAAGTTTTTCAAATCCTTCAACTTTGTTCATATTCATGAACATTTTGTTGAATTCATGAACACTTTTTACAACCTTGTGAACTTTTCATTAAATTCATGCACATTTTTGAAATCGTATGATTATTTTAATTTATAAACCACAGTCTATTTTTTTCTCTTTGAACCTGTAGACAGATGCCTATTTCTTTCACGATAGCATACAAATGTAAAAAAAGAGCTAGCGAGCGAGCTTGCTACATGGGATGGCCCATAACGGCTCCCTCAAGCGCTATAGCACTAACCGGTGCATTAGGCCCTGGGAGGAGCTCCCTTTATTATGATCTTAAACCTGGTATGCTATTGCCCTCGTGTCCGATAACAAGTTAAGGGGAGCCCCTATTTATTCTCAAAAAAAAAGGGGAGCCCCTATTTGACACATTATGTGTCGAATAGGCAGCCAATTGCACAGGCGTTGCTCGGGGTGGGCTAACCCATGTAACGACGAACTATAAAGTGCAATTGTTAGCTTTTGTTTTTTTTTGTTTTTTATGTTTTCCTTTGGTGCTTTTGTTATTTATCTTGATTTTCTAGAAAACATGAAATTTATTTATTTTGAGAACGTGAATATATTTTAAAACCTGCGATTTTTTTTTGAAAAATTAGGATTTTCTTTCAAAAATTGGAGAACATTTTTTGCAAAAATGTGATTATGAATATGTTTTGAAAGTTTCGGGAACAATTTTCGAGAAGGATTTTTTTAAGGAACATATTTTTGGAAACATGAACTTTTTTGAAAATGGAAAACTGACTAAAATTTTGGGAACATTTTTGAAAAACGCAAAAAATGAAATAATGTTTCAATATCATTTTCTCAAAATGTGATAATTTTTCAAAAATGTGAACATTTCTTGAAATTATGAATATTTCTAAGCGCAAACACTTCTTAAAATTTTCGAAACATTTTTTGAAAACATGAAAAAAATTAAGTTTCGGGAACATTTTATATAAACATGAACAATTTCTAAATATTTAGGAACATTTTTTGAAATTTTTGAACGTTTTTTTTCATATTCTGAACAAACAAAAAAACCAGTAATAGGAAACCAGAAAAAAGTAAAAGGAAAAATCCAAACCTGAACCTTCTAGAAGATTCCCAAAGCCGGTATAAAATCGACAGGGTTCCCAAAACCGGTAAGAAACCATACAGAATCTTTCAGTTTCTGTTATGAAAACCGTAGTCACCCTTCAATGAGTATGCTACCTAATGGGCTGAAATAGCTGGCCAGCCCATTAGGTAGCATACCCATTAGGATGCATGCCTCCTAAAAAAAGCTATTTAATGCATGCCTCAAATAGCAGTTAGGGCATCTCCAAGGCTGACCCGCAAACCGCCCGCATCCGTCCGGACCGCACTGTCCAGACCGCGTGAGCCATCCAACGCCGACCTGTATCGGTCCGTGAGGCGGTCCGGACGCGATTTCTCCTGTAAACCGGAGACAAAAGTGCGGCAGGTTTGCGGGAGTCCGGACCGATCCCAAGCCCTCTTCTGACCGCCCTGGCCCTCCAAAACCCCTCCTTACTCGCCCGTGCGTGTTCCCGCCCGGCGCCACCTGCCCGCATTCATGTCGCTGTAGAGCGCGCCGCTCAACATTGAAGACGGCTCAGGGCGGACGCGACCTCTCATTGCCTCCGCCGTTGAAGCGGCGCGCCGGCTGAGGGCGCCGCCCGCGACGCGTCTCCGGTGTCCACGCCTGTTCAATACCGGAGACGCGTGACTGGACGGGACAGGAAGGATATCTACCACGCCCGTTCAATGCCGCTGTCCGTCCGTATGCCGCCATTAAGCAGGCTCGTCGGCCGAGAAACCCACTCCGGCGTCCCGCATTGACGCCTGGCCTTACCGGAATCCGCTATTTAAGGGCTGCCAGAACTGGCTATCTCCACAACACAACACATCCGCTCCACATCCTTCTTCTTTCCTCCACATCCGCCATGACCGCCAGGGGGAAAGCACTGTGGGACAGTCTGTCGCCGGCGATGAAGCACGAGGTGGTCGCCCTTGCCGCTGCCTGGTGGAGCCGTCATGCCAGGCGGATCGTGGCCGGCTTGCCGGCCAGCTCGCCCGAGGTCTCTGAAGACGACGACACCACGATGGAGACGGGCTCCGACGACTCCGCCCCGGCTCCCGCGCCCCTGTGCACGCCGGCTTCACCATGGAGCAGGCACAGGCGCACTTCAACGCCGCCATGGTGGAGGTGCAGCCTGCGCCGGCGCCTGTGTCGGCGTTCCAGCAGGTGCAGGAGGAACCGCGGTACAACCTGTTGCTCCTGGAGCAGCACCGGCTGGCGGAGGGCCAGATCTACGGCGAGCGCGCGAGTGAGGAGGCCGTGGCGGCCATGGCCGCCGCGAACTCCAACTTCGTGGCCAAGCAGCGTGCCATCTATGATGTCGTCCGCTCTCAAGCCGCCGCTCGCCAGGAAGCGGCAGTCGCCGTGGCGCAGCTGCAGGTGATCACGGAGGAGAACAACGCCAGCTGCGCCTCCTACGCGCCCCCGACGAACCATCAGCCGTCCCGGTGGGACGAAGACAACGCCGGCGCCACGATTTCCATCGTGGACCTCATGTCCACCGGCGACGGACAGGTCACGGACTCCTCTGAGGATGAGTAGGGCACGGGAGACGGCAGGGCTTGGTGTCCCATGTGGGCTGGTCCGTCTCCCGTGTTCTACTCTTCCTTGCCGGAGACCGCACCTTCACTTCATGGGTCTTATCGCCGGTGGTCATGAAGACGGTGGATGAAGGACGACACGGGCTCGGACGCCGGGCGCCGCCGCCGTGTAGGATAGGTTTAGGGTCGGGCCTTTTTTCTTCTAGATGTTCGAAATCTAATGAAAATACGCCGTGTTTGTATGAAATCCGTCATGTTTATAAGAAATCCGGACGTGTTTGCACGAATTTCATCCGGTTTGTTGAAAATAAGTTTGAAATGTATGCGGTTAGCGTTGGATGGCGTCCTCCCGCGTCCGTGTCCGCGGACTGGTCCCCCCTATCAACAGACGGATGCGGAAGGATTTTTGCGGGTTGCAGTTGGAGATGCCCTTAGGAGGAATGTCTGGCCCGACTACGGTTCTGTTCTGGGATCCTAAAAAAAAGAAAAGACTCCGGTTCTGGGCAGATCCTATTTGGCGCTGCAGGCGCCGGTTTCTTCTGTTTCTGCAAACCGGCGCCTGCAGGCGCGTTAGTTGGGCTCGGCCCATTTGCTGTTTTTTTCTTCTGTCTAAAAGGATCAAAAAACGATGTAACCCAGAATTCGAACCCGCGACCACCTCCTTCGAAGCAAATGACCGTAACCACTAGGCCATCGGATGACTAGTGTTTTCTTTTCTTCGGTTTTTTCTTTTGCCCTTTTCTCATTTTGCTTTTTCCTTTCTATTTTCAAATTCTGTGAACTTTTTTCAAAATCGATGAATTCCTTTTCAATTTCGGTGAACTTTTTTTAGATTCAATGAACTTTTTTCAAAATCGATGAACTTTTTTCAAATCCGATGAACTTTTTTCCAAATCTGATGAACTTTTTTCAGATTCGATGAACTTTTGTCAGAATCGATGAACTTTTTTTCAGATCCGGTGAACTTTTTTCAAATTCGATGAACTTTTTTTCAAATTCGGTGAACTTTAAAAAAAATCGTGAACTTTTATTCAAAATCCGATGAACTTTTTTCAGATTTGATGAACTTTTTTTCTGATCCGATGAACTTTTTTCAAATTTGATGAACTTTTTTTCAAATTCGGTGAACTTTTTAAAAAAATCGTCAACTTTTTATTCAAAATCCATGAACATTTTTGAATTCACAAACTTTTTCATTTTTTGCGAATTTTTCGTTTTTAAAATTTGTAAGAAAACACAGACTTACTGTCGAACGAAAGAAAACGGTCGAAGGAAAGAAACGATGCCAATGGGCCAGCTTCGAAAACGGCCCACGAAAGAAGCGTGCAGGCGCCAAGTCCCTTAATCGGCGCTGAAGGCGCCGACTGGAGTTCCCCCGGTTCTGTGTTTCCGGGCTCCTCTCCTAGCCGTATAATCAGCAACTCAAATGTAAAGCTGGTATTAAATTTCAGTTTCAGCCCGTGTTTGCTTTTTCTGACGATGAATTTTTTGCGTGTGCATGTAAAGAAGGAATATGTTCTCAAAGAAGAATATGTATGTGTAGAAGTAGAACGATGCGAGATTTAAATAATATTTGTATCTATATATCGCTTGAAACGATATATCTGCCGTCTGGGAACGACTAGCTTATTACATCAAGAACGATCGATCAAAACTGGACTATTATCCCGCTAGCTGGTTGGTCTCACCGCCTAGTTGGCCGGGCTGAAGAAGATGAGACGGCGGGTGATGCTCCTCTTCTCCTCGATCAGCACAGCCCCGTACTTGCCGTGCTTGCCGTCGCGGTTGAGCGCGTCGATGATGAGGCGATACCTCACGCCGGCATCTTCCCGCTCGTCGCCGCCCGTCACCTTGCTGAACTTGATCCCGTCGTTGGCCTGTTTCAGGTGTTCCGCCACCGCCCACTCGCCTAGCTCCTGGATGTGCGGGCTGTTGATGTCTTCGATCGGAGACCAGCCTCCCGCGGCAGACGTGGCAAGGGGGTAGACCACGGCAACGACAGCAACAACAACGAGGAGGAGGGTGCAGGTTCTCATGGCCGACGGTTTCGTTGTCACCTACGAGCTTGTTGGATCGGTGGATGTGGTTTTGCAGCTTTGATCGGATCGGTCGAGGTGGTCGCTGCTGTGATGGCCAAAGGGGAGCCAAGTGTGGGCAGCTAAATAGGCCATTGGGAGGCAGAAATTAATTGTATACGGTTTGGTAGCAATTAATTGATGAATTATAATTTGGTAAGTATCAATGAAATGATGAATATAATCCCTTTTTAGACCAAAATCAATAATCTCATTTTTTTTGGGGTCAAAATAATCATTGTCACTTTTTTAGACCAAAATGAACATCATCACTACCCTAGTGCATTGGTAATTACTGTATGGAACTGGGCTCACTAAATCTTGTACACCAGCTGAATAAAATTTATTCCCTAAAAAAAAGCTGAATAAAATTTATGATATTTCAGTGACCCATTTGATTTGCATGATATATGTGTAAGTTTAGTTCCATGTTGTTGTTGAGTAGAAGAAACACCAACATATAAGGTGAGATGTTTTACTACTCATTGTACATGTGAAAAGAGATCAAAAACATGCGCTTTCACTCCCTCACTCACTTCACGCCTGATCAAGCTCACTCACTTCACACCTGAATCAAGTTCGAGATCGAGCTAATGTTATGTGCCCTATTGGAAGAAGACTCGCTCAAGTTTGACTACATTCTCGATGTTCGGTTGTCTGCTTGTCTGCTTCCTCTACTATGGACGACCACCTCATCTTCATCATCATGGCCGACTCTGACGAACTCATATGTTATGAGCCTCTCTCTGTGGACATTTTCCTTTGGTCAATAAGTAAATATGCTAGATCACTGTCGCTTGATACGTCTCCAACGTATCTATAATTTATGAAGTATTCATGTCATGTTTATTATAGTTTTGTATGATTTTGGTGCACTTTTATATGGCTTTTATATGATTTTCATGGACTAACATATTGACTTAGTGCCCAGTGCCAGTTGCTGTTTTCTGCTTGTTTTTGGTTTTCCAGAAAATCCATATCAAATGAAGTCCAAATGCAGCGAAACTTTTTGACGATTTTTTCTGAAACATAAGAGACACTAGAAGCTTCGGGAGGTGGCCAGAAGACCCACAGGGGCCCCACGCGCCACCAGGGCGCGTCTTCGCGTGATTCCAACGCCAAAAAAATCATATATATTCAGAAACCCCCGAAAGTTAACCTAGATGAGTTTTTACGCCGCCACAAGCCTCTGTACCTCCACGATCTCATCTACAGCCCTTTTCCGGCACCCTGCCGGAGGGGGGAAAGCATCACCGGAGGCCATCTTCATCATCCCGGCGGTCTCCATGACGAGGAGGGAGTAGTTCACCCTTGGGGCTGAGGGTTTGTACCAGTAGCTATGTGTTTGATCTCTCTCTCTCTCTCGTGTTCTTGATATGGCACGACCTTGATGTATCGCAAGCTTTGTTAATATAGTTGGATCATATGGTGTTTCTTCCCTCTCTACCTTTGTTGTGATTAATCGAATCTTTTCCCTTTGAGATTTCGTTATTGTCGGATTGAATATTCAGATTTGGGAACACTTGATGTATGTCTTGCATATGAATACCCATGGTGACAATGGGGTATTATATTGATTCACTTGATGTATGTTTTGGCACTCAACTCGCGGATTCCCGAGGTGACATTGGGGTAATCTAAGCATAGGGGTTGATGCACGTTTTCATTATCTTTTCTCCGATAGAAACTTTGGGGTGCTCCTTGGAGTTCTTTGTGTGGATTGAATATTATGATTATGAACTTATTTGATGCATATCATATAATGAACTCACGGATACTTGTGGTGACATTGGAGTATCTAGGTGACATTAGAGTTGGTTGATGTGTATCATATGGTGTTATTTTAGTACGAACTCTAGGGCTATTTGTGACACTTATAGGAATGGCTCAATAGATCGATCGGAAAGGATAACTTTAAGGTGGTTTCGTACCCTACAAACAATTTCTATCTTATGTTCTCCGCTAATAGGAACTTGGGAGTGATTCTTTATCGCACGTTGAGGGATGGTTATATGATCCAATTATGTTAGCATTGTTGAGAGATTGCACTAGCAAAAGTATGAACCCTAGGCCTTGTTTTTAAGCATTGCAATACCGTTTGTGCTCACTTTTGTTACTTGCTACCTTGCTATTTTTATATTTTCAGATTATAAAAACCTATATCTACTATCCATACTACACTTTTATCACCATCTCTTCGCCGAACTAGTGCACCTATACAATTTACCATTGTATTGGGTGTGTTGGGGACACAAGAGATTTCTTGTATTTGGTTGCAGGGTTGTTTGAGAGATACCATCTTCAACCTACGCCTCCCACGGATTGATAAACCTTAGGTCATCCACTTGAGGGAAAATTGCTACTGTCCTACAAAACTCTGCGCTTGGAGGCCCAACACGGGTCTACAAGAATAAGTTGTGTAGTAGACATCATCGCTACACCTACAAGCATGATGATGTGTCATCATCTCACATCAACACACATCATCTAATTCGGTGGCTTTACCAAGCCGCCCAACGGCAAGCCGAGAGCACCAAACGGTCTATCAGACCCTCAACACGCACCGCATGTGCATGCTCTTGAATCAGCCGCCACCATCTTCTGTCGTCCCACCTTCAGGAGTGATCTACGCATTCACCTTGCCCAGGCCATTCTGTCGTCGACGCCATATAGCACCACCATCCCACGCGCATCCATCAACACCCGTCCGTCGCCGAGACTCCGCTGCGCCACGTCGTCAAGACCCATCGTCGTCACTGCGATAGATGCAACACCGCTCCTCCTTCTGTCCCCTCCAGCCAGCACCTGCTCTAAAACGATGCCCCCAAGAGGGAGACAGCCCCACTGGCACTGCTATCGTCTGATCCGGAAGACCCAGATCTAGGGTTTCCCAGAATCAGCTGGAACAAGGTGCTGATGATTGCAACCGACGATGCCTTCGACAAGGAGACGACACCCAAGACGTCACAATCATCCGCCATGACCGGAGTCGACACGGTTTTCACCGACATTCGCGCCACTTCGAACCAGCAGCTGACCGGATCTACGTCGAGCCGCGTTGTGACGGCACGCGCAGCCGCCGGTACGCCGGCAGGGAACCAGCATCCCTCGCCGACCCCACTATGCGCCGCTAGCCGGCCACGGGCCACACCAACGACGGATCTGGGTGGGGACCAGATCCACGGCACACCGCCGCGGTCCTCCATCGCCAGAGAAGAACGCGATCTCCCGCGGGCTATGTGTCACACCCTGATTTTTGGCCCTTTCTTTTTCTTTTGGTTTTCTTTAGATTTTATATTGGAGTTCCTTTTCTGTGGCTCTGTGGTCTTGAAACCTGGGAAGATCATCTCTTCTTCCTCTCCCAAGTGGCTTGTCACTCTCAAATCCTTCCCAAGATCATGTCATTTCCATCTTAGTCCAACCCCAATCTTTATTTCTTGGAAATATTCCTTTTTCTATTAAAGGAATAATCCTGTTTGCCCTGGGTTGTGAAGCAACCCATATTTCTGTCTTCCCCAAAATTCTCATAAATCCTTTGACTCATATGGACCTTGGATATGTAAAACTATTCAAGATTTAATGCTCATGGTGAGCACATCATCCAATCTTTGTTTCTGGTCATATTTTTCAAATTGTGAAGCAACTATAATTTATATGGCTTCATAATTTCTGAAATTTTACCAGAACCTTCTACCACCTATATAACTTCTCTCCACCAAATTTGGGCTTATTTTATCTACCAATTATTTCTCAAGAATTTCCCCAAGTTTTTGTCCAGAGGAAAGCATTGTGAAGGAAGTACCATTTTTATTTATCCAAATGGTATGCAATTTTTACAGTGCCTTCATATGCCCAAATGATCCTCCTCCGCCAAATTTCAGCTCAATCCAATCATCTATGTGAGCACAGCTTCAACTTTCACATTTCTGCCCAGTGTGGTACTTTGCAAAGCAAGTGCCACCTAGACCTCTCCACTTGAGCTGATATTTTTCCAAAATGATTACCTTAGTGAGTTATCAACCCCAGCCAAAGATCAACATCTATCCCCAAGTGTGTCTCCCCCAGTTCACCACAAACACTTTGCTGGCAGGAGCTACAGTTGATGCTACCCATCAGCACAAAGTCGCTTTAATCGAACCAAGCCCATAGTGGTGCTCCAGCAAGTAGGGTCCACGCGGTAGACATCTTTCCCCAGGTCAGAGTGTACCGCGTGCGCCTGTTCACGCGGTGACCATGCGTCCGGCATGCCCTTACGCGTGCTCTGGACATTGGGGCCCTCGGCCTCCGTCCCTTCGTCGAGCTCGCGCCACCGGAGCATGTCCAGCAGCTCCGCAGAGGCCACGCGCTCGCTCCCCAGTCCTTTCCCCCTCCTCTTTCTTCCTCCTCACTCCACGGCAGCCCTGCCCGTGCTCTGTCCGCCGCTCCCACCACCATGGCCGGTCGGCCACGCCTCTCCCGAGCCTTCTCGAGCACGCCCGAGCCCTCTCCACTCCCCCGTGAACCCTCTAGACAACTCTTCCCTCCTCCTCCGAGTGTCCTCCGAGCTCCGACGCGCGACACAGGCGTCGCCGCGCCCATGACTTCGCCCCGGCTATAAATATCCATCCCCGAGCCTCTCCGAGCTCACAAGCCTCCTCTCCACTCTCCTAGCAACCCCCTGCCTCCTCAATTTGGCTTGAGGAGCCCCCTTCGCTCTCCATGGCCGCCATGCCTGCCGTCGGCCTCCGCCTAAATCCGAGCTATGCCGAGCCCCTCCTTCCTTCTCTTCCTCGCCAGAGGAACCCCCTGGCAATGGTGGAGTTCCTCCGCTCTTCCCCTCCTCCTACGGTGCCCCGTAGCACCGTGCCCGACCTCGCCCGAAGCTTTCGTCCGCCGGCGTCGAAGCTGCCGTCGCCTCAGTCCACCCCGGTGGCTGTGGCCTACACCATCGGATGCAGCTCCTCTTGCCGAGCTCATCCATAGGCCGAGCACCGCGGGAGACGGCCGGAGTCTCCGGCAATAACCGTAACTCCGATTCAGGTGATTCAAATGAACAGGGTTTTGTTTGTTTTCTGCCTAACGAACGAACGGCCGTATCTCCATAACCGTAACTCCGATTCAGGTGATTCAAAAGCCCACGTTCTCTATTAGTCGAGCCCGTTCTGATGGTACCATTTTCACGATGTTGTCACATTCTGAAAATGACCATTTTGCCCCTGCCCTTTAATCAGCTCCGCCGAGAGAGAAACATTTCCGGCAAATCTTTCCACGAACTCATCGCACTTCTTCCCGATGATTTCATCAACCCCAGGCAAGCCACAACAGCCACTTGCATGATGGCATTGCAATAGCCATGGTTTTCACTTGAATGATTGAATAATTGTGTGCTCATGCAATCATTTTGTAATGCTATGTAAATGCTTGTGAATCCATGCTAATTCTTATGCCATGTTCATTTGCATCTAGTTAGTTAAATGATTATTTGCTAATGTTATTATTCTCATGTTCAATTCTTGTAATCATTTCCTATGCTAGTGATAATGATATGCTCATATGAATAGTAGTGTTTGTTATGAATATACTTGTGAAATGCATATTCATCTCCATGCCATGCTCATTTGCATCCATTAGACTAAATGATTTATCGTTGTCGATGTTAAGATTCATATGCTAAATGTTTACGTTACCCATCCATGCTAATGTTGATATTATGCTCATATGCATTGGCATCTCATCATATTATTTTGCTATGGCTCAGCTCATCACCATTCAAGTTAAACCTGACGTTAAATGAACTTGAACAAATCTGTTGGCTGAGTCATAGTGCCACCGAATCGAGCTCACCAGTGCAGCCACACTTGACTGGATGGGGAGGCCCTAATCCGGTCTACTGTCATGCCTCTCGCCTGTACCTCCAACTAGGGAATGTTATGTGTGCGCGCTACCCTGATTAGGTAGGCGGCCATACCCTTGTGTGCCCGAGTTGTGTAGTACCCGGGGGTCCCCGTTTGGGATAGTTTTGTTTGGCCACAAAGGTGGCGGATGTCACGTGGTGACATCGGGGCCACCCATGACATAGCCCAAAGGGGAGTTTGTCAGAGTGGACGGGAGAGTGTCATGCAATAGATTGGTTTTGTTGGAACGTCGTTGGTCCACCCGAATGGGAGCATGTACTAAAGTACCAGGCCATGAGTTCCATAGTGTGGGTATAGTGTACTAACCTCTGCAGAGTGTATAATCTATCGATAGCCGCGTCCTTGGTCATGGACACAGTTCATAGTAGGTCACACTATGGGTCAACAGTAATAATAATCTGGATAATAAACAACCCCGGTTCCATGTGGTATGAAGTTGGTTGATCTTTATGTGGTCATGCGATGATCACGGATAAAGATCGAGCTCCTGGTGGTCATGTGATGATCACGATGGTATCATTGATACCGATGTTGGTTGATCATGAGGTGATCGTGTGATGATCACGACGGTAAGTAAGATGGATACCTATGGTGGTTATGAGATAACCTCCGAGATGAGTAAGTTGGTCCATGAGACCTTAAACGTCGACTCCCTCTCATGCTAGCGCTAGTATCATCATGTTCATATCATGATTAACATGTACATGCCATGTTCACTCTCATGATGTTCTAGTAGTATCACGTTCATCATCAATAATTAACCTATAAATGCCATGTTGTTGTTTGTCTTGATTGCTTTGGTTGTTGTGAGCTGTCATGCCAGGTTGCAGGTAATGCCGTGATTGATTGCTTGTCGAGGAACCCGAGTTTGCGAGCTAGGATGTGTCCCAGCCAGAGTCCCTGCGGAGTGGAGTTCATCACCGTCGTTGTTGTTCCGCTGCTAGAAGCTATCCCGCTGCTACAAGTTGTTCCGCTGCTAGCATAGAGCTACCTTAGCAGGCGTAGTGTCGCCGTGCCGATGTAATCCTGTGTAATACCCGAACCCTTGTACCCAATTATTTGTAATAAAGAGTTGTTCTGTTCTATGCCAAGCAGTGTCGTATTCCAGAAGATTTGATCTCTGGGCTGGAATACGGGGTGTTCCAGTTCCTTTGAGCCGGGTGCCACAGGCTTTGGTATCAGAGCAGGTTTGGCTATAGGACGCCCTAGTCTGCATGAGCGTTAGAAACCGGTAGTGTAGAGTCTAGTCGGTTTTGCTGCACTTGGTTGTTGCATTTGTTTGCTGCATAGTATGCATATAGACTTACCATCTTGTCACTAACGGTTGATCTTGTGAGTGTAGGTGGCATCGGTTTCGATCCACTACATGCACCCTCCAGCTTTGCATACCTGCTTTTCGGTGTTTGGCGTCATCTCTGTCCCAGCAGAGTGATGTCGAGGTACCAAGTGGTGTGGAACACTTGTAGGATTGATGCTCAGGTATCGCGCCAATGTCTTTCCGCCAGCCACACCTATCGTTTCGGTGATAGACATGATTCTACCCCGGATCTTGCCATTCAACCCGCCTCTTTGGCAACCCTTACTGATCTTTGTTATTAGGAAAGGGCAATGCCAGCAGACCCTTCTTTCCACCACTATCCTATCATATCACCCATTCCTCGGACGAGTATGGTTCCCTTTCGTCCGCTTGATGATGATGTGGCCGTGACATCCGTGTCACCCTACATGATCACCAAGTATGTCCTCACCTCTAAACCCATCTAGATGCAACCGGTGTTAATCCAGCGTTTGGTGTAGCTCCGTTTACACCAACCCCTCCACACGTGGATCCACTTTTGTGCACACCGTCACAGCATGTTAGACCGTAGTACCAGAGTTCTTACGAGATTTGTGTGCTTAAGTAGGCATGCATATTGTTGTGAATAGCAGTAAAATGTGATGTTGCTTGTGTGTGACCTTGATGCCTGTTGTGTGCTTCTGTTCAGTCGTTTCTTTTGCTTCTTTCTTTGGGCCTTCGGTGTTACCTTATTTCCCCTTATGAAAGTTGCTCATCAACCTGTCATGGACTCGAAGAATCAATGAGGATTTCAAATATTTGGAAGCTCAGCTAAACAGTCTGGAATTCTCAGTACACTGCATTGTATTGTATTGGGAATACCTGGTTTGAAAACGAATGGCATTCTAGATTGATTATCAGCATCAAGTCTACCTCAGTGTGCAACCATTACAACCGTAATGGACCAGCAGGAAGATAATTGGTGTGCAAGGACAACCGTATATTTCGAGACAAAGCAGGAATATCAAGGGTATATATATATGGCATTCAGTCTGCATATCACAGAGAGAAGCTTCTGGGGTAAGCAACCCAGTCTTCCTCCGCACGCTACCGGAGAAGCTTACGACACAAGGTTCCTCAGTACAACATATGGATAGCTTCCAGTGTAAGATACTCAGTCTTCTTCGGTAAGCTACCATAGAAAGCTTCCGGCATAAGGCACCGAATCTTCCCCAGTAAGCAACTGGAGGAAGAGCTTCTGAAGTATGATACCCAGCCGTCTTCAGCACACTATCTGGGAAAAGCTTCGAGCGTAAGATATCCAACATTCCTCAGCACGATACTCTTGATAGCTTCCAACACAAGCTATCCAATATTCGTCAGTACGGCGCTACAAACAGTTGACAACATTGGTACAATTAATTACATAGTGAGTTGGCAGTGTATCTCAAGAGTCAAGCCCACACCTGTTTGGTCAGAAACACGAGCTAGTCAGGACACAAGTGTCTGCCTCAGGGATCAAATGCTCAGCTACACATACTTCCATATATATTGTGAGCATGCTGCCAAGGTCATGCAAGTCACCTGTACGATGATGCAAGCATGGTGAGAATCCGACAACCACATGAGTTATGTAAGAGGAAGAAAGCCAGCTATACACCTCAGTGTGATGCAAGGACCAACAAGCTATGAAGCAAGACAACATTGGGACAACAATCTTGGCAGTAGTTATCAAGGCCAGTTTCCTCACATCCGACAAAGTGATATCATTGACCCTTTGCACTATCTTGCATGATTGACGACAACCATGAGCTTCATACAAGAACATGTGAACCTGGTATATATCCTATGGCACGAGACATGAACAAGGATAGGGTATGATTATCGGAATATTGCACTTGACAGCACCTGTGGTCACACGAAGAATTTATATGGCCAAGCTCTTTCGGCAAGAGATTCAGAAAAATAGAACAATAATGAAGGAGCAAGACCGGCAATACATGTATGATAAATGTTGCATGAACAACATGGTACGGATACCCAACACAGTCCGATTCCGTATTGATCACCATGAATATACACCCAAGGGGTCTACTCTGTTTGTAAGGACTTCATATCTAGGTAACCCGCTTGTCCAACTGTATATGCTCAGAATTGTCAGTATCGAATATCCACGTCTGTCATGTCAGACCAAAGGCCAGCTCAGTAGTTTGACTCCAGTGACCGTGTTAAAGCATCACCCGACCTATGGGTACACCGACAGAACAAGAAATCTAAATACTGAACAACTAGCTCAGATCATGTGTCCTCACATATGGTACCCAGTGAAATGATAGTCTGTCATGAACAAGATTTTTCCGCCAGAACCACCGTCAGTCGAGTCTCTGGATGCTATTGTTATAAGGCCATACTCCTTCATACTGGTCACGACAGGCGACAGTCGAATCTTTCGAGTTTGATACTCAAGGCAATGGAGCCAGTTCAAAATGATTTGGAACTCCCAACAAGTAATCAGATTCCGACAAGGGAACGGTCATGATTCTCAGCACTGTCTTGAACCCGGAGGACATGCATCTACTTGAGTAACCCGATGCAAGGATTAAAAGGTTTCGTGTCCATCGAGGAAATTCGTTCACAACTCCCTTGAACACTATCGGTGCTGGATAGAAGAATGTCATGTCAAGTGGAAATCACCCCCGGACTTGCGGAAAGAGCACATATTCCAGTCATGATAACATATCAGATGAGCCAGCAGATATGACAGAATTGGAGTCGGCGTAAGGATGAACATAAGAGGGAAGATCTCTCAGAATTTTGGGTATGGTGAAGCAAACCACCCCTGAGCAATGTAATCAGATCGTATGAAATTCAGTGGGAACAATTTATAAAGGAAAAGGATACCCGAGTTGGAAACGGTTTCCTTAAGTCAGAATATTCATACTTGTTCCCTGAGCAACCAAATCTCGAGGACGATATTTTTGTAAGGGGGGTACGTTTGTGACAGCCTGATTTTTGGCCCTTTCTTTTTCTTTTGGTTTTCTTTGGAATTTATTTTGGAGTTGTTTTTCTGTGGCTCAGTGGTCTTGAAACCTGGGAAGATCATCTTCCTCTCCCAAGTGGCTTGTCACTCTCAAATCCTTCCCAAGATCATGTCATTTCCATCTTAGTCCAACCCCAATCTTTATTCTTGGAAATATACCTTTTTCTATTAAAGGAATAATCCTGTTTGCCCAGGGTTGTGAAGCAACCCATATTTCTGTCTTCCCCAATATTCCCAAAAAAATTCTCATAAATCCTTTGACTCATATGGACCTTGGATATGTAAAAATATTCAATATTTCATGCTCATGGTGAGCACATCATCCAATCTTTGCTTCTGGTCATATTTTCAAATTGTGAAGCAACTATAATTTATATTGCTTCATATTTTGTGAAATTTTACCAGAACCTTCTACCACCTATATAACTTCTCTCCACCAAATTTGGGCTTATTTTATCTACCAATTATTTCTCAAGAATTTCCCCAAGTTTCTGTCTAGAGGAAGTTTCCCTCGGCCTCCGTCCCTTCGTAGAGATCGCGCCACTGGAGCATGTCCAGCAGCTCCGCACAGGCCACGCGCTCGCTCCCCAGTCCTTTCTCCCTCCTCTTTCTTCCTCCTCACTCCAAGGCAGACCTGCCTGCGCTCTGTCCGCCGCCCCCACCACCATGGCCAGTCGGCCACGCCTCTCCCGAGCCTTCTCGAGCACGCCCGAGCCCTCTCCACTCCCCCGTGAACCCTCTGGACAACTCTCCCCTCCTCCTTCGCGTGTCCTCTGAGCTCCGGCGCGCGGCACACGCGTCACTATGCCCACGACTTCGCCCCGGCTATAAATATCCATCCCCGAGCCTCTCCGAGCTCACCAGCCTCCTCTCCACTCTCCTAGCAACCCCCCTGCCTCCTTGCTACTTGTAGATTGCGTTGGTATTTCCCCGAAGAGGAGAGGATGATGTTGTATAGTAGAGATAAGTATTTCCCTCAGTTAAGAACCAAGGTTATCAATCTAGTAGGAGAACCAAGCAAAATTCCGTTAAGTGCACCTGCACACACAAAAGCAAACACTTGCACCCAACGCAAATAAGAGGGTTGTCAATCCTCTTAGCGGTTATTTGCAAGGATTAAATCTTATAGAGATAAATAGATAAACTAAAATTCTAAATAAAATAAAGGTAAATAAATTGCATCAAGGTATTTTTTGGTTTTTTATATATGATAAAGTAGACCCGGGGGCCATAGTTTTCACTAGAGGCTTCTCTCTCGAACACATAGCATACGGTGGGTAGACAAATTACTGTTGGGGAATTGATAGAAAAGCAAATAATTATGATGGATTCATGGCAATGATCATGTATATAGGCATCACGTCCGAGACAAGTAGACCGACTCCTGCCTGCATCTGATGACCCACAAGTATAGGGGATCAATCGTAGTCCTTTCGATAAGTAAGAGTGTCGAACCCAACGAGGAGCAGAAGGAAAAGACAAGCGGTTTTCAGCAAGGTATTCTCTGCAAGTACTAAAAGTAGCGGTAACGGATAGTTTTGATAGCAAGATAATTCGTAACAAGTAACAAGTATAATAAAGTGTAGCAAGGTGGCCCAATCCTTGTTGTAGCAAAGGAGAAGCCGGAACGAACTCGTATAATAAGCAAAGCGTTCTCGAGGACACATGGGAATTTCATCTAGTCATTTTCATCATGTTTGTTTGATTCGCATTCGCTACTTTGATAATTTGATATGTGAGTGGACCGGTGCTTGGGTGCTGTTCTTACTTGAACAAGTCTCCCACTTATGATTACCCCCTCTCGCAAGCATCCGCAACTACGAAAGAAGAATTAAGATAACTCTAACCATAGCATGAAACATATGGATCCAAATCAGCCCCTTACGGAATAGCGCATAAACTAGGGTTTAAGCTTCTGTCACTCTAGCAACCCATCATCTAATTACTACTCCACAATGCCTTCCCTTAGGCCCAAAGATGGTCAAGTGTCATGTAGTCGATGTTCACACGACACCACTAAACGAAGCACAACATACATAGCATCAAAATATCAAACGAATACCAAATTCACATGATTACTTATGACAAGACTTCTCCCATGTCCTCAAGAACAAAAGTAACTACTCACAAATCATATTCATGTTCAAGATCAGAGGGGTATTGAATAGCATTAAGGATCTAAACATATAATCTTCCACCAAATAAACCAACTAGCATCAACTACAAGATGTAATCAACACTACTAGCAACCCACAGGTACCAATCTGAGGTTTTGAGACAAAGATTGAACACAAGAGATGAACTAGGGTTTGAGATGAGATGGTGCTGGTGAAGATGTTGATGAAGATTGGTCCTCCCACGATGAGAGGATCGTTGGTGATGTCGATGGCTTTGATTTCCCCCTCCCGGAGGGAAGTATCCCCGGCGGAATCGCTCCGTCGGAGAGCAAAATAGCTCCTGCCCAGGTTCCGCCTCGAGACGGCGGCGCTTCATCCCGAAAGTCTTCTTCTGATTTTTTCTAGGGAAAATGACTTCATATAGCAGAAGGAGGGGGCCAGAGGCCTGCCAGGGGCCTCACAAGCTAGGGGGCGCGCCTAGGGGGGCAGGGCGTGCCCCCCAGGCTTGTGGCTTCCTGGAGGGCCCCCTTCTGTTGATTCTTTCGCTAGTATTTTTTATATATTCCAAAATAATTCTTCGTAAATTTTCAGGTCATTTGGAGCAGTGCATAATAGTTGTCTCTGTTTCACCCCTTTCAGGTCCAGAATTCCAGCTGTAACACCCCAAAAATTGGGTTATCAATTTTTGTGTTATTCTTTTCCAAGTTTCTTTTTCAAAATCTTCTTCCGGAGTTTGCTGGATGATTAGGTGAATCTAGGTAATTTTCAACTTTTCAGAGCCTTGTCCATGTCTTTGATGCTGGCCAAGACTCCATCGTCAGCATCCCAAAACCCATCCGAACCCTAATTCCAGAATTTGGAATTTGAAATCCTGCCTTTGTTATTACAAAGGAGCCATCATTTCCTTTGCTCTGTTGATCCTCCAAAAATTCCCAGAGATCTTCCTACACTTATAAACCCTGGATGTGCAAAAATATTGCCAAGTCATATGCAATATTTTTAATCTGGGAATAATTTCTTTTCCCTGCCTTTCTGAGGAATTAAATCCAGAAGGATAGTTAGACATCTCTGAATTTCAAGAAAATTTGTGGAGATGATCCTTGTGACTATCTCAAGCTCTGGTAAAAATATTGGTCAAATTTAAAAAAGGGAAATTTACTTTTTCCTTGACAAGGCCAATATTGCCTCTCTGCCACTTTTCAAGGGAACTACCTTTTTGATACCACAGAAAATTCCCAAATAATTTGTGGAGTTTCTCATTGCTATCTTTTCACCATTTCCATCCAAACCCCATGTTCCACAGTTCAAATTTTGAGCACATGATCCAATGCAAGTTTCTGCCTTGTCTGAAACTTTGTGAAGGAACTGCTTGATTCCTTGATCCAATTGAGCTGAAATTTTGCAGGGTAGTTCATATTGATATATTACTACTGCAAACCAAAAATCAGCTCAATTCACCAATCTAATTTTTGCCCTAGGATTTTCTCAAGCTTCTGTTCAGAATCTAGCTTTGTGAAGGTGGTACCTTCATAGAGCATCCTATTGAGCTGCCATTTTACGAGATCATTCTCTAGACTAAATCATTGGTCTCCACCAAATTTGGGCTATTTCCATCTAGCCCTTTTTCCCCAGCACCCTCCTTTTTAGTTCTGGCCAGTTGGACACTTTGTAAAGGAAGTACCAACTAGCCTCATCTCTTTGAGCTGAGATTTTGGCACAATGATCACCTTAGTAGATCATTACACTCCTGCAAATTCTAGGCCCAATAGATCTGTGCATTGCTCTAAACTTCTATCAAACACCTTGCTGCTGCTTAGGCTTTATGCATTCTGTGGTCACATCATGGGCCATGGGTATTGGTTCTTTGTGCCGAGCAGCTACTAGGGGAGTGCCTAACTCGCCAGACAAGCCTGGGCCATCCAGTACGCGTGGCAATGCTGTAGTCACACGGTGACCACGCGTAGAGCATGCGCGTTGCCTGCAAAACGTGTGCACTGTGCTCTGGACCCACGGGAGGCCCCTCCTCGGCCGCCCAGCGTGCCACGAGCTTGTTCGCGTCGCATGTGCCCCTGCAGTCCCCGTCCCCTAGCCCCTGGCCGCGCGTGCCGACGCCGTGTTCTCCACCGGAGCGCCGCCACGTTGCCAAGCCGCGTTGCCAGCTCCTCCCCCTTCCCGAGCCTTCCCCGCGGCTTCTTAGGCGTGTCCCTGAGCCCCCTCGCAGTGAGCAACCTCTCCTCGAGCCCCGGAGCTCCCCTTTCCCAGCCATTGCCGGAGATGGCCGCCACCGATCCCCTCGGCCTGTCCCTGCCCGCGGCCCTCCCTCTCTCTTCTGTCCGAGGCTGGCGCACCCCCAGGAGCTCGCGAAGCCGCCGCCATCCCCGTTTTCCTCCGGGGAGCCCTGCCGGCGCCCCCTTTCTCTGCCGTGCTCCGGCCGTGGCACCCGAGCCGCGGCGCCGGCGCTGCAGGACGCCCCGAGCGACCCCGCGGCCACCGAAGAGCGCGCCGTGGAGCGGCGGATCTTCTACGCGTCTCGGGCGGCCCTCCCGCGTGGCGAGGCGAGGGCTACGCCGGCGGCCGCAGCCCTCCTCTTCCCGGCATCGGGAGGAAGAAGAGGACAGGGAGGAGAGAGAAGGAGATGAGGTGGGTCCCGCCTGTAAGCGACCGCGACCCCGGGCCCAGCTGCATAAGTGGAGACGCATTCCGTTGAGTATGCCTTTCACCGGCGAAGGCGTATTCTGCCACAGCTTCGCGCAAAAATGCGCTTTCATTGTTCTGAAGGCGCACTCCTGATTATACGCCTTCAGCCCAGCTCGCCGCCGAACCAGTTAATTTGCGGGCGTTTGCCCGTTAAGGATAGAAACGGCCAGATTTTGTCTGTTTTCTGCCTAACGAACGAACGGCCATATTTTCGCGACCGTAACTCCGATTGAGGTAATTCCTAAGCCCACGTTCTCAGTTCGTCGAGCCCGTTCCGATGGTGTCATTTTCATAATGTTGCCACATGTTGAAAAGGCCATCTTTGCCCTTCCTCGAATCCAGGTCCTTCCCGAGAGCACCGGTTCCGACGTCTCTTATCCAGTGGATCGTCACATTTCCATCCGGTGTATTTGTCCACCCCAAGGCAAGCCAACCTCTTATCATGAGCACCAGACTTGCATGTTGACTTTGCTTGAACCCTGTGCGGGTGTAAGCTGCAGTGTATTCACATGATGTTTCCATCTCCAATTTGTGCTATATGTTAGTATTGCTTGCTATGTCATGCTATGACCGGACTTCATACTATCTTTTGCCAAGTTAGCAATAATACTTTTCTCGATAATATCATGTTAATATTGTGCCTGTATCTCATACCATGTTTGTCAATGCTATTGTGATCCTGTCATACTATATCGGTATCATGCTATTGCCATGCTTCATATGTCATATATGCTATTCACTTAAGAAGTTTAGTAAATATGTTTATTAATGCATTCATGATATTCATGCTCATAAACATTGATGATATTGTAAGATAATGGTGATGACAAGAGCCTGTCTTAATAAAACAACCGCCTCCATCGGCTGGATCGTGTCATAGTGCCACCGAATCGAGCTCACCAGTGCAGCCACACTTGCCTGGATTGGGAGGCCCTAATTCGGTCTATTGTCATGCCTCTCGCCGGTACCTCCAACCAGGGAAGGTTATGTGTGCGTGCTACCCTAGCCCGGTGGGCGGCAATAAGCTTGTGTACCCAGTTTTGGTATTGAGCTCAGGTCCCCGTTTGGGACGGTTTTGTTTGGCCACGACGGTGGCGGTGTGTCACTCGGTGACACGGGTTAACCCATGACATAGCCCAAAGGGGAGTTTGTCGGAGTGGCCGGGAGAGTGTCATGCAATAGATTGGTTTTGTCGGAATGTCGTTGGTCCACCCGAATGGGAGCACGAGGCCATGAGTTCCGTGGTGTGGGTACAGTGTACTAACCTCTGTAGAGTGTATAATCTATCGATAGCCGCGTCCTCGGTTATGGACACAGTTCGTACTAGGTCACACTATCTGCTCTTTGTCGACATGGAGGAAAACCTGTTATAATAAACTTGTTAAAGAATGTGCTACATAGTAAATGTGGTAACTTGGACTATGAGATAGTTGTGAGTAATCACCATGTTATTCTGACATGATCACGAGATGAGATCTCGGTGAATCATGAGTTAGCCCAGTAGGGCAGTGGCAGTAAAACTGATTAATGAACAATATATTATTTTAACTGTTCATGGGAGGTAAGAGTAGTTTACTTTCCAGCTTAGTTTATCTTGTAGATACAACTATGCCATGCCATGATATTCCATTTTATGCCTTGCTATGCCATGCTATGCCATGATATGCTATGATATGCCATGATATGCTTTGATTTGTTCGATCCATTTTACTTGCTAGCATCATGCCATGCTTATCATTTGCCATGGAATAAATTTATGTATGAGCATAGGGCTTGCTTTGTCATCTGTTTGTTTGGATGCTATGTATTTGGTTGTCTTGCGAGTACATTCAAAGTACTCACCTGGCCTTGCACGTGGCCAGATGCAGGAGAAGACTTGTCATGCTAGACCGTAACCATGCCAGTCCTGTGAGTTGTGGAGCCCAGCCAGAGATGACATGCCGCTAAACCAAGACTTCTGCCACCATTTAGATAGTCATAGAGCTATGCTATCCCTTGTATTCAGCAGCGATGTAATACTCTATTTCATGTAAATGAAATATATTTTGTGCTTGGAAAGCTGTACCATGTACCTGTCGTGCGTCAGGTGTTATCCTGGGCTGATGTGCGAAGGCCCCTACTCCAAGCGGATCGGGGTGCCACAGGAGATGGTATCAGAGCCAGGCTGGCGATAGGTTACCCTAGCGTATAATCACCGTTACCATCAACCCGTAATAATCCCAATAGATTTGACCCATCCCTGACGTCCGGCATGACCACTGTTGACCAACAGGTGGCACAGTCGGAACTGAGGCGTCCCTACCCAGTTGCCCCCCACCCAGTTTTCTTGGGTTGGATGGCGACCCTATCCTTTTGTCGTCCGTATCGGCATATCCTTTCCCCTGTAAGGGAAGGATTCACGCCGTACTGGTGTGTCTCGGCCTAGTCACCTATAAAACCCCCTCTCACCTGCTGGCTGCAGCCCCCAACTCAGTAAGCCATATCCCTACAAGAACCCTAGCTAGTAGCCCCAGATCAGAAGCCATGGCTAGTCTTCCCTGGGAAACCACTTTTCATAGCCGCACTTTCGCAGCCGGCCATGTTGGCTTTCCGCCCCTTCTTTCAGATATGCTCACCCAAGCCCTTGATTGTAGTGCTAGCCCCGAGTACCTGGTGTTCCACTTGAAGCCCGTCCCTCATCTTCACTGATACCAGGCAAAGGTGCAGATCTGCCCAGGTCCAGCAGAGGATGGGAAGGCCGTGATTTTTCTGGGCAGACCCATGCCCACTCCGGTGTTGCCTATCCAGACAGCCGCTGCAGAGGCTATCGCACGCCTCCGATCCTAGTTTCCGCGTCTAGCAGAGATGCGGGAATTCCGTTATTTCCCCACCGCGTCAAACTCAGGGTGTGAGTACCCCAACGCTATCCAAGATGATGACCCAGCAATAGCTCGCCTGGTTCAGTTCATCACTGCCCAGAGAATGATGATCGGTAGCATTCTTGGAGAGTTGAAAGCTATTGACCGTGATGCTACCCGGGTTGTCTCGGAAGCATACCGCGAGGCCCGTTAAGCTGCATCCCAGATCGCCGACCCCGTGCCATCCGGCCCAGTGCTCTCTTCTCAGCCTGTGCCATGGTTGAAGCCAGACATCGTCAACATCCACTCCATCGACAGGGTGGTTCGTCGTCTTCGTCGTCAGGGCAAGCTCATACCCGCTTCAACCGCATCCCCAGCAGTTGAGCCCCAACCGATAGAGGTGCCCGACGATGAAGATGGGGATTGGCTTAGTCTGCGTCCGCCAGGAGAGCCCCAGCAGACTAGGCCCTTATGTAACCCGAATCGCGCAGGCAGGCGATGCTGCGAGTATGCCAAGTCTGTCTGTTCATCCTCATTAGGAGGATAGAACCATGTATCCTGGAGTGAGTTGTTGCTTTTAGATGCGTAGTAAGGTTGTGCTTTGTTGTATGCTTGTACTGCTTGTAACTTGTGTGTTGTGGTAATGTTCTATGTATGCTCCTTTGCTCTATGGTTCATCTGTCTCTCTGTAGAAATATTTGATAGAGTTGGCAGTGAACTTCTAAAAAGACTTTTTATTGGTAGAACACATAGACCTACAACATTGTGCTCGCCTCGAGTCCCTAATAACATGTGAGCTGGTGTCGGTATATGTATACCAGGAGTACATATACCCACTGGCATTAAAACACCTTAGTGCAATTTTTTTGATGTGCTTTTCCTTGCATGTATTTTGCATGTGCTTAAGTTCATACCCACGAGTGCGATTGAGCAGTACCCGAGGGAATGCAAAGTCACTTGCCTACCATTTTCTGTGCATACCCCGTGTGCCAGATCTCCAGATCCAGAGCCTCAAATAGGCAGTTCCACCTGGCAATTCCTCGTCCCTAATTTTCTCCATAGCCCCAATTGCATTCTCAGAGGAACGCTGTCAGCTTTATTTCACTTGAATCAGTACAATTACCCCAGTACAGATTCTATCCCTGATTCTACCTCAATGCCTATTCTTCGTGGAGCTTGATACGTCTCCAACGTATCTATAATTTTTGATTGTTCCATGCTGTTATATTATCAATCTTGGATGTTTTTATATGCATTTACAGCAATTATATATCATTTTTGGAGACTAACCTATTAACTTAGTGCCCAGTGCCAGTTGCTGTTTTCTGCCCTATTTTTGTTTTACAGAAAATCAATACCAAACGAAGTCCAAATGCCACGAAACTTTTTGGAGATTTTTTATTGGCCAAGATAAACACTAGAAGCTTCGAGAGAGGGCCAGAAGACCCAGGAGGGGGCCACGAGCCCCCAGGCGTGCCCTGGTGCCTCGTGGGCCCCCCTTTGCTCCGTTTGACCTAATTCCAGCACTATAAATTCAGAAAAAATCAGAAACCCTCAGGGGAGTCCACGAAATACTTTTTCCGCCGCCGCAAGTTTCTGTTCTCGAGAGATCCCATCTGGGGTCCTTCTCCGGTACTCCGCCGGAGGGGGAATCGATCACGAAGGGGCTCTACATCAACCTTGCTGCCCTTCCGATGATGCGTGAGTACTTTACCACAGACCTTCGGGTCCATAGGCAGTAGCTAGATGTCTTCTTCTCTCTTTTTGATCTGCAATACAATGTTCTCCTCGATGTTCTTGGAGTTCTATCCGATGTAATCACTTTTTGCGGTGTGTTTGTTGGGATCCGATGAATTGTGAGTTTATGATCAGATTATCCATGAAATTATTTGAGTCTTTGCTGCACTCTTTTATGCATGATTATTATAGCCTCGTATTTCTTCTCCGATCTATTGATTTGGTTTGGCCAACTGAGTTGATTTATCTTGCCATGGGAAGAGGTGCTTTGTAATGGGTTCGATCTTGCGTTGCTCAATCCCAGTGACAGAAAGGGACATGATGCGTATGTATCATTGCTATTAAGGGTAAAAAGATGGGGTTTATTCATACATGAGTTTATCTTGTCTACATCATGTCATCGTTCTTAAGGCGTTACTCCGTTCTTTATAGACTTAATACACTAGATGCATGCTGGATAGCGGTCGATGTGTGGAGTAATAGTAGTAGATGCAGGCAGGAGTCGGTCTACTTCTATTGGACGTGATGCCTATATACATGATCATTGCCTTGGATATCGTCATGATTATTTTCTTTTCTATCAATTGCCCAACAGTAATTTGTCTACCCACCGTATGCTATTTTCTTGAGAGAAGCCTCTACTGAAATCTATGGCACCCGGGTCTATCTAAATCATATTACTAAAACCCTAAAAATATTGCTGCCATTTTCTTTTATTTATTTTATTTTGTATTTTTGTTTCAATCAATCTATCTATCACATACAATTTAATCTTGCAATTTACCGCCGAGAGATTGACAACCTCTCGTTTGCGTTGGGTGCAAGGATTTGTTGTTTGTGTGCAGGTGCTGCTAACGAGGTGTTGCGTGATTCTCCTACTGGTTTGATAACCTTGGTTTCATAACTGAGGGAAATACTTATCTCTACTGTGCTGCATTATCCCTTCCTCTTCGGGGAAATACCAATGCAAGCTACAAGTAGCAGGAAGAATTTCTGGCGCCGCTGCGGGGGAGACATCGTCAACATCTATCAAGTACCTTTGCATAAACTTTCATCTCCTTGCATTTACTTTATTTGCCATTTGCCTCTCGTTTTCATCTCCCCCACTTCTAAAACGTTTTTACAAAAATACAAAAATATTTTCCGTTTGCCTTTTTCTTGTTTGCTTGTTTGCTATCTTGTTTGCGTAGTCACGATGTCTCAAGAAAATACAAAATTGTGTGATTTTTCCAATACTAATAATAATGATTTTATTAGTACTCTGATTGCTCCTCCCGCTGCTAGTGCGGAGACTTGTGATATTAATGCCGCTTTGCTAAATCTTGTCATGAAAGATGAATTTTCCGGTAGTCCTAATGAAGATGTCGCATCCCATCTTAACACTTTCGTAGAATTGTGTGACATGCAAAAGAAGAAAGATATGGATAATGATATTGTGAAATTAAAATTATTCCCATTCTCATTGCGGGATCGTGCAAAAATTTGGTTCTCATCTTTAGCACGAAATAGTATCGATTCTTGGGATAGGTGTAAAGATGCTTTTATTACTAAGTATTTTCCTCCCGCGAAAATTATTTCTCTTAGAAATCAAATTATGAATTTCAAACAACTTGATCATGAACATGTTTCCCAATCTTGGGAGAGGATGAAATTAATGATAAGAAATTACCCTACTCATGGTTTAAATTTATGGATGATCATACAAAATTTTTATGCGGGATTGAATTTTGTTTCTAGAAATCTTTTAGATTCTGCCGCGGGTGGTACTTTTATGGAAATTACTTTGGGTGAAGCTACTAAATTGCTTGATAATATTATGGCAAATTATTCACAATGGCATACTGAAAGAACTCCTACTAGTAAAAAGGTGAATTCTATTGAAGAAATTAATACTTTGAGTGATAAAGTTGATGCGCTTATGAAATTGGTTCCTAGTAAAAATGCTCCTATTGATCCTAATGATGTGCTTTTGTTAACTTTGATTGAGCAAAATAATGATCCCGTAGATGTGAATTTTGTCTCGCGAAACAATTTCAATAATAATGCTTATAGAGGTAATTTCAACGCTAGACCGTTTCCTGGAAATTCCTCTAATAATTATGGCAATCCTTATGGTAATTCTTACAATAATAATAATAGGATTCCCTCTGATTTTGAAAGTAATATTAAAGAATTTATTAATGCTCAAAAAGTTTTCAACACTACGATAGAAGAAAAATTGAGTAAAATTGATGATATGTCTAGGAGCATTGATAGAATTATTCATGATGTGGAAAATCTTAAGACTAAAATTTTGCCACCCAAAATTGATATTAGTGAATCAATTAAAGTTTTATATGTCTCCATGGATGAGAGTAAGAAAAGAACCGCTATGCTAAAAGCTAAACGAGAATTTTTAGAAAAAGCGATTCCTCCCGGTTTCTATCGTAGTAATGATGAGGATATTAAAATGATTGGTGTTTCATCTATTGATTCTTTGTTTAGCAATATAAAACTTGATGAAAAGGGGACTGGAGAAGAGTCAACTTTAGCTAAAGAGCGTCCCCATAATTCGGAGGGTGAAAATCTTGATAAGAAAATTGCTAAAAGTGGGTTTGGAGAGGTAAAAACTTTAAATAGCGATGTGCCCACTCTCTTGGATTACAAAGATTTTAATTATGATAATTGTTCTTTGATTGATTGCATTTCTTTGTTACAATCCATGTTAAATTCACCCAACGCTTATGAGCAAAACAAGGCTTTTACTAAACACATCGTAGAAGCAATGATGAAAGCGTTAGAAGAAAAGCTAGAACTAGAGATTTCAATTCCTAGAAAATTATATGATGAATGGGAACCCACCATTAAAGTTAAAATTGAAAATTATGAGTGCAATGCTTTATGTGATTTGGGTGCTAGCGTTTCCACAATTCCAAAATCTCTATGTGATGTGCTAGGTTTTACCAATATAGATGAATGTTCTCTTAATTTGCATCTTGCAGATTCTACTATTAAAAAACCAATGGGTAGAATTAATGATGTTCTTATTCTTGCAAATAGAAATTATGTGCCCATTGATTTTATTGTTCTTGATATTGAATGCAATCCTTCTTGCCCCATAATACTTGGTAGACCGTTCTTACGAACTATAGGTGCCGTTATTGATATGAATCAATTATGAGGGCCACTTATGGAATCAACTTGAAAGATGACAATACTTGAAACTATGCATTATGCCTAGCTAGGGGCATAAAACAATAGCGCTTGTTGGGAGGCAACCCAATGAATAAAATAAAATTTTCTGTTCTTGTGTGTTTTCACATTTATACTACTGGTATGATTGTGTTTTTGTGTTTTTAATTAGTGTTTGTGCCAAGTAAAGCCTTTAGGATGATTTGGAAGATAGTATAATTGATGCTGTTTGGAAAACAGAAAGTTTTGCGTCCAGTACCCGAATTTTGTTTAAGCATTGGAGTGTCAGAAAAATCTGAAATTTTTACACAGTATTGGTATATGAATTGTCCACGTTGTCCTAAATTTTAAGAATTTTTAGAGTTACAGAAGTATGGCTTTTAAATAGATTGCTACAGACTGTTCTGTTTTTGACAGATTCTGTTTTTGATGCACTACTTGCTTGTTTTGATGAATCTATGGATTGTATCGGGCGGTATAAGCCATGGTGAAGTTATAGTACAGTAGGTATAATGCAAATGTAAAATATGAATGGGTTTGCAATAGTACTTAGAGTGGTGATTTATTTTGTTATACTAACGGATCTCACGAAGGTTTTGTTGAGTTTTGTGTGATTGAAGTTTTCAAGTTTTGGGTGAGATCACGATGGATGAAGGAATAAGGAGTAGTAAGAGCCTAATCTTGGGGATGTCCGAGGCAACCCAAGGTAATATTCAAGGAAGACTGAAGCTTCTAAGCTTGGGGATGCCCCGGAAGGCATCCCCTCTTTCTTCTACCAACCATCGGTAATTTTACTTGGAGCTATATTTTAATTCGTCACATGATATGTGTTTTGCTTGGAGCGTCTTGTATTATATGAGTCTTTGCTTTGTTTTCTTTTTAGTTTGTCACAATCATCTTTGCAGAACACACCTATCTTGAGAGAGCCACACGTTTATCATCATTTGTTAGAATACTCTATGTGCTTCACTTAAATTTTTTGAGCTAGAAAGTTGCCCTAGTGCTTCACTTAAATATTTTTTAGCACGGTGGTGGCTAAATTTTGAAGAAATAAACTCTCTTGCTTCACTTAAATTATTTTGAGAGTTGATTAAAATTTTGAAGAAATAAACTCTCATGCTTCACTTATATTATTTTGAGAGTTGATTAAAATTTTGAAGAAATGAATTCTCATGCTTCACTTATATTATTTTGAGAATTGATAAGATTAAAATTTTAAAGAAATAAATTCTCATGCTTCACTTATATTATTTTGAGAATTGATAAGATTGAAATTTTGAAGAAATATTTGCACTCTCATGCTTCACTTAAATCTTTTTGAGAGTTGATGATAGTAACGGTAATTTGCACAAGATATGAATTTGGTCCCAAAGTGATGAATATTCAAGAGGGATATAATAAAAACTTTCATATAGATCATTGGATATGATAAGTGTGATTCCTTGCAATAGTTTTGCGATATGGAAATGATAATATGTGAGTCATGTTAGTGAGTAATTGTGATTTAGTAGGAATATTAGTGTTAAGGTTTGTGATTCCCTATGCATGCACATCAAGTCAATAGTTATGCAACGAAATTATATCCTACCTATGGTGCATTATTTGGTGTTAGTTATGTTCAATGCATGTTTATGACCGTTTTCGTTTTTTGGTTGGTTGCTTCTCAATCTTTTGCTAACCTTCATTTGTACTAAGCGGAAATACTGTTTGTGCATCCAAAATCCTTAAACCCAAGTTGTGCCAAATGAGTCCACTATATCTACCTATATGCGGTATTTCAATGCCGTTCCAAGTAAATTTGCATGTGCCAACTATAATTTTCAAAATATTTTTTCTGTTTTGTGTGCCCGTACCGCTCATGAAGTGGCAGGGGGTGGCCATTATTTTCCATGCTAGGTGTGTTATTCTCACGATGAGTGTTTATTCACTTGTCATTGCACGAGAGAATGGGTGGTAATAGGGATGCCCAGTCCCATAATGAAATCAAAATTAATAACAACAAAATTCCTTGGAAAGTGTTGGTATGGAGGGCACCCGTGGATACGGCTAGCCATGGATTGTGAAAGAATGGTGGAAAGGAAATAAACTTTACTTTCTATTTGGGAACCACCTATGATGTGTCTAGCATGGAAAATATTGGGAATTATCGGTCAATTTCGTTGACAGGAAAAGCATGCCTCTCAAAATATTTTTATCTCTTTAATTTTAGCTTTGAGCTCTGGCACATTTGACAAATCTCTGCTTCCCTCTGCGACGGGCCTATCTATTTAATTTTATGCAATTTTTATTTTATTTGAGTCTCCATCTTCTCTTACAAAAGCACCAACTAGAGAGCACTATTGTCATACTTGTGCATTGTGTGTAGCTAATATTTGAGTGTGTTTCATGAATGGATCAATGATTGAGCATAATGGGCTAGGGATAACTTTCTTTAGCATTGATATTTTGAAAGACATGATTGCTTGTTAGCATGCTTGAGTATTTATATCTTCATGTCAAATTATAGACTATTGCTTTGAATCTTTCAAGTCCAATGTCCATGCTATAAAAGAAAAGAATATGTGATGAATATGATAGGCAGCATTCCACATCAAAAATTCTGTTTTTATCATTTACCTACTCGAGGACGAGCAGGAATTAAGCTTGGGGATGCTGATACGTCTCCAACGTATCTATAATTTTTGATTGTTCCATGCTGTTATATTATCAATCTTTGATGTTTTTATATGCATTTACAGCAATTATATATCAGTTTTGGAGACTAACCTATTAACTTAGTGCCCAGTGCCAGTTGCTGTTTTAAGCCCTGTTTTTGTTTTACAGAAAATCAATACCAAACGAAGTCCAAATGCCATGAAACTTTTTGGAGATTTTTTATTGGCCAAGATAAACACTAGAAGCTTCGGGAGAGGGCCAGAAGACCCAGGAGGTGGCCACGAGCAACCAGGGCGCGCCTGGGGGGGCAGGCACGCCCTCGTGCCTCGTGGGCCGCCCTTTGCTCCGTTTGACCTAATTCCAGCACTATAAATTCAGAAAAAATCAGAAACCCTCAGGGGAGTCCACGAAATACTTTTTCCGCCGCCGCAAGTTTCTGTTCTCGAGAGATCCCATCTGGGGTCCTTCTCCGGTACTCCGCCGGAGGGGGAATCGATCACGGAGGGGCTCTACATCAACCTTGCTGCCCTTCCGATGATGTGTGAGTAGTTTACCACAGACCTTCGGGTCCATAGGCAGTAGCTAGATGGCTTCTTCTCTCTTTTTGATCTTCAATACAATGTTCTCCTCGATGTTCTTGGAGTTCTATCCGATGTAATCACTTTTTGCGGTGTGTTTGTTGGGATCCGATGAATTGTGAGTTTATGATCAGATTATCCATGAAATTATTTGAGTCATTGCTGCACTCTTTTATGCATGATTATTAAAGCCTCGTATTTCTTCTCCGATCTATTGATTTGGTTTGGCCAACTGAGTTGATTTATCTTGCCATGGGAAGAGGTGCTTTGTAATGGGTTCGATCTTGCGTTGCTCAATCCCAGTGACAGAAAGGGACATGACGCGTATGTATCGTTGCTATTAAGGGTAAAAATATGGGGTTTATTCATACGTGAGTTTATCTTGTCTACATCATGTCATCGTTCTTAAGGCGTTACTCCGTTCTTTATGGACTTAATACACTAGATGCATGCTGGATAGCGGTCGATGTGTGGAGTAATAGTAGTAGATGCAGGCAGGAGTCAGTCTACTTGTATTGGACGTGGTGCCTATATACATGATCATTGCCTTGGATATCTTCATGATTATTTGCTTTTCTATCAATTGCCCAATAGTAATTTGTCTACCCACCGTATGCTATTTTCTTGAGAGAAGCCTCTAGTGAAATCTATGGCCCCCGGGTCTATCTAAATCATATTACTAAAACCCTAAAAATATTGCTGCCATTTTATTTTATTTTATTTATTTTGTATTTTTGTTTCAATCAATCTATCGATCACATACAATTTAATCTTGCAATTTACCGCCGAGAGCTTGACAATCTCTCGTTTGCGTTGGGTGCAAGGATTTGTTGTTTGTGTGCAGGTGCTGCTAACGAGGCGTTGCGTGATTCTCCTACTGGTTCGATAACCTTGGTTTCATAGCTGAGGGAACTACTTATCTCTACTGTGTTGCATCATCCCTTCCTCTTCGGGGAAATACCAACGCAAGCTACAAGTAGCAGAGCTATCCGCGAAATTTTTTCCTCCGTGGAATCAGTACCGTGATTCCCGTGCTGGTGAATCCACCTCTTCTGCGTCTCATAATTCCCCGGAACCAACGGCGCCGCCATTACTATCTGGCGTGATGCCGGACAAGCCGCCATCCCGACCCGCCACAGCACGCGATTACTCCACCGGCACGAAGGGGCGGAGGAGCAAGCGCGGTGGAGGACCAGCCACCACACCATCACCGTCCACCCCTCCAGCTATCGCACCACGACCCTCGCTATCGCGAGCCCACTCCTGCAAGATGAGCTGCAGCAGGCAGAGCGACGAACCAATCAGTGTGGCCAGTACCGTGGTTAGGAACCACCATAGCCCCATCAGGAACACCGCATCGCCGAAGGATCTCGGCTCGAGCTCGTCCAAACCGAAGAGATGGAAGAGCAACATGGTGTGAGTTGGGCAGAACCACGCTGCCGTCTTTTAAAGCCCGAGTCCGGTGTACGGTGAGCGAGGTCCAGGAGGATCGCGCATCACTCGATCACCGGCGTCCAGGGGCGAATCCGCGACCAGTGCCGACAAGGCACTGGCCCGCGATGTGAGTGCTCTCTGCATCGGCACGGTACGCGCCGTGCACTACGACAACCAGGGTACTTAGTGCCCTAGGGGCTAGATGTGTGTTGCGCCAAGCCGCAGGTGGAGCCGCAGCGAGGAAGAAGCCAAGAGCTGGAGGTAGAAGAACGAGGCTGCCAGTGGGCCCCGGGCCCACCTATCAGCAGGAGAAACCACTGTTCATTGGGGTGCCTCCAGCATTTTTGGAATTTGATCCATAGTTACCCTAGCAGTGGATATCGCCTCGCTATACCCGTGTCTCTCCCTGGGTGCACCAATTATCGGTACCCCAACTCAGTTGTGTCTGACCGAAGGGTTAACAGCTAACCCAGAGGTTTTTCCCAGGAGTGGAAACCATCTTGCTTTAACCCTAGGAATCTAGAGGATGAGATTCTCTTAATGGGGGAAGGTTTGTAACACCCCAAAAATTGGGTTATCAATTTTTGTGCTGTTATTCCTTTCCAAGCTTTTTTTTTCAAAATCTTTCTCCGGAGTTTGCTGGATGATCAGGTGAATCCAGGCAATTTTCAACTTTTCAGAGCCTTGTCCATGTCTTTGATGCTGGCCAAGACTCCGTCGTCAGCATCCCAAAACCCATCCGAACCATAATTCCAGAATTTGGAATTTGAAATCCTGCCTTTGTTATTACAAAGGAGCCATCATTTCCTTTGCTCTGTTGATCCTCCAAAAATTCCCAGAGATCTTCCTACACTTATAAACCCTGGATGTGCAAAAATATTGCCAAGTCATATGCAATATTTTTCATCTGGGATTAATTTCTTTTCCCTGTCTTTCTGGGGAATTAAATCCAGAAGGATAGTTAGACATCTCTGAATTTCAAGAAAATTTGTGGAGATGATCCTTGTGACTATCTCAAGCTCTGGTAAAAATATTGGTCAAATTTAAATAAGGGAAATTTACTTTTCCTTGACAAGGCCAATATTGCCTCTCTGCCACTTTTCAAAGTAACTACCATTTTGATAGCCAGGAAAATTCCCAAATAATTTGTGGAGTTTCTCCTTGCTATCTTTTCACCATTTCCATCCAAACCCCATGTTCCACAGTTCAAATTTTGAGCACATGATCCAATGCAAGTTTCTGCCTTGTCTGAAACTTTGCGAAGGAAGTGCTTGATTCCTTGATCCAATTGAGCTGAAATTTTGTAGGGTAATTCATATTGATATATTACTACTGCAAACCAAAAATCAGCTCAATTCACCTATCCAATTTTCCCCTAGGATTTTCCTAAGCTTCTGTTCAGAATCTAGCTTTGTGAAGGACGTACCTTCATAAAGCATCCTAGTGAGCTGCAATTTTACCAGATCATTCTCTAGACTAAATCATTGGTCCCCACCAAATTTGGGCCATTTCCATCTAGCCCTTTTTCCCCAGCACCCTCCTTTTCAGTTCTGGCCAGTTGGACACTTTGTAAAGGAAGTACCAACTAGCCTCATCTCTTTGAGCTGAGATTTTGGCACAATGATCACCTTAGTAGATCATTACACTCCTGCAAATTCCAGACCCAATAGATCTGTGCATTGCTCTAAACTTCTATCAAACACCTTGCTGCTGCTTAGGCTTTGTGCATTCTGTGGTCACATCGTGGGCCCTGGGTATTGGTTCTTTGCGCCGAGCAGCTACTGGGGGAGTGCCTAACTCGCCAGACATGCCTGGGCCGTCCAGTACGCGTGGCAACGCTGTAGTCATGCGGTGACCACGCGTAAAGCGCGCGCGTTGCCTGCAAAACATGTGCATTGTGCTCTGGACCCGCGGGAGGCCCCTCGTCGGCCGCATAGCGTGCCACAACATGCCACGAGCTCGTCTGCGTTGCATGTGCCCCTACAGTTCCCGTCCCCTAGCCCCTGGCCGCGCGTGCCGACGCCGTGTTATCCACCGGAGCGCCGCCACGTTGCCAAGCCGCGTTGCCAGCTCCTGCCCCTTCCCGAGCCTTCCCCGCGGCTTCTTAGGCATGTCCCCGAGCCCCCTCGCAGTGAGCAACCTCTCCCCGAGCCCCGGAGCTCCCCTTTCCCCGCCATTGCCGGAGATGGCTGCCGCCGATCCCCTCGGCCTGTCCCTGCCCGCGGCCCTCCCTCTCTCTTCTGTCCAAGGCTGGCGCACCCCCAGGAGCTCGCGAAACCACCGCCATCCCCTTTTTCCTCCAGGGAGCCCTGCCGGCACCACCTTTCTCTGCCGTACTCTAGCCGTGGCGCCCGAGCCGCAGCGCCGGCGCGGCAAGATGCCTCGAGCGACCCCGCGGCCACCGACGGGCGCGGCGTGGAGCGGCGGATCTTCTACGCGTGTTGGGCGGCCCTCCCGCGCGGCGAGGCGACGGCTACGCCGACGGCCGCAACCCTCCTCTGCACGGTGTTGGGAGGAAGAAGAGGACAGGGAGGAGAGAGAAGGAGATGAGGTGGGTCCCGCCTGTAAGCAACCGCGACCCCGGGCCCAGCTTCATAAGTGGCGACGCATTCCGTTGAGTACGCCTTTCCACGGCGAAGGCGTATTCCGCCATGGCTTCACGCTGAAATGTGCTTTCATTGTTCCGAAGGCGCACTTCTGATTAGACGCCTTCAGCCCAGCCCGCCGCCGAACCAGTTAATTTGCGGGCGTTCGCCCGTTAAGGATAGAAAAGGTCAGATTTTGTCTGTTTTCTGCCTAACGAATGAACGGCCATATTTTCGGGACCGTAACTCTGATTGAGGTAATTCCTAAGCCCACATTCTCAGTTCATCGAGCCTGTTCCAATGGTGTCATTTTCATAATGTTGCCACGTGTTGAAAAGGCCATCTTTGCCCTTCCTCAAATCTAGGTCCCTCCCGAGAGCACCGGTTCCGACGTCTCTTATCCAGTGGATCGTCGCATTTCCATCAGGTGTATTTTTCCACCCCAAGGCAAGCCAACCTCTTATCATGAGCACCAGACAAGCATGTTGACTTTGCTTGAACCCTGTGCGGGTGTAACCTGCAGTATATTCACATGATGTTTCCATCTGCAATTTGTGCTATATGTTAGTATTGCTTGCTATGTCATGCTATGACCGGACTTCATACTATCTTTTGCCATGTTAGCAATAATACTTTTATCCATAATATCATGTTAATACTATGCCTGTATCTCATACATGTTTGTCAATGCTATTGTGATCCTGTCATACTATATCGGTATCATGCTATTGCCATGCTTCATATGTCATATATGCTATTCACTTAAGAAGTTTAGTAAATATGTTTATTAATGCATTCATGATATTCATGCTCATAAACATTGATGATATGGTAAGATAATGGTGATGACAAGAACCTGTCTTAATAAAACAACCGCCTCCATCGGCTGGATCGTGTCATAGTGCCACCGAATCGAGCTCACCAGTGCAACCACACTTGCCTGGATGGGGAGGCCCTAATTCGGTCTATTGTCATGCCTCTCGCCGGTACCTCCAACCAGGGAAGGTTATGTGCGCGTGCTACCCTGGCCCGGTGGGCGGCAATAATCTTGTGTACCCGGTTTTGGTATTGAGCTCAGGTCCCCGTTTGGGACGGTTTTGTTTGGCCACGACGGTGGCGGTGTGTCACTCGGTGACACGGGGTCACCCATGACATAGCCCAAAGGGGAGTTTGTCGGAGTGGCCAGGAGAGTGTCATGCAATAGATTGGTTTTGTCGGAATGTCGTTGGTCCACCCGAATGGGAGCACGAGGCCATGAGTTTCGTGGTGTGGGTACAGTGTACTAACCTCTACAGAGTGTATAATCTATCGATAGCTGCGTCCTTGGTTATGGACACAGTTCGTACTAGGTCACACTATCTAGTCTTTGTCGACATGGAGGATAAACCTGTTATAATAAACTTGTTAAAGAATGTGCTACACAGTAAATGTGGTAACTTGGACTATGAGATAGTTGTGAGTAATCACCATGTTATTCTGACATGATCACGAGATGAGATCTCGGTGAATCATGAGTTAGCCCAGTAGGGTAGTGGCAGTAAAACTGATTAATGAACAATATATTATTTTAACTCTTGACGGGAGGTAGGAGTAGTTTACTTTCCAGCTTAATTTATCTTGTAGATACAACTATGCCATGCCATGATATTCCATGTTATGCCATGCTATGCCATGATATGCTATGATATGCCAGGATATGCTTTGATTTGTTCGATCCATGTTACTTGCTAGCATCATGCCATGCTTATCATTTGCCATGGAATAAATTTATGTATGAGCATAGGGCTTGCTTTGTCATCTGTTTGTTTGGATGCTATGTATTTGGTTGTCTTGCGAGTACATTGAAAGTACTCACCTGGCCTTGCACGTGGCCAGATGCAGGAGAAGACTTGTCATGCTAGACCGTAACCATGCCAGTCCTGTGAGTTGTGGAGCCCATCCAGAGACGACGTGCCGCTAAACCAATACTTCCGCCGCCATTTAGATAGTCATAGAGCTATGCTATCCCTTGTATTCAGCAGCGATGTAATACTCTATTTCATGTAAATGGAATATATTTTGTGCTTGGAAAGCTGTACCATGTACCTGTCATGCGTCAGGTGTTATCCTGGGCTGACGTGCGAAGGCCCCTGCTCCAAGCGGATCGTGGTGCCACACCAGCTGCCGGCATTCTCCCTCTTCATGTGAATCTTGCAAAATAAGAGAGAAAAGGCATAAGAATTGTACCATAAAGTGAAATAATGATGAAAAACATAATAATTATTAGTAGGAAATCATAATGCAAATTGGACGTATCAACTACCCCAAGCTTAGACCTCGCTTGTCCTCAAGCGAAAGCCAAAATCGATAATCATGACCACATGTTTAGAGAGAGAGGCGTCGATAAAAATAAAATACGGACATGGAGCATCATGATCTTTATTATAACAGTAATATATCATCATAAAACTTCTCATGAAAAAGTGACAATTCATCCACAAGTTAAAGTATGAACCATAAACCAAATTGAAAACTAACAAACTATGATCTTAGTCACTGAAGCAATTGCAATTCATCATATTATCAGAAAGAGTCTATGTAAGAGCTTTGTTTAGCAAGTTCACATACTCAACTATAATTTAGTCTTCTATGATTGCTGACACTCACGACATACTTATGGAGCAAAAGTTTCAGTCAAACACATAGAAAGATAGGGGCTTATAATTTCGCCTCCCAACGTATTTACCTCAAGGGTAATTTCAACATTAATAACTCATAATCACCTACATCCAACTGGATATATATGCATGGATCAATCCCCACCATATGATGCTTGCCAAGAGAGAAAATAAAAACGAAATAGAGAAGAATACTATTGACTCTTGCATGAAAGTAAATACATAAAGTAAAAGATAGGCCCTTCGTAGAGGGAAGCAGAGGTTGTCATGTGCTTCTTGTTTTTGGATGTGCAAGCTCTTAATGTAAAGGAACGTCACTTTATATTGCCCCTTGTGATAGCAACCTTTATTATGCAGTCTGTCACTTTTATTCTTCACCATCACAAGATCGTACAAAGCTTATTTTCCCTTACAATAAAAGTTCATACATGTATAGGAGCAATTTTATTGCTTTGCACCGATGACAACTTACTTGAAGGATCTTATTCAATCCATAGGTAGATATAGTGGACTCTCATGGCATGAAACTGGGTTTAAGGGATTTTGGATGCACAAGTAGTATCTCTACTTAGTACAAAATTTTGGCTAGCAAAAGATAGGGGGCAAGCACCACATGTTAGAGGATCCAAAACAATATAACTTATATGTGAATATAAGCAAACATAACCCATTACGTTGTCTTCCTTGTCCAATGTCAACTAATTGACATAGAATATTTGATGGGGGCTCACAATCACAAAAGATGTCCAAGATAGTGTATTTATATGTGAGACCTCCCTTCCTTTATTACTTTTTCATGAATTGCAATAATGACCAATGCTATGTTTGTCAACTTCCAACAAATTTTATCAATTATACTTCTTTTATGTGAAGTCATCACTCCCCATGGGATTAGCATATGATCCTACTTTTTATTCTTTATTTATTTCTAAGATTGGATCATCAAAGCAAAACACTCAACTCAAACTACTCTTTATTATATAACTTTCACACACGATTACATAGATAGATAGATCACAAAGCAAGCACTCGAAACTAAATTATACTAAAACTTTATTCTTGTAAATCACAAAATAACTAAGGATCGAACTAAGATAGATAATGATGATGAAAAAGTGATGGTGATACGATACCGGGGCACCTCCCCCAAGCTTGGCACAAGCCAAGGGTGGTGCCCATACCCATGTACTCAAATCTCCTTCTTGGGTGATGGTGGTGATGGTGAGGTAGGCTTGTCCTTCATGACATTAATTAGGATCTCCTTTAGGCTCTGAATTTCCCGGAGCACATGCTGTATCATCTCGGTATTCTTTTGGACTTCAGCCATAATATGCATATTCTCTGGCCCCCAAGCATTCTTTCCAGCATCACTTTCACTTGGACGAGAGATGTCCCAATTGGAAGGTATGTGCATACGAGGAGTATTTCAACCCCATAATTGTGAACCAAATTATGAAAATTGTTCCGATGTTACCTGTGTAAGTGTCTCCTAGGAGGAAGCCCTTCTTGCACCTCTGTACTCCCATGGTTTGTCGTGCTTCTAATAGCTTGATGAGGATTTGTAGTTGTGGAGATGCCGGCAAGAGTACCCCTCTCGGAAGCCAGGGGGTGGACTTCCAGCGAATCTCCATCATCTTCTTCCATGGTAACCTCCTCCTCCTCCTCTCTCCTGAGTTCCATCTGTAGCAACCAAGCATTGTCTCCCACGTTGTTGGAGGAAGAGGAAGACATGATGCCCGGCCTCGAAAATCTGACAGGAATCAACACGAAATAAGAACAGAGGAGAAACTTGCGATGCGGTGGTCAAAACACCCGTGAGTATATATAATGAATTTTTCCCATGCAAAACAAGTAATATGGAAGACAAACGGAGTCGGAAAAGTCCACGAGGGAGCCACAAGCCTGGTAGGCGCGCCCTGGGGGGTAGGGCGCGCCCCCCAGGCTTGTCGCCTCCTGATACGTCTCCAGCGTATCTATAATTTTTGATTGTTCCATGCTATTATAGTATCAATCTTGGATGTTTTTATATACATTTACAGCAATTATATATCCTTTTTTGGGACTAACCTATTAACTTAGTGCCTAGTGCCAGTTGCTGTTTTTTGCCTGTTTTTGGTTTTCCAGAATATCAGTACCAAACGAAGTCCAAATGCCATGAAACTTTTTGGAGATTTTTTTCTGGACATAACAAACACTAGAAGCTTCGGGAGGGGACGAGAAGATGAAGCAGTGGCCCACGAGGCACCACGGCGTGCCCCAGGGGGGGCGCGCCCTGGTACCTCGTGGGGCCCACACAGCTCCGTTTGACCTAATTCCACCTCTATAAATTCTCTAAAATCGGGAAACCAACAGAGGAGTCCACGAAATACTTTTTCCGCTGCCGCAAGCTTCTTGTTAGGGCATTTCCCGCCTTAGGGTTTTGGTGATGATGACAATGCACCCTTGGTCTAATCGTGCGCCCTAGTTTACTCAGGTACACCTCGTTTGGCGCAAGACGGTCAGGCATTCCCTCAGGATGGAAAAGATCGAAGACGGAGTTTCCGACGCGTTTATTTCTTTGGTCGTAGGAAATCCGTACTATTAAGAGGGAATCCGCATCGGAAGGTACTGGGTGAATCAATGCACGTACACATTCTATTGCACCCACTATATATCCTTCCGTTCCAGGAGAGAGGTCCTCAAAGACTTTCTGTGGTAGTGGTTTTAGTGCCCAGCGGTTGTACCGCCTGTGTAAGCGGTTGTACCGCCCGACCGGTTGTTCCGGCCCTGCACTGCTCCACTACCGGAATACCTTCTGTAGTGGAGCTGTTGTTGGGCGGTGGTGGCCCGGTAGTTCCCGGACGGCTTCGGCGAACCGGTACTACTGGTGCCTGGAGCGGTTGTACCGCTCCAGACTTAGCCACCACATGGACACTGGTCTAGTGGTTGTACCGGCACAACCACCGCCCCAACCTCCGCTATGGGGTGACTCCCCTTCTGTTTTGAGGAGGTTTTTGGGCGGTGGTGGAGCTGTGGTTCCTGGTTGGCTCCGGCCGACCGGTACTACCGGTTGCTCCATCGGTTGTACCGCTAGGGTATTTCTGCAGTGGGAACCCGTGAATACCGGTTGTACCGGTACTCGAAGTGGTTGTACCGCTGCAATATAATAACTGCTGTAACGGTTGGATTTGGGGGGGACTATATAAGTAGGTGGCTCCTCCACCTACCTTTTGACCTCTTGCCTCTCTCTCTCCTCCATTGCTGCCCTCCAAGCTTTCTTGCCCGATCTCTCTCTCTAGCCACTCAAACTTGTTGATTTGCTAGGGATTGAAGGAGGAGACCTAGATCTACACTTCCACCAAAGGAAACTTGATTCCCCCATACTTTCTTGTGTGGATTTTGTTACTCTTGGGTGTTTGGGCACCCTAGACGGAAGAGGTCACCTCGGAGCCACATTCCATTGTGGTGAAGCTCCGTGGTGATGTTGGGAGCCTCCAATTCAGTTGTGGAGAGAGCCTCAACCTTGTTTGTAAAGGTTCGGTTGCCGCCTTCAAGGGCACCATTAGTGGAATCACGGCGCCTTGCATTGTGCGAGGGCGTGAGGAGAATACGGTGGCCTTAGTGGCTTCTTGGGGAGTATTGTGCCTCCACACCGCTACAACGGAGACGTACTTCCCCCTAAAGGGAAGGAACTTCGGTAACACATCCTCGTCTTCACCAGCTCCACTTGTAGTTATTTCTTACGTTTACTTTGTGCAAGCTATTGTTGTGTTGTATCCCTTGCTTGCTTGTGTTGTCATTGTTATTAGCATCATATAGGTTGCTCACCTAGTTGCACATCTAGACAACCTATTTTGTTGCTAACCCTAATTTGTTAAGAAAAGCTAAAAATTGGTTGTTGCCTATTCACCCCCCCTCTAGTCAACCATATCGATCCATTCAATTGGTATCAGAGCCTCGTCTCTTTATTAAGGGTTTCACCACCCGAAGAGTATGGTTGATGACGGGGATCGGGATGAGGAAGTGCCCGAGGCCGTGGAGTTGAACACGGTCACCCGAGACGTCTTCAATGAAGCTATGGCTTCACTTAAGACGTCTATGACGGCCGAGGTCAAGTCCATGCTTAAAGAACTCCTTGAGGGGTTGAAGTCCACTCCCGATCCGTTGCTTGTGGTTAATCCCACCGCATCGGCGTCGGAGGCCAATTCCGGCAAGGAAGCGGCTAAAGACACTCAAACATCTTCCCCTCATGGTAAGAATGGGACGGGAACCTACGCCTCGGTTCCCCCTCCCCCGGTCTATGGAGGACCGGTCCCTACACCGCATATTAACAACCTTGGTCCTCCGCCTAAGCTTGTGAAGGGTGATTTTGCTATTGGGTTTTTCGTATCAAGTCTCATTTGAATCACAGCTCAACAAATCTTTGGAGAATCATCGAGCAAGGCTTCTACCCACATGACCCAAGCAACCTCACTCCAAGAGAAGAGGCGGACAATCAATACAATCACTCCGCATTGTTCATCCTCCAATCTGCAGTGCCTCCCGAAGATCTAGCTCACTTGCTCCCCTTCTCTCGTGCAAAGGATTGTTGGGAACACATTATATCTTTGTACAAGGGGAGCTCAAGCATTCAACGGTCCAACTTTGAAGTGGTGCTTGATGAGGCCGATGAGTTTGTGATGAATGAAGATGAGGATCCTCGAGATCTTTACCGGAGATTGACAACTCTTGCGGTCACTCTTCAAGATCATGGGAGCAAGGATACGGATGATAATTGGATTAAGCACAAGTTTCTCAAGGCCATCATGCCATTCAACAAGGCCATGTCCTCCGTGATCCGTCAAAGACCGGACTTCCACACCTTGTCTTCAAGTGAAGTGTTGGATGAGTTTATTGCCATGAACATCATGAACAAGACCGCCGACAATGCTCTAGCTCGTGTCCGGTCAAAGAAAGTCTCACCCAACCTTGCTTTGAAAGCCAAGGGTATTACGGAAGAATAAGAAGAGGAAGAAGAAGAGAGTTGCCCCGAAGACACCAAATATGCTTACCACGAGCACATGGCTCTTGCGTCAAGGCAATTTTGGGGCAACAAGAGAAACTCAAGGCCCAACTCCTCCAAGAACAACTCAAAGGGCAAGCAACGAGTAAGGACTTGCTACAATTGTGGCAATGTGAGTCACTTTGTGGTGGATTGTCCGTATGAGAAGAGGGAGGACAATGGTGGCAAGCTCATCCGCAAAGACAAGGCCAAGTCCTTCCCCAACAAGAACAATTTCAACAAGAAGGTGCCTCCAAAGGGCTTGGTGGTGCAAGAAGAGTACAACTCCGATGATGATGATGATACAAGTGGTGTAGTGTTAGCAACGGCCACCGTGGCCATTGCCACCTCTTCTCCAACCTCGGTGTCCCACTTTGATGCCCCCAATGAGAACTTCATCGCCAAGTGCCTCATGGCCAAAGGTATCAACAAGGTAACCCCCAACATCAAAACCACTACCACTACTACTCCTTCATTGTTGGATTGTGTGGTTGATAGTGAGATGGTAAATGTTGATGAGAACGAGTTTGATAAGTTCTTAAGTAAGCTCAAAGGTGAGACCAAGAAGCACTTTGTTGCTCTCTTGGAACAATTGGGTGAGGCCAATGATATCATTGAGTCCCACGAAGAGACTATCACTAATTTGCAAGGCCATAGTCGTGATTATGCCGATGAGATTGCGGATCTTTCCATTGCTCTTGAGGAAGAGCGAGGTCTTCGTTTGGCTCTTGAGGAGTCACACAACGTTGACCTTGCTCAACGAAAGAAAGATCTTGAACATGCTCAAGTTCTTACTCGTGTGCTCAAATCCGACAAGGTTGACCTTGGAGTTGGCCATGCTAGACTCAAGGAGGAGTTTGAGCTACTTGACAAAGCCCACAAGGTTTTGAAGAGTGCTCATGGCTCTCTCAAAGAGTCTCATGATCAACTCCAAGTAAAGCTAACAACGGAAATAGCCACTTGTCCTCCGTTTATTTTAATTGATAATGCCATTGCTACTAACCCTTGTTGTGAGCATGAGCATCTTGTGGAGGGGAATGCCAAGTTGCGAGAGCAACTCGAGAAAGGTCTAGTAACTTGCATACAAGGTGAGAAGAACCTCAACGAACTTTTGAGCAATCAAAAGGAAGTTGTGGCAAAGGAGGGACTTGGATTTGTGCCCAAGTCAAAGAAGAAGAAGAAGAAGAACAAGACCAAGAAACCTCTCCCTCTCAAAGAGGTATTTGTCAAGAAGGGAGAGGGTGCTCATAAGGAGAAGAAGAACAAGGTGGTGGGTGGAAATGTCAAGAAGGACAAACACACTCCATCGAACAAAGCCGACGACTTTAACCCTTCTTATGTTTTATGCCGTGCTAGTGATGGGCATGTTTATGCCAAATTTGTTGGTTCTTATTATGAGTACATTGAATGGTCTATTTGGGTTCCTAATACCCTTGTTACTAACATCAAAGGACCCATTCAAAATTGGGTACCTAAAACCAAGCATTCATCTCTTGTAGGAGTTTGCTTCCGGTGGAGGATCATGGTTGCTCGATAGTGGAGCAACAAATCATATGACCGGGAGCAAGCATTTGGTGGTGGACGTGCAACCAAGCTCATCTATGCCCACCCATGTTCAATTCGGTGATGCCTCAACATCTAAGGTATTGGGTCTTGGCAAGGTTGTGATTTCTCATGATTTATCAATTGAGAAAGTCATGCTTATTGAGACCCTTGCATACAATTTACTTTCCGTTCGTCAACTTGCACTTATGGGCTTTGCCACATTCTTTGACCTTGATACCGTGGCCCTTTTGTGGAGCAAGACTCTTAAAGTAGCTTTTGTTGGGCATGTCGAGAACGGTCTCTATGTGGTTAACTTCTCGGAGCGACCCACTAAGACCGCGACTTGCCTAATGGCTAAAGTTGATGTGGGATGGCTTTGGCATCGCCGACTAGCCCATGTCAATATGAGATCTTTGCAAAGTCTCCTCAAGGGGGATCACGTTCGTGGACTAACAAATGTGAGTTTTGCCAAAGATCGTGCTTGCAGTGCTTGTATCAAAGGAAAGCTACATGAGACGGCTCACCGACCCACGACTATCATCTACTCGAAGAGGCCCTTGGAGCTCCTTCACATGGATCTCTTTGGACCTCCATCCTTTGATAGTCTTGGGGGAAGAAAGTATTGCTTGGTGATTGTGGATGACTATTCGAGATACACTTGGGTATATTTCTTCAAGAGGAAGAGCGAGACCCAACAAACCGTCATCGACTTTGCCAATGAAGCTCAACGTCAACATGAGGCAAAGATATTGATGATTAGAAGTGACAACGGTACCGAGTTCAAGAACTACACCTTGGATGAGTTTCTTAGTGATGAGGGGATCAAGCATCAATACGCCGCACCATATACCCCTCAACAAAATGGTGTAGCGGAGAGGAAGAACCGGATGTTGATGGACGCGGCAAGGACCATGATGGCGGAATTCAAGTCTACGTACAACTTTTGGGCCGAAGCCATCAACACCGCATGTCATACATCCAATCGGCTCTACCTCCGCAAAGGCTTGAACAAGACTCCATATCAGATACTTACCGGTAACAAGCCCAACCTCAAGTACTTTCGGGTGTTCGGATGTAAGTGTTTCATTCTCAAGAAAGGTACTCGTTTGTCTAAATTCAAATCTAGAGCTCAAGAGGGCATATTTGTTGGTTATGCTACAAACTCTCATGCTTACCGTGTCCTCAACAAGTCCAACGGACTTATTGAGGAGACGTGTAACGTAGATTTTGATGAAAATAATGGCTCCCAAGTGGAGCAAAGTGGTCTCTGTGATGTAGGTGATGAAATTCCTCCCCAATCCATAAGAAGAATGGGGATTGGTCAAATACTCCCCATTGAGGAACCCCTTGTGGCCGAAGGAGAAGGACAATGCTCTACGCAAGTGGAGCCATCACCAACCATTGACCCACACGCTTCCGAAGAACAAACCGAAGGCCCTCAACCAAGTGATCAAGATCAAGGGCAAGATCAACCTCAAGATGATGGTGATGCACCAAATGATGCCCAAGATCAAGATCACGACACCGAGCAAGCTCAAGATCAAGGGCAAGCTCATGATCAAGAGCAAGCTCAAGATGACGCTCTAGATGTTCAAGATGATCCTCCTCAAGTGACTTCGGGGGAGTTATTGGAGCGTCGTGCCGCCAAGATTGCTTCTAAACTCAAGCATCAACAACATGTCTTGGAGAATGTTTATGGAAGTTTGAAGAAGGGGGTAACCACTCGTAGACAATTAACAAACTTTTGTGAGCATCACGCGTTTGTTTCTTGTGTTGAACCCCAAAAGGTACATGAGGCGCTCGAGGACACGGATTGGCTTGAAGCCATGCATGATGAACTCAACAACTTCGAGCGCAACAAAGTGTGGACATTGGTGCCAAGGCCATCGGAGAATCATAATGTCATTGGAACCAAATGGATCTTCAAGAACAAGCAAGATACGAACGGTGTTGTCACTCGAAACAAGGCAAGATTGGTGGCACAAGGCTACTCCCAAGTCGAGGGTATCGACTACGGTGAAACCTTTGCTCCCGTTGCTCGTCTTGAATCTATTCGTATGTTTCTTGCATATGCTTCTCATCATGATTTTAAGTTACAACAAATGGATGTGAAGAGTGCATTTCTTAATGGTCCTCTTAATGAGTTGGTATATGTCAAACAACCCCCGGGGTTCGAGGATCCCAAGTTCCCCAATCATGTACACAAGCTCGATAAGGCACTCTATGGCCTTAAACAAGCCCCACGTGCGTGGTATGAGCACCTTACCGAGTTGTTGCAAGACCGTGGGTTTGAAATTGGGATAATCGATCCCACTCTTTTTACTAAGAGGGTTAAAGGGGATTTGTTCATATGCCAACTATATGTTGATGATATTATTTTTGGCTCTCCTAACAAAGCTTTCAATGATGAGTTCACCGCACTCATGACCGAGAAGTTTGAGATGTCTATGATGGGAGAGTTGAAGTTCTTTCTTGGGTTCGAAGTCAAACAAAGAAGAGAAGGAACCTTCATCAACCAAGCCAAATATAACCAAGACATGATCAAGAGATTCAAGTTAGAAGATGTCAAACCGGCCAAGACTCCAATGCCTACCAAGTGTCAACTCGACATTGATCCCAATGGTAAAGCGGTGGATCAAAAGGTATATCGTTCTATGATTGGATCCTTGCTTTACCTTTGTGCATCTAGGCCGGATATCATGTTGAGTGTGGGAATGTGTGCACGGTTTCAAGCCGTGCCTAAGGAAAGCCACTTTGTGGCGGTCAAGCGAATCTTTCGATATTTGGCTCATACCCCAAACTTTGGCTTATGGTATCCCAAAGGAGCAAGTTTTGATCTCATGGGATATTTGGACTCGGATTGGGCGGGAGACCGTGTGGATAGGAAGTCAACCTCCGGAGGGTGCCAATTCCTTGGTCGCTCTTTGGTGAGTTGGTCTTCGAAGAAGCAAAATTGTGTGTCTCTCTCCACCACCGAGGCCGAGTATGTAGCCGCCACAAGTTGTTGTGCACAATTGCTATGGATGAGGCAAACTTTAAAGGATTACGGTGTCACTTGTGACAACGTGCCTCTTTTCTGTGACAATGAAAGTGCAATCAAGATCTCCTACAATCTGGTGCAACATAGCAAGACGAAGCACATTGAGATTCGTCATCATTTCATCCGGGATCACGTCAAGCGTGGAGAGATTGATATTATTCATGTTGGAACTCAAGAGCAACTAGCGGATATTTTCACGAAGCCATTAGATGAAGCAAGATTTCGCGAGTTAAGGCATGAGCTAAATATCATTGATTCGAGAAACGTGTCCTGAAACCCGTCACACCCCACCGCATTCATCATGGTTATCTTGTTCTAGATGTAGGCATGGATTTAGGGGGAGTGTTGTTCTCTCAATGAACTCTCCCTCCCCCTATTATGCCAAAATTAATCCAATCTTTCACATTAGCCATTTTTGATGGTACTGGTGCTTCAAAGATGAGTTTTGGTCATGGGCCCAAGGTTAAAATCTTCGCGGTGCCATACCAATTGACTCAAACATAGGTGGCTTAGGCCACCGCCCCTCCTCTCTTTGTGGAGGTTTGGTTCTCTTTTGGATCTTATTTGCCTTGCTAGTTTTCGTGTTAGGTCCTAGGTGTTTGTAGTCTCCAAGTGTTGGCCTTTATTGTTTGCTTCTTGCACTCTTGGAGTCTACTTCATCATATTTCTGTGCCTAGTCTCCATCCCAAGCCTACCTCTACCCATAAAACATTCTGCTCCAAATGTACACAAGTTGATCTCTTGGCATGGGTGGCAGTAACCGGGCGGTACAACCGGTGGTCAGGGCGGTTCTACCACCCTGCCATTTGGCTGTAGCGTCACGGCGGTTCTACCAATCAAACTTTAGCGGTTCTACCGCTTAGGTTCTGGCATGTGCTTAAGGCCGGTACTACCGGGCGGTATGAGCGGTACTACCGCTGCCTGTCAGGCGACAGAAGTACCGCCCCTAACCACTGGGTAGTATCAGGGGGCGGTACAACCGCTCGTTAGAGCGGTACAACCGCTCCGCGGTCTGGGCAGGGTATTTAAGGGTGCGGGCCGAAGGGGTTTCTCTTTTTCCCCTTCGTGCCCGTCCTCTTCCCCTACCCCTGCCACCGGTTGCTGCTCCCATTGCCCCGGAGTGCCCTCCGGTGCTCCGGATCTGTCGGTTCTTCATCGGATCCGCTCCGTGGAGGCCGTCTCCTCCCCGATCTCTTCCCATGGATGCCGGTAATGCCCCATTTTCTCGTGGTTTTGGTTTCAATCTTTGAATCCATCTATCTAGGGCATTACGTGTACTCCCGTGTTTTGGCTAAACTATTGGGTGGAAGAGATTATATAGCATTCCTCTATTACTTGTAGATAGTTAGAAATCGAAATATTGCATCTAGATTCAGTTTTTGATTTGTACCTATTCTCCTGTGTGTGCGGAACCGCTATCAGCGGTACAACGCTTCTAATTGGCGGTACAACCGCCCAAGCGGTACTACCGCTCGGACAACCGGTAGAACCGGCATTACTGAACCTCTGTGCACTGTTTCTTCTTCTCTCTACTTACATGTAATATATTCCTCTGATCTTGTGTACATTCCTCTCACCTGTGCTGGGTATCTTGTGTGCTTCCCGTGTGTGTGTGCAGGTGGCTCTGGTTCTCGCTCTGCTCCTCGCCAGAAGACCCGGAAGAGAGTCCGTAGATGCAAGCGTCCTGCTGACTCTGAGGAAGAGCAAGAGGTGGTGATTCCCACCAAGCCCACTCGCCGTGAGAAGTCTGCCGCTTCCAAGCAACGTGTGGTCATTCCAATGCACAGGTGGAAACAACAGGACTGGGAGAAGTTCCGTTTGCAGAATCCGTATAAGGTTCCAGTTCATCCTCGTTGGAGCACACCTCAGTTCAGGAACGAGATGCAAGTGAGGATTGTGCATGAGCTATTCGAGCATAACAAGAACAGGTACACCAAGCAGTGGACAGTTGACCTTGATCACTGGAGGAACAACATGGACTACTTTGGAGAGGCTCTTGCTCTGTGTGAGGAGTTTGACTTGGTCAAGCTCATGTCTATCAACTGTGACTTTGATGTGCAGCTTATCCATCAGTTCTATGCCACTGTTCACTTCGGCACCGATGATGCTCGTACTCTATCCTTCATGTGGCGTGATGAGTTATTCCAGGTGCCTTGGAGAGCCTTCTGCAATGCTCTGGGCTATGATGATACCGGTCTGGAAGGAAATGGTGGCATCCGTCCTCACGACCATGCCAATCCCATGGGCAAGGAGAAGCTTGCCCCCTTGTACATCCGAGGACGTGGAGTCATTGGTGAGTCCAAGGATCTTGAGAAGGTTTATGACATCATGCATCGTGTGTTCCGCAATGTGCTGCTGCCCAAGGTTGGGAATCAGGATGAGATCTATGGCTCTCTAGTGGATCTGTTGGTTGCTATGAAGACCAAGGCGGGGTCTGGTGCCACTTTTGATGTTTCCAAGTGGTTGTGGGAGGAGATGTACAACATGGTCATGCACCGCAAGGTACCCATTTATGCTTCGTTTGTCATGTGCTTCTTGAACTCAGTATGGGAGGTCCGCAGGCCAGGAGAGCCTCTTTCATCTCCAGACAACCTCACTGTGCATGAAGTAAAGAAGCTGAGAAAGATGAAACATGCTGAGCCTCGCTATCCTGCTGATGATCCCGAGGATGTTTATGCCACCTCTAGTGATGAGGACTTTGAGCTGGAGGCTGGGGCCAAGCCCTCCTGGGTTGCTAAGCTCACAGCCAAGGTGAAGAAGACCTTTTGCTTACAGACTCACATTTAGAAGAAGCTCTATGAGGCTCATGTCAATGAGAAGAAGGCCAGACGCAGACAGATCGAGATGATGAGGCACCTCAACATGCATGTGGACAGTGGATCTGAGAAGATCATCACTCCAGAGGACAAGTGGATCTTCGAGAACAGCACGTGGTCTGACGATGAGGCCTCTGGCCGTCCTGCTACCAGAGGCCATCCTGCTACCTCTACCTCTGCCGCTGCCGACGATGATATCATGGAGGAAGATGATCCAGAGGCAACTGACGGAGATGATCCAGAGGCATCTGATGGTGATGATCCAGAGGAGACCGAGGAGTCAGAGGAGGACTACTGAGCTCTGGGGCGTTAGCATCGCTCTTTTCCTTTTTGGTGTCTTGATGCCAAAGGGGGAGAGAGTTCTATTAGGTCTCGGGATTTGCATGGGTTTTATTTGCATTTGCTTTGGGTGTCAGTTGAACCTATTTGCTTCGAGTTGGTTTGGTTTGTGAACTTGTCGTGCGTGGAGACTTTGTGCATGGTGTGAGACATGCGATCCCGATCTATCTATGTTATTCTTTTATATCTTGTCTCGTTTGTTCGTAGAGCGTGCTTATTATTGTTGCCCTTATATATTGCTCTACTTCATGTCCCTGCAAATGCATGCTTATTATCAATTCAATTCATTTGCAGTCATTGGTTGGTCTATAAAATCTAGGGGGAGCATTTATCCTAATGTGAGCATTTTGCATTCCAAAAGCAAAATTAAAATAGTGCTCACATGTAGGGGGAGCCAGTCTATATTTTCTAGATCTCCGGTGCAAATCGTGTAATTGTCATCATCCACCAAAAAGGGGGAGATTGTTAGGGCATTTCCCGCCTTAGGGTTTTGGTGATGATGACAATGCACCCTTGGTCTAATCATGCGCCCTAGTTTACTCAGGTACACCTCGTTTGGCGCAAGACAGTCAGGCATTCCCTCAGGACGGAACAGATCGAAGACGGAGTTTCCGATGCGTTTATTTCTTTGGTCGTAGGAAATCCGTACTATTAAGAGGGAATCCGCATCGGAAGGTACTGGGTGAATCAATGCACGTACACATTCTATTGCACCCACTATATATCCTTCCGTTCGAGGAGAGAGGTCCTCAAAGTCTTTCTGTGGTAGTGGTTTTAGTGCCCAACGGTTGTACTGCCTGTGTAAGCGGTTGTACTGCCCGACCGGTTGTTCCGGCCCTGCACCGCTCCACTACCGGAATACCTTCTGTAGTGGAGCTGTTGTTGGGCGGTGGTGGCCCGGTAGTTCCCGGACGGCTTCGACGAACCGGTACTACCGGTGCCTGGAGCGGTTGTACCGCTCCAGACTTAGCCACCACATGGACACTGGTCTAGTGGTTGTACCGGCACAACCACCGCCCCAACCTCCGCTATGGGGTGACTCCCCTTCTGTTTTGAGGCGGTTTTTGGGCGGTGGTGGAGCGGTGGTTCCTGGTTGGCTCCGGTCGACCGGTACTACCGGTTGCTCCACCGGTTGTACCGCTAGGGCATTTCTGCAGTGGGAACCCGTGAATACCGGTTGTACCAGTACTCGAAGCGGTTGTACCGCTGCAGTGTAATAACTGCTGTAACGGTTGGATTTGGGGGGGACTATATAAGTAGGTGGCTCCTCCACCTACCTTTTGACCTCTTGCCTCTCTCTCTCCTCCATTGCTGCCCTCCAAGCTTTCTTGCCCGATCTCTCTCTCTAGCCACTCAAACTTGTTGATTTGCTAGGGATTGAAGGAGGAGACCTAGATCTACACTTCCACCAAAGGAAACTTGATTCCTCCATACTTTCTTGTGTGGATTTTGTTACTCTTGGGTGTTTGGGCACCCTAGACGGAAGAGGTCACCTCGGAGCCACATTCCATTGTGGTGAAGCTCCGTGGTGGTGTTGGGAGCCTCCAATTCAGTTGTGGAGAGTGCCTCAACCTTGTTTGTAAAGGTTCGGTTGCCGCCTTCAAGGGCACCATTAGTGGAATCACGGCACCTTGCATTGTGCGAGGGCGTGAGGAGAATACGGTGGCCTTAGTGGCTTCTTGGGGAGCATTGTTCCACCACACCGCTCCAACGGAGACGTACTTCCCCCTAAAGGGAAGGAACTTCGGTAACACATCCTCGTCTTCACCAGCTCCACTTGTGGTTATTTCTTACCTTTACTTTGTGCAAGCTATTGTTGTGTTGTATCCCTTGCTTGCTTGTGTTGTCATTGTTATTAGCATCATATAGGTTGCTCACCTAGTTGCACATCTAGACAACCTATTTTGTTGTTAACCCTAATTTGTTAAGAAAAGCTAAAAATTGGTTGTTGCCTATTCACCCCCCCCCTCTAGTCAACCATATCGATCCTTTCACTTCTGTTCTTGAGAGATCCCATCTGGAGGCCTTTTCCTGTACTCCACCAGAGGGGGAATCGATCACGGAGGGGCTCTACATCATCCTTGTTGCCCTTCCGATGATGCGTGAGTAGTTTACCACAGACCTTCGGTTCCATAGTTAGTAGCTAGATGGCTTCTTCTCTCTTTTTGATCTTCAATACAATGTTCTCCTCGATGTTCTTGGAGTTCTATCCGATGTAATCACTTTTTGCGGTGTGTTTGTTGGGATCCAATGAATTGTGAGTTTATGATCAGATTATCCATGAATATTATTTGAGTCTTCTCTGAACTCTTTTATGCATGATTATTATAGCTTCGTATTTCTCTCCGATCTATTGATTTGGTTTGGCCACCTAGATTGATTTATCTTGCAATGGGAGAGGTGCTTTGTAATGGGTTCGATCTTGCGGTGCTCAATCCCAGTGACAGAAAGGGACATGACACGTATGTATCGTTGCTATTAAGGGTAAAAAGATGGGGTTTATTCATGTGTGAGTTTACTTTGTCTACATCATGTCATCTTGCTTAAGGCGTTACTCCGTTCTTTATGGACTTAATACACTATATGCATGTTGGATAGCGGTCGATGTGTGGAGTAATAGTAGTAGATGCAGGCAGGAGTCGGTCTACTTGTCTCGGACGTGATGCCTATATACATGATCATTGCCTTGGATATCGTCATGATTATTTGCTTTTCTATCAATTGCCCAACAGTAATTTGTTCACCCACCGTATGCTATCTTCATGAGATAAGCCTCTAGTGAAAACTATGGCCCCCGGGTCTATCCAAATCATATATTAAAAATCATAAAAATACCTTGCTGCACTTTTACTTTATTTATTTTATTTTTTATTTTTGTTCGATCTATTTATCTATCACCATACAATTTAATCTTGCAATTAACCGCCAAGGGATTGACAACCCCTTGTTTGCGTTGGGTGCAAGGATTTGTTGTTTTGTGTGTAGGTACTGCTAACGAGTTGTTGCGTGATTCTCCTACTAGATTGATAACCTTGGTTTCATAACTGAGGGAAATACTTATCTGTACTGTACTGCATCATCCCCTCCTCTTCGGGGAAATCCCAACGCCGCTCACAAGTAGCATGAAGAATTTCTGGCGCCGTTGCCGGGGAGACATCATCCCCTCCTCTTCGAGGAAATCCCAACACAGCTCACAAGTAGCAGGAAGAATTTATGGCGCCGTTGTCGGGGAGACATCATCAACATCTATCAAGTACCTACGCCTAAAACTTTCATCTCCTTGCATTTATTTTATTTGCCTTTGCCTCTCGTTTTCATCTCCCCCACTTCTAAAAAGTTTTTACAAAAATATTTTCCGTTTGCCTTTTTCTTGTTTGCTTGATTTTCTCACCTTGTCATCATGACTAGCGTAACTATCCCTCCTTTGTCATCGGATTTTGAAGTGCTTTACTTCAAACAGAAACAAGGAGAAAATCTTAAGGATGCTTGGTATAGGTTAATGGAATCCTACCGCGTTTGCTCTATAAAAGGGGATTTAAAAAATTTGCTTCACAATTTCTATATAGATTTAACCATGCATCATAGACAACTTTTGGACTTTGCCGCAAAAGGGAATTTTATTGAAAGTGAGGCCAATACTGCCTATGAAATAATAGAGGGTATATTGGGGATTCCACCACCACAAAAGGTTTTGCTTTTACTCAAGAGGGGGCTCAAATATTAGACAAATTGGGTGACATGAAGAAAAAATTGGTTGAGTTGCAAAAGTCTAACGAACCTCTTAAAAATATGAGTGGAAACCTCAATCGCATGAACACTTTGATTACTCTATGCAATAAGCGATTGGATATTCTAGACCTTAAAATTACCTCATTTCCTGAGAATAATGGGAAGCGTAAGGAGCCTCCCGAGTTTGAGGAAACTCCTATAAAGATTATTAAAACCAAAGATGGCAATACTTGAAACTATGCATTGAGCCTAGCTAGGGGCATAAAACAATAGCGCTTGTTGGGAGGCAACCCAATGAATAAAATAAATTTTTACTTTTTGTTTCTGTTCTTGTGTGTTTTCACAATTATGCTACTGTTATGATTGTGTCTTTGTGTTTTAATTAGTGTTTGTGCCAAGTAATGCCTTTGGGATGATTTGGAAGATAGTATAATTGATGATGTTTGGAAAACAGAAAGTTTTGCGTCTAGTGCAGGAATTTTAGTTCTGTACTGGAGCGTCCGAAAAATCTGAACTTTTTACACAGTATTGGTATATGAATTTCCAACGTTGTCCTAATTTTTCAGAATTTTTGGAGTTACAGAAGTATAGCTTTTAAATAGATCTTTACAGACTGTTCTGTTTTAGACAGATTCTATTTTTGTTGCATAGTTTGCTTATTTTGATGAATCTATGGATCGTATCGGGGGGTATGAGTCATGGAGAAGTTGGAGTATAGTAGCATTATGCCAATATTAAATATGAATCAATTTACTATATGTAACATCCCAAAATTCTAAATTTTGGAATGTTATATTAAATAAATAATTATGAATGTTTGTTTGATTGATTGACTGAAAGTGAGTGAAGTTTGGAACTTTTTGAAAGTTTAATGAGAGGGAATGAAATGACTTTCCCAAAACTTTCACTTTGCACTTTTTGATCCCTGGGAATTCAAATTCATTTCATCACCAAACCCTAGAGTGAAGATGATATGACTTCTTCCATTTACAGAAATGAAAGGGAATTTGAAAATGATTTGAATTTCATTTAAAATATTTCAAATACAGAAAATTTATGCAACTCAATGAGTTTCAAGAGAGAAGATAAATTGACTTTTTCATATTGAAGAAAGAGAGTTGGAAGTTTCAACGAAACATTTTGAAAGCCACCTTGAAGCTTTCGGAAACCTATTTGAATTTGAATTCTATTCAAATGTGGCAATTGAATTTTAATTCAAAAAATTCCGGAGAAAAATACTTTGATCAAAAAGTATGAGAGGAGGTGACATGACCCTCCAAAAAGTCAGAAGAAATAAATGCCAAAATATTTGAAAGTCAAATTGGGATTTTATTTGAATTTTCAAAAAAATGATTTTATAAAATATTTTATTTTGCCTCTGAAAAATAGTTCATGTTGTAGGATTTATTTTTTCGGATCTTTTTGATATATAATATGTATATAAAAATTTTAGTTTGTATTTTGTTTATTGCTGTTTTTCTTACTGGCTTTATTTAAAAAGAAAAAAAATTAGAAAAGGCGGAGACCAGCAGGCCCAGCTCTCCCTCTCCACCAGCCCATCTGGCCAGGCCGGCTCAGCTTCCCTCTCTCGCCCGCCGAAAATGCTTCAGCCCGGCCACCCGCTCCCTCGCTCACCTCTCTCTCTCCCTGACACCCCTGCCCCATCTGTCCGATCCGTAGCTTTTTCTTTATTTTCTTTTCTGTTTTAAATTTCAGAAATAGTTTCTATTTTCGAAAATTAATATCTCTTAGAATATTTATCCAAATTGAGTGATTCTTTTTGCATTAGATTCAAAATTTTATGAAGTTTCTGATGGTGCACTGGAATTTCAAATTTGAAAAAAAATTAAATTTTAATTTGGTGAATTTTGTTCAAATCACTAATTTGGCCATATTTTGAGTTTTATAAAATATTTTTGATTGATTCTTTTTGCTACTGTTTTGTTGTTGTTTTGCCTATCCAGTAGAATTTAGTGAATTATTTTTAGTCTCATTTAAATTAGGTTTTTAGCTAAAACAGTACTGTTTTGCTTTTATAGTTGTTTTAGTCATTAAATTATTGCTTTTAATTATTTTTTAGTTAGTTCTTTCTGTAGATTTTTACATCTTGTCATATGCTCCAACAATTCCTCCAGTAGTGATATTGAATTCTTGTAGTTAAGTAGAATGCATGAGGTAGGAACCCATCTCCCTGTTACCAAGCCCGGGACGTTGTTTAGTTTTAAAGCTATGCTATAGTAGACGGGGTTGGTATGAGTGCTCGGTAGTGGTGTGAGAAGGAGAACTCTACGTCAATGACGACAACTTCATGAAGACTCTACGTCAATGACGACAACTCCATGATGGCATCTTCAAGGCCTGCATCTTCAAGACCTCAAGACTTCAAGACCCGAGACAAGATTTCAATACACACTACTGGGTGGAAATTGGACCGTGCGGCACCCTGGAGTACCCAGTGGATGCGTTGTGAGCTGGAGTAGGCCAGTACTCATGTGGAAAGTTCCACCCAGACTCAAAGAGACGGATGAATACTTCATGCCCGGAAGCTTACCTGTGCAACCTCAAGTCATTATGGGCTTTGGCTTGGTTGACCTTAGTTGTGACTCTGGCTGGGACGGTGCTAGCAGATGTAGAACTACGGTAGGATTGGATGAGCACCGGACAGTGGTCAGAGGTACTCTTCGGAGTACCTTGTTTCGGTCGTCTTGTTCTTAAACACCCTGAAGTGCGAGAACGTAAAAAGAGGGATCGAATATTGTGGGTAAAGTGCACAACACTCTGTAGAGTTAAAACCTAATCGATTAGCCGTGTCCCCGGTTACGGACAATTTGAGCCTCTGGACTTGGATCTATCTCGGAACTCTCAACACCAGACTAATAACTAATTGTGGGCAACTTATGATACTTATGGGCTATGAGACAACGGTTGGCGGAACCATGTCATAGTAGATAACTCTGTAGTGAAGACTCCTGTTATTCCTTTGATGTAGGGAAAATAAAACCAGCTTTTACGCAAACAAAACTCAGGCACAAAGCCATATTGCATATAGTATAGTTTTATCATTTGCTTTCTTATAGTGATCTTGCCGGTACATTCAATGTACTGACCTACACGGCTGCAACGTATCATGTTGCGGGATTTTTCTACAGCGAGAGAGTTTCGTTGTAGGGTTACGGTCTACACTCAACCTGCCGATGGCGTTGATGGGACTCCACACCCGTTTGTTTGTTTGTTTCCGTTGAGACTTATGAGGTATATATATCAGTATTACGTTATTTATACATGTGATTGCACTTTGATATATACGTTGATGTACTGTGTGTGCCAGCATACTGATCCAGGGATGGCACGGATACACAGAGGCTTGACCGTTTGAGGTCGGGTCGCTACAGAGATGGTATCAGAGCACATGTTGATTGTAGGACGTGACCCTAGAAATCAGAAAGTCATAGGACAGGATATCTCTAAAACTTTATTTTTCACAAGGATCTTTTACTTATCATCCTTTTCTGATTGTATCAAATAGTCCCTCTTACCTCAAATAGATAGAATATACCCCTTTCCCCTTTTGACCCCTCGAAGAATCAACTGAGGACCACTTCAAAATAAACAAGATTTCACCATGCAATAGAAGAATTGCAGCTACAGCAGTTGAAGACTCCGAAGACCGTGAAGAATCCCAATATTATTATGACCTTTAGAAGACCAAACCCCTGTTGTATACTCACGTTAGATATGATGATTTGTGAGCTGTCATTTGTGTGTGTTTTTCGACAGCCACAAATAAAACCTACTTTCAAAACTATTGTTTGTATTGTGTGTATCTCCCTCTATCCCTCTCTCTTATCTCATCCCCAAAACCCTTGGACCCAATAGATGATGAATGAAGATGGACTTGTATTCTCTGGACTGATGACTCAGCCGGAGGCAGAGCTATGGATACAGAACATGGAAAATCGCCTCGGGAAAAATTTGATTGCAAGGAAGTATAAGGTTCAATACGCTCTTTAGTACTTTACAAACAGTGCTGCAACTTGGTGGAAAATGCATCAAGCCATACAAGGATGTAATGGACCAAGAACTTGGGAGGAATTCAAGATGACTCTGTTAAGATCCCATATATTCCGGAAGCACTGTGATAACCCGATGAAAAAAAAACCTTGTGCCTGCAAGATTTGCGGAGAAATAGGACACACCCAGGAGGAACACAAGGATGGATGCCCGCATTGTGAAGGAAATCACCCGGATGAAGAATGCCCAACTAGGCTGGTGACATGTTTCTTGTGTGAAGGAACTACTCATTACCCGGCCCAATGCCAAATTTACCCCAAGGTACAAGAAGTCATCAAGCAACAGAAGGAAGCCATGAAAGAAGCCCTCAGGGAAGGTTTAGAAGACCTTGTGATGTAGGAAGTTGTTGAAAACCCAGATGAAGAAGGCCTAACCAGATTTTACTCCAATACCTGCTATTCATGTGGAGAAGAAGGACATTTCTCACAGGATTGTACGAAGGAAAGAAAAGAGTATCGGAGAAACTTCCCGACGGAATAAGTGGAGTTTGATCCACAGGAAATAGAAGGATTTATCGAAACAAAGAAGCCCAGGAAGAGAAAACAAAGACATCCTCAGAACAACCCATCTTCTGCAGAAAAGGACCTGAGTCATATCATATGTTTCAAGTGCAAGAAGTTAGGTCACTATTTCGATAGGTGTCCAGAAAAGAAGCTAAAAATCCAAGGAGCCTACATAATCACAAAGAAGCCCCAAGACATGTCGGAAGTCATTTGTTTTCGCTGCAAGGAGGCAGGACATTTTGCTAGGGAATGTTCAGATCAGAAGAAAGCTGGAGCTAAGTAGTGAGATTTTGATATTGGTAATAAGTGTAGTAGGAAGCAATTTTATTCTCATAAGTACGATGAGCTGAGTTATGTAATGGAAGTCTCGGAGATTGTAATAATTCATGAATCAATAAAGAGAAATGTGTCCTGATCTTAATTATTGCATTGTATGTTATTGTGATCATGCTCGGTAATATGAAGAGTAAGACCTATGGCTGGACTAGTACATTTGATTTTAAGTGTGATACTAATCGGTAAAACCACCGGAACAAAGGAGAAGAAATGTACGTTCATGCCAAGGAATTTGGACAAATGAATACAGATGAAAGTAATGCTGGACCATACCAAACTATGTGAATGGCAATGTTTGTAACAAAGTACTTTTGAATTTGGAGTTTTGAGGAGTGATTAAGCATGTGATAAAGGCTTTGATATGAAAAGAATAAGATGGATGAATCAATGCATGTTATTTTAATGGTGATGCTATTCCATGTGAACACTAGACCAATGGAAAGGAAAATGTGTTCCACAGAGTGGAGTTTGGACAAAACAAGTTGGAAGTTTATTTTGATATGTTGGATACCCCAAGAAGTATGAAGGAATGAAGCATTAATTGATTTAAAGAGGTGTAATATTGGAATATGGAGCAATAGTCACTCCAAAGAAGAGTTAAGCTGTACAAGCATTGAAGTGGACCCATAACCCACAGGCCCAGGAATTAATAAGGATTTGGAAGGAGCTATGATTTGATCAGCATACGTTTCATAGGATGATACGAAAACCCCGAGAGTTGTGAAGAAACGATAGATGTTATATTTGGCTTGCAGAACCAATGGATTTACCCGAACCCAGTTCGAGGACACGAGAAATTCTGCAATGCTTGTGAGAATGCCCGAGTGTTAGAAATACGAGATTCGCTAAACCTTATACAAGGTAATGATTTGGGTGCGGAATGGATTGATCACTATACCGACTTACTCTTATCATTCGCTTTTGCTATTTGCAATGGTAAATCTGGAGTGACTTACCTATAGGAGAGAGACGACGATCGTTGAAAAATTTGCTTGAGCCTTAGAATGGTATGTTAAGAAGCCCTTGTACAAGGCAGTTCTTGCCAAACGTAGGCTATACGGTGAGATTCAACCCAGACCATTTCCTGCAGGAGAAACCACAAATTGTTGACCACCATGAGATTTTTGACAGTTGTTTAGTATTGGCATCTGACATGTCAAGCCCCGGAAGAACTTATGAAAGGACTCAAGATTTTGTGAGAAGACAGATTTTGTCAAGGAAAGAAGTACCTGAGTATTGATGGACCCGTGACTTTGATTTTAAGTGTGGTAGCACCCCAGACCTTTCTGATCAATGAATTTGCTAGAAGACCCCCAAACCCAAACCCTTTCTTGCTAGCCTCTCCGAATCTCGAGGACGAGATTCATTTTAAGTGTGGTAGGTTTGTAACATCCCAAAATTCTAAATTTTGGAATGTTATATTAAATAAATAATTATGAATGTTTGTTTGATTGATTGACTGAAAGTGAGTGAAATTTGGAACTTTTTGAAAGTTTAATGAGAGGGAATGAAATGACTTTCCCAAAACTTTCACTTTGCATTTTTTGATCCCTGGGAATTCAAATTCATTTCATCACTAAACCCTAGAGTGAAGATGATATGACTTCTTCCATTTACAGAAATGAAAGGGAATTTGAAAATGATTTGAATTTCATTTAAAATATTTCAAATACAGAAACTTTATGCAACTCAATGAGTTTCAAGAGAGAAGATAAAATGACTTTTTCATATTGAAGAAAGAGAGTTGGAAGTTTCAAAGAAACATTTTGAAAGCCACCTTGAAGCTTTCTGAAACCTATTTGAATTTTAATTCTTTTCAAATGTGGCATTTGAATTATATTCAAAAATCCTTGACAAAAAAAATACTTTGATCAAAAAGTATGAGAGGAGGTAACATGAACCTTCAAAACGTCAGAAGAAATAATGCCAAAATATTTGAAAGTTAAATTTGGATTTAATTTGAATTTAAAAAAAAAGGATTTTATAAAATATTTTAATTTTGCCTCTGAAAAATAGTTCATGTTGTAGGACTTATTTTTTCTGATCTTTTTGATATATAATATGTATATACAAATTTTAGTTTGTATTTTGTTTATTGCTGTTTTTCTTACTGTCTTTATTTAAAAAGAAAAAAAATAGAAAAGGCGGAGCCCAGCTGGCCCAGCTCTCCCTCTCCACCAGCCCATCTGGCCAGGCCGGCCCAGCTTCCCTCTCCCGCGCGCCGAAAACGCTTCAGCCCGGCCACCCGCTCCCTCGCTCACCTCTCTCTCTCCCTGACACCCCTGCCCCATCTGTCCGATCCATAGCTTTTTCTTTATTTTCGTTTCTGTTTTAAATTTCAGAAATAGTTTCTGTTTTCGAAAATTAATATCTCTTAGAATATTTATCCAAATTGAGTGATTCTTTTTTGCATTAGATTCAAAAATTTATGAAGTTTCTGATGGTGCACTTGAATTTCAAATTTGAAAAAATTTAAATTTTAATTTGGTGAATTTTGTTCAAATCACTAATTTGGCCATATTTTGAGTTTTATAAAATATTTTTGATTGATTCTTTTTGCTACTGTTTTGTTGTTGTTTTGCCTATCCAGTAGAATTTAGTGAATTATTTTTATTTTCATTTAAATTAGGTTTTTAGCTAAAACAGTACTGTTTTTCTTTTATAGTTGTTTTAGTCATTAAATTATTGCTTTTAATTATTTTTTAGTTAGTTCTTTCTGTAGATTTTTACATGTTGTCATATGCTTCTGTTAGACTATAGTAGATAATTTTTTTATAATTAGTTATTATTATTTCTAGCTACTGTTTTGTATGTTGTTTGCTTAGCCCATAGTTATAGTTAATAGAAAATAGTTTTAATAGTTTCAAAAGTAATTATTTTTGCCTCTTTATTATAATAGGTTGTTGTTTCTGTTAAGTAGCATTAAATTAGTTTTTTTTTAATTATTTAGTATTGTTTATAATTGTTTTAGTGTATTCCTGGTTGTTATAACTGTTTTAGTGTTAACTAGATAGTTATAATAGCTTTTAAATTAGTTCTTTTTACTAGTTAATAATTTAGTAAATTACTTTCTGTAGTTTTATTAAAATTGTATTTTCATTGCAGTTGATTAGTTATTTAGGTTAATTTAGTGCTGTTATGTGAGTTATTGATTGCTATTGTGTGAGTTGGTTTCTCCCGAGTTTTCTGTGAAGTTTCCTTTGGATTTTATTTGGTTTTCTTATTGATTTTCTTTATTGATTTATATTGTTGCTTTTATTGAGTGTATTATGATTGATAGAATAGCTTGCTAGAATGTTTGCTTATGTGAATACAATGTTTGACTATATAGATTCCATCGGAGAGTGATGACTAGTTTTATCAAGTTTCCGAGAGTGTTACTATCTTCAACAAGTAATACCAGGCAAGTTCACTTTGACCATTTTATCATGCCTATCTTTTTAATGCATTTAGTGTCACCATTCCAACAATTCCTCCAGTAGTGATATTGAATTCTTGTAGTTGAGTAGAATGCATGAGGTAGGAACCCATCTCCCTGTTACCAAGCCCGGGACGTTGTTTAGTTTTAAAGCTACGCTATAGTAGACGGGGTTGGTATGAGTGCTCGGGAGTGGTGTGAGAAGGAGAACTCTGCGTCAATGACGACAACTTCATGAAGACTCTACGTCAATGACGACAACTCCATGATGGCATCTTCAAGGCCTGTATCTTCAAGACCTCAAGACTTCAAGACCCGAGACAAGATTTCAATACACACTACTGGGTGGAAATTGGACCGTGCGGCACCCTGGAGTACCTAGTGGATGCATTATGAGCTGGAGTAGGCCAGTACTCATGTGGAAAGTTCCACCCAGACTCAAAGAGACGGATGAATACTTCATGCCTAGAAGCTTACCAATGCAACCGCAAGTCATTATGGGCTCTGGCTTGGTTGACCTTAGTTGTGACTCTGGCTAGGACGGTGCTAGCAGATGTAGAACTACGATAGGAATTGATGAGCACCGGACAGTGGTCAGAGGTACTCTTCGGAAGACCATGTTTCGGTCGTCTTGTTCTCAAACACCCTGAAGTGCGAGAACGTAAAAAGAGGGATCGAATCTTGTGGGTAAAGTGCACAACACTCTACAGAGTTAAAACCTAATCGATTAGCCGTGTCCCCAGTTACGGACAATTTCAGCCTCTGGACTTGGATCTATCTCGGAACTCTCAACACCAGACTAATAACTAATTGTGGGCAACTTATGATACTTATGGGCTATGAGACAACGGTTGGCGGAACCATGTCATAGTAGATAACTCTGTAGTGAAGACTCCTGTTATTCCTTTGATGTAGGGAAAATAAAACCAGCTTTTACGCAAACAAAACTCAGGCACAAAGCCATATTGCATATAGTATAGTTTTATCATTTGCTTTCTTATAGTGATCTTGCCGGTACATTCAATGTACTGACCTACACGGCTGCAACGTATCATGTTGCGGGATTTTTCTACAGCGAGAGAGTTTCGTTGTAGGGTTACGGTCTACACTCAACCTGCCGATGGCGTTGATGGGACTCCACACCCGTTTGTTTGTTTGTTTGTTTCCGTTGAGACTTATGAGGTATATATATCAGTATTACGTTATTTATACATGTGATTGCACTTTGATATATACGTTGATGTACTGTGTGTGCCAGCATACTGATCCAGGGATGGCACGGATACATAGAGGCTTAACCGTTTGAGGTCGGGTCTCTACACTACAGTACTTAGAGTTAAGGATTTATTTGTTATACTAGCGGATCTCACAAAGGTTTTGTTGAGTTTTGTGTGATTGAAGTTTTCAAGTTTTGGGTGAGATCACGATAGATGAAGGAATAAGGAGTGGCAAGAGCCTAAGCTTGGGGATGCCCAAGGCACCCCAAGGTAATATTCAAGGAAGACTCAAGCGTCTAAGCTTGGGGATGCCCCGGAAGGCATCCCCTCTTTCTTCTACCAACTATCGGTAATTTTACTTGGAGCTATATTTTTATTCATCACATGATATGTGTTTTACTTGGAACTTCTTGTATTATATGAGTCTTTGCTTTGTTTGCATTTAAGTTTGTCACAATCATCTTTGCTGGACACACCAATTTGAGAGAGCCACACATTTATCATGATTTGTTAGAATACTCTATGTGCTTCACTTAAATTTTTTGAGCTAGGCAGTTGCTCTAGTGCTTCACTTAAATCTTTTTGAGCATGGCGGTGGCTATATTTTGAAGAAATATTTAAACTCTCATGCTTCACTTATATTATTTTGAGAGTCGATAAGATAAAATTTTGAAGAAATATTTGAACTCTCGTGCTTCACTTATATTATTTTGAGAGTTGATAAGACTAATTTTGAAGAAATATTTGCACTCTCATGCTTCACTTATATCTTTTTGAGAGTTGATAATAGTAATGGTAATTTGCACAAGATATGAATTTGGTCCCAAAGTGATGAATATTCAAGAGGGATATAATAAAAACTCTCATGAAAGATCATTGGATATGATAAGTTTGATTCCTTGCAATAGTTTTGTGATATGGAGATGATAATATGTGAGTCATGTTAGTGAGTAATTATGATTTAGTAAGAATATTAGTGTTAAGGTTTGTGATTCCCTATGCATGTGAAAGCACATTTGCTCCCTTGGTGGTTTTGGTAATTCATAACAACATATATCTCATTGAACTAATGTCCATTCAAGATTAAGATTTCAGAATGTTCAATGATTGGCATGGCATGGACTAGAGACGTGGACCCCTCAAAATGCTAAGGACAAGGATTGGCAAAAGATCAAGACTCTACATTTTTGGTTTAGTGATCCAAGATCACATTGAGTCCATAGGAAAGCCAATACTATTAAAAGGGCTGAACCTCCGGGTGCTATATTCATCACATTTTGAACAAGTCATTTTCGGACCCTCCGGGTGAGGAGCACTCGGAGCCACCGATCTGAAAGGGCTGAACCTCCAAAACCTTCTAAATGATTTCGGCAGAACCAATTCACTCCAACTCGGTTCAACCGAAATCACTTAGATTGATCTAGGTTTTCCATCTCGGTGCTACCGAATTGAACCATTTCGGCGCCACCGATGTGCTATACTGCGTGCAGTTACACATATCGGTGCCACCGAGTTGTTCAACCCGGCGCCACCGACAGCGTACGGGTATATATATCGCGCGGACCGAACGGTTGAAATTTCTCGACCCCACTCGTTCCCGCTCCCCGTCGCCCTCGTCTCCGGACATCGCCATCGTCTCCAGTGAGCTCTCGCCGCCGAATTCCGCCGCCGTCAACGGGAATCTCCTCCGCCGTTGCCGCCGTAGAGGATCTCCACCAAGTTGGGGTGAGATTCGATCCCTTTCGTGCTTCCCTTTTCCGATTCTATGCATGATTGGACTGCCTGAATTCATTCCACGGATTGAGAACTCCTGTTACACTACAAACTCCATAGATTAGATTCGAGCGAAATTTTTAGGTTTAAGTTTCCGCCGAATGCATCTCGGACCGACCGACTCAAAATTTTCGGTCCTACCGATTTGGTCTCTGACCATAGCACTAGTACGTCTCGGTGCCACCGAGTAGTACGAATCGATGAGACCGAAAGTAAAGTCTCAGTGAAACCCTAGCATCTCGGAGCCACCGAACCCCATATCGGTCTGACCGAAGTGGCGTGTAAGGTTTCTGTAGTGTGCTTCGGTATCACCGAGATGATCAACTCGGTCCATCCGATATGCATCCTGTGAAAACTTGAAACTAAGAGTTGAACTCAAATTTTATGAAAATTATCTGCTTTTTTGTGATGACTCATCTACTCTGCCCATACCTATCTATTCACAGGGTCAGCTCAGCAAGATGTCGGATCCTAGCAGTGACAGTCAGAACAGGTCAGAGCAGAATGCAGAAATGAGTGAAGGGTCAAGCCCAGCTGAAAGTTTCTATGAGGGTGAGAGGAGCTCTCCAAATCTTCCAAAAGCTGCAACCAGAACAAGGAAGAAGAAAACCTCAGACAGTGAGGATGAGGATTTTGTTGCAAGTGAAGCTGCATCTAAGAAAAAGAGAGTAGTGCTTGCTAAGGAGTACAGCACCAAGCCTACTTCTACCAAAGAGAGGACTGCTGTGAGGAAAGTGCCTCAGCAGACTATGCAATTCACTCTTGAAGAGCCTAGTAACACAGAAGCAGCTGGAGGAACCAAGAAGAAGAGAGTAAGGAAAACTATTGCCCGTGTGATTGGCAGACCCTCCATGATGATTGATGAGGAGGAAGAGGAGGAAGAGCCAGCAGCCACTGCACCCCCTGCAAAATCTCAAAAGCTTATGTCAGATGCAATTAAGACTGCTGCCCCCAAGGCCAAGCCAAAGGTGTCAGCACCTAAGAGATCTACCAAGAACATATCAGCTGCAGAGAAGAACAAGGCCCGAGTGCCTGAGTCAAATGTTGATGAAGAGCCTCTAGTGCTCAGAAAGTTGAAGCCAAAGATACCAGACCATGACAATGCACACCCAGTCGCAGAGAACATGACGCTGAGGAAGGATAAAGGGATGCGTCAGTGGAGATGACAGACCAACCACACAGCAATTTCAGACAGTGCCCAGAGCAGCCAGGTCTGCTGCGATACCCGTTGTGGATCCAAGGACCATAGTATCTGCACCAGCTGCTACTGCCACAGTGCCCCCACCGGTCTCCACTCCACCAGCCCAGCAAACGTCTGCAGAAGCCTTCGCAGATGCACTTCTTTCTATGCCGTCTACGCACACCGGAGCTGCCAGCAGGAGATCGCCTTCAAGAGCTTCGGAGGACCGTGCTTAGAGTGCCGACTAGTCCTATACAGTTTGATCTTTTTGGTACTTGTTGCCAAAGGGGGAGAATTTGTATAGATCATAGGCTTCGAGAGAGAGTGTTTTGGTCATTGGTTTTTCTCTCGAGAGTTGTTTTGCTACTTATTTGCTTGTTGGTACTTTGTTATGTGTGTGCTTGCTACAGTTAATATGTTGCTTATACTTGTGAGCTACCTCATGTGATGATCATATTATGCTTATTGTGATGATCTATGTTTATCTTCTTCATTATCTTATATGATCACTCACTTATGTTGGTGATGCGTGCTTTCTATTCCAATCATATCATTTTGCGCGCTCCACCAAGATGTATGTGACATGGAAGAGTGACCCATAAGCCTAATCGATTGTGCATTTGCATTCAAACGCAAATCTTTAAATAATGCATAAATTTAGGGGGAGCTCTTGCTTATCACATACTTCTCAAAGCGATGATGTATTTCATTCATTTAATCATTTGTCGAAGCTTTGATCTATATGTTGTCATCAATTACCAAAAAGGGGGAGATTGAAAGCACATTTTCTCCCTTGGTGGTTTTGGTAATTCATAACAACATATATCTCATTGAACTAATGTCCATTCAAGATTAAGATTTCAGAATGTTCAATGATTGGCATGGCATGGACTAGAGACGTGGACCCCTCAAAATGCTAAGGACAAGGATTGGCAAAAGATCAAGACTCTACATTTTTGGTTTAGTGAACCAAGATCACATTGAGTCCATAGGAAAGCCAATACTATTAAAAGGGGATGAGGTGTTGCTTAATGGTCTTTTTTCTCAAGTGCTTAGTGACAGTACTCCTAAACCCTCAACCACTCTCTCAATCCCAAATATGTCCAGAACCTACATTCTAACTCGGCCCCACCGAGTTCATCCAAGACTTAGCCACTGCCAAAACCCTAACAAATCGGATCCACCGAAATGGATCTCGGTCTCACCGAGATGGCCTTGCCAACTCTCTGTAATCGTTTGCACTTACTTCGGTCTCACCGAGTTTTGCAAATCGGTCTCACCGAGATGGCTTGCCAACTCTCTGTTACCTTTTTGCTTCACTTCGGTCCTACCGAGTTGAAGCAATCGGTGCCACCGAGATGAGGATTGCCCTAGCCATTGCACTTAGGTCCATCCGAGATGTTCGTATCGGTCCCACCGAGATTCCTAACATTCATATCTTTTACACAGTTCGGTGCTACCGAGATGATTGTTTCGGTGCCACCGAGTTGGGTCAAAAGTGTGTAACGGTTGGATTTTGTGTGGAGGCTATATATACCCCTCCACCACCTCCTTCTCTATAAGGAGAGCCATCAGAACGTGCCTACACTTCCACCATACATTTTCTGAGAGAGAACCACCTACTCATGTGTTGAGATCAAGCTATTCCATTCCTACCATTTGAAACTTGATATCTAGCCTATCCCAAGTTGCTTTCCACTCAAATCCCTCTTCCACCATAGCCAAATCTGTGAGGAGTTGTTGAGTGCTGGGAAGACTATCATTTGAAGCACAAGAGCAAGGAATTCATCAACAACACACCGTCTATTACCTTTTGGAGAGTGGTGTCTCCTAGATTGTTTAGGTGTCACTTGGGAGCCTCCAACCTGATGTGGAGTTGAACCAAGCAGTTTGTAAGGGCAAGGAGATCGCCTACTTCGTGAAGATCTACCCTGAGTGAGGCTAGTCCTTCGTAGACGTAAGCCATGGTGGAATAGACAAGGTTGCTTCTTCGTGGACCCTTCGTGGGTGGAGCCCTCCGTGGACTCGCGCAGACGTTACCCTTCGTGGGTTGAAGTCTCCATCAACGTGGACGTACGATGGCACCACCTATCGGAACCATGCCAAAAACCACCGTGTCTTCATTGCGTCTGAATCTCCCATCCCCTATCTACTTACATATGCAATTGCTTATTTTCCGCTGCTATACTCTTAGAATTGCATGTGTAGGGCGATGCTTGACATGTACTATTGCTAAAATTTGCCCACAACTAAAATTGGGAAAAGGCTAGGTTTTATTTGGTCAAGTAGTCTAATCACCCCCCCTCTAGACATACTTTCGATCCTACAGCATGCACATAAATTAAATAGTTATGCAACGAAATTATATCCTACTTATGGTACATTATTCGATGTTAGTTATGTTCAATGCATGTTTATGACCGTTTTCGATTTTTGGTAGGTTGCTTCTCAATCTATTTGCTAGCCTTCATTTGTACTAAGCGGGAATACTGCTTGTGCATCCAAACTCCTTGAACCCAAGTTGTGCCAAATGAGTCCACCATACCTACCTATATGCAGTATTTCCATGCCGTTCCAAGTAAATTTGCATGTGCCAACTCTAAAATTTTCAAAATAATTTTCCGTTTTGTGTGCCCGAACCGCTTATGAAGCGGCAGGGGGTGGCCAATATTTTCCATGCTAGGTGTGTTATTCTCATGATGAGTGTTTATTCACTCGTCATTGCATGAGAGAGTGGCTGGTATTAGGGATGCCCAGTCCCACAATGAATCAAAAATAATAATAACAAAATTCCTTGGAAAGTCCTTCCTAGCTTTCCTCTCCCAATTTTTTCCTCTGGAATCTGGTGAGTGACCAGGTGAATCCAGACAATCCTCAGCCTCTCCATAACTTTCCCATGCTATTGTGCCAGCCAAGCTTCCGTCAGTAAACCCCGAACCTCATTCAAATCCTAGTTTCAAAATATTGGAACTGGAAATCCTGCCTTTGTGTTTACAAAGGAGCTATCATTTTCCTTGCTCTGTTAATCCTCCCAAAATTTCTAGAGACCCTCCATCATCCATAAACCCTATATGTGCAAAAATATTGCTAAGTCATATGCAATATTTCTCATCTAGAATTAATTCCTCTTTCTGCCTTTCTGAGGAATTAAATCTAGGAAAATATCTATCCATCTCCAAAGTTCCTGAAAACTTGTGGAGATATTCTTTGTGATCATATTGAGCTCTCACAAAAATATTGGCCATAATTAAATAAGGGAAATTGCATTTTCCTATTTAAAGACAATATTTCAATTTGGGGCCTTTCCAAAGGAACTACCATTTTGGTAGCTAGGAAAAATCCCAAATAATTTGTGGATCTTCTCCTATCCATATATTCACCATTTACACGAAGGTCCAAAGTTCCACAATTCAAATTTTGAGCACAACATCCATTTGCAAATTCTGTCTAGATTTCCAGTTTGCAAAGGAAGTGCTTGTTCCCTTGATCTTTTTTGGCTGAGATTTTTCAGGGTGGTTAACATTGATAAATCACCTCTGTATACCAGAAACCAGCCCATTTCATCTAGCCAATCTTCCTCAGGAAATTATCTAAGTTTATGTTCAGATTGAATCTCTGTGAAGGAAGTACCCTCATGGATGATCAATTTGAGCTGAAACTTTTCCAGCTATCTCTCATGACCATATCAGCACCCTACACCAAAAATCAGCTAATTCTATCTAGCTATTTGACCCCAGCATCATCATCTTCATTTCTGGCCAGATTGCAAGGTTACAAAGGAAGTACCATCTAGACTTGTCCATTTGTGCTGAAACTTGTCCAGGATGACTACCTTAGTGGATGATTGACCCATGCCAAAGATCAGGCCAAGAGGAGCACTGTGGTTGCCACACCACGTGTGCAAAGTTTGCTGCTAAAACCTGTTTGACCTTGGTGCAGTCCCATCAGAGCTCTCTCTTGCCATCCAGATGCATATGTCAACTCAGTGCAGCAAGGAAAAGACCCCAGACAAGGTTTGGCCTCGTGTGGGGCGTGGCACTGTCGTGGCCATGCGGTGACCACGGGCAGAGCACGCCAAACCAGCGCCCTGTGCACTGGAGTTTTCGGGAGGGCACCTCCAGCGGGTTCCAGCTCGTCCGCGCGCGCCAGCGAGCTGCCCACCGCATGCGTGGACGTCCAGAAGCTCTCCCCCCTCATCTCCTAGCTCGTGGCCGCCTCTGCCAACATCGATTCGCCGCTAGATCGCCGCCACGGTGCCGAGCTCCCGAAGCATCGGCCGTCGTCATGTAGCCCTCCCCGCGGCTACTTAAGCAAGCCCCGAGTCCCTCCTCTCCACCAGCAACCAACCCAGCCCCTCCCTCGAGTTCAAGGAGCCCCTGTCCTCTCCCATGGCCGACGGCCATCACCACGGCTCCGCTCCAATCCGAGCGCCAGAGGCCTTCCCCTCTCCTTCTTCGGCCACCCAGAGGAGCGGTAGAGCTCAACCCAGCTAGCCCCCACCCCAATTCCGACCACCGTCGCTCGTGCCAGCCATCCCCAAATGCCGCCGCGGCCATCCACTCGGCTGCCCATGGCTACCCTCCCTCCAGGCCGTCCCGAGCTCTCCCGCGACTACCCCTAGGCGCGGGGTGGCGTCACAAGCTCGCTCGGCTCGCCGGCGGGCGCAGCCGAGGGGAGGAACGCCGGCAGCCAGCGCGACCGCACGGCCATGGCGCCTCCTCTGTTCCTACCGCGTCGGGAGTCAACCCGGCAATCCGACCCATGGGTGGCCGCGCCCATGGGCACCCGACCCGAATGGGTAGGGTATGGGTCGCCATCTTCACCCATGGGTAAACCCGATGGGTAACCCGATTAGTCATGGGTAGGGTATGGGCATAAGGTCCTGCCCATGGGTCACCCGATGGGTCGCCCTATTAATATTAGTAATTAAAATATATTTTATTTTATATGGCACATGGACATTTTTGGTAAAGATACATGCTAATTAGTTCAGCCTTTGAGTATATATTATCGTTTAGCCTTGCGTATATTTCACTAACAATTGCTCAAAATATCGTGACATGCCTTCTCACTTCTCAGCATCCTAGGCCCATGAAACCAACCACGTTGCAGCCCATATCAAGTGTATTGGCATGTTAGGCTGTTGCAGCCCATGTACAGCCCATATTCATTAGCTGTGTCTGCAACCAGATATGGACACGGTAAACTTTAGTACCACCTCGCTTGTTCGATGAGAGCGAACTTGGGTTGCTGCCTATAAAGGCATACTCGGGGGCTGACTGATGCTTTGTTCCATGCCGCTGAGACTATTCTCTGTTGTGCACTGTACAGCAACCCAATGGGTAACCCATTGGGTCGGGTTACCCTATGGGTATGGGCGTGGGTCTGCTCCTATGCCCATGGGTAGGGTCATGGGCGAAGGGGTAGACCCATTTACTTATAGGGCATGGGTCTGGTAGAGGTCGACCCGACCAAACCCGACCCGACTGCCAGGTTGAGTCGGGAGGAAGGAGACCAGGGGAGGAGAGAGAGAGGAGATGAGCCGGGCCCCACCGGTCAGCTGGAGAGAGGAAGTCATCCCGGGCCCGCTCGCTGTTAAGTGGAAGCGTATTCCGTAAAATACGCTTTCCATTCTGAGAAACGTACTCCACAGAGTTCTTTACAGAGAATACGCTTTTTGATATTGAAAGCGTAATCTGTAAAAGGCGCGTTTGTTTTCTCAGCCGTGGCCGAAACGGCTATTTAGTGATCGTTCGCCCGTTAAGAGCTAAAGTGGACAGTTTTGTGTCTGTTTTATCGCATAACGAACGAACGGCCGTTTCTCCGCGACCGTAACCCCGATTGAGGTAAATCCAACGCCCACGTTTTCAGTTCATCGAGCCCGTTCCGATGGTATCATTTTCATAATGTTTTCACACTGTGAAAATGACCATTTTGCCCTTGCCCTTCAATCAGCCCCTTCAAGAGGGAAACTTTTCCGGCAAATCTTTCTGCGAGCCCATCGCACTTCTTCCCGGTGTCTCCATCAACCCCAAGGCAAGCCAACCTATTATCATGAGCTCCCGACTTGCGTGATGACTTTGCTTGCACCATGTGTGTGTGTATTGAAGTATATTTCAGCTCATCTGTTAGTCTGCACTGGCATAGTTCTGATATTTCATCTGTACCTGATGCTAGTGTTATTTACCATGTGATATCATGAATTGCTTTCATGTCATATTTTCCCATGCTAGTAACAATACTTTTAACACCATTATCATGTTAGTGCTATGATTTGATCTCATGCCATGATTGTCAGTACCGTTATGATTTTACTATGCTGTTGTTAAGTAATTGGTCTTGCTCATAAATGTTGATGTTATGATGAGATGATGGAGATGTTAAATTGAACTTCTAAAATTAAACCTCCTCCGTCATCGATGGGATCGAGTCATAGTGCCACCGAACCGAGCTTACCCGTGCAGCCACATTTGCCAGTATGGGACGGCCTTGACTGGTCTAGCTTTGTGCTCTCTTACCGGTACCACCAAAGAGGGAAGGTTATGCGCGCGTGCTACCCTGGCCCGGTAGGCGGCGATAACCTTGTGAGCCCAGTTGTTTGTTTAGCCCGGGAGTCCCCGTTTGGGACAGTTTTGTTTGGCCACGACGGTGGCAGGTGTCACGGGGTGACACACGGGCCACCCAGGGCATGACTCCGGGAGAGGATGATTGTCGGTGGTACGGTGGGGGAGTCACGGGTTAGGCAAGTTTTGTTGGAGCAGCACCGGTCCACCCAAAGGGGAAGTGTACCGAGGTACGGGACCAGGAGCTTCATAGTGTGGGTAAAGTGCGCAACCTCTGCAGAGTGTAAGAATCTATTCGAATAGCCGCGTCCACGGTATTGGACACAGTTCGTATTAGGTCACACTATTTGGTCTTAGTCGATTTGGAGGACAAACCTGTTATTATAAACTTGCTAGGAGTGTGCTACTAAGTGAATGTGGTAATTTGGATACTTGTGAGCAGTCACCATGTTGTTCTGATATGATCATGAGAGGAGATCTCGGTGAGTCATGAGTTAGCCCAGAAAGGCAGTAAAACTGAGTGATGTCACCACATATTACTTTAATGCTTCACGGGAGGTAAGTGTAGTGTAGGTTTGAGTTTAATCTTGGATGACATGCTATGATATGTAGTTGGTATATCTGATCCATGTATGCCATGTTTGATCCATGATTTCCTGTTAATTCCATGCCATGTCTAGAATAAATTCTTATAGAAGCATAGGGCTTGTTTGTCATCTGCTTGTTTGGATGCTATGTATTTGGTTGACTTGCGAGTACATTCAAAGTACTCACCTGGCCTTGCACGTGGCCAGTTGCAGGAGAAGATCCGTCGTGCTAGATCGTAACCCAGCCAGTCCTGTGAGTTGTGGAGCCCAGCCAGAGACGTCGTTGCCGCTGAACCAAGACCTCCACCGCCATTTAGTTAGCCTTGGAGCCATGTAATATTGTTGTAAGCAACAGTATTGTAAAACTCCATTTCATATAATAAAGCCATTTTTGTGCCTGGAATTGCTGTATCATGTCTCAGGCATGCGCCAGGTCTTATCCTGGGACTGGCGTGCGCCGGCCCTCTATCGGGGTGCCACAAGACTTGGTATCAGAGCCTGGCTTGCTGTAGATTATCCTAGCATCAGACCACCCCTATTTTCGACCGTAGTGAGCCCAATAGAGTTGACCCATCACTGGCATCCGACACGGCCACTGTTGATCAACAGGTGGCGCAGTCAGAATTGACGTGCCCCTACCCAGCTGTCCGCCCCTTAGCCATCCCTGGATTGGACCGCGACCCTACCCAGTGGTCGGCCGTGCCAGCGTATCCTTTACCCGGCACGGGAAGGATCCACGCCATGCTGGTATGTCCCAGCATGGCTGCCTATTTAAAACCCCTCCCACCTGCGAGTCGCAGCCATCTCCGTTCAGTAAGCCAGATCCCGGCAAGAGAACCCAGGCCAGTATCCTCAAACCAGCAGCCATGGCCAGTTCTTCCAGAGCACCCACTTTCCATATCCGAACCTTGAGTAATGGTTATCCCGGCTTTCCGCCCATTCTTTCAAGCATGCTCACTCAAGCCCTTGGCTGTAGTACTAGCCCGGTGTATCTGGTGTTCCAATCAGAACCCATCTCTCACCTTTGCCGATTCTATGCGAATGCACATATCTGCCCAGGTCCAGTAGAGGATGAGAAGCCCTTGACTTGTTAGGGCAAACCCATGCCCACCTCCGCATTGGCTGTCCAGACAGCTACTGCGGAAGCCATCGCCCGTATTCGTTTCCAGTTCACGCAAGTAGCAGAGATGCGGGAGTTCCGCTACTTTCCCTCTGCGTCCAGCGAAGGCTGCGAGTTCTTCAGCACAGTCGAAGATGCCGACTCGGCAATGGCTCGCCTAGTTCAGTTCATTGCTGCCCAGGGACTGCTGATCTCCGGCATCCTTGGAGAGTTTAAAGCCATTGACCGTGATGCCACTCGGGTTGTTACGGAATACCGTGAGGCCCATCAAGCTGCATCCCAGGCCACCAGTTCCATGATGCCAAACCCCGTGCCACCTTCGCAGCTAGTGTTAACCTCGAAGTCCGTGAACCTGTGGAACTCTGGCTCCGTCCACCCAAATTCTATTCAAGGAGCTATTCGGCGTCTTCGTCATCGGGATGTGTTTCGTCAAGCTCCAGCCATAGCTCCAGCAGTTGAGCCCCAACCCATAGAGGTGTCCGACGATGAAGATGGAAGTTAGCTCAGCCTGCGTCCCCCAGGAGAACCCCAGCAAGAGTAGAACCCTATAGTTCGGAGTGAGTAGTTGTTGTTCGCTGCCTAGTAAGATTGCGTGTTGTTGTATGCTTGCTTGTAACTTGTGTGCTGTTGTAACGTTATGTATGTCTGTTTGCTCTGTGTGTTTGGTTCATTTGTCTCTCTGTTAAGCAGAAATGTTTAGCAGAGCTGGCAATGGTTTCTTAACAAGTTTTCGATCAGTAGGACACTTACACCTAATAACAACGGACTCGCTTGGAGTCCCTAATGAAATACGGGCTGGTGTAGGTGTATGTATACCAGGAGTACATACACCCACTAGCATTAAAAGACTGTAGTGTAATCTGTTGGATGTGTTCTTTTCCTTTGCATGTATGTTGCTCCTATATGCATTTGCCTGCATTTTGGTTTGAGTAGATTGCATGTGTATTGTGTGAGCAATGTCTGCACACCAAGTTCATTCTCCTGAGTACAAATGCAGCAGTACTCGGGTAGTATGCAAAGCCGCATACTCTTACCCATCTATGCTTTCTCCGTTTGCCAACCTCCCAAACCCAGAACTCTGGAGAGCCAGTTCTTCCAAAAAATTCCCCGGTCCCAAAATCTTTTTCCCAGAACTCAGCTGCAATCACGGAGAAATTCTGAGAAATTTTATTGCAGCATAAACCGTTACAACCTCTCCAGTCCAAGACTTTAACCCCGATTCTACTCCAACACCCACTCGTACCCGGCACAAATACCTAGTTTTCATGATCACCGCCGCCTCGGAGAGCCACCACTCGAGTAGCGGCATCACGGCGATCATCGAGGATCATCACACACAGTAGGAGCGAGAAGCCAACCAATGCCACCAGCAGACCAACCAGGAGGATCGTGATCAGCTCCGAACCTATGTCCGCCATTAACGCCTCACCTTGAGCTCCTGTAACCAAAAGGAGAAGGAGAAGGAGAAGAGGTGAGGTGAGGTGCGAGGTAGAGGGAAGAAACCGCGGTTGTTTTTATAACCCCAAGTCCGGTGTACGTGGGCAAGGTCCAGGAGAACCGCGCGTCGCTCGATCACCGGTGTCCAGGAGGCGAATCCGCGAGCAGTGCCGACCGGCACTGGCCCGCGACGGGAGTGCTCTCTGAGTCGACCTTGTGCACGCCGCGCACTATCGTCATAGGGTCCTTGACGCCCTAGGAGCTAGGCGTGCGCAGTGCCAGCCGCACGCAGAACAGCGCGGAAGTAAGAGAGAACCGTTGGCCGAAGAAAGAAGAAGGAGGCTGCCAGTGGGCCCTGGGCCCACCTGTCAGCAAGAGAGGCCATTGTTCACTAGGGTGTCCCTGGCATTTTTGAAAAAGGAAATTTTTTCTTTTTCAGAGCCACGAGAGAACCCAGTGACCCCTACCTGTGGAGTAGATCCCGCAATATCCGTATCTCAATCTGGGTGTACCAATTTTTTGTACTTTTAACTCGGTTGTTTTCAATCATAGGGTTAAAACCCAACCCAGAGGTTTTTCCAGGAGGAGCAGTATTTGTTTTGAGCTAACCCTAGGAATATCGAGGACGAGATTCTCTTAAGGGGGGAAGGTATGTAACACCCCAAAAATCGGGTTATCGATTTTTGTGCTGTTAATCCTTCCTAGCTTTCCTCTCCCAAATTTTTCCTCTGGAATCTGGTGAGTGACCAGGTGAATCCAGACAATCCTTAGCCTCTCCATAACTTTCCCATGCTATTGTGCCAGCCAAGCTTCCGTCAGTAAACCCCGAACCTCATTCAAATCCTCGTTTCAAAATATTGGAACTGGAAATCCTGCCTTTGTGTTTACAAAGGAGCTATCATTTTCCTTGCTCTATTAATCCTCCCAAAATTTCTAGAGACCCTCCTTCATCCATAAACCCTAGATGTGCAAAAATATTGCTAAGTCATATGCAATATTTCTCATCTAGAATTAATTCCTCTTTCTGCCTTTCTGAGGAATTAAATCTAGGAAAATATCTATCCATCTCCAAAGTTCATGAAAACTTGTGGAGATATTCTTTGTGATCATATTGAGCTCTCACAAAAATATTGGCCATAATTAAATAAGGGAAATTGCATTTTCCTATTTAAAGACAATATTTCAATTTGGGGCCTTTCCAAAGGAACTACCATTTTGGTAGCTAGGAAAAATCCCAAATAATTTGTGTATCTTCTCCTATCCATATATTCACCATTTCCATCAAGGTCTAAAGTTCCACAATTCAAATTTTGAGCACAACATCCATTTGCAAATTCTGTCCAGATTTCCAGTTTGCAAAGGAAGTGCTTGTTCCCTTGATCGTTTTGGGCTGAGATTTTTCAGGGTGGTTAACATTGATAAATCACCTCTGTATACCAAAAACCAGCCCATTTCTTCTAGCCAATCTTCCTCAGGAAATTATCTAAGTTTCTGTTCAGATTGAATCTCTGTGAAGGAAGTACCCTCATGGATGATCAATTTGAGCTGAAACTTTTCCAGCTATCTCTCATGACCATATCAGCACCCTACACCAAAAATCAGCTAATTCTATCTAGCCATTTGACCCCAGCATCATCATCTTCATTTCTGGCCAGATTGCAAGGTTACGAAGGAAGTACCATCTAGACTTGTCCATTTGTGCTGAAACTTGGCCAGGATGACTACCTTAGTGGATGATTGACCCATGCCAAAGATCAGGCCAAGAGGAGCACTGTGGTGGCCACACCACGTGTGCAAAGTTTGCTGCTAAAACCTGTTTGACCTTGGTGCAGTCCCATCAGAGCTCTCTCGTGCCATCCAGATGCATAGGTCAACTCAGTGCAGCAAGGAGAAGACCCCAGACAAGGTTTGGGCTCGTGTGGGGCATGGCACGGCCGTGGCCACGCGGTGACCACGGGCAGAGCGTGCCAAACCAGCGCCCTGTGCACTGGAGTCTTCGGGAGGGCACCTCCAGCGGGTTCCAGCTCGTCCGGGCGCGCCGGCGAGCTGCCCACCGCACGCGTGGACGTCCAGAAGCTCTCCCCCCTCGTCTCCTAGCTCGTGGCCGCCTCTGCCGACATCGATTCGCTACTAGATCGCCGCCACGGTGCCGAGCTCCCGAACCATGGGCCGTCGTCGTGTAGCCCTCCCCGCGGCTACTTAAGCAAGCCCCGAGTCCCTCCTCTCCACCAGCAACCAACTCAGCCCCTCCCTCGAGCTCAAGGATCCCCTTCTCCTTTCCCATGGCCGACAGCCATCGCCACGGCTCCGCTCCAATCCGAGCGCCAGAGGCCTTCCCCTCTCCTTGTTCGGCCACCCAGAGGAGCGGTAGAGCTCTCCCCAGCTAGCCCCCACCCCAATTCCGACCACCGTCGCTCGTGCCCGCCATCCCCAAACGCCGCCGCGGCCATCCACTCAGCCGCCCATGGCTACCCTCCCTCCAGGCCGTCCCTAGCTCTCCTGCGACTGCCCCTAGGCGCGGGGTGGCGTCACAAGCTCGCTCGGCTCGCCGGCGGGCGCAGCCGAGGGGAGGAACGCCGGCAGCCAGCGCGACCGCACGACCATGGCGCCTCCTCTGTTCCTGCCGCGTCGGGAGGAAGGAGACCAGGGGAGGAGAGAGAGAGGAGATGATCTGGGCCCCACCCGTCAGCTGGAGAGAGGAAGTCAACTCGGGCCCGCTCGCTGTTAAGTGGAAGCGCATTCGGTGAAATACGCTTTCCATTCTGAGAAACGTACTCCGCCGTGTTCTTTACAGAGAATACGCTTTCTGTTATTGAAAGCGTAATCTGTAAAAGGCGCGTTTGTTTTCTCAGCCGCGGCCGAAATGGCTATTTAGTGATCGTTCGCCCGTTAAGAGCTAAAGTGAACAATTTTTTGTCTGTTTTATCACATAACGAACGAACGACCGTTTCTCCGCGACCGTAACAATTTTCTGTCTGTTTTACCCACATTTTCAGTTCGTCGAGCCCGTTCCGATGGTATCATTTTCATAATGTTTTCACACTATGAAAATGACCATTTTGCCCTTGCCCTTCAATCAGCCCCTTCGAGAGGGAAACTTTTCTGGCAACTCTTTCCGCGAGCCCATCGCACTTCTTCCCGGTGTCTCCATCAACCCCAAGGCAAGCCAACCTCTTATCATGAGCTCCGGACTTGCGTGATGACTTTGCTTGCACCCTGTGTGTGAGTATTGCAGTATATTTCAGCTCATCTGTTAGTCTGCACTGGCATAGTTCTGATATTTCATCTGTACCTGATGCTAGTGTTATTTACCATGTGATATCATGAATTGCTTTCATGTCATATTTTCCCATGCTAGTAACAATACTTTTAACACCATTATCATGTTAGTGCTATGATTTGATCTCATGCCATGATTGTCAGTACCGTTATGATTTTACTATGCTGTTGTTATGTAAATGTTCTTGCTCATAAATGTTGATGTTATGATGAGATGATGGAGATGTTAAATTGAACTTCTAAAATTAAACCTCCTCCGTCATCGATGGGATCGAGTCATAGTGCCACCGAACCGAGCTTACCCGTGCAGCCACATTTGCCGGTATGGGACGGCCATGACTTGGTCTAGCTTTGTGCTCTCTTACCGGTACCACCAAAGAGGGAAGGTTATGCGTGCGTGCTACCCTGGCCCGGTAGGCGGCGATAACCTTGTGAGCCCAGTTGTTTGTTTAGCCCGGGAGTCCCCGTTTGGGACAGTTTTGTTTGGCCACGACGGTGGCAGGTGTCACGGGGTGACACAGGGGCCACCCAGGGCATGACTCCGGGGGAGGATGATTGTCGGTGGTACGGTGGGGGAGTTACGGGTTAGGCAAGTTTCGTTGGAGCAGCACCGGTCCACCCAAAGGGGAAGTGTACCGAGGTACGGGACCAGGAGCTTCATAGTGTGGGTAAAGTGCGCAACCTCTGCAGAGTGTAAGAATCTATTCGAATAGCCGCGTCCACGGTATTGGACACAGTTCGTATTAGGTCACACTATTTGGTCTTAGTCGATCTGGAGGACAAACCTGTTATTATAAACTTGCTAGGAGTGTGCTACTAAGTGAATGTGGTAATTTGGATACTTGTGAGCAGTCACCATGTTGTTCTGATATGATCACGAGAGGAGATCTCGGTGAGTCATGAGTTAGCCCAGAAAGGCAGTAAAACTGAGTGATGTCACCACATATTACTTTAATGCTTCACGGGAGGTAAGTGTAGTGTAGGTTTGAGTTTAATCTTGGATGCCATGCTATGATATGTAGTTGGTATATCTGATCCATGTATGCCATGTTTGATCCATGATTTCCTGTTAATTCCATGCCATGTCTAGAATAAATTCTTATAGAAGCATAGGGCTTGCTTTGTCATCTGCTTGTTTGGATGCTATGTATTTGGTTGACTTGCGAGTACATTCAAAGTACTCACCTGGCCTTGCACGTGGCCAATTGCAGGAGAAGATCCGTCGTGCTAGATCGTAACCCAGCCAGTCCTGTGAGTTGTGGAGCCCAGCCAGAGACGTCGTTGCCGCTGAACCAGGACCTCCGCCGCCATTTAGTTAGCCTTGGAGCCATGTAATATTGTTGTAAGCAACAGTATTGTAAAACTCCATTTCATATAATAAAGCCATTTTTGTGCCTGGAATTGCTGTATCATGTCTCAGGTGTGCGCCAGGTCTTATCCTGGGACTGGCGTGCGTCGGCCCTCTATCGGGGTGCCACAAAGCACCAACTAGAGAGCACTATTGTCATACTTGTGCATTGTGTGTAGCTAATATTGAGTGTGTTTCATGAATGGATCAATGATTGAGCATAATGGGCTAGGGATAACTTTCTTTAGCGTTGATATTTTGAAAGACATGGTTGCTTGATAGTATGCTTGAGTATTTATGTCTTCATGTCAAACTATAGACTATTGCTTTGAATCATTCAAGTCCAAATGTCCATGCTATAAAGAAAGGAATATATGATGAATATGATAGGTGGCATTCCACATCAAAAATTCTGTTTTTATCATTTACCTACTCGAGGACAAGCAGGAATTAAGCTTGGGGATGCTGATACGTCTCCAACGAATCTATAATTTTTGATTGTTCCATGCTATTATAGTATCAATCTTGGATGTTTTTATATACATTTACAGCAATTATATATTATTTTTTGGGACTAACCTATTAACTTAGTGCCCAGTGCCAGTTGCTGTTTTTTGCCTGTTCTTGGTTTTCCAGAATATCAGTACCAAACGAAGTCCAAATGCCACGAAACTTCTTGGAGATTTTTTTCTGGACATAACAAACACTAGAAGCTTCGGGAGGGGACGAGAAGATGAAGTAGTTGCCCATGAGGCACCACGACGCGCCCCAGGCGGGCGCGCCCTGGTACCTAGTGGGGCCCACACAGCTCCGTTTGACCTAATTCCACCTCTATAAATTCTCTAAAATCGGGAAACCAACAGAGGAGTCCACAAAATACTTTTTCCACCGCCGCAAGCATCTGTTCTCGAGAGATCCCATCTGGAGGCCTTTTCCGGTACTCCGCCGGAGGGGGAATCGATCACGGAGGGGCTCTACATCATCCTTGCTACCCTTCGGATGATGCGTGAGTATTTTACCACAGACCTTCGGGTCCATAGTTTGTAGCAAGATGGCTTCTTCTCTCTTTTTGATCTTCAATACAATGTTCTCCTCGATGTTCTTGGAGTTCTATCCGATGTAATCACTTTTTGCGGTGTGTTTGTTGGGATCCGATGAATTGTGAGTTTATGATCAGATTATCCATGAATATTATTTGAGTCTTCTCTGAACTCTTTTATGCATGATTATTATAGCTTTGTATTTCTCTCCGATCTATTGATTTGGTTTGGCCAACTAGATTGATTTATCTTGCAATGGGAGAGGTGCTTTGTAATGGGTTCGATCTTGCGGTGCTCAATCCCAGTGACAGAAAGGGACATGACATGTATGTATCGTTGCTATTAAGGGTAAAAAGATGGGGTTTATTCATGCGTGAGTTTACTTTGTCTACATCATGTCATCTTGCTTAAGGCATTACTCCATTCTTTATGGACTTAATACACTAGATGCATGCTGGATAGCGGTCGATGTGTGGAGTAATAGTAGTAGATGCAGGCAGGAGTCGGTCTACTTGTCTCGGACGTGATGCCTATATACATGATCATTGCCTTGGATATCGTCATGATTATTTGCTTTTCTATCAATTGCCCAACGGTAATTTGTTCACCCACCGTATGCTATTTTCATGAGAGAAGCCTCTAGTGAAAACTATGGCCCCCGGGTCTATCCAAATCATATATTAAAAATCATAAAAATACCTTGCTGCACTTTTACTTTATTTATTTTATTTTGTATTTTTGTTCGATCTATTTATCAATCACCATACAATTTAATCTTGTAATTAACCGCCAAGGGATTGACAACCCCTTGTTTGCGTTGGGTGCAAGGATTTGTTGTTTTGTGTGCAGGTACTGCTAATGAGTTGTTGCGTGATTCTCCTACTGGATTGATAACCTTGGTTTCATAACTGAGGGAAATACTTATCTCAACTGTACTGCATCATCCCCTCCTCTTCGGGGAAATCCCAACGCATCTCACAAGTAGCACCTCCTCGTGCACTTTTCGGACTGTTTATTATTTTCCTAATTTTTTATATATTCCAAAATGGACAGAAAGTACTTTTATGGAAGTTTTGGAGTCGGTTTACTTACCGTCCCACATACCTACTCCTTTTCAGGATTCTGGAGCGTTCCGGAAGGTTTCCTCTATGTGCTCTTCCGATGTAATTGTTTGAATAATATTAGTTTCAACATTAATGGGCATACCTGAGATATAGTGTTTAATTCTTTGCCCATTAACCACTCTCGGATTATTGCCTTCGGAGTTGTTTATTTTCATGGCTCCGGAGCGATAAACTTCTTCGATGATGTATGGGCCTTCCCATTTAGAGAGAAGTTTTCCTGCACAAAATCTTAAACGAGAATTGTATAATAGAACATGATCACCTACTTTGAACTCCCGTTTTTGAATTCTCTTATCATGCCATCTTTTAACTTTTTCTTTAAACAACTTGGCATTTTCATAGGCTTTGGTTCTCCATTCATCTAAAGAACTAATATCAAATAACCTCTTTTCACCGGCAAGTTTAAAATCATAGTTAAGTTCTTTAATTGCCCAATATGATTTATGTTCTAACTCAAGAGATAAATGACATGCTTTCCCATAAACCATTTTATATGGAGACATACCCATAGGATTTTTATAAGCAGTTATGTAAGCCCATAATGCATCATCAAGTTTCTTAGACCAATTCTTTTTTGATCTATTAACGGTCTTTTGCGAAATTAATTTTATTTCTCTATTAGTTAATTCAACTTGACCACTGGACTAAGGATGATAAGGAGATGCAATTCTATGATTAACATCATATTTAGCAAGCAATTTACGGAAAGCGCCATGAATAAAATGTGAACCACCATCACTCATTAAATATCTAGGAACTCCAAACCTCGGAAATATAACTTCTTTAAGCATTTTAATGGAAGTGTTATGATCAGCACTACTAGTTGGAATAGCTTCTACCCACCTAGTAACATAATCAACACCAACCAAAATATGAGTATACCCATTGGATTTAGGAAAAGGTCCCATATAATCAAAACCCCAAACATCAAATGGTTCAATAACAAGTGAATAATTCATAGGCATTTCCTGACATCTACCAACATTACCAATTCTTTGACATTCATCACAAGAAAGGACAAACTTACGTGCATCCTAGAAAAGAGTAGGCCAATAAAAACCAGATTGTAATACCTTGTGTGCAGTTCAGTCTCCCGCATGGCGTCCTCCATATGCCTCGGAGTGACACTTACGTAGGATTTGTTCCTATTCATGCTCAGGTACGCAACGTATAATAATACCATCTACTCCTTCTTTATATAAGTGTGGGTCATCCCAAAAGTAATGTCCTAAATCAAAGAAAAACTTTTTCTTTTGTTGGTATGTGAAACTAGGTGGTATATATTTAGCAATAATGTTTTTTTTAAGCCTTGGGACAGTGAGGGCAGCCCCCCACTGACTTTATATTAACTCAAACACACAAACAGTTACATCACTCAGAATTACATGGAGGAAGTTGTCAGTAGCCCTATCCACTAGGGGAGGAAGGAGTAGAAATATTAGTTGGGAGTATCAAAGAGGTAGGGGAGTTACAACCAGTGCTAGATCGATGCAACAATTTGCTCAACAAACGGCACCATGGTTTCCTTGACTCTGTGCCTCATCATCCCAAAATCAGTCTTGAACCTTTGGAGCCAGCTATTCTCGGTGGGCACGATCCCCCTAAAGTGCCTGTTGTTACGTTCTTTCCATAGACTCCAGGCCGCGACAATGAAAATTTCCATGAACATGGGCCGGGCCCACCTGCTCCTTGCCTCATGCACGAGCTGAAGTCTGTTCCCACTATGTGTCCAATTGATTCCCAGCCTCCCCCAGCAGGCCTTGTTGAAACCACATTCAAAAAATAGATGCTCCACCATTTCCTCAGGGGGGTTGGCGCACAGTAGGCATGCATAGTCATCGTCTCTCAGCTTCATGCTTTTTCTTTTCAATAAATTTCGAGTGTTTAGCCTGTCGGCCAGCAGCAACCAGGCGAAAATCTTCCACTTGTTAGTGCATTTCGTCTTCCAGATCCACTCAAAAGCCTCATCTGCCACGACCTCGCAGAAGCAATGCAGGCAGTATTTACTGGAGGCAAACCCCTCTGATCCCCAGACGCACTTCCAGCTGTCTGCAGTTTTGCTCAGTTCTGTCGTGGCCATGCTGGCTTGAAGGTCCTCTAGCTCCCCTCTGGCTTGGACGGAGAGTGGCAAGTGAAAGTTGTGGCCAAGTGTAGGTGCTGTTAGCAGAGCTTGCACCGAGACATCCTCATTTTTAGAGAAAGAAAACAATCGGGGGTGGCTATCAGAGACAATATCGCTATGCCATAAGTCCTTCCAGAACAGCACCGTGCTTCCGTCTCCCACCTCCACGAATGTGACGCCTCTATAGATCGGTGCAAGCTGCATGATGTCTCGCCACCAAAACGAGCCACGTGGATCCGAGGCGTGTGGCACCAAGCCCTGATAGTATGCTGACCATATCAGTTTCACCCAAGGCAGGTCCATGCGATTATAGAACTTGTGCAGTTGTTTAAGGAGCAGACCTTGATTCTGGACCCGTAGATCGATTACACCAAGGCCACCCTTCTTATTGGGACGGCATATCAGCTCCCACGCAGCCAGGGAGATAGCTTTGGGGCCATCTTCAGTGTTTTTCGCCCAGTGACAGTACCTTCTGAGTTTGTCAAGATGATCTAGGATTTTTGGGGGCACTCTGATGGAGCACATGGCGTAGATCGCAAGGGATGTGATCACCGAATTTGATGGAAATATGCCCTAGAGGCAATAATAAAGTTGTTATTATTTTATATTTCCTTGTTCATGAGAAAGGTTTATTATTCATGCTAGAATTGTATTGACCGGAAACTTAAATACATGTGTGAATACATAAACAAATACCGTGTCCCTAGTGAGCCTCTACTAGACTAGCTCGTTGATCAAAGATGGTTAAGGTTTCCTAACCATAGACATGAGTTGTCATTTGATAACGGGATCACATCATTAGGAGAATGATGTGATGGACAAGACCCATCCGTTAGCTTAGCATATGATCGTTCTGTTTATTGCTACTGCTTTCTTGAATGTCAAATACATGTTCCTCGGACCATGAGATCATGCAACTCCCGGATACCGGAGGAATATCTTGTGTGCTATCAAACGTCACAACGTAACTGGGTGATCATAAAGATGCTCTACAGGTATCTCCGAAGGCGTCCGTTGAGTTGGCATGGATCGAGACTGGGATTTGTCACTCCGTGTTTCGGAGAGGTATCTCTGGGCCCTCTCGGTAATGCACATCATAAGAAGCTTGCAAGCAAAGTGACTAAGGAGTTAGTTACGGGATGATGTATTACGGAATGAGTAAAGAGACTTGCAGGTAACAACATTGAACTAGGTATGGAGATACCGACGATCGAATCTCGGGCAAGTAACATACCGATGGACAAAGGGAATTACGTATGTTGTCATTGCGGTTCGACCGATAAGATCTTCGTGGAATATGTAGGAACCAATATGAGCATCCAGGTTCCGCTATTGGTTATTGACCGGAGAGGCGTCTCAGTCATGTCTACATCATTCCCGAACCCGTAGGGTCCGCACGCTTAACTTTCGTTGACGATATAGTGTTATATGAGTTATGTGAATTGGTAACCGAATGTTGTTCGGAGTCCCGGATGAGATCCCGGACGTCACAAGAGTCTCAGAATGGTCGAGAGGTAAAGATTTATATATGGGAAGTCATATTTTGGGTTCCGGAAAAAGGTGCAGTTTTTTCGTTTTTGTACCGGGAAGCTTCCAGAAGGTTCCGGAGGATTCCGGAGGGGTCCGGAAGTCCACAAGTGGGTCCACCACGCCCCAAGGGCTGGCATGGGCTAAGGGGAGGCACCCTGGCCTTATTGGGCCAGGCGCACCAAGTCCTCAAAAGCCCACGCAGCTAGGGAAGGAAAAAAGGGAGAGTCCTAGTAGGAATAGGATTGGACTTTGGAGTCCAAGTCCACGTGTGTACTATTCACGGTTACTGTTCACGTGGAACTATTCCTTCTAATCCAAGCCCCTACACATATATAAATAGAGGAGAGGGGGCGCCCCAAAGGACACAACATTGTCTTAGCCGTGTGCGGCGCCCCCCTCCACAGTTCCGTCCCTCGTTCATATTTTCGCAGTGCTTGGGCGAAGCCCTGCGGAGATAGCATCACCATCATCGTCACCACGCCGTCGTGCTACTGGAAAGCATCCAGTACCTCGCCGTCTTGCTGGATCAAGAAGTCGAGGACGTCACCGAGCTGAACGTGTGCTGAACGCGGAGGTGCCATACGTTCGGTGCTCGGTCGGTTGGATCGTGAAGTTGTTCGACGACATCAACCGCGTTGTTCTAACACTTCCGCTTACGGTCTACGAGGGTACGTAGACATACTCCCCCTCTCGTAGCTATGCATCTCCATGGATAGATCTTGCGTGTGCGTAGAATTTTTTTTGTTTTCCATGCAACGTTCCCCAACAGTGGCATCATGAGCCAGGTCTATGCGTAGATGATATGCACGAGTAGAACACAAAGAGTTGTGGTCGGTGATCGTCATACTGCTTACCACCAATGTCTTATTTTGATTCGGCGGTATTGTAAGATGAAGCGGCCCGGACCAACCTTACATGTCCACGTACATGAGACCGGTTCCACCGACAGACATGCAACTTGTTTTGCATAAAGGTGGCTGGCGGGTGTCTGTTTCTCCTACTTTAGTTGAATCGAATTTGACTGCGGCCGGTCCTTGTTGAACGTTATAACAGCAAACTTGATAAATCACTGTTGTGGTTTTGTGCCGTAGGTAAGAACGGTTCTTGCTAGAAGCCCGTAGCAGCCACGTAAAACTTGCAACAACAAAGTAGAGGACGTCTAACTTGTTTTTGCAGGGTATGTTGTGATGTGATATGGTCAAGACATGATGTGATATACGTTATTGTATGAGATGATCATGTTTTGTAATTTATCGGCAACCGGCAGGAGCCTTATGGTTGTCTCTTTATTGTATGAAATGCAAGCGCCATGTAATTGCTTTACTTTATCGCTATGCGTTAGCAATAGTTGTAGAAGCAATAGTTGGCGAGACGACCACGACACAACGATGGAGATCAAGGTGTCGAGCCGGTGACGATGGAGATCATGACGATGCTTTGGAGATGGAGATCAAAAGCACAAGATTATGGCCATATCATGTCACATATTTTGATTGCATGTGATGCTTATCCTTTATGCATCTTATTTTGCTTAGAACGACGGTAGCATTATAAGATGATCCCTTCACTAAATTTCAAGATAAAAGTGTTCTCCCCGAGTATGCACCGTTGCTAAAGTTCGTCGTTTTGAAGCACCTCGTGATGATCGGGTGTGATAGATTCTACGTTCACATACAACGGGTGTAAGCCAGTTTTACACAAGCAGAATACTTAGGTTAAACTTGACGAGCCTAGCATGTACAGACATGGTCTCGGAACACTGGAGACCGAAAGGTCGAACATGAGTCATATAGTAGATATGATCAACATGGAGATGTTCACCATTGATGACTATCCCATCTCACGTGATGATCGGACATGGGCTAGTTGATTTGGATCATGTATCACTTAGTTAACTTAAGGGATGTTAATTTAAGTGGGAGTTCATTAGTAATTTGATTAATTGAACTTAATTTATCATGAACTTAGTCTTGATAGTTTCTTTGCATATCTATGTTGTAGATAAATGGCCCGTGCTACTGTTCCGTTGAATTTTAATGCGTTCCTAGAGAAAGCTAAGTTGAAAGATGATGGTCGCAACTACACGGACTAGGTCCGTAACTTGAGGATTATCCTCATTGCTGCACAGAAGAATTATGTCCTTGATGCACCGCTAGGTGATGGACCTGCTGCAGGAGCTGCTACAGACGTTGTGAACGCCTGGCAGGCTCGATCTGATGACTACTCGATAGTTCAGTGTGCCATGCTCTACGGCTTAGAACCGGGATTGCAAAAGTGTTTTGAACACCACGGAGCATATGAGATGTTCCAAGAGCTGAAATTGATATTTCAAGGTAATGCCCGGGTTGAGAGATATGAAGTCTCCAACAAGTTCTTTAGCTGTAAGATGGAGGAGAACAGTTCTGTCAGTGAACACCTACTCAGAATGTCTGGGTACCACAACCACTTGACTCAGCTGGGAATTGATCTTCCGGTTGAGAGTGTTATTGACAGAGTTCTTCAGTCACTGCCACCAAGCTATAAAGGCTTCGTGATGAACTATAATATGCAAGGGATGGAGAAGACAATTCCCAAGCTCTTCGCGATGCTGAAATCAGCGGAGGTAGAAATCAAGAAGGAGCATCAAGTGTTGATGGTTAACAAAACCACTAGTTTCAAGAAAAAGGGCAAGGGAAAGAAGGGGAACTTCAAGAAGAACGGCAAGCAAGTTGCCGCTCCCACGAAGAAACCGAAAGCTGGACCCAGGCCTGAAACAGAGTGCTTCTACTGCAAAGGGACTGGTCACTGGAAGCGGAACTGCCCCAAGTATTTGGCGGATAAGAAGGATGGCAAAGTGAGCAAAGGTATATTTGATATACATGTTATTGATGTGTTCCTCACTAATGCTCGTAGTAGCGCCTGGGTATTTGATACTGGTTCGGTTGCTCATATTTGTAACTCGAAACAGGAGCTACGGAATAAGCGAAGATTGGCTAAGGACGAGGTGACGATGCGCGTCGGGCATGGTTCCAAGGTTGATGTGATCGCCGTCGGCACGCTACCTCTACATCTACCTTCGGGATTAGTTTTAGACCTCAATAATTGTTATTTGGTGCCAGCGTTGAGCATGAACATTATATCTGGATCTTGTTTATTGCGAGACGGTTATTCATTTAAGTCAGAGAATAATGGTTGTTCTATTTATATGAGTAACATCTTTTATGGTCACGCACCTTTTGTGAATGGTCTATTCTTGTTGAATCTCGATCGTAGTGATACACATATTCATAATATTGATGCCAAAAGATGCAAAGTTGATAATGATAGTGCAACATACTTGTGGCACTGTCGTTTAGGTCATATTGGTGTAAAGCGCATGAAGAAACTCCATGCGGATGGACTTTTGGAATCTCTTGATTATGAATCATTTGATACTTGCGAACCATGCCTCATGGGCAAGATGACTAAAACTCCGTTCTCTGGAACAATGGAGCGAGCTACTGATTTGTTGGAAATAATACATACCGATGTATGCGGTCCGATGAATGTTGAAGCACGCGGCGGGCATCATTATTTTCTAACCTTCACAGATGATTTGAGTAGATATGGGTATATCTACTTGATGAAACACAAGTCTGAAACATTTGAAAAGTTCAAAGAATTTCAGAGTAAAGTAGAGAATCATCATAACAAGAAAATAAAGTTTCTACGATCTGATCGCGGAGGCGAATATTTGAGTTACGAGTTTGGCCTTCATTTAAGAAAATGTGGAATTGTTTCACAACTCACGCCACCTGGAACACCACAGCGTAATGGTGTGTCCGAACGTCGTAACCATACTTTATTGGATATGGTGTGTTCTATGATGTCTCTTACCGATTTGCCACTATCGTTTTGGGGTTATGCATTAGAGACAGATGCGTTCACGTTAAATAGGGCACCGTCTAAATCCGTTGAGACGACACCGTATGAACTATGGTTTGGCAAGAAACCTAAGCTGTCGTTTCTTAAAGTTTGGGGATGCGATGCTTATGTGAAAAAGCTTCAACCTGATAAGCTCGAACCCAAAGCGGAGAAGTGCGTCTTCATAGGATACCCTAAAGAAACAATTGGGTACACCTTCTACCACAGATCCGAAGGCAAGGTCTTTGTTGCCAAGAATGGGTCCTTTCTAGAGAAGGAGTTTCTCTCGAAAGAAGTGAGTGGGAGGAAAGTAGAACTTGATGAGGTAATTGTACCTTCTCTCGAATTGGAAAGTAGCTCATCAGAGAAAACCGTTCCCGTGATGCCTACACCAATAAGAGAGGAAGATAATGATAAAGATCATGAAACTTCAGATCAAGTTACTACTGAACTTGGTAGGTCGACCAGAGTACGTTCCGCACCAGAGTGGTACGGTAATCCTGTTCTGGAAGTTATGTTGTTAGACAACAGCGAACCTACGAACTATGAAGAAGCTATGATAAGCCCGGATTCCGACAAATGGCTTGAGGCCATGAAATCTGAGATAGGATCCATGTATGAGAACAAAGTGTGGACTTTGGTGGACTTGCCCGATGATCGGCAAGCCATTGAGAATAAATGGATTTTTAAGAGGAAGACGGATGCTGATGGTAATATCACTGTCTACAAAGCTCGACTTGTCGCGAAAGGTTTTCGACAAGTTCAAGGGGTTGACTACGATGAGAGTTTCTCACCCGTAGCGATGCTTAAGTCTGTCCGAATCATGTTAGCAATTGCCGCATTTTATGATTATGAAATCTGGCAAATGGATGTCAAAACTGCATTCCTTAATGGTTTTCTCAAAGAAGAGTTGTATATGATGCAACCAGAAGGTTTTGTCGATCCTAAGGGTGCTAACAAAGTGTGCAAGCTCCAGCGATCCATCTATGGACTGGTGCAAGCATCTCGGAGTTAGAATATACGCTTTGATGAGGTGATCAAAGCATATGGTTTTGTACAGACTTACGGTGAAGCATGTATTTACAAGAAAGTGAGTGGGAGCTCTGTAGCATTTCTAATATTATATGTGGATGACATATTGTTGATTGGAAATGATATAGAATTTCTGGATGGCATAAAGGGATACTTGAATAAGAATTTTTCAATGAAAGACCTCGGTGAAGCTGCTTATATATTGGGCATCAAGATCTATAGGGATAGATCAAGACGCTTGATAGGACTTTCACAAAGCACATACCTTGACAAAGTTTTGAAGAAGTTCAAAATGGATCAGTCAAAGAAAGGGTTCTTGCCTGTCTTGCAAGGTGTGAAGTTGAATCAGACTCAATGCCCGACCACGGCAGAAGATATAGAGAAAATGAAAGTCATTCCCTATGCCTCAGCCATAGGTTCTATTATGTATGCCATGCTGTGTACCAGACCTGATGTGTGCCTTGCCATAAGTTTGGCATGGAGGTACCAGAGTAATCCAGGAGTGGATCACTGGACAGCGGTCAAGAATATCCTGAAGTACCTGAAAAGGACCAAGGACATGTTTCTCGTTTATGGAGGTGACGAAGAGCTCGTCGTAAAGGGTTACGTCGATGCAAGCTTCGACACTGATCCGGATGACTCCAAGTCACAAACCGGATACGTATTTATATTAAATGGTGGAGCTGTCAGTTGGTGCAGTTCCAAGCAGAGCGTCGTGGCGGGATCTACGTGTGAAGTGGAATACATAGCTACTTCGGAAGCAGCACATGAAGGAGTCTGGATGAAGGAGTTCATATCCGATCTAGGTGTAATACCTAGTGCATCGGGTCCAATGACAATCTTTTGTGACAACACTGGAGCAATTGCCATAGCCAAGGAGCCCAGGTTTCACAAGAAGACCAAACACATCAAGAGACGCTTCAACTCCATTCGTGAATATGTCAAGGATGGAGACATAGAAATTTGCAAAGTACACACGGATCTGAATATGGCAAACCCGTTGACTAAGCCTCTTCCACGAGCAAAACATGATCAGCACCAAGACTCCATGGGTGTTAGATTCATTACTATGTAATCTAGATTATTGACTAGTGCAAGTGGGAGACTGATGGAAATATGCCCTAGAGGCAATAATAAAGTTGTTATTATTTTATATTTCCTTGTTCATGATAAAGGTTTATTATTCATGCTAGAATTGTATTGACCGGAAACTTAAATACATGTGTGAATACATAAACAAATACCGTGTCCCTAATGAGCCTCTACTAGACTAGCTCATTGATCAAAGATGGTTAAGGTTTCCTAACCATAGACATGAGTTGTCATTTGATAACGGGATCACATCATTAGGAGAATGATGTGATGGATAAGACCCATCCGTTAGCTTAGCATATGATCGTTCTGTTTATTGCTACTGCTTTCTTGAATGTCAAATACATGTTCCTCACACCATGAGATCATGCAACTCCCGGATACCGGAGGAATACCTTGTGTGCTATCAAACGTCACAACGTAACTGGGTGATCATAAAGATGCTCTACAGGTATCTCCAAAGGCGTCCGTTGAGTTGGCATGGATCGAGACTGGGATTTGTCACTCCGTGTTTCGGAGAGGTATCTCTGGGCCCTCTCGGTAATGCACATCATAAGAAGCTTGCAAGCACAGTGACTAAGGAGTTAGTTACGGGATGATGTATTACGGAACGAGTAAAGAGACTTGCTGGTAACGAGATTGAACTAGGTATGGAGATACCGACGATCGAATCTCGGGCAAGTAACATACCGATGGACAAAGGGAATTACGTATGTTGTCATTGCGGTTCGACCGATAAGATCTTCGTGGAATATGTGGGAACCAATATGAGCATTCAGGTTCCGCTATTGGTTATTCACCGGAGAGGCGTCTCAGTCATGTCTACATCATTCCCGAACCCGTAGGGTCCGCACGCTTAACGTTCGTTGACGATATAGTGTTATATGAGTTATGTGAATTGGTAACCGAATGTTGTTCGGAGTCCCGGATGAGATCCCGGACGTCACGAGGAGTCTCAGAATGGCCGAGAGGTAAAGATTTATATATGGGAAGTCATATTTTAGGTTCCGGAAAAAGGTGCAGTTTTTTCGGTATTGTACCGGGAAGCTTCCAGAAGGTTCCGGAGGATTCCGGAGGGGTCCGGAAGTCCACAAGTGGGTCCACCATGCCCCAAGGGCTGGCATGGGCTAAGGGGAGGCGCCCTGGCATTATTGGTCCAGGCGCACCAAGTCCTCAAAAGCCCACGCAGCTAGGGAAGGAAAAAAGGGAGAGTCCTAGTAGGAATAGGATTGGACTTTGGAGTCCAAGTCCACGTGTGTACTATTCACGGTTACTGTTCACATGGCACTATTCCTTTTACTCCAAGCCCCTACACATATATAAATAGAGGAGAGGGGGCGCCCCAAAGGACACAACATTGTCTTAGCCGTGTGCGGCGCCCCCCTCCACAGTTCCGTCCCTCGGTCATATTTTTGCAGTGCTTGGGCGAAGCCCTGCGGAGATAGCATCATCATCACCGTCACCACGTCGTCGTGCTGCCGGAACTCATCCACTACCTCGCCGTCTTGCTGGATCAAGAAGTCGAGGACGTCACCGAGCTGAACGTGTGCTGAACGCGGAGGTGCCGTACGTTCGGTGCTCGGTCGATTGGATCGTGAAGTTGTTCGACGACATCAACCGCGTTGTTCTAACGCTTCCGCTTACGGTCTACGAGGGTACGTAGACATACTCCCCCTCTCGTAGCTATGCATCTCCATGGATAGATCTTGCGTGTGCATAGAATTTTTTTTGTTTTCCATGCAACGTTCCCCAACAGAATTCACCAAGGTTAGCTTTGATCCGAGGTCCAGAAGCGAGGCAGCCGAGGAGAGCCTGCGCTCCACCGACGCAACAAGCGGCATGAGATCTGTCACTGTTGGTCTAGTAGTGCCCATGGGCAACCAAAGATACGTGAATGGCATGGTGCCAATCGCGCATCCAAAGACCTCTGCCAACCGTGTGGTTTTATCCTCAGCTGTGTTGACAGTGATCAAAGTTGATTTCTGGAAGTTTATGCGCAGGCCCACCGAGGAGGCATAATCCTGAAGAATTTGCTTGATAAACTCCGCCTGTGTTTGATCTGCAGGCATTACGAGTATCGTGTTGTCCGCGTACTGGATAACGGGGTATTCATCGTCAGGCACTGGGATAGGAAGTTGGATATGTCCAGATCTATAAGCATCATTTATGGCTACTTGCAATAGGTCCGCCACTAGCACGAAGATGAGCGGGGACAGCGGATCGCCTTGACATACCCCTCTTCTGTAGAAGAACTGTCTGCCCGGGGTCCCGTTGAGGAGTACAGAAGATTTAGCTGTTGAGAACAAGCAGTCAATCCACCCGAGCCACTTATCATCAAATCCCATGCATTTCATAATCTCCACCATCGGGGCGTGCTCGATTGTGTCGAACGCTTTGGCAAAGTCAAGCTTCAGGATAGCAATTTCGCGCCTCGACACTTGGCACTGGTGTATAAATTCAAACGCCCACGCCACACAATCCTGGATCGACCTGCCACGCAGGAAGCCGTATTGATTGCGATGTATGATGTTGAGGATCACTTTCTGTAATCGATTAGCTAGGAGTTTGGTCAGCAACTTGATACAACAGTTTCGAAGTGTTATTGGACGATAATCATTGGCTGTTTCTGGTGACTGAATTTTCGGAATGAGAGTGATAAATCCAGTATTCAGACTTTCAAGGTCCAGTCTCCCTGCATGAAAATCAAAACAAAGCTGATAGAAGTCTTCTTTGATTATGTGCCAGCAAGATTTTATGAAGGTTCCACTAAAGCCATCCGGTCTGGGTGCTCGATCAGGCGGTAGTTCCTTGACAACTTGGTCAATTTCCTCACGTGTGAAGGGAACTGACAGGGCCTGAAGTCCATCCACCTTCTTGATGATGCGTTGCAGATCGAAGTGCATGTTTGTTTGACTGGAGCTACCTAATCTGTCTTTGTAGGTTTGAAAGAGGATAGCCTCTTTACCCACGTGATCATGTATGACTGAGTCATCAAGCAGCCGGAGTGAACCTATGCTGTTTCTACGAAATCTTTCGGTCGCCACCTTGTGGAAGAATTTCGTATTGCCGTCGCCAAATTTGAAGTATCTGATGGTACAGCGTTTCTTCCAGTACAACCTTTTGTAGTCTAGCAGATTCAGAAGGTGCTTTTTCAAGATTCTTCTGAAGTTGGCATCAGGTACAGAGAGCCCTCTTTGCTCCTCTAGCCCATCAAGATCCAGAAGGGTTTTGTTGCGGTTTTCAATCAGCACAGACAGTTTAAAGATTTTCTTGCTCCACATTTTCAGGTCATAGCGAAGATTCTTAAGTTTTTTGCATAAGACCGCAGCCGAATTCGGAGCATAGCAATGCTTATTCCAGGATCGCTGCACCACTTCAAAGAATCCTGGTTGCTTGATCCAGTAATCCTCAAAACGAAATATTTTCGACTTGGGGATTTTGGTCTGGATGCTCACATAACAGGGCACATGATCAGACGTGGGTTTTCCAAGAGGCATAACTACTGTGTTCGGGTATTTGGCCGCCCAATCAACAGATGTAAAGTGCCAGTCTAATTGCTCAAGCAATGGGGTAGTTTGCATATTGCTCCAGGTATAAGATCTCCCTTTGATCGGGAGTTCAACAAGTGATTGTCTGCGGATAAATTTATTAAAGATCATCATATCATTAGCGTCCCCTCCTCCTCTGTTAATGAAGTTAAAATCTCCCAAAACGAGCCAATCTTCGCCATTGGGAATGTGAAGATCAAAAAGCCACGCGATAAATAACGCTCTGTTTGGGTCGGTACAAGGTCCATAAACGTTCACCAAAGTCCACGAATCGTTGGATTGGTTGGAGGTGAGCCTGACGCCGAGTGCAAAGGTTTCAAAGAACACCGATACACCTGTGAAGACCGAACTCATCCACGCAGTGATTAGGCTCCCAGAATTACCATTAGATGGTACAAATTCGAACATATCAAACTTCTTAGGGCAAAATAGTTTAATAAAAGATGCATCAAAAGAGGCGCGCTTTGTTTCTTGGAAGCAAACTATCGAACAACCACTAACATCTATCGCATTTCGGATAGCCAGCTACTTTTTGTCCGAGTTGATCCCTCTTACATTCCAGCAAAGCACGTTCCACTGTTTATTTGACGACATGTAGCTCAGTGCAGTTCAGGGTTCTCCACTTGATCGCTCGCCAGGAGCTTTTGAGGGCTGAGCTCATCAGCAGGTATCCCACACAGGACAGTACCAACGTACTGCAGTTTCTGAATTGGCGTTGGAGGTGGTAGTTCGTCAGACTGAACTACAGTAGGCTGTAGCAGCAACGTGGAGCGAGGGTCGGTCGCCTTGGAAGAGCATGTGACCGAGGGCGCCCTCCTGGGCTTGACCTTAGACTGTACCTTCTTTGCGTCAGTGATTTGAGCCGCTTTGAAGCCATCATACCTTGTGGACCTAGTGCTGCGACGCAGGCAGGCAGTGTCGATGGACGCCTTCTCAGACAAGATCAACTTCCGAATGTATTTGTTCTGTGGTTTGGCAGAGAAAGATTCAGAAATTGCAGAAGTTTTAGAGTTTTCAGGGATGGCCCCTCTGTTGGAGTCCACACACACATCTGCAAGCGGCCCGAAAGCCTGCATTGGGGCACCACCCATGTTCTCAACTGTTCCACCTTCATGCATTGTGGTCACCGCGGCAAAATCTGCCCAGATCTTAGACGGTATGAATATTCTTTCCTCAAAGCTAAAGGAAAAGTCAGTCATTGGGCAAGACTGAGGATTTTCAGTAAACATGGCCTTGACGACAGCAGCAGTCACCGCGTTGAAAATTGCAAGAGGGTTTAGAGGCAACATGCCGCAGTTCAAATTTGCATCGGGAGCAGCAATGCAACGGGTGTACCTGCCAAAAGAGATCATCCAGAGAAACTGCAGAAACGAGATCCCCTCTTCTACCTGGAGCTCGACTGTGGAAGAACTGCCCCCTACGCGCACAAACTACAGACCAAAAGTCTGTCCACCATTCATCAGAGCATCTGCAGCATCTGTCGTATCCGAAAAAATAGACTATTCATCCTGAGGATCATCAGTGATTTTGCTCTCCTGTTCTACACCAATCTCCTGCACTTTCTTCTTGGGACGCCAAATCATTTTACGTTTAGATAGGTGAGGATTCCGTTGGCGTGGCATAGACCGTGATTGCGGCGAGGGATCAACAGTGATTGATACCTGCCGTTCCAGCTCCCTCTGACGCCAAAAGAATCGGGGAACAGATTTAGAGGTGCACATTTTCAATCCATGGCCCAAGAATTTGCATTGTGGGCACCAGATAAGGCCCGGGTAGAATTCCCGTTGATGGACCAGGCTATTGCAAATACCACATGCTCGAACTGGTTGACCCATGCTTTGCTGAGTACAACTGCATGCCCTCTGGAAATTATGGCAAATGGCGCATATTTTGGCAGTGCAGTTTTTTGATTCATGGCCAATCGCGAAACATCTGTAACAGCGGCCCAAAATATCATGGATGATCTCCGAGGGAGGCAACTCACTTAAATCATAGATTTTTTGGATGACGGCCTCCTCATAATTAGCTTGCCGTAGGTCTAAGATACTTTCCAAAACCAGAGGAGGAATGTTACGCCAAATGTGCTCACGGTGTTTCTTTCCCAAAAAAGTTTTGGTAACAATGCAATGATTTTCCGAGGAAACCGGAATTTCCAAACTACCAAACTGCAAGTTCGCCGGAGTATGTGAACGATCAGAATCACTGCTTGAAACTCGGATTTATCACAGCTAATTGTTCATCAGGAAAATCATCATTAATAGGAAGTGGGTCATCAAGAACATTTACCATTCTAGACAAGTTATTGTAACACCCTGGATTTTGTCTTTTCCTTTTATTTGGGTTTATTGAATATTTTATTTGCATTTGAGATTTTCTGTCAATTCTTTTGGACTTACCACTTGGATTTATTTTTGATTTTCTTCCAAGTGGGTTGTATCATCCATAAACCCTCCCTAGACCTCGTCCCTCTCAAAATAATGCCATTGGATATTTTTATTTAATGGCATTATATTCATTTTCTCCCTGAAAATGCTCATTTTCTCACATAGCTATGAAGCAACCCCTATTTTTATTGCTCTAAAAATTCCAAGAAAATTCCCAAATATTCTTTGGATCATGCATCACCTTCCTATGCAAAAATATCCCATAGTCATTTGGAAATTTTCATCCAAGGAAAATGTTTTTGCTTCTGGTCAGAAATGGCACTTTGTGAAGCAACTATATTTTTCCTTGATCTTTTTGAGCTGAAATTTTTACCACATGACTATCCTACTAAGTAATGCTTAACCACCAAATTTCAGCTCAAAATTCCTAGCCATTTGTCCTCAGTGCTTGGAGCAAGTTTCTGTCCAGAAACTTTGCTGCTTCCTCTAGTCACCTCCAGTGAGCCACTTGGCAAGCCAAGAGCATTTATAGGCACTGCGTTGAAGGGACAATATGGTGGACATAGTGTGGCAGCGCCGAAAGCACCCCGCGTGCCAGTGCACGCGGTGACCGCGTGAGAGCGCGGTGCACTGCATGCGCTCGCCGCGCTGTGTGCGTCGGGGCCCTCGGCCACCGCCCATTCTCCCTCCCCGCGACACCTCACCGTGCCCCAGCGCCGCAGCCAACTCCAGCGCGCCACCCAACCCTCTGCCTGTTCCTCCCCGACACCAGCAAGCCGCTCGCCGGAAGCGGCCGAGAGCTAAGCGGCGGAACAGTGGGCTCGCGTGCCCGCGTTCTCCGCGTAGTGCGCGCCACTGTGGCCGCACGCGTGCACCGCGTCGCCCTGTGCTCCTCTGCTTATCCCCACACCACGCCCGAGCCTATCCTCTCCTCTCCTCCTCTGCAGCTCAACTCCGGCGGGCACCCGAGAACGGGCGAGCTCCATCTATAAATAGCAGCTGCCCCGACTCGTTCTGATCATCACTCCTCCTCACTTGGCCACAAGCTACTCCCCCATGAGCGCGGCATGGCCGGGAGGGCCTCTCGCCCTCGTTGATCGCCGGAGCCAGCCGCGGATCCCCCACCACCGTGCACTCATTCTAGCCCACCCCAGCTCCAACCACTGCTACCCCCGAGACCGTGGAGACCTCCTGAGCTCGACGGTGCCGAGAGCTCACCGGATTGTCGCCGGAATCGCCGAGTCCGAGAAGCTCCGCCGCCGCCGTCTCTGGAGAGGAAGTTTCCGACGCCATCCGTCCACCCCCGCCTTCACTCTGGGTACGTACGTGTTCGCTGTACTGCCCTGAGTCCATCCCGCCCAACTCCGGCGACCGTCGTGGACTCCTCGCCGGAGTATCGCCGGCGAAAGCGCCGCTCTCTCTGTTCCCTCCCTCTCCCCTGTTTAATCCTGACAGCGGGACCCGCACGTCAGCCTCTCACCTGCCCGCCCGAAGCGGTATAAGTGGAGGCGTATTCTCTGAATACGTCTTCGACGTGGCCGCTTCTGGATTTTCGTTTAAATTCATATTTTGACCAGATTCAATCCAACTTTGACCGGCTATAACTTTTAATCTATAACTCCAATTGAGTTGATTCTTTTTGCTACTGGTTTGTAAAATTCCAAAGTTTCTGTATGCCAAGTTTCAGAATTTTTCTTGCTGTTGAGAATTTCTGGTGAAATAAATAGTGTTATGTGACATTTTCTTTTTGCATTTAAATTATTTTCAGAAGAACCTAGTTGTGTTGGAGAAGGCCAGGAGTATTGTGACACTCCTCTGAACCAAGGCAAGCCACAACATTCATATGCAAGGATGGCATTGCAATGACTTTGGCTTAATTAAATTAATTCATCATATATTCACTATTTAAAATAATTTGCTATAATGATCTTCTTGCATATACTTTGTTCTGTCATTTTGATATTATGCAGTAGGGTATATGCTTACTTGCTAATGTGGACAGTAGAAATCATGTCATATGCACATATGGTAGCATGATGCATTCATCACTCATGAACATGACCCGTGCATCCATTCGCACTATGACTCGAATCATTTTCATTTCAAGTTAAACTTGATATTAATCCAACTTGAACCTACTGATGATCGAGTCATGGTGCCACCGAATCGAGCTCACCAGTGCAACCACACTTGCCTGGATGGGGAGGCCCTAATGCGGTCTATTGTCATGCCTCTCGCCGGTGCCTCCTACGAGGGAAGGTTGTGCTCTGGCGCTACCCTGGCTCGGTAGGCAGTCATAATCTTGAGGACCCAAGTTTTATGGTACCGAGGTCCCCATTTGGGATGATGTTTATGTTTGGCCACGACGGTGGCAGCCACAGAGGTGGCGGATGTCACATGTTGGCATCGGGGTCACCCAGGACATAGCCCAAAGGGGAGTTTGTCGGAGTGGCCGGGAGAGTGTCATGCAATAGATTGGTTTTGTCGGAATGTCGTTGGTCCACCCGAATGGGAGCACGATGCCATGAGTTCCGTAGTGTGGGTACAGTGTACTAACCTCTGCAGAGTGTATAAACTATCGATAGCCGCATCCTCGGATATGGACACAGTTCGTAGTAGGTCACACCGTGGGTCAACAGATATAATTAACTTGCACACTAAAATTCACAAGATGGCACATGCAGAAGTGGTGATCGAGCAAGGATCACGATGAAAGGTATGGATGTGATCAAGTGAGGATCACGTTGGTAAGTTATGAACGGCGGTTACGTGGTAACCCCGAGATGGTAAGTTGGTCCCAGGGACCATGGCAATGTTTCACGCACACCTCATGTTGGATAGCTTCATGTTCATGCATTGAACTTATTAAATGCCTTGTTGTTGTTTGTCGGACTTGTTTTGTTTGCTGTGAGCTTGCGAGTACATTCAAAGTACTCACCTGGCTTATCATGCCAGATGCAGGAGAAGCCGTGCATGGTGTGGATGTCGAGCAATATATCGCGCTCTAGGTCGTGTCACAGCGGTGTCCCTGTGGAGTGGAGTTCTGCTACCTCGTCGTTCCGCTGCCGCGTAGTAGTTCCCTTATCAGCGAGGCCCCTGCCATGTCTACTAAATAATGTACATAAGTGCAGCCGCACCGTGTGTGCCGCTTGGCCTCGCTCCTCATGTAATATGTGAACCTATGTTTCCGCTAAGAGATCAATAAAGCGGTTGTTTTCTGTACCGAGTTGTTGTGTATTGCCAGAAGACATGATCTCTGGGCTGGCACTGCAAGGTAAACCGGTTGCTCTAAGCCGGGGTGCCACAACACTTGGTATCAGAGCCGCGCTGACTGTAGGACGCCCTAGGCAGCCGACGCGCTAGAAAATGGTAGTATTAGTCTCTGTAGCGATCTGGGGATTGACTCTGCACTTGGGTGTTGCATTGCATGCATATAGCTTGCTGTTAATACTGATAAGCTAATATTGTGAGTGTAGATGGCACCAGTCCCTTATCCGTACCAGCCTGAGCCGGCACCTTCCACCTTTCCGCATCTGCTTAGCAACGTGTGGCGCCGACTCTACCCCGATGGCGATGATCCCATATACCAGGTGTACTGAGAGAAGCTTGCTGATGGTGTTTACGAGTATCACGCGGAGGTCGTCATTCACAACAGTACCGTGGTGGGCACTTACACTCGCTCCACCAAGGGCGGGACTGCTTCTACACCTGACCAGGCGGTCCAGTTTGCAGCATTTGAGGCTCTCACTGACTTGCGCTATAATGAGATCCAGATGCTGACTCACCCAGGTTTCTACTTCTATCTGTCCCTGTTTGAGTCAGGACAGATCCGCTTCCCTTACATTGATCCGGAGTGTGACCGGTCAGCCAGCCACCTGTCTCGTTACATAACGGCTGGATACTTTCTGATTGTCAGCCTAGCCCAAGAGCTGAACCGCGTTCGAGACGAGCTAGCTGCCGCTCGATCTGCCTTCGCTCCCCCTCTGCTTATCCACACATCACTTGTTCCTCCAGTTACTTTACCCACCCACCCCAGTGACCCCCCACACCTTCTTAGAGTAACTCAGGCACTTCGGTAGTGACTCCTCATGAGTCCCCAGCCCAGTGGGCTATGCTTCTCGCTAACCCAGCTGCTTCGATGCTGTGGAGTCACCCTGCTCCAGACCCTGAGGGAGAGTCTTCCCGTCAGCGTCGTCGTGTTTCCTTTGCTCCGGAGGTATCCGTTATCAGTTCCGATTCAGAGTCTGACACCGAGGAGACACCAGCAGGACCGTCAGTGTGCCAGTGTGATCGCTGTCGTCGCGTGTAGACGAGTATGATGTGGTGTTTGGTTGTATGCATGTAGTAGTACTATCCATGTTATTGTCCCGTTATGTATGCTGGGTGATGTATTGTATAATTATGTTGCTTTCTGTCTTTCGCTTTGGCTTTTCTCGATTTCCCTTCCGGGTTTTGTTGCTTCACCTTCCTATTTTTTTCCCTAATGGATGTTGCTCATCTCGATGCTTCGTATTGGGAAACATATATAGGATGACAAGGTGTGGCAGTAACTGTTATGGTGGAGACGATACTCCAGTTCGTCGATCCGCCAGGCAAGCAGGACATTCTCCAGAACCATATCAGCCACCACCTCCTCCACCTCAAGCACCCACAACAGAGCAGATTATGCGGATGTTTGAAGAGAAGAGGAACCAAGATCTGATGGAGTTCCTGAGAAGCATGCAGACTGTGGTTGGGAAGAATAATCACAATGGTAATCACTCCAAGCTGTCAGACTTTCAGAGGACCAAACCACCAAGTTTCAGTCAAGCAGTGGATCCGATGGAAGCCGATGATTGGTTGAGGACCATTGAGAAGAAGTTGGAAATTGCTCGCACTGAAGATGCTGATAAGGTGCCCTTCGCCACTCATTATCTAGAAGGACCAGTCGCTATATGGTGGGACAATGCTAAAGTTATGTGGCCTGCTAAAAACGAGATTACTTGGGATAAATTCAAAGATAAATTCCGCAAGTACCATATTCCTGCTGGCATCATGAAGGTCAAGCAGCGAGAATTTCTCACCATTACGCAAGGGACAATGACTGTAAGTGAATATGTAAACAAGTTCAATCACTTGGCCTGTTATTCCACACATGATGTGGCCACCGAAGAACGAAAGATAGATCGGTTCCTCGAAGGACTCAACCTTACCCTCCGATGTGCTCTCAGCATGCTGGATTTCCCTGATTTCCAAACTTTGGTGAACAAGGCACTCATTGCCGAAAGGGAACACAAGCTAATTAATGATCATAAGACTGTCAATGAAGACCGCAAACGCAAGTTTGAACCCAAGAAGGAAGGGCAAGTTTTTCAGAAGGTTCGTACTTGGCAGCAACCTCAGTTTGAGTTCAAGCCAACCTGGCAGCAGGGGAATATCAAGAATGAAAGTCAGATCAAGACTGTGGTCGCCAAACCAAACAAGGAAGACTATCAGCACAACAATGCATGTTACTCATGTGGACAAACTAGGCATTACGCTAGGCAGTGCCCCAAGAACGGCAAGACAACAGCCAACCTGAAGCCTCAAGTCAACTATGTGGGGCAATTCCCCAAACGGAGGTATATTCAAGGGCAAGTTCATCATATCTCCGCCGAAGAAGCCTCCGAAGTTCCCGATGTGGTCATTGGTATGTTTCATGTTAATGACATACCTGCAACAATTTTATTCGATTCTGGGGCTTCCCATTCTTTTATTTCGCGGAGTTTTGTTGCCCAACATCGCCTTTCCTATACCCTTTTGGACAAAGTTATGGTGGTACAATCCCCTGGATCCAGGATCAGGACAAATATTGTATGCCGAGGACTGAAAATATCAATCAATGGAGTCATCTTCCCCGCATCACTGGTATCCATTGAGTCTCCCACATTGGATATTATCTTGGGGATGGATTGGTTGACAAGACACCAGGTTTGCATCAACTGCGCAACAAGAGAAGTCACGCTAATAAATCCCTTGGGCTAGTCCGCTTGATTCTATGCCGGTCGAGCCATACCTAAGAAGGGGATGGTTTATGCTGCCATTGCTACAGAAATGAATCTAGTCCCAGTGGTCTGTGAGTTCCCAGATGTGTTTCCAGATGAATTGCCAGGCATGCCACCTGATCGAGAGCTTGAATTTTCCATTGAGCTTGTGCCTGGGACAGCACCAATTTACAAGAAATATTATCGAATGCCTTCATCCGAACTAGTGGAGTTGAAGAAACAAATAGATGAGATGCTCCAAAAAGGATATATTCACCCCAGTTCATCTCCTTGGGGTGCACCTGCAATATTTGTGGGCAAGAAAGATGGCAATCTCCAGATGTGTGTTGACTACCGTGCTCTCAATGATGTCACCATCAAGAATAAATACCCGCTGCCTAGGATCGATGATTTGTTTGATCAACTCAGTGGAGCCCAACTGTTCTCCAAGATTGATTTGCGCACCGGGTATCACCAGCTGAAAATCAGAAAAGAAGATATCCCCAAGACAGCATTCACCACAAGATATGGGTTGTACGAGTATACGGTCATGTCATTTGGGCTGACCAACGCTCCTGCATTCTTCATGCACATGATGAACAAGGTGTTCATGGACTTCTTGGACAAGTTTGTAGTGGTGTTCATTGATGACATCCTCATATATTCCAAAAGTGAAGAAGAGCACAAGCAGCATCTCCGAGCAGTGTTGGAACGATTACGCGCTCATCAACTCTACGCCAAGTTCAGCAAATGCGAATTTTGGCTTAAGGAAGTGGGATTCCTTGGGCATACTCTTTCCGCTCAAGGAGTGGCCATGGACCAAAGCAAAGTCACGGAAGTTCTGAAGTGGAAGACACATGTTTCAGTAACAGAAATCAGGAGTTTCTTGGGTCTAGCAGGTTATTACCGTCGCTTCATCGAAGGCTTCTCAAAGATCGCAAAGCCAATGACGGAACTACTCAAGAAGAATCAGAAGTTTATATGGACGGAAGCATGTGAGGACAGTTTCAATGAGCTAAAGACTCGTTTAACCACCGCTCCAGTGTTAACTCTACCAGACATCTACCGAAGCTTCGACATCTATTGCGACGCATCCAGGCGTGGCATTGGGTGTGTACTTATGCAAGATGGAAAGGTCGTGGCCTATGCGTCAAGACAGCTCCGACCCCATGAGGAGAATTACCCTACCCATGACTTAGAGATGGCAGCTGTGGTTCATGCCTTAAAGATTTGGAGGCATTACATCATTGGAAAACGAAGCCAAATCTACACCGACCACAAGAGTCTCAAATATATATTCACTCAACTGGACTTGAACCTCCCACAGCGATGATGGCTTGAGTTGGTCAAAGACTATGACCTGGGTATCAACTACCACCCAGGAAAAGCAAATGTGGTCGCCGATGCCCTCAGTCGCAAACCGGCTACCACAAACTCATTAATCGAGCGTCTGCACCCAACACTTCAAGAAGAAATAGCTCAGCTCAATATGATCTTGTGTGATGCAATTTGCTCGGTTACCTTGGAAGTAACCCCTACTCTGGAAGACGAAATCCGAAGGGCTCAACCTGGTGACCCAATGTTACTCAAGATAATGGCCCAAGTACGAGAACGGGAGACGCCAGATTTCAACATTGATGACAAAGGTACACTCCGATTTCGGGGTCGAGTCTGTGTACCGGACCTCGGGGACTTAAAGCAGAAGATTCTGAAGGAAGCTCACGAGTCCGCATACTCTATTCATCCTGGGAGCAATTAAATGTATCAAGACTTAAAGCAAACATTCTGGTGGGAAGGTATGAAGAAAGATATCGCCTATTACGTCGCCTGTTGTGATATATGCAACAAGGTGAAGGCTGAACACCAGAAACCAGCCGGTCTACTTCAACCCTTACCCGTTCCACAATGGAAATGGGATGATATATGCATCGACTTTATCGTAGGATTACCAAGGACACCACGAGGTAATAACGCCATATGGGTCGTGGTCGACATGCTTACCAAGGTGGCCTACTTTATTCCAATCAGGACAACCTACCATGCAGACCAACTTGCTCAACTCTACGTGTCCAGGATTGTCAGTCTGCATGGGGTACCCAGGACTATCACTTCAGACCGAGGATCTTTGTTTACCTCGGCATTCTGGCTACGTCTACACCAAGCCTTGTGTTGGGGATATAACCCCACGATATGACCCGCCCGTTCAGGGCCGGGTTATCTAGTGGCGGCCTAAAGAGAGATGCGGCTATCAAGACTCCAAGGCCCATCCAGGGTGACTCATAAGCGGACCGGCTCAGAGGTCCAGTACTTGAGGCGGCGGCTTACCTAAGATGATGAGTAGGAGATAGATTAGGGCACGGGTCATGTTGCGACCTGGACTTTGTTGTAAGCCTGGGGCCTTGACCTGTATATAAAGGCGAGCCCCCGAGGCAGAAAGACCAAGTTACAAGCTCTCGAGTACTAGGTTAGCCAAGTTGCACCCTTGTAATCGAGATCATCATCATCATCAAATAAACGATCAAGCAGGATGTAGGCTATTACCTCCATTGCGAGGGGCCGAACCTGGGTAAACCCTTGTCTCTCGATTCCGATCAACCCCGTTCGAGTTACCACCTAGCTGTGATGGCCTCATGACTAAGTACTTTCACGAGGACATCTGCCATGACAAAACCACGACAGTTGGCGCCCACCGTGGGGCTCTCGCTCGGTGGTGTTGAGTACTTGAAGGGAACTCCTGCAGGGATCGAGGGATACGCGATCGGCCGCATGACCAAGAGTCGCCGCAGCAAGCTCTACATCGACGATTCAGACTGGGGCCCCGAGGCCGACTCAATCGAGTACGGGTACCGGGTCCCCTTCGGCAAAATCCACGTCTTCATCGGCAAAGCCGGTAGATCTAAACCCGAGCCGGACATCTGCACCGACATCGTCGAGCCGGCTCGGCGCGCGCAACCCGCCCAGACTCAGGCCGGCCGGAAGCACATCTTCATCGGCTTCACTCAGGGGGTGGACCTTGCAGATAACTCTGCGTCCGGCAGCGATACCCTCGTCTACTCTGATGGCGAGTCCTCGGTAGGCGAGACTGAGTCGATCCTCCCGCTTTATGATGGCAGGCTTGGGGGCTACTCCGACGACCAGCTGGCTTAGGACTCCTTCAGCACGCCCCCCGGGCTGCGGTCTATATGGCAGGCTCGGCTCCGGCCCTTAATTCCATGGTGGCCGGCGCCGCGACGGGAACCGGTACCTCAGGGGCCGGCTCAGCCGTACCGCAGCTCAGGCCTTGACAAAATTGGCAACCGCCCTGGCGACGCTCCTCGTGACACCGGTGACCGCAGAAAACCAGGCGGAACGCAACACGGAGGTAACCAAGCTCCGCGAGCAAATGGCTAAGGTACAGGCAGATATCAACGCCGAAAGCACTCGCATGGCGGAGTTACAGTCTCAAGTCCAAGCCGAGGTAGAGCGCCTGAAAGCCGAAGCCTGGCGCATGGGGCTCCGTCAGAGTGCCTCAGAGGCGGTTCATCAGAGGCGCCATATGAGCCGTCTACCGCCTAACTACGAGCCCATGCGCCTGTTTAACACACCACAGGATGCGCCTGTTTAGGGGGCTAGGACAGGCACCCCGAAAGCACCGTTTGTACCCCCGAGCAGAGGCAAGCAGCCATCGCCGGGTCAACCCCATCAACCGTCTCAGCAGCGCCCGCAGGAGTCGGCCCAGCGGCACCCGCCGGTTCAGACGCCTCCGCATCGTTTCCTCACGCCGGCGGGTCACTTAACCAACCCTTTGGACAACTTGGTGGCAGCAGCAGCCAACCTGGCCGCGCTCCCAACAGGCGAACTACTCCTACAGTCGGCAGCGGCTCCACTCTACCCCGCTCCCAAGCCGCAGCAGAAGCCGCCACGATGAGTCGCCGGCCGTCTCTAGCAGCACTCATCGACATCGTGAGCAGCCTCGTGACCCGCCACACCTTGGGCCCCTTAACGCCCAGGAGATTGTTGATACGGCTCGGGCTCAGCGAGCGGCGGAGGCGGAAAATACGGCGGCTCAAGCGCCGATTGTCACAACCCAATTGACCTCCGGTAGCAGGACCATTGGGATACCGTGTTTGGTGCCAGCTTTATGCAACGAGCGCATGCCCAAGGATTTCAAAGGCCCTCGCAAGGTTCCAAATTACACGGCTGACCTTGAGCCGTCCGCTTGGATTGAGAGCTACGAGATAGCCATGGACATGCTGGATGTCAGCGACGCTGTCTGTGCCAAGTACCTGACAATGATGTTGGAGGGGCCGGATCGTACGTGGTTGAAAAACTTGCCCCCTAACTCTATTAACACCTGGGCGGAGTTGAAGGACCATTTCATCAAGAACTTCCAGGAAACCTGCAAGCGCCCAATGATGATCGTCGATCTTCAGCACTGCATCCAACGTGAGGGTGAGTCGGCCCATCACTGGACGCGCCGGGTCGCAGACATTATTCACGCCTCTGACAGCATCACGGCGGCTCAAGCGGTTCTGATCCTGGAGAAGAACTGTCACTTAGAGCCCCTCGTGCAGAAGCTTGGCCGGCTTAAGTGGAAGGTTCAGGATATGGGCGAGCTCATGGACGTCCTCATTAGGTATGCCGAGTCAGACACCACGAAGGATCCTAACCCGGAGGATGACCAGACTGGCAAGGGAAAGAAAAACAATGGTGGCAAGGGTAACCAGCAGAACAATTGAGGGAACAATGGAAACCATGGTAATCAAGGCAATGGAGGGAAGCATAAGAATCAGGAAGGAGGATCAGATTTGGTTGCTAATACCAACACCGGTTACAAATACCCGAGGGAATAATTCGGGAAGATCCTACAGTGGCAATAAGCCCCGTAATTTTGCGGAAGCCCTCAAAGGCCCATGCCCAAAGCACAACCTCCCTAATAAGCCATCAACCCACTCTTGGGAGAACTGTCACATAATGCAAGCTTTCGGAGAGCAATTCTTTCAGAACCGTCAGGGCGGCGGAGGAGGCAACCCGGGGCAGCCTGGAGCCGGCTCGTCCGGTGGCTTTCACAACCCGGGATTCCACGGCCCGGGCGGCTCAGGAGCAGGTTACCAGGGTTCTGGCAACAACGGAGGCAATCAGCATCCGGGGCAAGGAAATCAACAACAGGGCAAACAACAACATGGCAATCAGTCTGGTTTTCAGTGCAATCCCAAACAGTTGAATAGTGGGCAGTATCACGTGTTCACGACCCATACTAACAAGCGAGATCGCAAACTCCGGAAATGAGCCATCAGTGTTGTCGAGCCGGCAGTCCCGGAATATCTACGTTGGTCGGAACAGCCCATTACATGGAGCAGAGAGGAGCACCCTCCCCGGGTCGACAGTCCAGGTTGCTTGGCTTTGGTGGTGGCACCTCAAGTCGGCGGCTATTCACTCACAAAGTTGCTCATGGACGGAGGAAGCAGCATAAACATCTTGTACTACGACACTTTTCGACGGATGAATCTGTCTGAAAAACAGCTCCAGTCGTCTTCCACAGTGTTTCACGGGATTGTTCCTGTAAAGTCTGCATATCCTATCGGGCGGATCAAACTGGATGTCGCGTTTGGCACTGATGATAACTACAGGTGTGAGTTTTTGACCTTTGAGGTGGTCAAAATCAAGAGCCCGTATCACGCCCTGTTTGGGCGGCCGGCTTATGCTCGCTTTATGGCTCGACCTTGCTATGTCTACCTCAAACTCAAGATGCCTGGACCAAAAGGCACTATCACAGTTAATGGAGATCGAAAGATTGCCCTCGAGTGCGAGGAAGGGGATGTAGCCTATGCCGAAACGGCTTGTGCTGCGGAAGAGTTGCGATTTTACACTGCAAATGTTGACCCGGCCGATATGACGCCCTTGAAGAAACCCACCGCAGAGTCTGACCCGCCCCTCAAGTTCAAGTCGGCCGAGGACACCAAGCAGGTTGAGTTTGTCCCTGGCGACCCGTCCAAGAAGTTCACTATTGGGACTGGTATGGATCCCAAATAGGAAAGCGCGCTCATCGAGTTCATCCATGAGAATCGGGACATCTTCGCGTGGAAACCTTCTGACATGCCAGGTGTACCGAGAGAACTCGTTGAGCACCACCTTAATGTGGATCCGAAAATGAAGCCTGTTCGACAATTCCTCCGTCGTTTTAACGAGGAGAAACGCAAGGTTATTGGGGAAGAAGTAGCCCGGCTCCTAGCTGCCGGGTTCATCGTTGAAGTTTTTCACCCTCAGTGGTTGGCTAATCCAGTGCTTGTTCTAAAGAAAAACGGCACTTGGCGCATGTGTGTTGACTACACAGATCTCAACAAGGCTTGTCCCAAAGACCCGTTTGCCCTCCCTCGCATTGATCAGATCATCGATGCCACGGCGGGTTGTGAGAGTTTGTGTTTCCTGGATGCTTACTCCGGTTATCATCAGATAAAGATGGCCGTCGAGGATCAAGAGAAGACGGCTTTCATCACACCTTTCGGGGCCTTTTGCTATGTCTCTATGCCCTTCGGGCTCAAAAGTGCAGGAGCGACTTATTAGCGGTGTGTCCAGAATTGCTTCCACAAGCAGATAGGGCGCAACGTTCATGCTTATGTGGATGATATCGTGGTCAAGTCATTGAAGAAGGAGACCTTGCTGGATGATCTCAAGGAAACTGTCGCTAATCTTCGGACTTACCAGATGAAGCTTAACCTGGATAAGTGTGTTTTTGGTGTTCCTGCAGGCAAGTTGCTGGGTTTCCTAGTCTCGAAGCGAGGCATCGAAGCCAACCCAGACAAGATTAAGGCAATAACCTCGCTTGCGAAACCGGAGAACATCAATGACGTTCAACGGATGGCGGGTCAGATCGCGGCTTTGAGCCGGTTCATAAGCCGCCTTGGTGAAAAGGCGATTCCCCTTTATCAGATGTTGAAAAAGACTGACACTTTTGTCTGGAGTGACGCTGTTGATGCAGCTTTCGAAGCCCTCAAGAAGCAATTGGTTGAGACGCATGTTCTCGCTGCTCCCATCGCCAAAGAGCTTATGCTCCTGTACATTGCTGCCAATAACAAAGCAGTAAGTGTTGCAGTTGTTGTTGAGAGGGAAGAGGCGGGGAAAGAATATCCAGTGCAGCGGCCAGTCTATTATGTCTGCGAAGTTCTATCTGAGTCCAAGCAGAGGTACCCACATTGGCAGAAACTGGTGTTTGGCGTCTTCATGGCTAGTCGCAAGCTCAGGCATTATTTCCTGGAGCACCCCATTACTGTGGTCAGTTCGGCACCCTTGGGAGACATCATCCAGAACAGGGAAGCTACAGGACGAGTTGCCAAGTGGGCAATTGAGCTTGGCCCACACCATCTTAAATATGTCCCTCGCACGGCCATCAAATCCCAGGCACTCGTGGATTTCATCAATGATTGGATGGAACTCCAAACTCCAGAGGAGAAGCCCGATAATACATATTGGACTATACATTTTGATGGTTCCAGACAACTAGAAGGCTCGGGGGCTGGAGTGGTTATATCTTCCCCTCGAGGTGATAAATTTTGTTATGTCCTGAGGATTCTGTTTCCCTGTACTAACAATGCAGCTGAATACGAGGCTCTCCTCCACGGTCTTCGGATGGCTAAAGAGATGAATCTCAGCCGGGTCAGGTGTTTAGGCGACTCAGATTTGGTCGCTGAACAAGTTTCAGGAAAGTGGGATTCCATGGACCCGCTTATGGCGGCTTATCGGCAAGCAGTAACCAATGTGGCTGGACACTTCAAAGGATATCAAGTTGATCACATCGATCGACGACTCAACGAGGCGGCTGATGCATTGTCACGACTCGGCTCTCAACGTAAGCCGGTCCCTCCGAATGTGTTCCTTGACGTGCTCCATAATCCTTCTGTTAAACTGCCTTCCGAGGAAGATCTCGCTATCCCTGACCCGGAGGCACTATTGGTGGCGGCTCTTCATGCTATTCCGGACTGGACAGTTCCTTATCTGGATTATCTGACTTGAGGCAAGCTCCCTGAAGATGAACTCATGGCTCATCAGATCGTCCGCCGCTCTAAGTCTATGTCCATCGTCAATGGCGAGTTCCATAGGAGGAGCATTACAGGAGTTTTACAGCGTTGTGTTTCCCCTGATGAAGGGAGAGAAATCCTCAATGAGATTCATTCTGGAGATTGTGGTCATCATGCCGGCTCAAGGTCCTTAGTGGCAAAAGCTTTTTGGCATGGTTTTACTGGCTTACGGCTCATGCAGATGCTGAGGATATCGTACAAAGGTGTGATGGTTGCCAGAAGTTTGCTCGCCAGGCTCATGTTCTGGCTCAAGAGCTCTGGATGATCCCAATAACTTGGCCCTTTGCAGTCTGGGGGCTTGATATGGTTGGTCCGTTTAAACCGTCCAAAGACAAAAAGACCCATCTTTTGGTTGTTGTCGATAAATTTACCAAGTGGGTTGAAGCCGAGCCAATCAGCAATTGTGATGCAGCCACAACAGTCAAGTTCTTGAAAAAGTTGATTTTTCGCTTTCGTTATCCACATAGCATCATCACTGATAATGGCACAAATTTGTCCAAGGGGGCTATGAAGCAGTTTTGTCAAAGAGAGCATATCCGGCTTGATGTTGCATCAGTTGCACACCCTCAGTCCAATGGCCAAGTAGAACGTGCTAACCAGGAGATTTTACGAGGCATTAAGCCTAGGCTTATGGTCCCACTCGAGCGCACGCCGGGTTGTTGGGTCGAAGAGCTCCCTTCTGTCCTTTGGAGCATCTGGACCACTCCTAATAGATCAACAGGTTATACGCCTTTCTTTATGGTCTATGGCGCAGAAGCTATTTTGCCCAGTGATATCCGTCATGATTCCCCAAGAGTTACCGCCTATGTCGAAGCAGACAATGAACAAGCTCGTCAAGACTCTCTGGATGCCTTGGAAGAGGAACGTGACTTAGCAGCACCACGATCTGCGATCTATCAGCAAGACCTACGTCGCTATCACAGCCGTAGAGTCCGCAGCCGTACTTTCCAGGAGGGCGATTTAGTGCTCCGTCTGATACAAGAACAGACAGGTATGCACAAGTTTTCCCCTCCCTGGGAAGGGCCTTTTGTCATCAGCAAAAATCTCAACAACAGGTCATATTACCTGATGGATATACGTGAACACAATAAGTCACGTACGTCGGAGGAAGAGACCAACATGCCTTGGAATATCGCTCATCTCCGTCCTTACTATACTTACAGCCACTGGCTCAAGTTTGCTTGTACATACCTTTGTATATATTATGATCAATATACATAAGCCGGCATCCCCAAAACTCGTGGCCTCTGTCGTTTCATCTCAAATATCGGGCATGAGTCTTTTCGTTTTTGATCATTGGTCACTTGGGGGCTTCCAACTCACCGAGTTTAGCTATCTCACCCTCTTGACCCGGCAAATGACGCCACATTATCTTGGTTAAACATGCATGTCTGCTTGATGCTACTCCGATTAGGTGACCCGGTGCACTCTTGACAAGTCAATCATCTCTATGACCTTGAACTTGTCTTGGTTAAAACATCGGATATGTCACGTGAGAGCCGGCTTACAGAGAGCGAGGATAAACCATGGGCTATCACGCCAGCTTCCTTGAATCAAGACTTGCGCCTCGAAAGCCGGTCTATAATGCCGTGCCTCGAAAGCCGGCTTATCATATATAATTCTACTTTGTTTCTGTTTTTACAGGACCCTCTTTGATCAAACATGTCGACCACGAGTCGCCGGGTTATCAATACACCAGCTTATTTCCCAGGGTTATGATGCTATCAATCATGAGTCGCCACATCTTATGGCACTTCGCATTATACTTCTACTGGCTCAGAATTGCCGGGTTGTATTTCTATGACAGAATGCTTGGACCAACGGCCTCTCATTATCAACGCAGATGCAATTTTTTACACTTCCTGCAGATTGGCGGGTTAGCTCACCACCGCACCACTTCAAGTATTTATCATCCATCAAAACATGTCCAGTGCACGATGGCCCTGCAGAATAGCACAAGTGTTTTCCTATTTCTATTACAAACCCCACCTGGGGGCTGGGAGCAAAAAAATCTCATAAGTTATCACTCAGGCTACTCGCTTGCGTCCGCGTACGCGTCCTCTGGGTTGACGACTTGCTGCTCCTCAGCACCGGAGGTTGACGGGGCGGCTTGAGCATGCTCCTCGGTCTGGCGGCTTCTTGGGATCCACTAGATGGCAGAGAGTTTCTTGAAAATTGAGTCGGCAGTAATGACTCCAGACGGATCAACATCGGGTGCGAAGGTTTTCTTACTGCGTGGCGGCGAGAGTTCAAACGGCTTGTACTCTGGCGAGCGGAGGCGTTTGTTATCTTCCGAGTAACCGGGTTGATACTTAACTAAGTCTAGCTCTTCAACCATTTGCGTCGCAGCCACTCGAGTGTCCTTCACACACCGTGCAAAGTCCTCTTGAGAAAATTCTTCCCCATCAATATTGTATTGGGGAAAGCCGCCAACCAGCTCATTCGGATGCATCTCCGGTAGAAATGCCTTGGCCCTTGCAAGAACCATGCCAGTCCCTGCACAAGCCACCGACCTCAGCTTCTCATGGATCCTTTCTGGCACAGTTGATAGGTCGTTCAGCATGTCCTTAATCCTCACAGGGTGTGACCCGGCGTCCTTCACTGCCATAATCGCATACATACCACCGGTATAAAGTTGCTCAAGGTATGTGTAGATGGCCTTCAATTTGATGAGTGGGAGCTGGAGCCCAATATTATTCTTTCTACCTGCAAAAGGAACCAGCACGCATATTTAAGCCGACCAGTTGTTAACCCGGAATTTAACTGTGGTTCTGCCGTTATTACCAAAGATGGCAAGTGTCATATCTGTGATATGCCGCTTCAACGTGTTCAGCTCATGTGACACTGGCTCAAGTCGGTTTTCTGCAGCATGTGCCCGTTTCAGTAGTTGTTCTTTCTCAACTTCATGGGCGGCTCTCTCGGTTTGCATGTTCTCCTACGCAAGAGCCACTGATTCTTGCAAGTATGCAGACGATGCCTCTGCCTTGACACGTTGCCGCCGCTCAAGCTTCAATTGTTTCTGCAAGACATCAGCTTTCGATTCGGCCTCCTCCAGCATATCCTGTTATCACAGATGCATTTTGTTCAGATTACTATTTATAGTCCCGAGCCAGCGAGGCCGCATGACCCGGCACTTGGGGGCTACACCACTCAAATTATTTTTTGCAGACAACAAGTCTCATGACGTTGCAGGCACACCCCATGACACTTGGGGGCTAATGCTCGTCGTTTTTATTGATAATCATGGAAAGACCCGGCCATTTCACAGATATGAGCCGGCCCTTAGGGGATACAGGTCATTTCTTAAATATGCAATTTCGTCAACAGACCCGGCCCTCGCAAAGAGATGAGCCGGCCCTTGGGGGCTACAAGTCGCTTCTCAAGTATACAATTTTCTCAAAAGACCTGGCTCACTCAAAGAGATGAGCCGGCCCTCGAGGGCTACAGGTTGATTTTATGCATATATCAAGTATGGACGGTCTACTTACAAAAGACCCGGCTCACTCACTGAGACGAGCCGGCCCTTGGGGGCTACAGTATCACATCTTCAGTTTTCATAAGTCCCAGCTCAGTATATTATACTGAGCCGGCCCTTAGGGGCTAGAGTGTGATCATTTGACAAAAGTTGGAAGTCTCAAGCACATTCCATATCCTCATATGCTCAAAACTTGGGGGCTACTTAAGTATATACAGAAGATATGACATAAGGAGCAGGTTGGTACCTCATATTTTTTTTCAGCATGTGGATCATGCTCGCTTCAACATCCCGGCTCTCGGACAACCGGGTCAAATATTGCCAATGAAGTTCTTCCACGCCCAGCTCGTTGATGTCGGGAACTTCCAAGTTCATCTTGTCCTTCACAGAAGGGGACGACTCATCTTTAGTCGGGATTTTGGCCAATGTGTTGAACGTTTCTGACGTTTTGAAGGCCTCTCCTGTGACGGTCACTTCTGCGTCACCCAGTGGATTAGCCGGAATGACATCCTCCATCTCCATAGGACTGAAGTCTCGAGCAGGGCTTGGCGGGTTGACATTCTCCGCCGGGTCATCCGTGTTGCTTTGTTTTGTGTTTGTTTCTACCGTCACCTGCTCACTAAAATGAGCCGGCTCAACCCTTTGGTCCGGGTTGTCCTCGCTCAAAGGTTCAACCTGTGCCTCAGGAATCGTCCTTGGCGGGTTTTGAGCTTCAAGGCTGGCATCATCACCAGATGACCCGCCTGCCTTTTTCTTCTTGATGGCTTTGGCCCTACGAACACATGAACATATTCAGATTGAGAGAGAAATTTCACTATGACAAGAATACATGACTACCAACTTACCCCGGCTTGATGACCAGTGGAGGAAGCTGTGAGGTGGTTGACTCTCCAGAGAAGGGCGATGTCTCCTGATAATTCGAGTCAGAAGGATTAAGAGGCTGCTTGAAAAGGCCGGCTCGAGGTAGAGATGGAGTTGGGCTATGAGGCACCTTAGTTCATCGCTTGCGGGCGACTGGCTCGTCAGATAAGCCGATGGATAACTCCCTAGAGCTTCTTCGAAGCTTACGCTTGGATGTTCTGACTTGTTGAGATTTCTTCAAAAGAAATTGGGGATCTAAGTGAGCATCTTGATGAGAAAAAGGGACCTTACGGACGGTAGTCCGGGGTTTTCTTCGGATTTTGCGAATAGCAACACGGGATTTCTTGGCGATAGGCTTTGGAGAGTCGGAATCTGAAGATATCAATGTTACCTCTGGTATGCCGGCTCGACTAGTGTCGGAGTTGTCCTGAGAAGAAGGGGCGTCAGTAAGTTGAACGAAAAAACGACAAAGTAAATCGAGCCTTACCTCAGCCTCGTCGTCAGCTGCCGGCTCATCAGCGTCAGCCGGCTCGCTTTCTTGTTCTACTTGACCAGGAGCTGGGCGGCGAAGTTTCTTCTTCCAGAACTTGGCGTCAGCCTACACATTAGATGAGTCGGATATCAGGATGAAGATGAATCAAAAAATGAATAAGAGAAAATATAAAGTACACTTACAGGGGGTACGGGATGGGTCAGACAGAAGGGAGCAACTCCAGTTGTCTTGCACTTATCCAACGGCTCGCCCAAGAGCCTCTTCATGGCTTTGCTTACTTCTCCAGCAGATAAGTTGACCTGACTGAAGCGTTGCGCGTCGTTTGAGTCGCCGGTGTAATTGCACATCAAGTCACCCCACTGGCTCAAGGGTTGAATGCGCCAGCTTATCCAACACCGGGTTAGGTCGACTCCTGTGAGCCCGTTGGCTTTTAAAGCTCGCGCCCTGGGGTAAATAGAAGCAACCTGTTCCCGTTCTTCTTTCGTCGGCCAACCCGGGAAAATGGTCGTTGCATCAAGCCGGTCCAGCCTGTAGCCTGGCAGGGGATTCTCGCCTTCAGGGGCAGTGTTCTTACAATAAAACCATGTCATGTTCCACCCTTTTGGATGACTCACCAGTTTGGCTTCTGGAAAGGGAGTGTTCTTCCACCTCTGGACGGAAATTCTGCCAAGTTCTATACTGGGGCCATCTGCAAACTCGGTCTGGTGGTTGATGTAGAAAAACTCTCGAAAGAGGGGGACAGTTGGTTCCATCTGAAGGTAAACCTCGCAGAAGACTTGGAATTGACAAAGATTGGTTAATGAATTGGGAGCAATGTCTTGAGGATGAAGGTTGAAGAAGTGAAGAAAATCCCGGAAGAATTTTGACCCGGGCGGTGAAAAACCCCTCTGAAGATGATCTACAAAAACAACCACTTCTCCTTGAGCAGGTTGAGGTGTGCTCTCTTCTTCAGGTGCCCGCCAGCTGATTATCTCCTGAGTAGGCAAAAGGCCTTGCTCCACCAGATCCTCGAGGACAAGTTTGGACACTTGGGATTTGACCCAGTTGCAGGCTTTGTCAGTCTTAGCCATGATGAGACGCCAAAAGATTACCAACTGCAAAAATAAAATAATAAAGGTAAGCCTGGCGGGTCATGTTCATGAGCAATAAGCCGCCAGGCAACTACGGTTTGGGATGAGTCGGCATTTTTGGTTTAAAAGACGACGAGTCGCCAAGTGTAAGTCGGCAGCAATAAAGGGCAAGCATGTTTATCTAAGTTATGATTACTCAGTTATGAAGGCTACAATGGGTAATGACAAGTCAGGATATCATAAACCAGCTCGATCTCATTGGAGGCCGTGGAGTTTTTTCTGCCAAGTGTTGTGAAAACAAGATTCGGGTGCAGCGGTAATAGTTGCAGATCTACAAAATAGCTCAAAAGGAAAATATTCCCTAAACCTAAGACGCGAAGTAGAAGCGCACACTAATCTATCCGTGGGATTCAAAAACAATGTGAAGATCCCAGATGCAAGAATGGTACTATGATTGCAGTCGGAATATTTCTACGGATCACTAAGGGGTATCTAGATTTACTAAACCGAAGAACGGTGACGAACACCGATGAACTCCGTCGAACTAAGATGGATTGTGCAGAGAGGATGAGATGCCATGGATCTAATGGGAAGTTTCCAAATGTACCTGATGGCGGCGGTGACCGACCGGAGTATTCCGGAGTGCTCCGACGACGATTTGGGCGGCGTCGAGGTCGCGGTCAAAGTGGTCGACGAGCTCGGGGAAGGCGCGGTGCTACTCTGGTCGCGAGAAGGTTCGGGTGCGGGGAGGAAGAAGATGAGGCAGTAAAAATGAATACTACGGCCCTTTGAGGATATTTATAATATGATAAGAAGAGGAATAGGCAGGTGCAAAAATAGAGGAGGCACAATAACCTTTTTGCGAAGAGGCGCCTCGATTCTCGCGCCTAACTCCGGATTCGTTGTGACATCACACTTAAGCACCGTTGATTTCGGAAGATGGCGTCCTAACATGAGGGAGCGAGGAACGCTGCGGTAAAGAGGTATTATGAGCCGGCAAATTCATATGACCCGGAAGTACAACAAGACTGAAGATTGACGTGAATGAATCCACATCACTCTGGGGGCTAATGTTGGGGATATAACCCCACGGTATGACCCGCCCGTTCAGGGCCGGGTTATCCAGTGGCAGCCTAAAGAGAGATGCGGCTATCAAGACTCCAAGGCCCATCCAGGGTGACTCATAAGCGGACCGGCTCAGAGGTCCAGTACTTGAGGCGGTGGCTTACCTAAGGCGGCGGCTTACCTAAGATGATGAGTAGGAGATAGATTAGGGCACGGGTCATGTTGTGACCCGGACTCTGTTGTAAGCCTGGGGCCTCGACCTGTATATAAAGGCAAGCCCCCCGAGGCAGAAAGACCAAGTTACAAGCTCTTGAGTACTAGGTTAGCCAAGTTGCACCCTTGTAATCGAGATCATAAATAAACGATCAAGCGGGACGTAGGCTATTACCTCCATTGCGAGGGGCTGAACCTGGGTAAACCCTTGTCTCTCGATTCCGATCAACCCCGTTCGAGTTACCACCTAGCTGCGATGGCCTCACGACTAAGTCCTTTCACGAGGACATCTGCCGTGACAAAACCATGACACCTTGGGAACCGCTTTGAAGCATAGCACCGCTTATCACCCTCAGACAGATGGGCAGACAGAGCAGGTAAATCAAATCCTGGAAGACATGCTTCGGGCATGCACTCTTGCTTATGGACCCAAATGGGAAGACAGCCTGCCGTACGCTGAGTTTTCTTACAACAACGGCTACCAGACCAGCCTCAAGATGTCACCTTTTGAGGCCCTATATAGATGTAAGTGTCGTACCCCGCTGAACTGGTCTCAGACAGGAGACAACCGAATCTTCGGGACTGATTTGATGATGGAAGTAGAAAAGCAAGTCAAAGAAATTCGAGACAGACTGCAAGTGGCAAAATCTTGTCAGAAGAGCTACTATGACTCAAAGCATAGGCAGATCAGCTTCGAACCAGGTGAATATGCATATCTCCGAGTTACCCCCATGAAAAGAGTCAAGAGGTTTCATACTCGGGGAAAACTCGCACCAAGATACATTGGTCCGTTTCCAGTTATGACCAGAGTGGGCAAAGTGGCTTATCAGTTAGAATTGCCTCCCGAGCTATCCGAGGTTCATGATGTGTTCCACGTGTCTCAGCTACGGAAATGCATCGCACCACCCGCAAAACAGACGGATATGACAGAACTAGAACTTGCCAAGGATTTAACCTACGAGGATAAACCCTTGAGAATCTTGGAAGAGATGGACAGAGTCACCCGCAGCAAAACTATAAAATTTTACAAGGTCCAATGGGAGCACCACACTGAGGATGAGGCCACCTGGGAAAGAGAGGATTTCTTAAGGACTGCATACCCATATTTGTTTCCTGAGCAACCGAATCTCGAGGACGAGATTCATCCTAAGGGGGGGAGGTTTGTAACACACTGGATTTTGTCTTTTCCTTTTATTTGGGTTTATTGAATATTTTATTTGCATTTGAGGTTTTCTGTCAATTCTTTTGGACTTACCACTTGGACTTATTTTTTATTTTCTTACAAGTGGGTTCTATCATCCATAAACCCTCCCTAGATCTCATCCCTCTCAAAATAATGCCATTGGATATTTTTATTTAATGACATTATATTCCTTTTCTCCCTGAAAATGCTCATTTTCTCACATAGCTATGAAGCAACCCCTATTTTTATTGCTCTAAAAATTCCAAGAAAAATCCCAAATATTCTTTGGGTCATGCCTCACCTTCCTATAAAAAAATATCCCATGGTCATTTGGAAATTTTCAGCCAAGGAAAATGTTTTTGCTTCTGGTCAGAAATGGCACTTTGTGAAGCAACTATATTTTTCCTTGATCTTTTTAGCTGAAATTTTTACCACATGACAATCCTCCTAAGTAATGCTTAACCACCAAATTTCAGCTCAAAATTCCTAGCCATTTGTCCTCATTGCTTGGAGCAAGTTTCTGTCCAGAAACTTTGTTGCTTCCTCTAGTCACCTCCAGTGAGCCACTTGGCAAGCCAAGAGCATTTTTAGGCACCGCGTTGAAGGGACAATACAGTGGACATAGTGTGGCAGCGCCGAAAGCACCCCGCGTGCCAGTGCACGCGGTGACCGCGTGAGAGCGCGGTGCACTACATGCGCTCGCCGCGCTCTGTGCGTCGGGGCCCTCGGCCACCGCCCATTCTCCCTCCCCGCGACACCTCACCATGCCCCAGCGCCGTAGCCAACTCCAGCGCGCCACCCAACCCTCTCCCTGTTCCTCCCCGACGCCGGCAAGCCGCTGGCCGGAAGCGGCCGAGAGCTAAGCGGCGGAACAGTGGGCTCGCATGCCCGCGTTCTCCGCGTAGTGCGCGCCCCTGTGGCCGCACGCGTGCACCGCGTCGCCCTGTGCTCCTCTGCTTATCCCCATGCCGCGCCCGAGCCTATCCTCTCCTCTCCTCCTCTGCAGCTCAACTCCAGCGGGCACCCGAGAACGGGCGAGCTCCATCTATAAATAGCAGCTGCCCCGACTCGTTCTGATCATCACTCCCTCCTCACTTGGACACAAGCTACTCCCCCACGAGCGCGGCAAGGCCGGGAGGGCCTCTCGCCGCCATTGATTGCCGGAGCCACCGGCGGATCCCCCACCACCGTGCACTCATTCTAGCCCACCCCAGCTCCAACCACTGCTACCCCCGAGACCGTGGAGACCTCCTGAGCTCGACGGTGCCGAGAGCTCGCCGGATTGTCGCCGGAATCGCCGAGTCCGAGAAGCTCCGCCGCCGCCGTCTCTGGAGAGGAAGTTTCCGACACCGTCCGTCCACCCCCACCGTTACTCCGGGTACATACGTGTTCGTCGTACTGCCTTGAGTCCATCCCGCCCAACTCTGGCGACCGCCGTGGACTCCTCGCCGGAGTATCGCCGGCGAAAGCACCGCTCTCTCTGTTCCCTCCCTCTCCCCTGTTTAATCCTGACAGCGGGACCCGCACGTCAGCCTCTTACCTGCCCGCCCGAAGCGGTATAAGTGGAGGCGTATTCTCTGAATACGTCTTCGATGTGGCCGCTTCTGGATTTTCGTATAAATTCATATTTTGACCAGATTCAATCCAACTTTGACCGGCTATAACTTTTAATCTATAACTCCAATTGAGTTGATTCTTTTTTGCTACTGGTTTGTAAAATTCCAAAGTTTCTGTATGCCAAGTTTCAGAATTTTTCTTGCTGTTGAGAATTTCTGGTGAAATAAACAGTGTTATGTGACATTTTCTTTTTGCATTTAAATTATTTTCAGAAGAACCTAGTTGTGTTGGAGAAGGCCAGGAGTATTGTGACACTCCTCTGAACCAAGGCAAGCCACAACATTCATATGCAAGGATGGAATTGCAATGACTTTGGCTTAATTGAATTAATTCATCATGTATTCACTATTTAAAATAATTTGCTATAATGATCTTCTTGCATATACTTTGTTCTGTCATTTTGATATTATGCAGTAGGGTATATGCTTACTTGCTAATGTGGACAGTAGAAATCATGTCATATGCACATATGGTAGCATGATGCATTCATCACTCATGAACATGACTCGTGCATCAATCCGCACTATGACTCGGATCATTTTCATTTCAAGTTAAACTTGATATTAATCCAACTTGAACCTGATGTTGATCGAGTCATGGTGCCACCGAATCAAGCTCACCAGTGCAACCACACTTGCCTGGATGGGGAGGCCCTAATGTGGTCTATTGTCATGCCTCTCGCCGGTGCCTCCTACGAGGGAAGGTTGTGCTCTGGCGCTACCCTGGCCCGGTAGGCAGTCATAACCTTGAGTACCCGAGTTTTATGGAACCGAGGTCCCCATTTGGGACGATGTTTATGTTTGGCCATGACGGTGGCAGCCACAGAGGTGGTGGATGTCACATGTTGGCATCGGGGTCACCCAGGACATAGCCCAAAGGGGAGTTTGTCGAAGTGGCCGGGAGAGTGTCATGCAATAGATTGGTTTTGCCGGAATGTCGTTGGTCCACCCGAATGGGAGCACGAGGCCATGAGTTCCGTAGTATGGGTACAGTGTACTAACCTCTGCAGAGTGTATAAATTATCGATAGCCGCGTCCTCGGATATGGACACAGTTTGTAGTAGGTCACACCGTGGGTCAACAGATATAACTAACTTGCACACTAAAATTCACAAGATGGCACATGCAGAAGTGGTGATCGAGCGAGGATCGCGATGAAAGGTATGGATGTGATCAAGTGAGGATCACGTTGGTAGGTTATGAACGGCGGTTACGTGGTAACCCCGAGATGGAAAGTTGGTCCCAGGGACCATGGCAATGTTTCACGCACACCTCATGTTGGATAGCTTCATGTTCATGCATTGAACTTATTAAATGCCTTGTTGTTGTTTGTCGAACTTGTTTTGTTTGCTGTGAGCTTGCTAGTACATTCAAAGTACTCACCTGGATTATCATGCCAGATGCAGGAGAAGCCGTGCATGGTGTGGATGTCGAGCAATATATGGCGCTCTAGGTCGTGTCCCAGCAGTGTCCTTGTGGAGTGGAGTTCCGCTACCTCGTCGTTCCGCTGCCGCGTAGTAGTTCCCTTATCATCGAGGCCCCTGCCATGTCTAATAAATATTGTACATAAGTGCAGCCGCACCGTGTGTGCCGCTTGGCCTCGCTCCTCATGTAATATGTGAACCTATGTTTCCGCTAAGAGATCAATAAAGCGGTTGTTTTCTATACCGAGTTGTTGTGTATTGCCAGAAGACTTGCTCTCTGGGCTGGCAATGCAAGGTAAACCGGTTGCTCTGAGCTGGGGTGCCACAGTTATCAGCTACGGGATTCTCAGCTCCCTTTCTATCAACAATATGCAAATCAAATTCTTGTAGCAGAAGAACCCACCTAATAAGTTTAGGTTTAGCATCTTTCTTTTCCATAAGATATTTAATCGCAGCATGATCAGTGTGAATAGTAACTTTGGAATCAACAATGTAAGATCTGAATTTATCACATGCAAACACAACTACTAAAAATTCTTTCTCAGTAGTAGCATAGTTTCTTTGAGCACTGTCTAGAGTTTTACTAGCATAATGGATAACATTTAATTTTTGATCAACTCTTTGTCCTAGAACAACACCAACAGCATAATCACTAGCATCACACATAATTTCAAAGGGTAGGTTCCAATCAGGTGGTTGAACAATAGGTGCAGAAATTAAGGCTTTCTTAAGTACTTCAAAGGCTTCTACGCAATCATCATCAAAAACAAATGGAACATTTTTTTGCAAGAGATTAGTAAGAGGCCTAGAAATTTTAGAGAAGTCTTTTATAAACCTTCTATAAAAGCCAGCATGACCAAGGAAACTTCTTATACCTTTGATATCTTTAGGACATGGCATTTTCTCAATAGCATCAACTTTAGCTTTATCAACTTCAATACCTCTTTCAGAAATTTTATGCCCAAGGACTATACCTTCATTCACCATAAAGTGGCACTTCTCCCAATTCAAGACAAGATTAGTTTCTTCACATCTCTGCAAAACTCGATCAAGGTTGCTCAAGCAATCATCAAAAGAAGTTCCGTAAACGGAGAAATCATCCATGAAAACCTCAACAATCTTTTCACAAAAGTCAGAGAATATAGCAGTCATACATCTTTGAAAGGTAGCAGGTGCATTACATAAACCAAAAGGGATACGGCAATAAGAATAAGTTCCAAAAGGACAAGTAAAGGTGGTTTTCTCTTGATCTTCAGATGACACAGGTATTTGAGAGAAACCAGAATAACCATCTAGGAAGCAAAAGTGTGTATGCTTAGATAATCTTTCTAACATTTGATCAATAAAAGGCAAGGGGTAATGATCTTTCCTAGTAGCTTTATTTAATTTCCTTAAATCAATTACCATCCTATAACCAATTACAATTCTTTGTGGAATGAGTTCATTTTTATCATTAGGAACAACGGTAATACCTCCTTTCTTAGGAACACAATGAACAGGACTTACCCATCTACTATCAGCTATGGGATAAATTATACCTACCTCTAGAAGCTTTAATATTTCAGTTCTTATCACATCCTTCATTCTAGGATTCAGCCTTCTTTGATGATCAACAACGGGTTTGGCATCTGGCTCCATATGAATTTTATGCTGACATAAAGTTTGACTAATGCCCTTAAGATCATCAAGAGTATATCCAATAGCAGCACGGTGCTTCTTCAGAGTTTTAAGTAATGTCTTATCTTCATGCTCTGAAAGGTTAGCACTAATAATATCATGATATATCTTCTTTTCATCAAGATAAGCATATTTAAGAGTATCAGGTAATTGATTTAATTCAAACACAGGATCACCCTTGGGTGGAGGTGGATCTCCCAAGGTTTCAATAGGCAAATTATGTTTAAGGATAGGTGCTTGTTTAAAGAACAGCTCATCTATTTCATTTCTTTCATTCATATGCATATCATTCTCATGGTCTAGCAAATATTGTTCTAAAGGATCAGTAGGAGGCACAGCAATAGAGGCAAGACCAATAATTTCATCCTTATTAGGCAATTCTTTATCATGAGGTTGTCTACGAAACTTAGAGAAATTAAACTCATGAGACATCTCCCCAAAATTAACACTGACAATTTCTTTAGTGCAATCAATCTTGGCATTAACTGTATTCAAGAAAGGTCTACCAAATATAATGGGACAAAAATCATCTTGTGGTGATCCAAGAACAAGAAAATCAGTAGGATATTTGATCTTACCACACAAGACTTCAACATCTCTAACAATCCCAAGCGGTGAAATAGTATCTCTATTTGCAAGCTTAATAGTAACATCAATATCTTCAATCTCAACAGGTGCAATATCATTCATGACTTCCTGATAGAGAGTAAAAGGAATAGCACTCACACTAGCACCAATATCACATAAACCATGATAGCAATGATCTCCAATTTTAACAGAAATAACAGGCATGCCAATTACAGGTTTATTTTTATCTTTAGTGTCTGGTTTAGCAATTCTAGTTGCTTCATCACAGAAATATATGACATGTCCATCAATATTATAAACCAAAAGATCTTTAACCATTGCAATATTAGGTTCAACTTTAATTTGTTCAGAAGGTCTAGGTGCTCTAATATTACTCTTATTTACCACAGTTGAAACTTTAGCATGTTCCTTAATCCTAACAGGGAAAGGAGGTTTCTCAATATAAGCAGTGGGCACAACTGGATCAACATGGTAAACAATTGTTTCTTCTTTAACACTAACAGGTTCTTCATTCAATTCAATAGGTGGATGATATTTAAACCATTTCTCCTTAGGGAGATCAACATGTGCAGCAAAAGATTCACAAAAGGTAGCTACTATCTCAAAGTCAAGTCCATATTTAGTACTAAACTTATGAAAAGCATCTGTTTCCATAAAAGATTTAACACAATCAAACTCAAGATTTATACCTGACTCATTACCTTTGTCGATTTCCCAATCTTCAGAGTTACATTTAATTCTTTCCAGAAGATCCCATCTGAATTCAATAGTTCTCTTCATAAAGGAACCAGCAGAAGAAGTATCGAGCATGGATTGATCATTATGAGAAAGCCGAGCATAAAAGTTTTGAAGAATTATTTCTCTTGAGAGCTCATGATTGGGGCATGTGTGCAACATATACTTAAGCCTCCCCCAAGCTTGAGCAATACTTTCTCCATCACGAGGCCAAAAATTATATATATAATTCCGATAACGATGAACCAAATGCATAGGATAAAATTTCTGGTGAAATTCCAGCTTCAACCGGTTCCAGTCCCATGTTTCAATATCATCACATAGCCTATACCATGTCAATGCCTTTCCCTCCAAAGATAAAGGGAATACTTTCTTCTTAACTCCATCTCCGGATAGACCTGCACGCTTAAACAATTCACAAATTTCATCCACATAGATTAAGTGCATATCAGGATGTACCGTTCCATCTCCTGCATAAGGATTAGCTAGCAGTTTCTCTATCATACCCGAAGGAATTTCATAATAAATATTTTCAGTAGGTTCAATAGGTTGAGGAGCAACTCTCAATGCTTCCGGTCGAGGTGAAGATACCCCGAACAAGCCCCTCAAAGGATTACTTTCCATAGTGACAAGAGACAGTAAATTTCAGCACGTAATATAAATGTTTCCTTACCAAATTCCACTCACCAAAGGTGATTCACTCCCCGGCAACGGCGCCAGAAAAGAGTCTTGATGACCCACAAGTATAGGGGATCAATCATAGTCCTTTCGATAAGTAAGAGTTTCGAACCCAACGAGGAGCAGAAGGAAACGACAAGCGGTTTTCAGCAAGGTATTCTCTGCAAGTACTGAAAGTAGCGGTAACAGATAGTTTTGAAAGCAAGATAATTCGAAACAAGTAACAAGTATAATAAAGTGCAGCAAGGTGGCCCAATCCTTTTTGTAGCAAAGGACAAGCCGAAACGAACTCGTATAATAAGCAAAGCGTTCTCGAGGACACATGGGAATTTCAACTAGTCACTTTCATCATGTTTGTTTGATTCGCGTTCGCTACTTTGATAATTTGATATGTGGGTGTAGGATCAAAAGTATGTCTAGACGGGGGGTGATTAGACTACTTGACCAAATAAAAATCTATCCTTTTCCCAATTTTAGTTGTAGGCAGATTTTAGGAAGTATACCAAGTCAAGTAACACCCTACACATGCAATTCTAAGAGTGTAGCAGCGGAAATTAAACAATTGCACATGTAAGTAAAGGAGGGGATCGGAGATTTCAAACACAATGAAGACACGATGATTTTTGGCGTGGTTCCGATAGGTGGTGCTATCGTACGTCCACGTTGATGGAGGCTTCAACCCAGGAAGGGTAACGGTTGTGCGAGTCCACGGAGGGCTCCACCCACGAAGGGTCAACGAAGAAGCAACCTTGCCTATTCCACCATGGCTTACATCCACGAAGGACTAGCCTCACTCGGGGTAGGTCTTTATGAAGTAGGCGATCTCCTTGCCCTTACAAACTCCTTGATTCAACTACACATGATCTTGGAGGCTCCCAAGTGACACCTAACCAATCTAGGAGACACCACTCTCCAAAAGGTAATAGATGGTGTGTTGATGATGAACTCCTTGCTCTTATGCTTCAAGTGATAGTCTCCCCAACACTCAAGAACTTCCTCACAGATTTGGAATGGTGGAAGAAAGATTTGAGTGGAAAGCAACTTGGGGAAGGCCAGAAATCAAGGTTCAAATGGTAGGATTGGAATATCTTGATCTCAACACATAAGTAGGTGGTTCTCTCTCAGAAAATATATGGTGGAAATGTAGGCACGTTCTGATGGCTCTCTTACTTGGTAAGAGGGTGGTGGAGGGGTATATATAGCCTTCACACAAAATCCAATCGTTACACACTTTTGACCAGACTCGGTGGAACCGATTCGAAATCTCGGAGAGACCGACCTGTGTAAAAGATATGAACGTTGGGGTTTTCAGTGGGGCCGACAGGGAACATCTCGGAGCAACCGAAGTGCAATGGTAAGGGCTGGACCTAGTCTCGGTGGCACCGATTGCATAATCTCGGTGGGACCGAAATGATGCAACTAGGCAACAGAAACTTGGTCACTCCATCTCGGTGTTACCGAGTGCAATTTCGGTGAGACCAAAATAATTGCAACAAGGCAACAGAAAGATGGTCACCCATCTTGGTGGGACCGAGATCCATATCGGTGGATCCGATTTGTTAGGGTTTAGGCTGTGGCTCTGTCTAGATGAACTCGGTGGATCCGGGAAGGATGTATTCGGTGGGACCGAGTTGGCTTTTCGGGTTTTGGACAGATTTGGATAGAGAAAGTGGCTGAGGGTTTTGGAGCAACATCACTAAGCACTTGAGCAAACAGATCATTATCAAAACCTCATCCCCTTTTAATAGTATTGGCTTTTCTATGGACTCAATGTGATCTTGGATCACTAAACCAAAAATGTAGAGTCTTGAGCTTTTGCCAATCCATGTCCTTAGCATTTTGAGGGGTCCACAATCACTAGTCCTTGCCATGCCTAATCATTGAACTTCCTAAAATGTAGCTTAGGTAGACATTAGTTCAATGACACATATGTTGTTATGAATTACCAAAACCACCAAGGGAGCAAATGCACTTTCAATCTCCCCCTTTTTGGTAATTGATGACAACATATAGATCAAAGCTTCGATAGAGAATATAATCAATGAATAGTATCATCGCTTTGAGAAGTATGTGATAAGCAAGATCTCCCCCTAAATTTGTGCATTATTTAGAATTTGCATTTGAATGCAAATGCACAATCGATTAGGATCATGGGTTACTCTTCCATGTCACATACATCTTGGTGGAGCGCACAAAATGATATGAATGGAATACAAGCACTCATCACCAACAACACATGTGAATGATCATACATAGATAGTGATAAGGATAATCAATGTGCATAGATATGAAGCATAGTATGATCAAACACACAACCAACGTAGTATCTCACACGCATAACAAACAGAGTATCACGGACAAAACAACACAAACCAAATGTAGCAGAAAAACTCAACAAAACGAAAGAGCAAAGCACTCTCTCTCTCGAAGCCCTAATGATCTATACAACTGTAGGAGATATGCCCTAGAGGCAGTAATAACAGTTATTTTGTATCTCCGAGTTTGTAATGAATGTTTATGTTCCATGCTATAACTGCAATGATTCTCGAGTCTACAATAACCACGAGGCTCGGAGGGAAACTCATGTGCACGTGCGGTATAATAAACGGTAAAATGTATTCCTAGTCTTGCCTCTAAGACTGGCTCAAGTATTGCATGATGATCCTATTTTCCTGATCATGGGCATGTCAATGCCAGCAATTTTGAGGGCACAATGTTAGTAGAACACTTGTGTTGAATCGACCCGAATTGATGTTATGCTATGAGATTCATTCGTCACAAGTTAATGGTTAATAACACAGAGATAGTTAATGTTTGCATAATTCCGTAGACCATGAGAGTATCGAGTTCCTTCGTACTTGCTTCGTGAACTTTGGGGTTTGTTAAACGTCATCCGTAAATGGGTGATAATTACGGCGGCTTACGGGTTCACGGAAAAGTATGGCAAGTAACAAGATAGCTCAAGATTGGGATTTGCTCCTCTGACGATGGAGAGATATTCTCGGGCCCTCTCGGTGTTACGGTATCCATCATCATCTGGCCAGACACATTGTGATTTGATCACTGAGATGCCGGAACACGGAAACGAGTAAAGAGAACAAAACCGGTAACGAGGTAACTTGCATAGTGGACAAGTTGTTGATCCACGGGGATGCAATAAATCTCACCTCGGGTATTTGTAATATATCATGAAGCAACAGGAATAGCACACGGCAACTGGAGGTTCACTCGAATATTCATTCGTGTGGGTATAGGGGTCAATATGGGTGTCCACGGCTCCGATGTTGATCATTGATCGGAAAGAGTTCCGGGTCATGTCTATACTTCACCGAACCTATAGGGTCACACGCTTAAGGGTCATCTATCTGCTGAATACTAGACGGGGAGTCTGAGAGAAAATCACCGAAAAAGTTTCGGACGAAACGGAAACGTTCCGGAGAGAACACCGGAATAGTTCCGGTGAAACTGAAAAGTTGTTTCAGGGTATTCCATTAAGTCAAATTGGTTCTGGCACACGCTTGGAAATTCTTGGAGGATGCCAGAAGTGTTCTGGAAACTTCTGGGAATTTTCCGAGACAAAAACCGGAAATGTTCCGGAGCAGCCGGAACCGCTTTGGTTGCTTTTCGCTGAAGAAACATTGTTCCAAAATTGTTTCGGAATGCGTTCAAAATTGTTTTGGTGGGTGCTAGAATTATTCTAGGCACACAGAAATAATTTGGGTTTTAACGGACGCAGAAAAATGTCTTCGTGAATAGTGAAAAGCACTTTTTGGGCTGATTTGCAAATGGGGTTTTTCTTCTAGAAGAAAACCACTTGTGGTGTGTGAAAGGGAGGTGGAGCCCCCAAAGGGGCTGCACAATTTCGGCCATGGCATGGGGGGCCCTCCTTGAGGTGTCCTTCCACCTCATGGTGGATATGTTCTACACACCCTTATGTGGCATGTGGTGGAAAGATCCTAGGAAGGTCCTTTTGGTCTTTTTCACCTCTTTCCTCTACCCCTTGCTCCTCCTATAAATAGAGGTGGAGAGGGCTCTCCAAAATAAGATCATCCTTGCTCTCATACACATGCCATTTGACTTGTCTGGCTTCTCTCTCCCTCCCAGCGAAATAGTTTCGTAGAGCCAAAAGACTGTCTGGGTTCCGGCAGGAACTAGTTCTGGACGGCGAAGCCCTGCCGGATAGCTGACACCATATGTGTGCAACCCCATAGAGAGGTCATAGTTCTGATCTTTTGCCCGAGGGGCTGTTCGAGTGTCCTCCCGAAGGGCTGTCCGAGTTTTGGTTTGAGTTTCGAGGGTCCTCCCGAAGGGCTGTCCGCGACATCGTCCGGGGGACTGTCCGACCGCCTCTCGAAGGGCTGTCCGGCGAGGGAGTACATCCTTGCGGTTGGGAGGTTGTAAATCCTAGCTGCAGGGATTTGCACCGACGATCTACTCCGACTCTTCTTCCGCTGCGCTTCGAGTCGGTACGGATCAGATCAAACCTTGTATGCAGTCTCCATAGTGATCCTGGGCGTGCTCGCTGTACCGAAATTTTTTGTTTTCTGTCGCGTTCCCCTACAGTGGCATCATGAGCCGTGCTATGCGTAGATGCAGGTTACGATCTAGAATACATGGAGATGTATGGTTATTGCATAATATAATTTTGGAGTAGATGAGATCTATTGCTGAAAATTATTTATGCGGGTAGCAGATGAAATCTCTTACCCGATGTTCTTGTTGCTTCCCTAGAATTTGCGTATTTCTCATCTCGAAGCAGCATGGTGGAATTTCACAAAGTTCTGGCAATCCGCGATCCTGATTGATCAACGAAGTGCTTCAGTTCTTTGGGTTCCGCCATAGTCAAAAGAAAGATGAAATTCGCAGACGAAAGGGCAATGCAGATATGATCTGCACGGGGGTCATGCGTATGACGAAGTTTAGTATGGGGCTCGAGATTTAATTATCTCATGTTTCATACACCCCGAGATATTAATCTAGCGACTTGAATAATCATACTTGATGATAATACGTTGGTAGCTGCGGTTTAAGTCAAAACCTTAGAAGCCACGTAAAATAAAATTTTGCATAAACCGATTAGAGGTGCCTAACTTGGTTTTGCAGGAAGTGCATGTGATGTGGTATAGCAAAGCTCATATTAATTCGATTATGTATGAGATGACTATATGATGTAAAATTATTAACATGACCTGCATGTCATGATTCGGCATGATGGCTGGAGCCATATGATTGTCACTTTAATGACCTGCGTGTCAACCTTAAGTAATGCACTTATTTTATTAGCTATAGAGATGGCAATATTATTTGGTGCATCGACAAGGTGGTGGCAATCTTCGCGAAGGTGAACTCCGACGCAAATGCCAAAGACGAAGAAATACTTGACTTCTTCGTTAGAAGGGGCTATACCATATCATGCTAATTATGAATTGCCTGAGATGTTTATCCCTTATGATGCACCCTTCTTGATTGCGCGGTAGTCGCTTTTTATTAGGGTGATCTCTCACTTAAAAATATCAAAGTAGTTAGTGTTCACCCAAGTGTAGCACCGTCTGAAATTCGTATCTTTTCGGGGTGCGCCATGTCCACATGGGTACGAACGAATTGAGAGGAATGAGGCGGGTGAGGTCAGACCTCGCAGCAAGATCACTTGGTTGTCTTTGACGTTCAGGCAGGATAGTCCTGAGCTCAGAACACGCCCATCGAAAGATGAACAAAAGTCACATAGAGATGTGATCGGCAAGTTTGCCTACCGATTAAAATTCTCATCATCAGTGATGTCCACATCAATGGCGTTGAATTTAAATGTGGATTTTGAATCACTCATAATCAATTTTGAGAGATATTGATTTGAGTGGGAGCGCACTTTAGAATAAAATTGTTTATTCACTAGTGCCAAAATCATTATGAACAAAGTCTAAGTGAAACTTGTGTTTTCTGTTGTAGATCAAATGGCTCGCAACACCACGTTCAACTTAGGCCCGATGTTAGAGAAAGAGAAGTTAGCTGTGACTGGAAACAACTATGCGGACTGGGTCCGTAACCTGAGGATTGTCCTCAGGAGCGCTAAGAAAATGTATGTGCTTGAAAATGCTCTTCCAGCCAAACCGGCGGCTGATGCCCCGGAAGAGGAAAAAATGTTTGGGCCACTAAGGATGATGATCATAACTTAGTGCAGTGCCTCATGCTAGCTTGCATGAGTGCAGGGCTTCAAAAACGTTTTGAATTCCATAAACCCCGCGATATGATCCGGGATTTGGATGCCCTGTACAAGGAAACTGCAAGGTCTGAACGATTTGATGTCATGAAGGCCTTGATGGAATGCAAGATGGCTGAGGGTAGTTCAGTTGGCGAACACGTAGTCAAAATGATTGGCTATGCTGAAAGGCTTAAAACCCTGGAGTTTCCACTTCCACCTAACCATGTGATGGACATGCTGCTTTCTTCACTCCCCCCGTCTTACGACGGTTTTATCATGAACTACAACATGAGTGGGATGGAGAAGACACTGGAAGAGGTGCTCGCCATGCTAAAAACTACGGAAGGAGGACTGCGGAAAAATCGCAAGCAAGTGTTGCTTGTGAATAAAACCACCAGTTTCAAAAAGAAAGGCAAGCCAAAGAAGGGCAAGGGCGCCGGTAAGACCGGCTCCCAAAGCAACTCTAAGGGCGGAGCCAAGAATGAAACTGAGTGCTTCTACTGCAAGGGCACAGGACACTGGAAGAGAAACTGCAAGAAGTATCTGGAAGATAAGAAGTCCGGGAAAACCGGAAAAGGGATAATTGTTATACAAGTTAATGTCATTGACGTTTTGCTTGCTAGCGAAAATTCTAAGTCTTGGGTATTTGATACCAGATCGGTTTCTCACATTTGCAACTCGATACAGGGACTTCAGAAGGTGTGCAAACTAGCAAAGAATGAAGTCGTGATGCGCGTCGGGAACGGCGCTGGGATCGCCGCTCAAGCCGTCGGCATTATGCCTCTACGTCTCCCTTCGGGATTTATCTTAGAACTGAATAAATGTTATTTTGTTCCACTGTTGTGTAGAAACATTATCTCTGGATCATGTTTAGTACACGATGGGTATTCGTACAAGTCTGAGAACAATGGTTGTTCACTTTATTGTAAGGATATGTTTTATGGATTTGCACCCATTGTTGGGGGCCTTTTCATTCTAAATCTTGAATGTGGAAATGATGTCTTTAACGTGAATGCTAAACGCCTTAAGAAGGCTGATACCACCACCACTTTCATGTGGCACTGTCGCCTTGGCCACATCGGAAAGAAACACATGCAAAGACTCCATAAAGATGGAGTTTTACCGTCCTTTGATTTTGAATCATTTGACACATGTGAAGCTTGCTTGATGGGGAAAATGACCAAGACGTCGTTCACGGGTCATCCTGAACGGGCGGGTGAATTATTGGAAATAATACATAGTGATGTATGTGGTCCAATGAACACAGCCGCACGGGGTGGGTATTTCTACTTCGTGACTTTTACTGATGATTTAAGTCGGTATGGCTATATCTACTTAATGAAGCATAAGTCGGAAATCTTTGAAAAGTTCAAAGAATTTCAGAATGAGGTAGAAAATCATCGTGACAAAAAGATTAAGTTTCTGCGGTCTGATCGCGGGGGCGAATACCTTAGTCATGAGTTTGGCCAACATCTGAGTGATCGTGGAATCGTTTCACAGCTTACGCCTCCTGGAACTCCACAGCGAAACGGAGTGTCGGAAAGACGTAACTGAACCCTGTTAGACATGGTAAGGTCGATGATGTCTCTTACAGATCTACCGATATCTTTTTGGGGTCACGCACTACTCACTGCAGCTCACACATTAAATAGAGCACCGTCTAAGTCTGTTGAGACGACACCATATGAGTTATGGAATGGGAAGAAACCCAATTTGTCACATCTCAAAATCTAGGGTTGTGAAGCTTATGTAAAACGTTTACAACCAAGCAAACTCGATCCTAGATCAGACAAATGTTACTTTGTAGGTTATCCCAAGGAAACAGTTGGGTATTCTTTCTACCAACCCTCCGAGTGCAAAGTGTTTGTCGCTAAAAACGGAGTCTTTCTCGAGAAAGAGTTTCTCGCTAAAGAAGTGAGTGGGAGGACAGTACAACTTGATGAGATTATTGAATCTTCGGCAACTGTTGATATGGCTAAGGAACCAGAAGAAATTCCACTAATTATCCCTACAACCGAGCCGGAAGTTGTCGCATGTGATGCGGAAACTTCAGACCATGTTGTAACTGAACCACGCAGATCAGGTAGGGCTATCCAGCCACCTCAATGGTTTCATAACGAAATCTTCATTCTTGAAGATGATGAACCTGCGCACTACAAGGAAGCGATGGCGAGGCCCAGCTCAAAGGAATGGCACAAGGCCATGAAATCCGAGATGGAATCCATGTACGAAAACCAAGTTTGGAACTTGGAAGAACTTCTAGAGGGCGTAAAGCCCATTGGTTGTAAATGGATTTTCAAAAGAAAGACGGACGCGGATGGTAACATTACTATCCACAAAGCTAGACTTGTCGCGAAAGGGTTCACGCAAGTTCCAGGAGTGGACTACGACGAGACTTTCTCGCCCGTAGCTATCCTTAGGTCTGTTCGGATATTAGTAGCAATTGATGCTTATTTCGATTATGAAATATGGCAGATGGACGTCAAAACGGCTTTCCTAAATGGAAACCTCAAAGAGGATGTATACATGATAAAGCCAGAAGGTTTTGTCGTTCATAAGGATGCTGGAAAGGTATGCAAACTTCAGAAAGCCATTTATGGTCTGAAGCAAGCATCAAGGAGCTGGAACATTCGTTTTGATGAAGTGGTCAAACAGTTTGGCTTCATCAGGAATGACGAAGAATCTTGTGTTTACAAGAAGTTTAGTGGGAGCGCAAAAGCATTTCTAATCTTGTATGTGGATGACATATTATTGATTGGAAATGACGTGAATTTTCTTAACGAAATAAAAGACTCATTGAAGAAAAGTTTTTCAATGAAAGACTTAGGCGAAGCGGCATATGTATTGGGCATTAGAATCTATAGAGATAGATCAAGACGCCTAATAGCGCTTAGCCAAAGCACGTACATTGACAAGGTGTTGAAAAGGTTCAACATGGAGAACTCCAAGAAAGGGCTACTCCCCATGTCACCTGGCACAGTGCTTTGCAAGAATCAGTGTCCTCGGACTCTCGATGAGCGAGTACAAATGAATGATGTTCCATATGCCTTGGCAGTTGGTTCTATTATGTATGCCATGCTATGTACAAGACCGGACGTTTCCTATGCGCTAAGTGTTAGCAGCCGGTACCAAAGTGATCTAGGATTGGAACACTGGGCCGCAGTCAAGGGTATTCTTAAGTACCTCAGAAGGACCAAGGATTTACTCCTTGTGTATGGAGGTGATGAAGAGCTCATTGTAAATGGTTACACTGATGCAGCCTTCATGACTGACCCAGATGACTTCAAATCTCAATCAGGCTATGTTTTCATATTGAACGGCGGCGCAGTTGATTGGAAAAGTTCCAAACAAAAGACTGTAGTGGATTCTACGACGGAGGCGGAATATGTTGCTGCTTCAGAAGCCTCCAAGGAGGCGGTATGGATCAAGCAATTTCTTGAAAACCTTGGTGTGGTTCCAAGTGCTCTGGACCCGGTGGAGATCTATTGTGATAATAGTGGCGCCGTGGCTCAAGCAAGGGAGCCAAGTTCGCACCATAAGACAAGACATATTGAAAGCAAATATAAACTCATTCGACATCATGTCGAAGCGGGATTAGTGAAAGTACGCAAAGTTCACACGGATCTGAACGTGTCAGACCCGATGACGAAGCCTCTACCACGAGCAAAGCATGAGCAGCACCGGACAGCCATTGGTGTTAGGGAAGCCATGTAACTGGATTATGACTCTAGTGCAAGTGGGAGTCTGTAGGAGATATGCCCTAGAGGCAGTAATAACAGTTATTTTGTATCTCCGAGTTTGTAATGAATGTTTATGTTCCATGCTATAACTGCAATGATTTTCGAGTCTACAATAACCACGAGGCTCAGAGGGAAACTCATGTGCACGTGTGGTATAATAAACGGTAAAATGTATTCCTAGTCTTACCTCTAAGACTGGCTCAAGTATTGCATGATGATCCTGTTTTCCTGATCATGGGCATGTCAATGCTAGCAATTTTGAGGGCACAATGTTAGTAGAACACTTGTGTTGAATCGACCCGAATTGATGTTATGCTATGAGATTCATTCATCACAAGTTAATGGTTAATAACACAGAGATAGTTAATGTTTGCATAATTCCTTAGACCATGAGAGTACCGAGTTCCTTCGTACTTGCTTCGTGAACTTTGGGGTTTGTTAAACGTCATCCGTAAATGGGTGGCTATTACGGCGGCTTACGGGTTCACGGAAAAGTATGGCAAGTAACAAGATAGCTCCATATTGGGATTTGCTCCTCCAACGATGGAGAGATATTCTCAGGCCCTCTCGGTGTTACGGTATCCATCATCGTCTGGCCAGACACATTGTGATTTGATCATTGGGATGCCGGAACACGGAAACGAGTAAAGAGAACAAAACCGGTAACGAGGTAACTTGCATAGTGGACAAGTTGTTGATCCACGGGGATGCAATAAATCTCACCTCGGGTATTTGTAATATATCGTGAAGCAACAGGAATAGCACACGGCAACTGGAGGTTCACTCGAATATTCATTCGTGTGGGTATAGGGGTCAATATGGGTGTCCACGGCTCCGATGTTGATCATTGATCGGAAAGAGTTCCGGGTCATGTCTATACTTCACCGAACCTATAGGGTCACACGCTTAAGGGTCATCTATCTGCTGAATACTAGACGGGGAGTCTGAGAGAAAATCACCGAAAAAGTTTCGGACGAAACGGAAACGTTCCGGAGAGAACACCGGAATAGTTCCGGTGAAACTGAAAAGTTGTTTCAGGGTATTCCATTAAGTCAAATTGGTTCTGGCACACGCCTGGAAATTCTTGGAGGATGCCAGAAGTGTTCTGGAAACTTCTGGGAATTTTTCGGGACAAAAACCGGAAATGTTCCGGAGCAGCCGGAACCGCTTTGGTTGCTTTTCGCTGAAGAAACATTGTTCCGAAATTGTTTCGGAATGCGTTCAAAATTGTTTTGGTGGGTGCTAGAATTATTCTAGGCACACAGAAATAATTTGGGTTTTAACGGACGCAGAAAAATGTCTTCGTGAATAGTGAAAAACACTTTTTGGGCTGATTTGCAAATGGGGTTTTTCTTCTAGAAGAAAACCACTTTTGGTGTGTGAAAGGGAGGTGGAGCCCCCCAAAGGGGCTGCACAATTTCGGCCATGGCATGGGGGGGCTCTCCTTGAGGTGTCCTTCCACCTCATGGTGGATATGTTCTACACACCCTTATGTGGCATGTGGTGGAAAGATCCTAGGAAGGTCCTTTTGGTCTTTTTCACCTCTTTCCTCTACCCCTTGCTCCTCCTATAAATAGAGGTGGAGAGGGCTCTCCAAAATCAGATCATTCTTGCTCTCATACACATGCCATTTGACTTGTCTGGCTTCTCTCTCCCTCCCAGCGAAATAATTTCGTAGAGCCGAAAGGTTGTCTGGGTTCCGGCAGGAACTAGTTCTGGACGGCGAAGCCCTGCCGGATAGCTGACGCCGTATGTGTGCAACCCCGTAGAGAGGTCATAGTTCTGATCTTTTGCCCGAGGGGCTGTTCGAGTGTCCTCCCGAAGGGCTGTCCGATTTTCGGTTCGAGTTTCGAGGGTCCTCCTGAAGGGCTGTCCACGACATCGTCCGGGGGACTGTCCGACCGCCTCCCGAAGGGCTGTCCGGCGAGGGAGTACATCCTTGCGGTTGGGAGGTTGTAAATCCTAGCTGCAGGGATCTGCACCGACGATCTACTCTGACTCTTCTTCCGCTGCGCTTCGAGTCGGTACGGATCAGATCAAACCTTGTATGCAGTCTCCATAGTGATCCTGGGCGTGCTCGCTATACCGAATTTTTTTGTTTTCTGTCGCGTTCCCCTACAACAACTTCTCCCCCTTTGGCAACAAGTACCAAAAAGATTGAAAATATATAGAGCTATGCGTCGCTCTGGGCTCAATCTCCAGGTGGTGAAGTCCTCTGGCTGGCAACGCCGGTCTGATTGGATGGAGTTGAGATCACTGTGTCTGCAAAGGCTTCGGCTGAAGTCTGCTGAGCTGGAGGTGTAGACACTGGTAGCTGAGCTGGCTAAGGAACTGTTGGTGCAGCAGCAGGTGCAAAAGCAGTAGTCCTCACATCTGCAGTGGGTACAGCAGCAGACCTTGGTGCCCTAGGCACTGTCTGAAACCTGTTGGTAGTAGGAATCTCATCACCACTGTCAGACTCTCTGACTCTGTCCACATCTCTCTGAAGTGTCTCTACTGTGGTCTGGATCTCTGTGACTTTGACATCACGATCATAAAACTTTGTTTCCACGATCCACTCTAAGCTTGCCTGATTCTTGACAAGGTTGGCCAGACTTTGTTCAATCATCTTTCTTTCCTTGTGCCATACTCCTTGGCAACAACTGTTGGCTTTTTCTTTTTAGAGGTGGCCTCCTCAGCTGCAAAGTCCCTATCATCATCATCATCAGAATTCCTCTTCTTTTTGGATCTGGTAGCTGCCTTGGGCAAATCAGGAGAACTCCTTTCTCCTTCATAGAAACTTTCCTCAGGGCTTGACCCTGCACTCAGATCTGCTGATCTCTCTGCATGTTCTGACTGTTACTGGCCTCTGACATCTTGCAAACAGACCTGTGAAGAAAATAGGTATAGGCAGAGAGGAAGAGTCATCACAAAATGCAGCTATTTTTTGAAAAAATTGAGTTTAAACTTCAGTTTCAAGTTATCATAGAATGAATATCAGATCAACTGAGTTAAACATTTTGGTGAAGCCAAAGCATGGGACAGAGACTTGGCACACCACTTCGGTCAGACTGAGATGGGGTTCGGTCTTGCCGAGATGCTAGGGTTTCACAGAAACTGCTTTTTGGTCTCACCGATTAGTACAACTCGGTGGAACCGAGACGTACTAGTGCAATGGCCTAAACCGAATCGGTGACTCCGAAAATTTCAAATCGGTGGGTCCGAGATTAGTTCTGCGGAAACTTAACCATAAATTTTTTGCTTGATTCTATTCTACGGTATTAATCTTGTGGACAGGAAGCTTCCATACGTAGCAAGAAACATGGTGAATCCCTAGTGCATAGAATCAGAAAGTAGAAGCACAATGGGGCTGGATTTTACCCTAACTTGGCGCAAATCCCCTACGGCGGCAACGGAGGGAAAGAAATCCGTTGACGGCGGTGGAATCCAACGGCGAGGGCGCGCTGGATGCAACGGCGAAGTCCGGAGATAGGGGCGACGGCAGCAGAGGGGGTGCGGGAACAAAGCGTTTGAGAAAATTTCAACTGTACGGGCCCGCGGGATTATATACCCAGCTGCTGTCGGTGGCATCGAGTGGAGCAAATTGGTGGCACCGAGACGTGTAACTGCGAGCGGTTACAGCAAATCGGTGACGCCGAGCTGGTCCAAATTGGTTACACCGAGATCAAAAACTCAGATCAATCAAATAATTTCGGTGAGTCCGAATAGATATGGATTGGTCACACCGAAACATATTTGAAGGTTTTGGAGTTCAGCCCTTTCATATCGGTGACTCCGAGTGCGCCTCACCCGGAGGGTTCAAAAATGACTTGTTCAAATTTTGTGATACAGCAAGAATAGAATTTGAGACAAGAAAGAATAGATAGCTAGAGAAGGTGCTTAGGCATTCTCGTACATCCACTTGGCCAGAAAAACCAAGACATGCAAAACAACAAATGGATGTTCTCGAATGAGAAAAATGCATAGCAGCATGCTCACACAATAAGATAGCAAATGAAATATGTGTCAAACATGCACACCCAATTCTAGCATCTATCACACAAAGGTCGATGACTAGGTCATCTATATATAAGCATATTGACATAGGAGCCAAATGGGAACATTTGATCATAGGTCATACTCATCGTTTAAGCACAAGTGGGGTTACCACTTTTACATAAAGCATTAATGTGTTCACACCATTAGAGTTGCTTTAGCTCAAGTCTTAGAGCAAAGCTCCCCATAGATGTGATATCGCCCCAAGGAGGGATGAACTAACCTTGGGTTTTGTCGATGATGACTTCATGTAGATGTTGAAGATGTGGATGCTCAATGTTGATGTAGACCATCAAGAGTTGGGAGCAATCCTTGGAGTTGTGCACTTTCAATACCTACATGGGTTAGTCCCACACAAGGAACATACAAGGATATCCATAGACATAGAGTGAAATGCACATATGATGTTGTCCATGAATGCATTGAATACCTTGTCCCTGGCCTTACCAACAAGAGGGTTTGTGACTCCATGAACTAGTGCAAGATGTTGAAGTTGGTTGCACAAGTTCTTACCATAAATGAATGTGAGTGAAGTTTGTTGGCGGAGTCACCCTCAAGAACTCTCTAGTTCTTCTTCTTTGGAACCCACATCAACTTGATGGGAATCCTTGGAGTTGTAGTAGCACTTGATGAAGTCTTGGGAATCCACTTGGCCAAGGCTTGAGGTGCTTCTTCAAATGAGTCAATCTCCTCTTGAAGCTTGTCCTTGCCTTTTAGCTTGTGGTCTTGTGGTGGAAGATCATCTTGAGCTTGTGTTCCCTTGAAGGAAGTAGGATCATACTTCTCTTGTTGAGGAACAAACTTCGTCTTGGGGTATTGATCTTCTTCCCACTCAACTCCATTGGCATTGAACTTTCGTTCAAAACCAACACCTTGGTTCTTCCGGTGCCTTCCTTGCTTGCGCACAATTTCCTCAAATTGCTTACTCCCGGCAAGGCTCTTGTAGACACCTTTTTCTATAATTCCTTTCAATAGATTGTTTTCTTGCTCAAGTGTAACTTGGCTAAGAGAATCATTAGTGGAATCAATAGAACTACTAGAAGCAACAACATGGGATTTTGCATTGTTATTGTTACTACTAGAGGTAGAACCCTTTTTACCCTTGTTACTAGTTTGCTTAGATTTAACTTGTGGCATAAAGGTAGACAAGAGTAAACATTTGGCAAGATATGAAGAACTCTTCTTTCGAAGATCATCATTGATAGCTTTAAGAAACTCATGCTCTTGCTCTAAATTTAGCTTCTCGAAGCGTGGCTTCTCATGAGTTCTTAGAAGTTCTCTATGATCCTCTTGAGTTGTTTCATGAGCTAACTTAAGAGCATTTAGTTATTTAGTTAGACGCTCAATCTCCTTCATAGCATTGTCATTCGTTTTCTCTTGACTATCATGATTACTAGCATTTTCATTGTAGCTCACATCACTAGCCTTATCAACAAGTAAATCATCATCACCAAGCAAATCATCCTCATCACTATTGAAGTCAAAGTATTCAGGGTGTGATACCTTAGGGCCATTTGCCATGAAGCACCTTCCAATTCCTTCGTTTGGTGCATCAAATAGATCATAGGAGTTGGATGACACAAGAACAAGTACGGCAACACCTTCATCTTGACTATAGTCGGAGTTGAAGTGATAGCTTCTCTCGGAGTGGTTGTCGGAGTTGGAGCCGGAAATCCATTCACCAACATGAGCTTGATGTCTTCTTCTTGTGTAGCTCTTGGATGACTTATCCTTCCTTTCCGAATCCTTGCTTCTTCGAGAGGGTCTTCGTTCATAATGATCATCTCTACTCCTTCTCTCCTTGTGAGGTGATTTATCTCTTCTATGTCTTCCTCTTGGTTATTCGTCTCTTTTCTTATGAGGTGTTGTACACTCATTGGAATAGTGTCCGGGTCTTCCACAATTGTAGCAATTTCGGTCACGACTTGATGATCTTCTCTCATAGTATCTTGAGCTAGAGCTTCTTTCTTTTCCTTTGTTCTTGTAAAACTTGTTGGATCTTTTCACCATTAGGCTCATCTCTTCATTGGATACTAGCTTGTCACTTGAAGTTGTGGGAGCATCGGTTGAGGCTTTGTAAGAACCACTTGATTTGTTGTGTAGCTCCTCTTTGTCCTTGAGTGACATCTCATGAGCAACAATCCTTCCAATGACTTCCGTGGGCTTGAGATCTTTGTAATTTGGCATCATTTGGATCAATGTGCACACGGTATCATATTTTCCATCCAAAGCTCTAAGGATCTTCTTGATGATGAATTTGTCGGTCATCTCTTCACTTCCTAAGCCGGCAATCTCATTTGTGATGCGAGCAAGCCTAGAGTACATTTCAGCGACTCCTTCACCATCCTTCATCTTGAACTTGTCAAGTTGACTTTGAAGCACATCCAACTTAGATTCCTTGACGGACTCGGTACCCTCATGCATATCAACCAAAGTATCCCAAATTTCCTTTGCATTCTCAAGGCGGCTGATCTTGTTGAACTCCTCGGGGCACAAACCGTTGAAAAGAATGTCACAAGCTTGAGCATTGTATTGCAACATCTTCAATTCTTCCGCGGTTGCTTCATGATCCGGTTCCTTACCATCCTCAAAGAATTCACCTTGCAAGCCAACACGAACAACAGCCAAAACGGCGGGGCTATGACCAAGAATATGCATTTTCATCTTATGTTTCCAACTAGCAAAGTTTGTACCATCAAAATATGGACCTCTACGGTGATAGTTACCCTCACTAGACGCCATACTCTCCTAGGTTGTGAAACCAATGCAATGGAGACCAAAGCTCTGATACCACTTGTAGGATCGAAAGTATGTCTAGAGGGGGGATGATTAGACTACTTGACCAAATAAAAATCTATCATTTTCCCAATTTTAGTTGTAGTCAGATTTTAGCAAGTATACTAAGTCAAGTAACACCCTACACATGCAATTATAAGAGTGTAGCAGCGGAAATTAAACAATTGCACATGTAAGTAAAGGAGGGGATCGGAGATTTCAAACGCAATGAAGACACGATGATTTTTGGCGTGGTTCCGATAGGTGGTGCTATCGTACGTCCACGTTGATGCAGGCTTCAACCCACGAAGCATAACGGTTGCGCGAGTCCACAGAGGGCTCCACCCACGAAGGGTCCACGAAGAAGCAACCTTTCCTATTCCACCATGGCTTACGTCCATGAAGGAGTAGCCTCACTCAGGGTAGATCTTCATGAAGTAGGCGATCTCCTTGCCCTTACAAACTCCTTGGTTCAACTCCACATGATCTTGGAGGCTCCCAAGTGACACCTAACCAATCTAGGAGACACCACTCTCCAAAAGGTAACAGATGGTGTGTTGATGATGAACTCCTTGCTCTTGTGCTTCAAGTGTTAGTCTCCCCAACACTAAAGAACTTCCTCACAGATTTGGAATGGTGGAAGAAAGATTTGAGTGGAAAGCAACTTGGGGAAGGCTAGAAATCAAGGTTCAAATGGTAGGATTGGAATATCTTGATCTCAACACATGAGTAGGTGGTTCTCTCTCAGAAAATGTATGGTGGAAATGTAGGAATGTTCTGATGGCTCTCTTACTTGGTAAGAGGGTCTCTTACTTGGTAAGAGGGTGGTGGAGGGGTATATATAGCCTTCACACAAAATCCAACCGTTACACACTCTTGACTAGACTCGGTGGCACCGATTCGAAATCTCGGTGAGACCGACCTATGTAAAAGATATGAACATTGGGGTTTTCGGTGGGGCCGACTGGGAACATCTCGGAGCAACCGAAGTGCAATGGTAAGGGCTAGACCTAGTCTCGGTGGCACCGATTGCATAATCTCGGTGGGACCGAAATGATGCAACTAGGCAACAAAAACTTGGTCACTCCATCTCGATGTTACTGAGTGCAATTTCGGTGAGACCGAAATAATTGCACTAAGGCAACAGAAAGATGGTCACCCATCTCGGTGGGACCGAGATCCATATCGGTGGATCTGATTTGTTAGGGTTTAGGTTGTGGCTCTGTCTAGATGAACTCGGTGTATCCGGGAAGGATGTATTCAGTGGGACCGAGTTGGCTTTTAGGGTTTTGGACAGATTTGGATAGAGAAAGTGGCTGAGGGTTTTGGAGCAACATCACTAAGCACTTGAGCAAACAGATCATTATCAAAAACTCATCCCCTTTTAATAGTATTGGCTTTCCTATGGACTCAATGTGATCTTGGATCACTAAACCAAAAATGTAGAGTCTTGAGCTTTTGCCAATCCATGTCCTTAGCATTTTGAGGGGTCCACAATCACTAGTCCTTGCCATGCCTAATCATTGAACTTCTTGAAATGTAGCTTAGGTAGACATTAGTTCAATGACACATACGTTGTTATGAATTACCAAAACCACCAAGGGAGCAAATGCACTTTCAGTGGGTGGACCGGTGCTTGGGTGCTGTTCTTACTTGAACAAGCCTCCCACTTATGATTACCCCCTCTCACAATCATCCACAACTACGAAAGAAGAATTAAGATAAATCTAACCATAGCATGAAACATATGGATCCAAATCAGCCCCTTACAGAATAGCGCATAAACTAGGGTTTAAGCTTCTGTCACTCTAGCAACCCATCATCTAATTACTACTCCACAATACGTTCCCTTAGGCCCAAAGATGGTGAAGTGTCATGTAGTCGACGTTCACACGACACCACTAAAGGAAGCACAACATACATAGCATCAAAATATCGAACGAATACCAAATTCACATGATTACTTATGACAAGACTTCTCCCATGTCCTCAAGAAAAAAAGTAACTACTCACAAATCATATTCATGTTCAAGATCAGAGGGGTATTGAATAGCATTAAGGATCTGAACATATAATCTTCCACCAAATAAACCAACTAGCATCAACTACAAGATGTAATCAACACTACTAGCAACACACAGGTACCAATCTGAGGTTTTGAGACAAAGATTGAATACAAGAGATGAACTAAGGTTTGAGATGAGATGGTGATGGTGAAGATGTTGATGAAGATTGGTCCTCCCACGATGAGAGGATCGTTGGAGATGTCGATGGCTTCGATTTCCCCCTCCCGGAGGGAAGTATCCCCGGCGGAATCGCTCCGCCAGAGAGCAAAATAGCTCCTGCCCAGGTTCCGCCTCGAGACGGCGGCGTTTCGACCCGAAAGTCTTCTTCTGATTTTTTTTTCTAGGGAAAATGGCTTCATATAGTAGAAGGAGGGGGCCAGAGGCCTGCCAGGGGCCCCACAAGCCAGGGGGTGCGCCTAGGGGGGTAGGGCACGCCCCCAGGCTTGTGGCTTCCTGGTGGGCCCCCTTCTGTTGATTCTTTCGCCAGTATTTTTTATATATTCCAAAATAATTCTCCATAAATTTTCAGGTCATTTGGAGCAGTGCAGAATAGCTGTCTCTGTTTCACGCCTTTCAGGTCCAGAATTCCAGCTGCCGGCATTCTCCCTCTTCATGTGAATCTTGCAAAATAAGAGAGAAAAGGCATAAGAATTGTACCATAAAGTGAAATAATGATCAAAACATAATAATTATTAGTAGGAAATCATGATGCAAATTGGACGTATCAGCATCTACTACTATTACTCCACCCATCGACCGCTATCCAGCATGCACCTAGGGTATTAAGTATGAAACAGAGTAACGCCTTAAGCAAGATGACATGATGTAGACAAAGTAAACTCAAGCAATATGATTAAACCCCATCTTTTTATCCTTAATGGCAACAATACAAATACGTGTCAAGTCCCCTTCTGTCACTGGGATTGAGCACCGCAAGATTGAACCCATCACAAAGCACCTCTCCCATTGCAAGACAAATCAATCGAGTAGGCCAAACCAAATCAATAGTTCGGAGAGAAATACAAAGCTATAATAATCATGCATAAAAGAGTTTAGAGAAGACTACAAAGCTATAATAATCATGCATAAAAGAGTTCAGAGAAGACTCAAATATTTCTCATGAATAATCTGATCATAAACTCACAATTCATCGGATCCCAACAAACACACCGCAAAAGAAGATTACATCAGATAGAACTCCAAGAATATCGAGGAGAACATGGTATTGAAGATCAAAGAGAGAGTAGAAGCCATCTAGCTACTAGCTATGGACCCGTAGGTCTGTGGTAAACTACTCACACATCATCGGAAGGGCAACAAGGTTGATGAAGAAGCCCTCCGTGATCGATTCCCCCTCCGGCAGAGTACCGGAAAAGGCCTCCAGATGGGATCACGGAAGAACAAAGACTTGCGGCGGTGGAAAGGTTTTCTATTCTGTCTCTCTGGTATATTGGGAATATTTGGGAATTTATAGCACTGGAATTAGGTCAGGAGGGGCAACGAGGAGCCCACAAGCCTGGGGGGGCGCCCTACCCCCTGGGCGCGCCCTCCAGGCTTGCCGCCTCCTCGTGGCTCTTCTGGTCTTCTCCCAAAGCTTCGTGGGTCTCTTCTGGTCCAGAAAAAATTAATCCAAAGTTTTTTTATCGTTTGGACACTTTTTGATAATGATTTTCTGAAAAGGAAAAAACAAGCAGAAAACAGCAACTGGCACTGGGCACTGAGTAATAGTTTAGTCCCAAAAAATGATATATAATGGCATATAATTGCATATAAAACATCCAAGATTGATACTATAATAGCATGGAACAATCAAAAATTATAGATACGTTGGAGACGTATCACTCCTCAATTTGGCTCGAGGAGCCCCCTTTGCTCTCCATGGCCGCCATGCCCGCCGTCGGCCTCCGCCTAAATCCGAGCTATTACGAGCCCCTCCCTCCTTCTCTTCCTCGCCAGAGGAACCCCCTGGAAATGGTGGAGTTCCTCCATTCTACCCCTCCTCCTACGGTGCCCCGTAGCACCGTACCCGACCTCGCCCGAAGCTTCCGTCCGCCGGCGTCGAAGCTGTGGTCGTCTTGGTCCACCCCGGCAGCTGTGGCCTACACCATCGGATGCGGCTCCTCTTGTTGAGCTCGTCCATAGGCCGAGCGCCGCGGGAGACGGCCGGAGTCGCCGGCAATCGCCGGTCGAGCGCCGCCCCTGCCTCGGCCACGCACGGGCGAGAGGATGAAGACGACGACCCCCCCAAGCCTGCCAGTGGGCCCCGCACGTCGGTCTCTCGTGTTGACCCAGCCGGCCCGCTAACGTGGATAAGTGGAGGCGTACTTCGGTGTTTACGCTTTCTGTAGTTGAAAGCATATTCATCTGCGGCTTCGAGCCAGAATACGTTTTCTCTACAGGAAAGCGTATTTCCAGAAGTGCGCTTTCTCTTTTTTAGCCCAGCTCCGAAACCCTTATATTGCGGGCGTTCGTCCATTAAGAGCAAAAATGAATAGGGTTTTGTTTGTTTTCTACCTAATGAACGAACGGTCGTCTCCACAACCGTAACTCCGATTTAGGTGATTCAAAAGCCCATGTTCTCTATTTGTCGAGCCTGTTCTGATGGTACCATTTTCATGATGTTGTCACATTCTGAAAGTGGCCATTTTGCCCCTGCCCTTTAATCAGCTCCGCCGAGAGAGAAACGTTTCCGGCAAATCTTTCCGCGAACTCATCGCACTTCTTCCCGATGATTTCATCAACCCCAGGCAAGCCACAACAGCCACTTTCATGATGGCATTGCAATAGCCATGGTTTTCACTTGAATGATTGAATAATTGTGTGCTCATGCAATCATTTTGTAATGCTATGTAAATGCTTGTGAATCCATGCTCATTCTTATGCCATGTTCATTTGCATCTAGTTAGTTAAATGATTATTTGCTAATGTTATTATTCTCATGTTCAATTCTTGTAATCATTTCCTATGCTAGTGATAATGATATGCTCATATGAATAGTAGTGTTTGTTATGAATATACTTGTGAAATGCATGTTCATCTCCATGCCATGCTCATTTGCATCCATTAGACTAAATGATTTATCGTTGTCGATGTTAAGATTCATATGCTAAATGTTTACGTTACCCATCCATGCTAATGTTGATATTATGCTCATATGCATTGGCATCTCATCATATTATTTTGCTATGGCTCAGCTCATCACCATTCAAGTTAAACCTGACGTTAAATGAACTTGAACAAATCTGTTGGCTGAGTCATAGTGCCACCGAATCGAGCTCACCAGTGCAGCCACACTTGCCTGGATGGGGAGGCCCTAATTCGGTCTATTGTCATGCCTCTCGCTGGTACCTCCAACTAGGGAAGGTTATGTGTGCGCGCTACCCTGATCAGATAGGCGGCCATACCCTTGTGTGCCCGGGTTGTGTAGTACCCGGGGGTCCCCGTTTGGGACAGTTTTGTTTGGCCACGACGGTGGCAGCCACAAAGGTGGCGGATGTCACGCGGTGACATCGGGGCCACCCATGACATAGCCCAAAGGGGAGTTTGTTGGAGTGGCCGGGAGAGTGTCATGCAATAGATTGGTTTTGTTGGAACGTCGTTGGTCCACCCGAATGGGAGCATGTACTAAAGTACGAGGCCATGAGTTCCATAGTGTGGGTACAGTGTACTAACCTCTGCAGAGTGTATAATCTATCGATAGCCGCGTCCTCGGTCATGGACACAGTTCGTAGTAGGTCACACTATGGGTCCACAGTAATAATAATCTGGATAATAAACAACCCCGGTTCCATGTGGTACGAAGTTGGTTGATCTTTATGTGGTCATGCGATGATCACGGATAAAGATCGAGCTCCTGGTGGTCATGTGATGATCACGATGGTATCATTGATACCGATGTTGGTTGATCATGAGGTGATCGTGTGATGATCACGGCGGTAAGTAAGATGGATACCTATGGTGGTTATGAGATAACCTCCGAGATGAGTAAGTTGGTCCATGAGACCTTAAACGTTGACTCCCTCTCATGCTAGCGCTAGTATCATCATGTTCATATCATGATTAACATGTACATGCCATGTTCACTCTCATGATGTTCTAGTAGTATCATGTTCATGCAATAATTAACCTATAAATGCCATGCTGTTGTTTGTCTTAATTACTTTGGTTGTTGTGAGCTTGCGAGTACATTCAAAGTACTCACCTGGCGTGTCATGCCATATTGCAGGTAATGCCGTGATTGATTGCTTGTCGAGGATTCTGAGTTTGCGAGCTAGGATGTCTCCCAGCCAGAGTCCCTACGGAGTGGAGTTCATCACCGTCGTTGCTGTTCCGCTGCTAGAAGCTATCCCGCTGCTACAAGTTGTTCCGCTGCTAGCATAGAGCTACCTTAGCAGGCGTAGTGTCGTCGTGCCGATGTAATCCTGTGTAATACCCGAACCCTTGTACCCAATTATTTGTAATAAAGAGTTGTTCTATTCTATGCCAAGCAGTGCCTTATTCCAGAAGACTTGATCTCTGGGCTGGAATACGGAGTGCTCCGGTTCCTCTGAGCCGGGGTGCCACACCATGGAGGCGAGTGCCGCCGCCGCATGACTAGGGGATGTCACCCTTGCTGTTGTGCTCAATCTCCCCGTGCCATGACCCAACCGCATTAGGAGATTGCCGCCACGTCTAGACACCCTGGCCCCTTCGGCAGTAGCGGCGGAAGGGAGCTTTTGAGAATGCTAGGGTTAGCCCCCCTGGCGTCGCCCTGGGGAGGCGACACGAGGGGGTACCACACATTTCTACTGGTTTATACTGGTTGTGTGATTGCATACTAACATATATGTGGGGACATATAGTAGAATCCTGGCATAAGGGCATCTCCAACGCCGACCCGCAGACCTCCCGCAACCGTCCGGTCCGCGTTGTCCGGACTGCGGAAGCCATCCAACGCGGTCCTGTATTGGTCCGCGGGGCGGTCCGGACTCGTTTTCTCCCACAAACCGGAGACAAACATGGGGGGGTGCTTTGCGGGTGTCCGGACACGCAAAACGTCGCACTCTGCCCCCCTGGCCCACCCAATCCCCTCTCCCGGTCCCATTTCCTTCAACTCCACCCCTTCTTCCCCTTGCTTTATGGCGCGCCCTGGTGCCTCGTGGGCCCACCTCCTCTGTCTTCTGGCCCTCTCCTGAAGCTTCTAGTGTCTCTTATGTCCAGAAAAAAATTCCAAAGAGTTTCGTGGCATTTGGACTTCGTTTGGTACTGATATTCTGAAAAACCAAAAACAGGCAAAAAAATAGCAACTGGCACTGGGCACTAAGTTAATAGGTTAGTCCCAAAAAATGATATATAATTGCTTATAAGTGTATATAAAACATCCAAGATTGATACTATAATAGCATGGAACAATAAAAAATTATAGATACGTTGGAGACGTATCAAGCATTCCCAAGCTTAATTCCTGCTCGTCCTCGAGTTGGTAAATGATAAAAACAGAATTTTTGATGTGGAATGCTACCTATCATATTCATCATATACTCTTTTCTTTTGTAGCATGGACATTTGGACTTGAATGATTCAAAGCAATAGTCTATAATTTGACATGAAGACATAAATACTCAAGCATACTAACAAGCAACCATGTCTTTCAAAATATCAACGCTAAAGAAAGCTATCCCTAGCCCATTATGCTCAATCATTGATCCATTCATGAAACACACTCAATATTAGCTACACACAATGCACAAGTATGACAATAGTGCTCTCTAGTTGGTGCTTTGTAAGAGAAGATGGAGACTCAAAATAAAAATAAAAATTGCATAAAAGTAAATAGATAGGCCCTTCGCAGAGGGAAGCAGAGATTTGCAGAGGTGCCAGAGCTCAAAGCTAAAATTAGAGAGAGATAAAATTATTTTGAGAGGCATGCTTTTCCTGTCATTGAAAACGACCGAGAATTCCCAATATCTTCAATGCTAGACACATTATAGGCGGTTCCCAAACAGAAAATAAAGTTTATTTCCTTTCCACCATTCTTTCACAATCCATGGCTAGCCGTATCCACGGGTGCCTTCCATACCAACACTTTCCAAGGAATTTATTATTATCATCATATTAAATGTTTTTCATTTCGGGACTGGGCATCCCTATTACCTGCCACTCTCTCGTGCAATGACAAGTGAATAAACACTCATCGTGAGAATAACACACCTAGCATGGAAAATATTGACCACCCCCTGCCGCTCCATGAGCGGTACGGGCACACAAAACGGAAAATTATTTTGAAAATTTAGAGTTGGCACATGCAAATTTACTTGGAACGGCATGGAAATACCGCATATAGGTAGGTATGGTGGACTCATTTGGCACAACTTGGGTTTAAGGAGTTGGATGCACAAGCAGTATTCCCGCTTAGTACAAATGAAGGCTAGCAAATGGATTGAGAAGCGACCAACCAAAAAGTGAAAATGGTCATAAACATGCATTGAACATAACTAACATCGAATAATGCACCATAAGTAGGATATAATTTCGTTGCATAACTATTGACTTTATGTGCATGCATAGGGAATGACAAACCTTAACACCAATATTCTTACTAAATCACAATTACTCACTAACATGACTCACATATTATTATCATCTCCATATCGCAAAACTATTGCAAGGAATCAAACTTATCATATCCAATGATCTTTCATGAAAGTTTTTATTATATCCCTCTTGAATATTCATCACTTTGGGACCAAATTCATATCTTGTGCAAATTACCATTACTATTATCAACTCTCAAAAAGATATAAGTGAAGCATGAGAGTGCAAATATTTCTTCAAAATTTAATCTTATCAACTCTCAAAATAATATAAGTGAAGTACGAGAGTTCAAATATTTCTTCAAAATATAGCCACCGCCGTGCTCAAAAAGATTTAAGTGAAGTACTAGAGCAACTGCCTAGCTCAAAAGATTTAAGTGAAGCACATAGAGTATTCTAACAAATCATGATAAACGTGTGGCTCTCTCAAATAGGTGTGTCCAGTAAAGATGATTGTGACAAACTAAAAAGCAAACAAAGCAAAGACTCATAATACATGACGCTCCAAGCAAAACTCATGATATGTGACGAATAAAAATATAGCTCCAAGTAAAATTACCGATAGTTGGTAGAAGAAAGAGGGGATGCCTTACGGGGCATCCCCAAGCTTAGTTGCTTGAGTATTCCTTGAATATTACCTTGGGATGCCTTGGGCATCCCCAAGCTTAGGATCTTGTCACTCCTTATTCCTTTATCTATCGTGATCTCACTCAAAACTTGAAAACTTCAATCACATAAAACTCAACAGAACATTTGTGAGATCCGTTAGTATAACAAATAAATCTTTAACTTTAAGTACTGTAGTAAATTGATTCATATTTAATATTGGCATAAGTCTACTCTACTCCAACTTCTCCATGACTCATACCCCCCGATACGATCCATAGATTCATCAAAATAATCAAACTATGCAACAAAAATAGAATCTGTCTAAAACAGAACAGTCTGTAAAGATCTATTTAAAAGCTATACTTCTGTAACTCCCAAAATTCTGAAAAATTAGGAAAACGTGGAAAATTCATATACCAATACTGTGTAAAAATTTCAGATTTTTCTGACGATCCAGTACAGAATTAAAATTCCAGCACTGGATGCAAAACTTTCTGTTTTCCAAACAGCATCAATTATACTATCTTCCAAATCATCCCAAAGGCTTTACTTGTCACAAACACTAATTAAAACATAAAAATTTAATCCTATCAGAAGCTATAATCATGCAAACACTCAAGAACAGTAGGTAAAAGCAAAAAAATATTTTATTCATTGGGTTGCCTCCCAACAAGCTCTTTCTTTATAGCCATTAGATAGGCTTGAGATTTCAATGATGCTCTCATGAAAGATAATAATAGAAACACAAAGAGAGCATCATATATCATGTAAGAAACATATTTAAGTCTAACATACTTCCTATGCATAGGCATTTTATAAGAAAACAAATTATCAAGACAAGCAATATCTAGCATATGCAAATAGGAAGACTGGAACATTAATAATTTTAGCACAAAGAGAGGTAATTTAGTGACATGAAAGTTTCTACAACCATATTTTCCTCTCTCATTGTAATTACATGTAGGATCATAATCAAATTCAACAATATAGCTATCATATAAAATTTTATCTTCATGATCCATATGCATAAAAGTTTTATAATCTTCCAAGATAGTGGGATTATCATCAACTAAAGTCATGACCTCTCCAAACCCACTTTTATCAAAAAATTCATAAGATTGAACACTCTCCAAATATGTGGGATTATTATTTTTACCTAAAGTTGACACTCTTCCAAACCCACTTTCAATATTATTGCAAACATATTCAGCATGAGGCTTAAGTAAATTTTCAAGATCGTACGAAGCATCACCCCAATCATGATCATTACAATAAGTAGTGGATATCACAAAGTCATCATCCCCAAGCTTGTAGTTTTGCATATTATTATCACAATTGACATTAATAGAATTTTTAATAACATCATTGAAATCATGCTTTTCATTCAAGGAGCTATCATGAATCACTTTATAAATTTCTTCTTTCAACACTTCATCACAATTTTCAGATTCATGATTTTCAAGCAAAACTTCATAGAGATAATCAAGTGCAATTTGTTCATCATAATTGGATCTTTTGAAAAGATTAGCTAGTGGATGACGATCCATATCAATAGATTTTTAGCAAGCGAAGATGCAAGCAAATAGAAGGCACATTGCAACACAAGCAAAAGATAGCACACAAAATATTTTTGTATATTTTTTTGTGAAATTGTTTTAGAAGTGGGGGAGATGAAAATGAGAGGCAAATGCAAATAAAATAAATGCAAGGAGATGAAAGTTTATGCGTAGGTACTTGATAGATGTTGATGATGTCTCCCCGGCAACGACGCCAGAAATTCTTCCTGCTACTTGTGAGCTGCGTTGGGATTTCCCCGAAGAGGAGGGGATGATGCAATACAGTAGAGATAAGTATTTCCCTCAGTTATGAAACCAAGGTTATCAATCCAGTAGGAGAATCACGCAACAACTCGTTAGCAGCACCTACACACAAAATAACAAATCCTCGCACCCAACGCGAACAAGGGGTTGTCAATCCCTTGGCGGTTAATTGCAAGATTAAATTGTATGGTGATAGATAGATAGATCGAACAAAAATACAAAATAAAATAAATAAAGTAAAATTGCAGCAATGTATTTTTAGGATTTTCAATCTATGATAAAGGTAGACCCGGGGGCCATAGTTTTCACTAGAGGCTTCTCTCTTGAAAATAGCATACGGTGGGTGAACAAATTACTGTTGGGCAATTGATAGAAAAGCAAATAATCATGATGATATCCAAGGCAATGATCATGTATATAGGCATCACGTCCGAGACAAGTAGACCGAAACAATTCTGCATCTACTACTATTACTCCACACATCGACCGCTATCCAGCATGCATCTAGAGTATTAAGTTCATAAAGAATGGAGTAACGCCTTAGGCAAGATGACATGATGTAGACAAAGTAAACTCATGCATGAATAAACCCCATCTTTTTACCCTTAATAGCAACGATACATACGTGTCATGTCCCTTTATGTCACTGGGATTGAGTACCGCAAGATCGAACCCATTACAAAGCACCTCTCCCATTGCAAGATAAATCAATCTAGTTGGCCAAACCAAATCAATAGATCGGAGAGAAATACGAAGCTATAACAATCATGCATAAAAGAGTTCAGAGAAAACTCAAATAATATTCATGGATAATCTGATCATAAACTCACAATTCATCGGATCCCAACAAACACACCGCAAAAAGTGATTACATCGGATAGGACTCCAAGAACATCGAGGAGAACATTGTATTGAAGATCAAAAAGAGAGAAGAAGCCATCTAGCTACTAACTATGGACCCGAAGGTCTGTGGTAAACTACTCACGCATCATCGGAAGGGCAGCAAGGTTGATGTATAGCCCCTCCGTGATCGAATCCCCCTCCGGCAGAGTGCCGGAAAAGGCCTCCAGATGGGATCTCTCGAGAACAGGAACTTGTGGCGGCGGAAAAAGTATTTCGTGGACTCTTCTATTGGTTTCCCGATTTTAGAGTATTTATAGAGGTGGAATTAGGTCAAACGGAGCAGAGGTGGGCCCACGAGGCACCAAGGCGCGCCACCCCTCCTGGGGAGCGCCCTGGTGGCTCGTGGCCACCTCCTCTGTCTTCTGGCCCTCTCCCAAAGCTTCTAGTGTCTCTTATGTCCAGAAAAAAATCTTCAAAAAGTTTCATGGCATTTGGACTTCGTTTGGTACTGATATTCTGAAAAACCAAAAACAGGCAAAAAATAGCAACTGGCGCTGGGCACTAAGTTAATAGGTTAGTCCCAAAAAATGATATATAATTGCTTGTAAGTGTATATAAAACATCCAAGATTGATACTATAATAGCATGGAACAATCAAAAATTATAGATACGTTGGAGACGTATCACTTTACATATGCACCCTCCACCTCCGCCGTCGCTGTTGTACGTCTCCGGCCGCCACAGAGGCATTGCCGGACGTCCACAACCAGCACCGATGCGGCCGCTCGCCTCTTCGACGGGGCTGCCAACCCTGGAGCCATTTGTACCCAGGTACACTCCGCCCCCCTGTCGACATTCTCCATGGCGGACACCACGCCCGGCAGGTGTTCGGTCAAATGCCATTGAGCTTAGTTTCAAATGCTATGTCTTTATTTAGAGTACGAAGGATGGTGAGCTACTCGACCATGGAGGATGAGTTGTTGTGCGATGCGTGGTTGGCCGTATCCACGGATTTTGTAGGCGGGAGCAAAGGGGAGGCCTTCTGGGAGCAAGTGCATGAAACGTTTCACGCACGAAAGCACATTGCACCCTACGACATGTACATCATTCAAGAACGCAATGTGAGGTCGTTGTCGTATCGCTGGTACGCAATCCAAACCAGCATCAGCAAGTTTTGTGACGTGGTTCGTCAGTTGGAGGCAAGGTGGCCATTGCACGCGGCAGAGGACGAGATCGTAAGTTTTGCTTCCTCTTGCTCAACTTGTCAATTGATTCATTCACTCAATGTTGGTCTACACATTATATGTAGCCCGCACGCGCTGCCGTGGTGTACCACAGGACAGAGGGACGGTCATTTACGTCCACACACTGTTGGATGAAGCTAAAGGGGAGGGGGTATGTGTGGGATGCCCTAATCTGTTGATGAAAAACTTGTTGGACATCCAGTTAATCTAGTCGAATTTGAGACATTGTTGTACTAGACTTAATTTGCATGCTATGTATGGATGATTTGTGCTATTTTCTATCCGAACTTTGATGAATATCAGACGGTTTGATCGAATTTCGTCCAGTTGGTTCGAATTGTTGGCCGGATGTATGCGCCTAGCGTTGGATGGCGGCCTCCCGCATCCGTGTCCGCGGACTGGCCCCCCTGTCCGTGGACGGATGCGGGAGGAAATTTGCGGGCTGCCATTGGAGATGCCCTAAGCTGCCACGTTTACGAGAATGATGAGTGATAGTTACCTATTTCTAGCATAGTGTACATCATCGCAAGGCACTTTTTTGCGGAAGGATCGGATCTATTATAAAATTTCATCGGAAGTACAAAGCATCTCAAACATAATAAAAATTACATCATGATTCCGAGACCACCGAACGACCACTACTGTTGCCAGAACGAGCCGTCGATGCGCCGCTATTGCCGCTCCACTACCAAAGCCGGCTTGACCTTGTCGATGACAGTCGGGAAGTCTTCATACACGTGCCCCTAAGGACCAGCGTCCTGGAGCCGCAGTCGTCACCGTTGAACCCTTGCATAGATCCAAAGCACTAGACATCAAATCTCGCCATATGACGAGAAACCCTGACCTCACCGTCTCAAGGAGACGACATGAATCTAAGATGGAGTTTCGTCAACTACGTCCAAACGAATGAACTCGAGAAGGATCAAAGCCCGGAAGACAAACTCTCATAAGAAGCGCCGCCATCCGCCCGAGCGTCGCACCTGCGAGGACTAAAAAACCCTAACCTAAACTACTAACCAGAGCGGAGACACTGGGATTCCCCTCCCGGCCACCAGCCTCCAAAGCGGCAGGTAGAGGGGAGGCGAATCCGCGGGCTCGCCAGTGAAGTCTGAAGGAAATAATTTGCCTTAGCCGCCTAGGGTTAGGAAAGGAAAAGTCATTATCGCAAGGCACTGTTTGCATGTTATCCTGGCGCAGGTTGAATTCCTTGTAATTTGTGTTCTGTGTGGTAAGTTATTATGGCCACCGTGTTTATGAGTGTGTGTGGTTACGCCATGGACCATCGTTGCCAGTTGTGTGTGAAAGGGGAGACGCGTTACAATTATTGGTTAGTGAATTTGTATCGGCATCCAACTGAATAGTGACTATGATCCTCCCCAACTGCATCTTCTTTCTCCCTAAGTTCTCCATGTCCCCGGTTTTCCCATAGTAGGCCATGTCATAACATCGCCCTAGTCGAAGCCTATTCAATCATGTTCCTCACAACCTCTTGATCAATCCAGTAAACATGTTTCCTGGAAGGGTCACTAGTTGCTTTTAGGCGATCGACCTTATTCCTGGTCACGATTAGGTTTGGTTTAGACTAGATATTATTCTCATTTCTTGGCTAATCTACAAAGGAAGTGCTTTCCTTTCTCAGTGTCAATGGACTAGATAGAACCTCTAGTATGATTTTGTGCATGGAGTAAACAGTGGCGGAGGTAGGAATAATGTTTAAGTGTGACGGGGTTGTTGAAGAAGAAAACCACGTATAATTTGGTGTCAATGTCCACAAAAGCAAGCTCTGAGAACTACACCTCTTGAAGTAAACTAATTTAATAGTTATGTATAAAAAGAAATTCGATCAACTGTTTAGCAAATCAAATTGTACTATAGTTTATTACGAGGACTAGTGTTGGTGAACAAGTTCGTGATGGGGCTTAAAGACGAGTTAGTTGGCCACGTTGAAACTGAACGATCATTCATATGTGGTGCGGCGGCCACTTATGCCTTGATTTAGGGAGTGTTGAAGTATGCCAGACACCAACGGTTGAAGCCTATGTTGTCCCGGCCATGGTCCTATTCACAAATGTATATCAACAAGGAGTACAAATCTGGTGAGCCATGGAGGCCACAATTACCGAAGGGATACATGGGAGAAAATGGGTTATGTTTAAAATGTGATGAAAAATTTGCACCTAACCATCATTGTACAATTCCAACTTAGCGTAAAGTTTTGGAGTTGTCTGAAGATTTAGTGGTTGCTTTACTACACACCTTTCTTTGGTTCCCAAGACACAAAGTGCATACCACTCAACTCTTGTAAGTCATCAAGTGTTCTTGTTATTGCTTGACTCAAATAGCTATCATAATTTTCTGGATAAGGAGATACTCCCTCTGTCTCAAAATATACGATGTTTTTTTTTGTTTAAGCAGATAGATTACAATTGTCAGCATAGGCAGTGCCAGCAGTTCAGGTCAAAGTTGCTAACGGGGAGCTCTCAATATGTATAATTTTACATAGTGGATGAAGGACCATACATTTCAGCTCTAGCGTGACAACTTCTGCTCTCAGTGTGTATTGCAAATTGGGAAAACCCTTTTCATCGCTCGTTGCGATGAATAGTATGTACAATGCACACACTCCCTCAACATGAGCCAACCCATTTTACTAGCTTCGGTGCTAGCTAGGTTTCCCTGGTTTTTATTTGTAGTTCTTTCTTTTTTTGTTTTCCGTCAATTTTCACAACTTTTTTTCTATTTTTTCCGGTTTTCCCTTTTTTATCATTTCGAATTTATTATTTTTACATTTAAATTCATGAACATATGTAAACAATCAAGAATATTTTTCTCAGAATCTATAACTATTTTCAAAATTTATATGTTTTAAGTTCCCTGAAACATTCGCTGATAAATTATTATATTTTGTTGTAATAATAAATTAATTTTTTACAGGAATAATAAATTACCTAGAGCTGTCAAAAACCGGTAAGGGCGATGAATATTTTAGCGACTATTTTCATCGCTAAGGGCGATGAATATGAGCGCTCCCCCGCAAATTGCCACACAGAGGCCCGTTATTTTTATGGGTTTCTTTTTCTGTTCGTCGTCGTCCTCGTCCCCCACCCGGCGGCAAAAAAAAAAAAAAAAAAAAAAAAAAAAAAAAAACCTAGGTGCTGCGAAAAGGGTTTCGATAACTCAGGGTTTCTCTGCTGATGCGGCGACCAACTCGAGCACCTGGTCCGCCCTCCCCGACCCGATTCAACTCGATTTTGCCGTTGCCCTTTGATCAATTCGTCTCCTGCTACCCTTGATCCATTGCTTGTTCCTTTGTGCGTCAGCAGGAGGGGATCGATGGATCTCCTTTCCGTCGAAATCGTGGAGGAGGTCCTCCGACGCCTGCCGGCCAAGTGCCTCCACCGCGTCCGCGCCGTCGCCCGCCGCTACAACGACATCATCCTCAGCCCCGGGTTCGTCGCGCGCTACTGGCAGTCGCACTCCCCCTACCTCTCCGGCGTCTTCCTCCAGACCGAGTCTCTGATTCGCCCCTGGGGGCACTTCCCCTGCTTCCTCGCTGGCTCCCCCCGCCCATCTGCGACGGCGTGCATGTTCGCCTCAGACCTCGCGTTCTTGCCTCACCTGCCTGACTCTCAGGCGCAGCGTGAAACCATGGGCGACGCCAGGAAGATCTTCATCGTGCACTCAAGAGCTGGCCTGCTATTGTGTTCCAGGGGCAGTTTCAGAGCAGTGCAATACTACGTCTGCAACCCAGTGTCTTGGCAGTTCGTGTCTCTCCCGGAGCTGCCGTGGCCTCCAGAACTGCTCTCTGGCCTCTTGTCCGTGACTGACAATGGAGACGGCGTTGTCAGGTGCTTCCAGGTTTTCCTCTTTAACCACCCAAGGAGGTGGCATAAGACAGGTGGATCCATGGATCTTAAGGTGTTCTCTTCGGACACCGGACAGTGGAGGGAGACGCGCATCCGGCCTCCGCATCTAGGTGTGGATGCATGCGGACCACCATTCCTCGGCCAGAATGGCACTGCATACTGGACTGGGTGCCTTACCAAGGTTATTGCATACAACTGCGATGGCTACTCCATCCAGGCCCTTCCGCTGCCTAGCCATGTCGCTGAGGATGTACACAACCGGTGCATAGGGGAGCGCCATGGTGGGGGTCTTCGGTACGCTCATTTCGACTTCTCCGTGTTCGAGGTGTGGGATCTGAATTCTGAAGACAGAAGGTGAAAATGGCATGTGCTGGACGCTAATTCACCAAGTTGGTGTCATAGAACTAGCCCAACGGAACCTGGAAGAAACCTTTCGTGTGATTGAATTTGCTAGATCAAGTATCGAGGTCCTCATCAATTCAAATTCACTCTTTACAGTGCTTGGCTTCCATCCGACAGAAGATATCATCTGCATGGACGTGGCTAATACTGTGGCTGCCTATTCCATCAAGCACGGCACAATGAGGTACCAATGCCCTCGCCAGTGCTTGAGAATGCATATATTCTCGTATGTGCATCCAGCTCACCCAGCACGGATCCCTACGATAAATAGGTTCCACTTGAGTTGAAACACTCCTGAGTTAATTTGTGTTGAGTGTTTACTCGTCTTTGTGCTCTCATGCTGTGCCACTGTGTCTGTCTGAATCTTGCCTAAGTTGTTTACACTGGCTATGGCAGATTGTCAGGTTCCATTTAGTGGTCTCTCTGTGATATTTGTTTGAACTTTGAACTCAGCCCCATCAATTGAGTGATGAAGGTTCTGCAGTGCAAATACTTTAGAGCAATATCTTGCATAAGAATGTGCCGTGTCTGAGGATTACCCAGGTTTGGGTTGCACCTGAACCATAATATCAGAAGTGCGAAAATGCCTAAACGGAATACATATGCATTATCATTCATAAAAGCATTCCACGGACTATGTAATCCTTCATTTTTCTCAGTAGTGGCTCAGTTGAATGTACTGCATTAGCTTGGCCACTCCTGCTGGGTAGGTTTTGTATCATCTATTTATGCTGCTTTAGGAAAGCACTTAACTGTCAAAGATGACGGATCTTTTCTCTCAGGATTGAAACTTTTATCCATATGAACGTGCATTTCCATCCACCTTGCATACATTGCTGCTGTATCAGCGTTCATCTAGGCCCCTTGTGGTTTTGCTGTATGGGCTGCTGTGTGCTTGAAGTTGAAACCTCAGGCGCTATCCTAGCACAAGTGATTTCTGATAATCTTAGACTCAGCTAATTGCTAGCATTTCTGCCTATGACAATAGTTACATCTCGCTAATTTCTACTAGCATTTATTATGGAAACTATATGTGAAGCTATTTTAGAGTCTAGAATATGGACCAAGAATCAAGATGGATGACATGACTGTACATTAGGAAGAACCTCCAAGAGCTAGCAGAGTCTGGAATATGGAGCTTGAGCTCAGCTAAACATCGAGTGATTGTTACCTGTTGATCAAGATACATTTCCATACACTAGGTGACGAACTTGGACAGTGTTGTGCATTCTTGAGGTGCCGGCATTTTTTTTTTTTGAGGAATTTCATAGGAATGAAATCTTATACTCCCTCCGATCCAAAATAAGTGTCGTGGTTTTAGTTGGATCGGAGGGAGTAGGAAATTTTCCTATGATGTCATTTGGATTGTAGGATTGGCTTTTAAAATTCATACAAGGATCCTTCCTTTCCTCTACAGTTTTGAGGATTCTAAATATTTGCTGAAACATCATATTTTCACTTTCTTTGAGAAGTTGAATGTAACATGTCTCGTTACCTCTCTTCTCTCTCTTAAACAAACGATTTCCCGGGGCATCCAAATGAGTATGTTGTACAGATCCTGCGTTTACAGGAATCTACAAAGATATGGCATTCAATTCCTGCAATTTTCCTATTCATATGCATTTGCTATCCGGCGCCAATTTGTAGTCGCCATACCTGCTGCATCCAGCACGCGCCCACACTGCGGTGTTACCCAAAATCAATGATGCATCTTGCGGAAAACTCCCTCGATTCTAGGGAATACTTCCTTTTTTTTTTGAAATGGTCACCAGTCAACCTGGCAGTCGAGTCAGGTTTCACCTGGTCGACCCCAACCAGACCCATGCCCCGAGTCTACTATCGGGCAGAGCGCCCACCCATGACCCCTACCCATGGGTCTCAACTCGTACCCATGCCCGAACCCACCGGGTCACCCGACCCGATCGGGCACCCGTCGGGCGCGCACGCATTAGATCACACACACAGCGACCTGCTATATTTATAGCCTTGCTGCTGCTCCCTTCCTTGCTACCTTGGCGAGGTGGTACTAATTCACCTATGTTTTTTTTTTTAGGTGTACTAATTCACCTATGTGAAGCAGATGCGCCAGCGTGTGTAGCTAGTTTATTTTGCATGGGCCGGCAGAAAAGGAAAAGAGCAGCATATAAAAAGAAGCAGCAAGGGCCTGCTACTGCTAGTATCCTAGTGTAGTACTAAGTGATGTGCTAGTACTACTACGTGGGCTGTGTGATCTACTACAAAAACTGGGCTGTGTATTGAGTAGCATACGAAAATAATGGGGCAGTGGGAGACCAGGTCACTAGTTTAGGGTCTTTTTATACCGAGATACACGTCAGTTAATCGGGCGACCCATCGGGCAACCCACGGACAGGGCCTTATGCCCATACCCTACCCACGACTAATCGGCTTACCCATCGGGCTTACTCATGGGTGACGATGGCGACCCATACCCTACCCATTCGGGTCGGGTGCCCATGGGCGCAGTCGCCCATGGGTCGGATTGTCGGGTTGAGTCACCGGGAGGAAGGCTCCCCACCTGAATATATTTCAAAGTGGCCATAATGCCATGAGATTGATCCAGTTTATAAGAAAAACCGGATCGAAAACCTAAACAAATTGGCCCCGTTTATGAGGGAAACAGGGCCGAAAAACCGTACAACAAGGGTAAAAGAAGAAGAGAAACCAAAAACAATGGACGCCCAAGACAAGGCACGCCTAGCTAGCAAACCGAAGGACATCGCCACGAGAGGCACAAGTAGATGAGGGGAGTCGTCAAGGGATCACAATACCAAGACTTGACAACCAGCCTAACGCACCACACCGGCGTGCGTACCGAGCACCACAGCGCAACAGAGGAGCATCCACATCAACGAGCTAGCACGAACCTTGACAGGGCACTCCGCCATGGAAAATCAGGAACGATTAGCAAGTTAGGGAGGCATCTTGCGGCATCATTGAGCAAAGATGAACCGAGACAACGCCAAGAGCACGAAGCTCGCCGCACCACAACAGCAGCCATGGAGGTCTTACATGCACAGCAACAGAGGCGACACCACAGAACACCACCACAGAGGAACACATACCACCGTCGACCCATCCGGCCGCACCACCACCACGAACATCCCCGCCGCAACACCCACATGTCAACCAAGCAGACCCCAAGATGATGCCTTCAAGAAGGGCCGCGACGTCGGATGCGCCGCCATCATCCGCACCAGGAGGACCTGGGCTAGGGGTTTCCCCCGGGTCTCAACTTCCATCTTCATCTGACCAAGCAAGGTGAGCCTTGAACGTTGGCTGTCTGGTCGCCACCCAACAACACCTCGTAGAGGGGAGAGGTGTCATACAGGAACGAGGTGGTCCAAAGAGGATCACACCCCGCTAACCCGGCTTCAGATGGAAGAATCGAACCCACTCCAAGGAATGGCCTAGCCAAGATGACGCTGGCAGAGCCAAAACACCACCGTCGACCCCAAGCTGGCCGCGCCACCACCACCTAACACACCACCTTCAACCACACGCAGTAACGAAAGCCGTCGTTTGGGTCTCCACGATGACGCCTCCAAGGAGGAAGTGGTGTCGAGGACACAGCACCGTCATCTGCACCGGCAAGGCCGATCATAGGTTTTCACCCGGATACCACGAAACAAGGCAGCGAGGGGGCCCCAAGCTCCATGGCGGCACCTCCACGAGGAAAATGACGTCCACCGACACCGCTGCCGCCGGCATCGACAAAACCGATGCAGGGTTCTCACCCGGAGCTAGTGCAGATCCCCACCACCAGGACAGCAAACGTACCTTCGCGTGTAGCCCAGCTCTGTCAGGCCCCTGTTGAAGCGTGCGAGCAGCCATAACAAGAACCAGATCCGGCGCCGGCAGAAACCAAGCACCAGAACCACCGCCTCCACACACTGTGACGACCCTAAACCCTGGGAAAGGGGATCGGTCGCACAGGAAAGGGGATCGGGATGAGGAGAGGAGCAAGGGGGAGAAGTAGACGAAACATGTGAGGATAATTTCAGAGATATCTGATTTCCTGTCTCTCCCTGCTCAGTCGAGAGGGTTAAGTACATCCACGCACACACTGGTTACCAGGCCACATTCGGCCCAACACAACCCTGGCCTAAGGCCCACTTGCTACTCTCCTACTACTTGTCCACCGATACCTCTGTATCAGGTGTGACAATTTTCCCCCCTTGAGCGGAAGCTTCATCCTCCCAGCATGGCGTTGTGGGGTAGCGGTGGCGAAGAACAGTGTAATCCTCCCAGGTAGCGGACTCGGAGGATAGCGACGACCACTGGACGCGGACTTGGACGACGGTGCTGCCACCTTTCTTGACCATGCGACGGTCGAGGATGACGATCGGTTGCAGAGGCGCGCTGGTGAGGTCTGGAACGCGAGGCAGCTCGGAGAATACCGGTGAGTAGTCTGGTGTGTATGGCTTGAGCTTCGAGACGTGGAAGACTGGGTGAATGCGACTGTCCTCCGGTAGCTTGAGCTTGTACGCCGTGGCCCCAATGCGCTGCAGGATGTCGAAGGGGGCGAAGAACTTGTACGCGAGCTTGGGGCAGGGGCGGTTGGCCACCGTCGATTGGACGTATGGTTGAAGCTTGAGGAGTACATGTTCGCCCACCAGGAATGTGCGCTCCGTTCTGTTCTTGTCGGCCTTCTGCTTGAATCGGTTTTGTGCACGAGCGAGTTGAGCGCGCAGCCTGTCGTTGTGTGTCGCCCAATCCAGCTCATCTCGCGCTTCAGCTGGAAGCTGTGCTGCCATGGTGGGCAGCCCTCCCAGGATTTGGTTCATGGCTGTAGAGAGCTTGAAACGGTGAAGTGTCCAGCGAAGAGTGATGGGTGGTGTTGTACCAGAATTCCGCCGTCGGAAGCCACTTGCGCCATTGCTTGGGTGTGTCATGGACGGCACAGCGCAAGTACATCTCCAAGCATTGGTTGACGCGCTCGGTCTGACCATCGGTTTGTGGATGGTACGCCGTCGAGTAGCTGAGCTTGGTGCCGGCTGCATCCAGAAGTGCGCGCCACATGTTGCTGGTGAAAATAGGGTCACGGTCGGAGACGATCGAGTGTGGGACGCCGTGCAGCTTGATCACGTTGTCCCAGAAGGCGCGGGCGACGGTGGCCGCGGTGAAGGGATGACGTAGTGGCACAAAGTGTGCATACTTGGTGAAGCGGTCGACGACGACCATGATGGCTTGGTAGCCCTCCGACGCCGGCAGACCTTCCACGAAATCCATCGTGAGGTCATGCCAGGGCTCTGTGGGCACGGGTAGCGGCTGCAATAGGCCAGGGGTCTTCAGGTGCTCGTGCTTCGCGTGCTGACACACGTCGCACTGGCGGACGAAATCATCCACGGCTTGCTTGAGGCCGCGCCAGGCGAAGTGCTTCTTCATCCTTTGGTAGGTGGCGGTGACACCAGAGTGGCCACCCACGGCACTGGCGTGTAGCGCGCTGATCAACTTGGTTTGAAGAGCGGTGTTTGCCCCGATCCAGAGTTTGCCGTGGAAGCGGATGACGCCTTGCCGAAGCTCGTAACCTTGGTCGTCGGGGCTGCAGATGGCGAGGCGTTGGAGCAGGTCTTGTGCATCGGTGTCGGTCTCATAGGAATTTGCCACTTCCTGAAGCCATTGGGGTTGGCAGGTTGACAAGGTGTCGAGAGAAAGGAGGTGACCCACGCGGGAGAGCGCGTCCGCCGCTCCATTGTCGACGCCGCGGCGGTACTTGAAGGAGAATTGCAGTCCCACCAACTTGGACATGGCCTTGCGCTGGAGCTCCGTGTCCAATTGCTGCTCGCCGAGGCTGCATAGGCTCTTGTGGTCCGTGACGATGACGAAGGGGGCTCGCTGGAGGTAGGCGCGCCATTTGTCGATCGCCATGATCATCGCCAGGAACTCCTTCTCGTAGATGGAGAGTCGTTGGTTGCGCACCCCCAACGCCTTGCTGAGGTACGCGATTGGGTGTCCGTCTTGCACCAGCACTGCGCCCACTCCAGTATCGCACGCGTCCGTCTCGATAGAGAAGGGGCGTGAGAAATCCGGCAGGGCCAGCACGGGTGTGTGTGCCATGGCTTCCTTGAGCAGGTCGAAGGCGATTTGTGCTTGCGCGGACCAGATGAAGCCCTTCTTGGTGAGGAGTTGCGTGAGGGGCTTGGCGATGATTCCATAACGAGCAACAAATTTCCGATAGTACCCGGTGAGGCCGAGGAACCCCCGCAGCTCGGTGGCGTTGGTTGGGGTTGGCCAGTCGCGCATTGCACTTGTCTTGCTGTCGTCCGTTGCCACGCCTTCCTTGGAGATCACGTGGCCCAGGTACTCGATGCGAGGCTGTGCGAAGGAACACTTGGACTCCTTGGCGTACAGCTGATTCTTGCGCAGAATGGCAAACACGGTGCGAAGATGCTCGACATGCTCCTGCAACGACTCACTGAAGACCAAGATGTCATCCAGAAAAGTAATGACGAACTTACGATTTTCATCCTTGAAGACAAAGTTCATCACACATTGGAACGTTGGTGGTCCGTTGGTGACGCCGAACGGCATCACACGGAATTGGAAATGTCCATGGTGGGTTTTGAAGGCGGTTTTCTCCTCGTCACCTTCACGCATTCGAATCTGATGGTAGCCGGCACGAAGATCGATCTTGGAGAAGACTGCCGCGCCGGCAAGTTCATCGAGAAGTTCATCAATGACTGGGAGGGGAAATTTGTTTTTGATGGTGACTGTATTTAGGCGTCTGTAATCAACACAGAATCGCCAAGTTCCGTCCTTCTTCTTCACGAGCAGAACAGGGGCTGCAAACAGGCTCATACTGTGGGTAATCAGCCCCGTGCACAACATCTCTGCAACTTGGCGCTCAATTTCGTCTTTCTGCAACGGCGAGTATCGGTAGGGGCGACAGTTGATTGGTGCTGCCCCGGGCTCGAGGGTGATCGCGTGGTCGTACTGGCGGTGTGGGGGTAGCTCTGTAGGCTCGGCAAAGATGTCCCGGAAATCAGTCAGTACGCGCTGAATGACAGGAGGAATTGGTTCCTCTGTGTGTTGAGGCAAGTGGGTCTGAATTTCCAACAGTGCAGCTCCCCAAATTTCATTTGCCTCTTGCATCTGCCAGAGAGAAGCGGCGTCGAGTGCAGCACACACTGATTACCAGGCCACATGCGGCCCAACACAACCCTGGCCTAAGGCCCACTTGCTACTCTCCTACTACTTGTCCACCGATACCTCTGTATCAGGTGTGACACACACCCCCGGCAGCCGTGCACCACCAAGCTCTCAGCAGCGAGCTGTCACCACGTTGTTGAACAGCAGCCATCACCGAGCTAATTGTAGCCGCGTCCGCCACTCCCCAAGCAGCGGGGAAAGGGCGAAGTTGCGTCCGACGCCAAGGACGCCAGATCGGATAGCGCTGCGCCAGGCTCCCCGTCGCGAAGTACCGCGACCAGCCACACCAAACTGCAGCGCCAGGCCCGGGCCATATTGACGCGAGAGTTGGGCGGAGCTAGCCAAAAGGCCCGACACCTCCGGGCCGCGAGCGCCAGCCTGCGGGACGCGCACGGGACCGCGTCGGCGCGCGAGCAGGAGCACCAGGGCTCGCCACATCGGGGACCCCCAAGGGCGGCGGCCACACGAAGGGCGGCCGGACGAGGATGCAACCAGCGCGCCGGCCGACGAGCAGGGGAGTTGCCGATTGGATCTGAGGGAGAGGCGAAGCGTCACTCACAGCCGTGCCCGAGAACCACAGCGCGTCGAGAGAGGGGTCCCCGCCGCCGCCGTCAGCCGTGCAGCTTTGCCTTGCGGCCGCGTCCGGCGGCGGCGGCGAAGGCAATTCTTGCTCATGTAGGCTTGATGCCCCAGATCTCCTGAATGGCTGAATGATCCGTTTGGAAATACAAGGCCGGCCAGCTTGAGCTTGATTGTCAATCCTCCAACATGGCAAAGCTGCAACCGGGCACACGGGAGGGCCTGGACTCCGCATGTGATCCATCTTACTACTTAAGCTCATCCCAGCCATGATGTAGCCACCGCTCGGCAGCGGCGGTGGGTACTCTCCAGCGGACGAGTGCTGGCCCGCTGACGACCCCCACCAGTACCCGGGAGCCCCGTACGCGGGCGGAGCCCCGTACGTGGGAACGGGCGCGTCGAACGCCCCGCGCGACAGCAAGGGGTCGACGGGCATAGTCGGCGCCGGCGGCGGGGCGACGACGGACTGGCCGGAGAGCGCCGGCGGTGGGGCGGCGACGTACGCCAGCGGGGGCAGCGGAGCCGAGCCGTGCGGCAAGTCGGGGTGGGCTGGCGGGGCGACGCCGGACGCTCCATAGGTGGCGGCCGTCCCGTACGGCAGCGGGGCCGCGCCGTAGGGCGCCGGCAGCGGAGCCGCGCCAGAGGGCGCCGGTGGCGGGACGACAGAGGCGGCGGCGGACGGGCCGATGGACGCCATCGCAAGAGCGGCGGCCGGCGCGGAGGGCGCGCGAGCGGCGGCGGCGGGGTGGCGGCGGCGGCGGCGGCGGCGGCGCTGAGGAGACGCGCGGCGGCGGCGGCGGCGGCGGAAGCAAGAGCGGCGGCCGGCGCGGAGGGCGCGCGAGCGGCGGCGGCGAGGTGGCGGCGGCGGCGGCCGGCGCGGGGAGGCGCGCGGGCGGCGGCGAGGTGGCGGCGGCGGCGGCCGGCGCGGGGAGGCGCGCGGGCGGCGGCGGCCGGCGCGGGGAGGCGCGCGGGCGGCGGCGGCGGCTGGGTGGCGGCGGCGGCGGCGGCGGCGCGGAGGAGACGCGCGGCGGCGGCGGCGCCGGAACACGAGGCAGACGAGCAGCAACGGCGAGCGAAGCTAGCGGGCGGCGCGGGCGAAGCGATCGGGAGGTGCGGCGAAGCTAGCGGGCGGGCGATGCAGCGGCTCGGGCGAAGCTAGCGAGCGAGCGATGCAGCGGCTCGGGCGAAGCTAGCATGCAGCGGCTCGGGCTAAGCTTAGCATGCAACGGGCGAAGCTAGCATGCAGCGGCTCGGGCTAAGCTTAGCATGCAACGGGCTAAGCTAGCATGCAGCGGCGCTTAGTGGGCAGGCGGGGCCGGCAGCGAGCAAGATCGGACGGGCCGGGCGAGCGAGATGAGCAGGTGGGCGATGAGATCGGGCAGGGCAGCGGCGGCGGCCGGCGCGGGGAGGCGCGCGGTCGGCGGCGGCGGCGGCGGCGTGGAGGAGACGCGCGGCGGCGGCGGCGGCGGCGAAAGCGAGAAAACCTAAAAAACTGATACCATGTAGAATATGTGAATTGCACGACGTATTGCTCTTCGTGCATAGCCACGTATATATGATGTACAAAGGTGGGCCACGGACCTCAACTATACAAGGAACTAGGAGGCGGGCCCAATACACAATATGCACATAACACATATACTCAACACATCGCCTCTAGGAAATGTTCCATGGTGCACCGTTGTGGTGGCACCTTCCGCTGTCTATTTCTTGGTATCTTTTTCAGTGGAAACAGTTCAGGTCTCCGTATCTTCCATCGACATTCCCTTGCACCTGCCGCCCGGTACGTGCGTGGTCGCTCAACTGCCACTTTGCCCCGGCCGGTCCGCGCACGCTGCGTTCATATCCTTCACCATGCCGACGGCCAGCCAATGATCGATTCTAGACTTCCTGATCGAGGTGTTTTGGTGGCTAAAATTGAATTCGGAAGTTCGGACTAGTTTGACAAAGCTACTGCCTACTGGTAGTAGCGTCTAGCGGCGCACACACGTACCAGAGTGGCCGACACGGCAAGCAACTACACACTTCATTGCTGGTCAGTCGGTCTTCACCCAACTGCTAGTACTAGTCTGGTGTACATGGAAGAATTAGTTGTACTCTCCGTATACCATATCAATTTCGTTCAATTATGATACATACACCAAATAAATTAATCAATGAAAAAACCCTTCTACTGAGATACAGCACGTACTATATGAAAAGGGTCTGTCTAGAACTCGGTCGATTGAGACTTAACGAAGTCTTAGTCGAGTGACGTCAGCGTAATTGTTTTGCTGCAAGCGGCACAGCTAGATGCTACAACCGATGATGAAAAATGTTGCGATGGCTTTGCAAGCAATGACAACTGATGCTGCAACCGGTGTGACTAAAATGCTACAACCGTCAATGACGGATGTTACAACCGGTGAGACGATGTGCTACAATCGATGAGGGACAACATGCTACAACCAACAAGACGGATGCTGCAACTGGTAGGAAAAAAAGTTGCAAACATTGGGATAAAATATTGCAAGGTCGACTGAGACTTGGTTAAATCTCACTCGAATGATTTTTTAGCAAGCCCGATATGAAAAATATAGATAGATATGTACTACTCCAGTCGATGACCAGCTCGATCGACCTCTACACTCCACTGGCTGGCTGGCAAGGTACGTGTGTACCGTACGTATCACCAACAAGCCGAGCATAAGCAATCCAAAAGAATACACACCGACGGGACGGGACACGCGATTCACTCATCAACTGATTGATGATTGAAAAATCTTTGATGATTTAACTATGCCGGGATCGTTAGCCTCGGCTTCTTGAAGGCCAGCGGGCTGAGCACCTCCTCCTCGTCGGCCGGCGCCGGCATGCACCGCTCGCGCTCGGTGACGATGTCTGGCAGCGCCGGCAGGTTCAGGTCGAACCCTCGGCTCGCAACCGCGGAGGCGCCGATGGGGCCCTCGTAGTGGCACCGTTTGTGCCCGCCCAGCGCCTGCCCGGTGGGGAAGGTCTTCTTGCACACGGAGCACTCGTGCACCTTGCCACCTGCGCCCGCGCCCGCGCCGCTGGACGTGGACAAGGACGCGGCGGGCGAGGCCGCCGTCGTGGCAGCGGCCTCGTCCGCGCCGGCGGGCGCCGGCTTCGGGCGGTGGCTCGCCTTGTGCCCGCCCAGGGCCTGGTAGGACGGGAACGCCTTGCCGCACACGGAGCAGCGGTGCTCCTGCGCCGGCGAGGGCGACCGAAGCAGGTGCTGGTCTCGGTGGCCGCGCGCCAGCATGAGGAGGCTGAGCGCGAGGTGCTCCTCCTCGCTGGGCGCGCGCTGGTGCTGGCGCCTCGGGCGCTTCCGCTTGCCCCACCCCTCGGCGCACTGCAGCTGCCCCTCCTCCTCCTCGCTCACCATCGCCGCCGCCGCGTCGTGAACCGCGTCCACCGCCATGCACGTACGCCGATCCAACACACGCAAGAACGTGCCTTGCTTATTCTCCCGCGCACGACGGCAGAGTAGCAGCAGTAGTTAGCTGGTGGTTCGGGAAGTGAGGGAGTAGCTGCTCTGGCTAGTGTGTGATGGAGCAGTGGTGACTGGGTGGAGAGGGCGGGGCAACGAGTGGTGGTTTTATACAGGGGAGGGAGGTGAGCGGGTAGTGGTAGGGAGGTCGTTGGTGGTGAACTGGTGATGCAGTGGTTTGTTGGTGTGTGTATGCATCAGTGTGTGTGTGTGTGTGTGTGTTAAGAGAGAGACCGAGTGAGTGGTGGTTGGTTCTTTGGGACTAAGCAATGGGAGAGTTGTGGGAGCATTGCATTTGGTCAACTAGAAAGCAGGGACGAGGAGGCTTCCAAGTGGTGGGGGAAGAATTGGGGGAGATGAGTTTGATTATGATGATGATGCGGCTGTTTTGGGGGTCCAGAACTTGATAAGATTCACGGTCAGTGAAGAAGATTAGTAAGAGCGGACTTGTTCTCTACCTAGCCGTGGAAAGGAAAACTCGATAAGATTCACGGTCAGTGAAGAAGAAGAGTAAGAGGATATTTTTCTTTTCTTCCGAAAATGGAACTTGGATCAATTATTAACTTATACGGTAATGGAAACGGGGTGGCGTGCCAAATGGATGGTTGATTACGCCGTGATGTCACGGGATGATAGAAAGAAGGAAGCATCTGGTGCGTTGGGCCACGAGGTGCCTCCGCTTTAAACAAATGTCGCGCTACCTTCGATCACGATCGCTCTGCAGACCAGTCCCAATGGTGAAAGATCTAGCAACCTTTTCAGTTCACCAATAACGTCGGCCACTCTGTCAAGCTCACCGCCGTGAAGGAACATCTTCTCGCCACAACACAGCTGTAGTAGCTGTCACATTTTTTTTTTACTACTGTATCTGGGTTTCTGAATATATGATGCAACATCCCCTCATGCAAACTTTACCGGTTCTCCGATAATCCTCTTCTCCTCTCAGTAGAAAAGAAAATGAGCTCTCAGATTCTATTGAGCTGACGAGGACATGACTAGAAATTGGTAATTAAGGTCGGCCACTTGGGGAGTGACAAGCTAGTGAGTGGAGTACGTCGTCGTATGTTGGTTCGTGGTCGACGGCTTTGTGCTGTGCGTGCGTGGAGCTGCCGCGTGGAAGCGAGAGCTCGGGCCGGATATGTCTTGGGAGGCGGTGGGCACTCACATGGCGACCGTGTCCGGTTCGACGGCTCCTCCATTTGGGAGCTGCACAGGAAAGGCAGCCACAGAGATCCCAAGACATTCTGGAAAGAGCAGCTCACACTTCTCCTGAACCGCCGCAAAAAGCTGGGGTTGGCTGGCGACACGTGTATTCTCACCGTTTCCCGGCGGTGTACGTTAGTGTCATCGCTTACATATGTCCGCAGGCCTCGCCCCTTTCCCTCAAAATAACACGGCACCGTTTTGCCAAGAAATTAAAACGAAATCCCTCAAAAAACGAAAAACACGGCTATGAGTTGTAGCTGTTCAAACCGGGTCACCCAATCCGAACTCGACCCGTATAGAAGTATACTAGCAAACATGCCCGTGCGTTGCAACGGGAGAAAACAAATATATGTCCATATGTCTCTAACGCATGGACATGTGCGATTGCAACGAAAGAAAACTCACTTATAGCCAAGTGATGCTAATATTCGTCTCAACCAAAAACTTCATCAATCTTAATCCTCCTTTTGTTAAACAACATACATGTGCAATACATGTATTTGTCAACCAAGCAAGGCTTGAGATTTGAAACATATGTATGCTTATGGTGGATTGTCATCCAAAACATGGAATCATCAGTTTGAGAGTGTCTTTCAGTACAAAATAGACCGAAGAAACAAAAGAAAAATACAACACCTCGCCTAAACTATCAATGGATATACCGCATCCGCGTCACAGTGACTTTAACACTTGACTTTATAAAACAATTAGCCAGGAGAAGACTGAAATTTCTAGCAATTTAAAGTTATATTGGATAGTGTATAATGATGTAATAGAATAATAATTTTAACCATGTAGAAAGCTAGAATTTCTTAAGCATAATTGTAGTTAGATGTTTGATTAAAGAATTACTTATCATTGAGGTTTCTCGTTTGGTCAACTGCATTGGCATAAATCGGACATGTATATGGGCCAATTGAGTGCATAATAATTGCTCACAAATAGATTCAGAGGTGTACTTGAGTTCTGAAGAGTTGAGTTCTCCCTGTCCTTCTGAATTTCTCTCCATACCAAACAGCCGCACACTTTTTTGCCGTCGTCAGCACCACAACAACAGTCCTATAAATAATATATACGTAAGATTACTTCAAATCAACAGGTTACCGGCTTGCTGTAAGAATCCGCTCCTCCATCTTCCTACCCTTCAGCACGATAGCCTCAATTGCATATGATATACTTCACTGGAACAAAGATGCAAACAATATAATGAAGTGCTAATAACAGGTTGACCAAGTAAGGTTCAGAACTGGATCAGGTAATCAGTTAGGCATATCTAAACAAAGAACGTGGCACAAGATAATTCTGATGCGGAGATGACACTTTGTTCCTATAAAAAAGATAAGGTGATAACCTCAATACGACGTCTTCATGAAATTCGGAGGAAAAACCATAAGGGAAAACACAGATCAACATTAACCTATACGGCATGTAAATATATAATTCAGAAATCAACATCTTGCTCTTTGTACATTACGTCGTCAACGCCTCGCATATGAGAAATGGTGAAGTGCTAAAAGCATGGTTGACCAAGTAATGTTCAGAACTGGAATAGGTAGTTAGGTACACAATGAGGCATATCTAAACAAAGAACGTACCACAAAAGAATTATGATGCGGAGATGCACGTTTTTCCTATAAAAAAATAAAGTGATATCCTTGTAACGATGTCTAAAAAATTCAGAGGGAAAACCAAACATGCAGGAAAAACGTACATATGAATAAATCCAGATAGTGGACAAACTGAATCAGAGTTCATAAAAAAATATTGAAAGAGTAGGTGAGGTTCTGGGAGGAGGAGAAAGAGGTCAGTGACCGTGGTCGGGCTGGACGAATTCGTCAGCATCAAACTTGAGGTCGGACTTGAGGACGTCCTGGCCGAGCTTGTCGGCGCAGGTCAAACACTGCCTCGGCAAGTATCTCATGGAGCTTGGGGCAGCAGTGCGGGCCAGTGACACAGGGCCCAGGTAAATATGCATTGCAGTAAATACAGAGGGGCAGCACTGCACTTACTTTGCCAGCCCCTGCAATCAAATTTGTCAACATCCATAGAGCATAGTCCATAAATACTCTCATTTTATCAAGGGGATTAAAATTTAGGTGGCAAATAAGTTCAGATTTGGGGAGAACAGAGCACTGCACTTACTTTGCCAGCCCCTGCAATCAAATTTGTCAACATCCATAGAGCATAGTCCATAAATACTCTCATTTTCTCAAGGGGATTAAATTTTAGGTGGCAAATAATTTCAGATTTGGGGAGAAAATCATAACGAATATGTTGCAGTGAAGCCTGCTGCCCCTGCTGTCTTGAAGCTCCTGGACCACAAACCAAATATCAGTGCACTGCTTTACTACTAATCTAGTACTCCTAATCGTGCCATACTAATCTTAATACTCCTCTGCCAACCGAGTCGCCGCCTGTTTGTGATGCGAGAGGAGAGAGGAGGTTGGAGAGAGAGAGAGAGAGAGGGAGAGAGATTTAGAGAGGAGGAGATGGATGCTCACGCCGATTTGCTGCCGCATCCTTCAATCCGCTGCCACCGCGTGCGTGTAGCCGCCGTGGCGTTCGTCCTCCCGAGGCGCCGAATCCCTTTGAAATTCGGGTCGGGGACTCCATGGATTTGGGCTGGAGATCGAGGAGGCTGGGGTGGCGCCGGAGAAGATTAGGGGCGGATGGGGACGGGACGGAGCGCGGCGGATGGCCGGAGAAGTAGACCGGCCGCCGGCGGCGGCGCCGTACCCGGACGGATCGGGGAGAGCACGCATCAAAGGAGCCCCTGCTCGTGTGTGCTGGCCACTTGAAAGAGGAGCACGGGTTAAATTCCAGAAACTACAGGGTCTTTGTTGCAAGAACGAAGCGTTTACGCTGGTTAGCCACTTAAAATAGGAGCGCGGGTCGAATATCAGAAACAATAGGGACTTTTTTTGCAAAAATGCGGCGACGGTGAGTATGTATGCCTGTCAGAGAATGCCCGTGCGTTGCCACGGGCTTTTGAAAATATTTTGCTAGAGTTATATAAACACATGTTAAATCAACCAGGTAATATTTGAAGTCCACTTTACTTGCAATGTAAATAGATAAAAAAAGAGCAAATTGATGATGCATGCATAAGAGCGATGATCCAACTAAGAATCTATTAGAAATTAAGATCTACTTGATGCGTTTAAGGAATGCTCGCACAATATTAGGAATGTTGTCTTTATTTGCATGATATTTGAGCAAGTATAATAAAAATTTCTTCCTCAACTCATACTTATCCTGCACAAGCAATATATGTAGTTAGCACGAATACTTCATGTTGAAGGTCTTAAAATATGTAACGGAGAATACTCACCACGGCCATTTAAATATTTTGTTGGTATTATATATAAACATAACGGGTGTTAAAATTTGCATGCATATAAAAGATAACAAAGGGAAAATAGTTAAAATCCATTTCACTGGCAATGTTAATGTTTTGCGAACTTTTTTTTTAACAGACATGATTGATTCAATGATGGTAATATATTTAGGGGGCCAGACATATCTTTCGTTATGATACCACAATGAGCAAAATCGCCTGAATGCAAAAAATAATTGGGCGAAAGAAAAGAACGATAATCACAATAAAAATAAACATCTAGTGGGTAACATTTATTTTTGCCTTTTTTTTGTTTCTTATGGGCTATCATCGCTTCCACGCTTTTTTCTCTCTATACATCCCCTCCCAATGACGTCGCGTCGGGACCCTTGTCAATGGATTCTTTTTAAACGTCGACATAATCCATCATTGAGTAAAACTTGACGATATCGTTACATCAGTGCCCGTGTGAGTCGACATTTTGAAAGCATCATCCTAATCCATCAGTTGAAACACTTATCCACAAAAGTGAAGCATATAAATATATAAACATATAAATGTCATTTTATATTATAAACATGTAAACAAAAGTGAGACAAACCAATTTTTTCCCATCTACACAAACTAAAAAAAACTTATCCTCACCGTACAGCCACTCCTCACTTTCTCCACTCAGAGCCGCCTCCTCTCACCTTCTCCCCTCACAGCTACTCCCATCCATGGTGCCTCCCCTCCCCTCGACGGCGTCGTCCGGCCCCCCCTCTTCCCGCCATGGCCCTACTCTTTGCTATCTTTGCTTCTGCCCTCCCCCCTCCTCCGCCTCCGACAAGCCCCCCCCCCCCCCCCCCCCCCCGCCGTCAACCCGCTCTCATGGAGGCGGAGCAGCAGAAGCCGCAGCACTCGCGGCGCAAGGCACAAAAGCGCAGGCTGTCTCGGCCGCCGCCGCCGTCTCATCGCCGCTCGGAAACGCTGATGCACATGACGACGAGGGCTCCGTCGGCCCCGAGATCTCCTGCCGCCACTCCCAGGAGGCGGTCGCCCGCGAGGTCTGCACACAGGTTAGAACCAAAGAGATGAGTCTGGATGAGAATTGCTATTTTTCACATCCTATTGGTGCTTGAGACTGCTTTTATCTGTTCCGAAGTTTCCCCTTAATCACACTTGTGCAGTTATTGTTATTGGTCATACATTTTCTTGTTTTTGCAACTCATCATGAAAGAGTTGGGTAACCATCCCAAAATTAGGTGTGCAAAGCTCAACATGCAGTCACATTGAGTATTAGTTTCATGGCTTAAATTATTTTCATGGCGTGAAAGAGTTTCGGTAATTTCTTGGTACCACACGATCAGGTGTGGATGTATCTTCGAGTTCAGATTTTACTTTGTAGCTGGGTAATCCAAGCAAATATATGTTATCTTTTCTCTACTATCTGATAGTACCTGATCATGTTGTCACAAAGTTTGGTGATAGTATCAAAAGAAAAAGAAACGAAAATGCTTGAAGAACAAAGGATATTATTCGGTATCAAAAGAAAAAGAAACAAAAATGCTTGAAGAACAAAGGATATTATTCGATTGAATCAGTATTATAAGATTAAAGATTTATGGTGTCAGGAAAGATAGTTTTTTATGTATCTGATCTTGTTGGACTGTTTGGAGATTTCACCTTGTGTCACCAAAGTGAAATGAGATTTCTTAAGTCAAACAAAGTTTTCTTCTTCATGTTGTGGTCAAGCTACAGCTGGTGCTTCTTATGTTGATCTGTAAAAAACATTGTTTGTGAAGGATGGGTCTACCTGGAGGACGAACAAGTTCACAGACTGCTCACCATTCTCGATGCCGCACCCGTGTGATTCACATCTCTGGGAACACCATCTCTTCCTTTGTGTGCCTTGTATGTTACTACTTGTCTGAGCACCTGTATTTCACTTTCTTATCACTTCTAGAAATTCTTTGTAGAAAGGGTTGGTTAGTGGAATTCACCTGGAACTTATGATTGACCCCTTTCAGGTTCCTGGGCAGAGTTCTTGGACACCGGAGTCTCCCTCTGGACCTGACTTTCGCCAAATGGCAAACTGCTTGACACCTGAACGAAGGGATAAAAGTAAGAGGGATGGGGATGATGATGTCATGGATGCAAGCTCTTGCCATGTTTGTTATAATAATGCTTCTCTACAGTTTTGGTGTCCAATAATTTGAATTGTCATCTAATGCATTGCTTGCTACAGGTTTCGGAAAATGGTAACGGCGAGTGTTCTTCATGCAGTAAGAAACCAGTAAGAACTGAACAAAGTTTTATACCATTGCGGTTTGCAAAGCTTTGGAGGCAACTTAATGTTTAAGAGCTCTCTAATTTGTCATTCTCCCATATGAAATTGTCTCGTAATCTAGTTGTATTTTTTCTGGATGCTATTCTTTCATCATAGGCCTTTTATTCTGTAGGTAAATTAGAGGTTTATTAAATTATTCTTTAAGTAATTTATGGGTTAACTACTCCTTGAGATGGCTCCTGTCTCCACATGCCTTTTGCTCCCTTGACCTCCTCCTTCCTATGAAATCTTCGTAAGAAGGTACATTTCAGTACAACAGTAAAATGGTATAGTTTAGTACAAGGAAACTGAGTATCTTCACAAAGTATCAGTAGAAATTAAATATTTGTATGAGAAGATATTTAAGTACCTTCTGTGAAGAAATAGTACAAGGGAAATCAGCCAGGGAGTACTACTTGAACAATATCATCACAAGTATGAAACCGAACCTTTAGTTGCACCAGGTGACTACTATCCTTGCCATCTCCAGATTAAAGCGGGGGGAAACCCTTTTTCGTCTAAGCCTCTCCTCTTAGTCTCTTCTCCAAGCATGCACCGAAGACTGTAGAAAATGCAGAACAATGTACATGTGAATTGGAATATTGGAACTCAGACCAACCTTCAGTGAACAGATATTTTTTGAACTATTGTCAACTCTGTACATGGTCCAGATTAGCTCATAATGATACCTCTCCAATTCCTGCTTGCTGCAATTTTTTAAAACGCCAAAACTTTCCATCTCAGAAAAAGGGCAAAGAAAGCAACCATTTTGTGCATTTATTGCTAACTATGTCGTTGTTTGTTTTGTTAATCTGGTTCTGAAGCATGGTTGTCTTGTCAAACTGAAGGGGATGCAATGTGAACTAAAACCACGGCAATAATTATGGAACGGAGGGAGTAATGTTTTTAGTAAGGATCGCAAATTACCCTCTCTAAGCCATGTCCTTGTTTATACATTATCTAGAAGGTGGGAAAAATTATAGCCTGCAAACTATTGTTGAACGAAGCAACAAAGTGGTTCCATCCAACTCATGTATAATATACAACCAGTGAAATCATTGGTGGCAATCAGGTATGCTAGCCCTGAAATTCCGAATTTCAAGATCTGCACTTCAGTTTTCTCTTTCATGCAGTTTCTTGGAATATCAAACTTAAGTCGAACTCCATTATCCTATTACAAAACACACCATGATGAAATTATGCTCTATGCTTGTTTAGGTTAATACTATTGAATGACTTAACGTCTATGAACAGTTGATAAGTGTTGACTGAGATAAACAAGATTGTTTCTTTAGTTAATTAAACAAAAGCTTATTCTCGTTGATGATGGTTCGAAGGTAATTGTGTAGCCTCTTAAGTTATTTCTTTCTTTGCCTATGTGCATCACCTGTGTGATTGTGTGTTAGTGTAACCGTGTGAACTTTTGTCACATCGATTTTTTTATTATATCTAAATTTCATACTGTCAGAGTATTGCCTCGTTGAACACCTAGGGAAATATCACAACTTAGCAGAGTCCGTTACCCTGGGCTAGTAGGCCATTTTCCTCCAGTTGATGTTCTTGAGTTCTTCACTGGAACAATGTTATAGTCTGTCTTCATATAATCTACGAGGTACTGTAAAAGCAAGTGTACAAAGAAAAAAGCTCTAAGTACAAAGTAATAGAGAATTTTCTATTGGGTTATAGGCAATCAAGTTCAGGTGTTAACCACAATCACATGCATGCATCAATGTTGCAAGATCATCATCTGCCTTTATGCCATCGATCTTAGGTGAGGAAAATAAAACAGTGTAGGCATAAACTTCTGCATACTTTCAAAAGGCGTTGAATCGCTCATAAAATATTCCTTCATATGTACTTTTTTATATGCGGGAAAAAAACTAATGCTCACAAAAATATAGTAATGATCAATCAGTATGTAGATCGGAAAACCAATCTTGAAGTCCTTACGCATGTTTTAGTTGAAAATTATAACCACGATAATTATCCAATTCAATGGCCAAGAAACACGGTCGCCACACATCTGAGCTCTAACCCCGCCCATAACAGAATTGACTCAAATGCTTGAGAAGATAGAGAAGAGTTAGATTCAGGTTAATACATTCAATGCTACAATAATCCCTTTAATTTCCAAATAGCAGACCAAGAATAACCTAAGTTTCAAGGTTCCAAACTGGTATTTATAGTAGCAAGTATGTAGCAGCAGATCGAATATGTGGCACATAACCTAGGTGACTTCATTTTTTTCCCCGATGAGATTGCAGTATTTCTATTCAAATGAAGGTTATATTATCACAAAGTAGGTTAAAGCATGACATCCACATCAATAAATGTACATTGTGGCTCACAAATTCCAGCAGACAACCATTGGCAGTAAGAGTATTACAAATCAGGCTCGTGACCAATTTATAATATCGGTACATGATGAAACAGTGACACCTCTAAAAATCCATAAATCCATGATGCACTACATTGCTTCAAAATCAATGAATAGTGTATAGAACAATAACAACTCAAGGAAAAATAAGGCGAATGTAACTATGAACTATGCTTTGACAGAAACTTACTTTGCCGGAATAACCAAGTTCAGTAAGCACAATATCCCCTGCAATCAAATGAGAGAGATACGATAAACAAATTATCTGGAAACCGAAAGTTTTGTTCTGATTTATTTTTTACTATTCACCCAAACTCACATGAGCTCGGGATCAGAACAGCCGCGTCCCTTCAAACATTGAATCTGCGCCATCAAGCAATCTTGATCCCCATGACTTCGAATTAACAACTCGAATGGAACTGCTTTCACTATTAGCAACAAATAACTAACGGTATTCTGTGTGGATATTTCCTTACATACCAAAGAAGTAAAATGGCAATCACACAAAAAATACCAGGATCCAGCAAAATCCCATATGGCTTCGCAAACGACGTGTTGGTGAAGCTGCAACAAGAAACAACTTTTTAAGAAATTGTAGTGGGAGCATCAAAGGACAAAAAACTTGGAGAGCATCAAAGGACCAAAAACATGGAGACCAAAAGACATGGAGAGCACAAAGATCTGCAACAGCAAGATGGAAACTTTTAATCATCAGTGTGAATAGACCTAGGTTGGTCATGTATTAAGTAAATCCTGATGCATTCGAAACTATGTTGTTAGTTGTCACCCAAGATAGCACAACAGAGGGTTCAAAGCACAACTTTAAGTTGAAAGGTTGGTCTGTTCTAATTCCCATTGAAATTAAGATGAAACAGAAACCATCAACATATGACTTCCTGTTATTGTCTACAAACATGTGAAATACACAATGGGTTCCTAGGTGCCAGGTTAATCTGACTTGCCAGCTAGCTGGACAGACAAAAAAAATCAGCAACTTAGAGCTATTGAAATACAAATGGTTGCAAGGCAATATAATTTGTACATTTTCTCAAAATATATATATATATATATATATATATATAATTTGTACATAATTCATATGGTTTTAGAACCGATATCCATATTCTTGATATTGTACTGATATGAACAGGGCTCTGTGAATGCAGACGAACATGTGCTGACCTGTGTGTCCTCATAGTTGGAGGAAGGACAACACTGTACGAGGAAGAACAACAGCTCCACACAGTTGAGCAACAACCAGGCGCACAAGATTGACGATGTTGGAACCGCGTTAAAGCAGGGAACGCCGCCTCGCCCAGGAGTCACGATTTGGAACATTGAATCCACTGATTTGTGTTTGTGTTGTAAATTTCTTTGGTATGATTGCTGTTGTATATGGAAAGATTGGATGTGTTTTCTGTAGGAAAGTTAGATTAGATATATTAGGAAAGTGCTAATGTGCAAGGAAAGAGTGGAGAGGGAGGGTTGGTTGATTGAATAAGTTAGGAAAGTTAGATTAGATTAGATATGTTATTGGAAAGTGTTGGGCTTCCATTGAAAAAAACAATATAATTAGGCAAAAAACTGAAAACTGATTGGAAGTGGGCTTACGTTGGAAAACTCGTTGGTGGGAGCTAAAAACCGGATTGGAAGTGGGCTCACGATAAAAAAATCGGTGGCGGGCGATGGGGAGTCGATCGATCGATGGGGAGGACGAACGAAACGACGTACGGACTCCTCCTTTAGGAGTAGAGATATCATCGCCGAAATCGTTAGGTCAGTAGGTGATAGTTTTTGTTTTCTTCGTGCTTATCTAGTTACTACTCCCTCTGTTTCATAATTATTAGTGTGTATGGATTTTTGAAAAGTCAAACTTTACAAGCTTTGGTCAATTTTATGGAGAAAAATATTTATGCCTACAATATCAAATATATAAAATATGAAACTACTTCTTATATCGAATCTAATGATATATGCTTGGCATTCTAGATGTAAATATTTCTTCAAAAATTTGATCAAAATTTGTGATGTTTGACTTTTCAAAAAATCTATATGCATTGTATTACGAAACGGAGAGAGTATATCCTAGCTAGAAGACCGATCGACTTGGTGTGTAGTACGCGTGATCGGTAGAAGAGGAGTACGCATAGTTTGGAGTAGCACGTTGAATGGGAATTAATGGTGGATACACAAATCGAACTAGACAAGCACATATGCTGAATAAGAATAAAGGTGTCCACCTTTTTCCGTTTCGGAAAGTTAGGCGTACTCTTAAATGCGAAGAAGGTCGGCAAAAAAAAAAAAGCGAAGAAGGCTGTACTTTCCATGTAAAGCAAAATTCCATTAAATTGTGGCCAAACACATGCATGCGTGTGCGTGTGCGTGTGCTGTGCATGCAAGTTGGTTCGCCCGCCACAAAAATTGCTCGATGCAAAACGCCGCTTGCTTTGTAACGGGCGGTTGCCTCCAGTTTCTCTTTTGGAATAGATTCGTACGTAGCTGGAATCAGCGGACTGACCTGGGGTTAGCGCACATGCGTACGTTTTCGCGCTGTTGATCACCGCTACGTTCGTACGCGGTGCGACGGTGGGCATATCAGCATATGCACCGGCCCGCGAGCTTTGCATGCTGCAGTTGGCAGCAACGCGTACGTGAATGGCGGGAAATTCGCGATGTCAATATAGTAGGGAGATACATCAATAAGGAATAAATCCTTTTTTAGGGGGAACATTGTAATCTAGTTTGTTTTTTTGAAACTAACAGTGTAATCTAGTTTTTTTTTTTTTTGAGAAACTAACAGCGTTTTGACGGAGGGAGTAGTTTTTTTTTTTTTTGAAGTAACAGTGTAATATAGGTTTTTTTAGAAACTAAAAGTGCTTATCTAAGCCGGACTTTTTGTTTCTCCCTGACGCCGTTTCTTGTTAACATCAGTACAGACACAAGCGCTCATATATACGCGCATACACTCACCCCTATGAATGCACACATGCACACCCTATCATTACTAGGGAAAACCCGAGCTATAGCGCGGGTTAAAGGCCTAGCAGTAGCGCGGGGAGCGCTACAGCTAATTTTTAGCAGTAGCGGGGGATTGGTCCCGCGCTACTGCTAACTAGCTGCAGCGTGGCTATGGAACCCGCGCTACTGCTAATCCAGCGCTGCTGCTACTCACTGTCCCCGCGCTACTGCTAATATTTTCTGTATTTTTTTCTTCTACGTATTTACGTTGTATTTGTACTGGTTTTATACAATAGTCTCATCATATCATACACATCATGTCCCCGTCTTCTCCGTCATGTCCGGCCTCTTCTCCGCCTTGTCCGACCTCTTCTACGCAGCCATGTCCGGTGCCCTCTTCTTCTGTTATCGACCATCTCTTCGTCTGTCCCCATGTCGTTATTGGCTGCCCCGTCGACGTCCTCATCATCATCCTCACTTATCCACCGAGTATAGCCATCCATGAAACCTTTCATGAGCAGGTGCGCCTTCAAATGGCCATCCTTAAAGGGGTCGAGCCAGACTCCTCCTTTGCATCTTCGACACGGACATAAAATCGCCTTCCGGTTATTTTCATACATGTCGTGCACCGCAGATCGCAACCATCTTTCCACCATCCTTCCACTGACCTTCATGATCGACTGCGCGGTATAAGCAAAAGAATTATAACCAGCATCAAAGTCATACAAAAATTCGGCATGACCTTCCCTAAAAATAGGACATATCGAGTTTGCCCGAAATTCGCCGAAACGGAAATAAATCTACATTTCGGCAAAGCGTAGGCAACTCATGTCACACACATATTTCGGCAAATACACATAGCTAGGCAACTCATGCCACGCACAATTCGGTCACATCACACAATTCGGTCAAATCGCGCGTGCGCGCACACACACACATATTTCCATTCTTGCAAAGCACAACTTTACTCACCTATCTCGAGAGCTAGAGATAGAGCACAGTGATGAGGTCAATGTCGCTACCTTGGGATCTAAAGTGGACAAAGATGGCTTACTTCATTAAATGGGTAGATCTAGTTGGGGAGGTAGATAGGTTACACTTCATTAAATGGGTAGATCTAGTTGGGGAGGAGATGACTCTAACTAGTGGAGAGGGAGAGAGAGCTAGCTAGTGACACAAAGTTAGGAGTGTGTGGAGGGAGAGAAAAGTGAGGAAGAGAGAAAGGGGGGCATTAATGGAGATGGTGGAAGGGGCATTAAAGGAGAGAGAAGAGAGGTAGGAGAAGGAAGAGAGAACAAAGCTAATAATGGGGGAGAAGCAAGTGAGGGAGAGGAGGGAGAGGAGGGGGGAGGGGGATGGGGAAAAGGTGGTTGTTGCGCCTAGCAGCAGCGCGGGTCCAGGGCCAGCGCTACTACTAAGTGCAGTAGCAGTAGCACTGGGTCGGCATCCCGCGCTGCTGCTAAGTAGGGCCCATCAGCTGGCAGAGTGTAACCATAGTTGCAGCGCGGGGCACAGTGCCCGCGCTACTGCTATCTTTTTAGCAGTAGCGAGGGTTTTGCGGGCTGCGCTGCTACTATAGGCAGCCCCGGTGGGTACGGTGGGGACCACTTATCAGCAGCGCTTGATGGCATACCCGCGTTACTGCTATACGCTTACCTGTAGCGTCGGTTAGGGCCCCGCGCTGCTGCAAAGTAGTAGTAGCGCCGGCCCATTACGCACGCTATTGTTAATCCTCTACCTATAAGGTATTTCCTAGTAGTGTACCCCTACGAGCACCTTCGAGAGACTGAGCCGGCATATCATCTTGAGATTTTACGAAGTCACCGTAGGCGCGTCGTAGTCGACGGGAACGTCTCCTCCCACTGAACGCGTATAGCCGGAAATCCTGAAATAAATCCAGGATAAATGCAAGCACCAGGACTTGAACTCTAGTGGGTTGGGGATACCACTGTCCACCTAACCATCCAACCACAGGTTGGTTCGCTTTGACGCTGTAATCTAGTTTTTTCTTTTTTGAGAATCTAGTTTTTTTTTTGAGAATCTAGTGTTCATCATATATAGAGTGGGTCTGATGGGCCAAATTGGGCCTTGAATGGCATAATGGTTTTAGATTATGTGGACCTTTTGACGAACTTAGCATCTCTGATACAAAAAACTCCCCTAAGAAACAAAACAAAAAATTCCCCTAAGAAACCAAAAGAAACAAATTAGAGGAGACGTGGAATCAATGTCGAGGGTGTGGTCTGGCAAGAGGTTCTTGATAATCTGTGGGTGGATGGGAGAATATCAGGTGCTCCCGCACCTGAGATGCTACGATCCAATGCCTCCCAAGTAGCTTTGGAACATTTTGCAAAGAAGCCCCTCAAAAGTTGAGGAATTGCGCGTAGGTACAACAGCCTCTCAGATGCGTTCGATCTGAGATCCAACGGTCCAGAAGCCCGTATCACGATATTACCTAAGTCTTGGTATCAGCTGGAACTTTCCCGTGGGTGGAGAGCGGCGACGAGGCTTTATCCCCTCGGTCGGGGCTCTGACATGCACTTTTATTTCGACTGAACCCTGCCATGCACTTGAGAATGGTTGAGTAACAGAGTTGCCTATAGCCCCGATTCTTTGTGAAATTCGCTAGAAGAATACGCTAGCTTTTCCAAGAGGGGCATCTTGGCATCCGGGAGCATATGCTCCGGGTTTTAAAAATGTGATTTAGACATATTTCGAAATGTCACAAAATTCTACAAAATGTTTCACGCGTACATCTTGATATTCTACGTGCTCAGAAAGTCGTTTCGCGAAAACCGACAACTTTTGTGTCGCGTGTGGAAAAGACAAATTTCAGTTTTAAAAAGGGCTTTTCACCAGACATTTTTTTGTCTTTTTTACACTAGCCACGAAAGATGTCGGGTTTCCGCGAAACTTAGCATGGGCACATGGAATATCGAGATGTACTCAGCAAATTTTTGACATTTTGAAATGTTTTTTCGATAGCAGGAGCATATGCTCCCATTTTCCATCATAGCTTAGTTAAGGCCGTTTCTGTCCTCTGCAGGGGATCGGATATGTGCCCCCCTTCTTGTAGCTTCTGAATTCTGACCACGTAGAAATCGTGTGACGTTCATCTCTAGCTTCACTGCCTACCTACAATTTAAAATGCTATCCTTCACGTTCGCTGAGCGCACGGCAACTCCTCGCTGGAGGCCGGAGGCAGCGTGCGCCCCCACCCCTACCTGACCACGCACACGCGGCTTCCCGCCGTTCGTTCCATACATCAAGTCACGAGTACGCCTTCGCCTCTAAATTCACCGACCCCTCTCAGCAGTCTGACCAACCAAAGAAAACCGTCGCCACAGCAGCACCACCCTGCAATGGCAGCCACCGACATCCGCCTCTCCGTCGCCCACCAGACGCGCTTTGCACTCCGCCTCGCCTCCGCCATCTCCTCACCCTCCAACGCCGACGGTGCTGCCGGCAACGCAGCCTTCTCGCCGCTCTCCCTCCACGTCGCGCTCACCCTCATCGCTGCCGGCGCGGGCGGTGCCACCCGCGATCAGCTGGCCGCTACACTCGGTGCTGAAGGGACAGGCGAGGCGGAGAGCCTCCACGCACTCGCCCAGCAGGTTGTGCAGCTGGTGCTCGCCGACGCATCGGCCGAGGGCGGTCCGCGCGTCGCCTTCGCCAACGGCGTCTTCGTCGACACGTCGACGCCGCTCAAGTCGTCCTTCAAGGAGGTCGCCGTTGGGAAGTACAAGGCGGAGACCCACTCCGTTGACTTCCAAACTAAGGTGATGTGTCCGATACTGTTAATTAATCGCTCTGTTCGGCATCAGTTGCACAGTAGTACCTTTTTCTTTTATGTAATGTAATTCAGTTGTAGGTTCCAAATCATAAATATGTTACTAGTACATATTTAGTTGTAGTTCACGACAACTGCACAAACAACTTAACCACGCCTTTGGTCTTTTCATTGGTCCAGGCTGCTGAAGTTGCATGTCAAGTGAACTCATGGGTAGAGAAACTCACATCTGGTCTCATCAGAGATGTCCTCCCGGAAGGATCTGTGGACAGTAGCACTAGACTTGTTCTTGGCAATGCCCTTTACTTCAAAGGAGCCTGGACCGAGGAGTTTGATGGATCCAAGACCAAAGACGGCGAGTTCCACCTTCTTGACGGGAGCTCAGTACAAGCACCATTCATGTCTAGCACAAATGAGCAGTATCTTTCGTCTTATGACAACTTAAAAGTACTTAAGCTTCCTTACCGGCAAGGCGGGGACATGAGGCAATTTTCCATGTACATACTTCTTCCAGAAGCAAATGACGGTCTTTGGAACTTGGCCGAAAAGGTGAGCTCAGAACCAGAGTTCCTAGAGAAGCATACCCCAACCAACAAGGTTCCAGTCAGCCATTTCAAGCTTCCCAAGTTCAAGATTTCGTTCGGATTCGAAGCTTCTAGTTTGTTCAAAGGTTTGGGACTGCATCTTCCTTTTAGCGCAGAAGCCGATCTTTCGGAGACGGTGGATTCATCAGCGGAACAGAATTTGTACATCTCGTCAGTTTTCCACAAGTCCTTTGTTGAAGTGAATGAAGAAGGAACAGAGGCTGCAGCAGCAACGGCTGCAGTGGTTATGCTAATGTCACTACCATTAGACCAGCCAATGGAGATGGATTTTGTGGCAGATCACCCATTCCTTTTCGTGATCCGAGAAGATTTGACTGGCGTGGTGTTGTTTGTTGGTCATGTGGTCAATCCTTTACTTGCAGCATAGTGCATCTACTTTTGAACCGGCGAAAGGGCTTATGTCGCATGCAAGTAAAGAGTTTTACCATGCGATCTTACCATCTTTGAAATAAACATATGCAGTTTCTGGTTTCAAAGTATGACTTCTTTTACGTATTTCGGTTTTGTTAGATCACTGGATTGGTTAGGGTTAGGGATCCACGGTGGAGTACCTTCTCCTTGGCTCGTGGAGCTCGCGCCGGTGGCCATGATGGAGGGACAACGGCGTGAGCGCGAGTGTGCGTGGGTGGCGGCGGTGGAGCTTCCCGTCGGCCAAGCGCGACCCTAGATCGGATTGGGGTGTTCGGTGGTGTTGTGGTGCACGGTCAACCTCGTGATGCGTGCCCCGGCACCCCACCTCTTTATATAGCGCTGGCGACAGGGGCCCACCAACCATGGTTTGGTTGGGCGCCCCCGATCAGGGCGCAATGCAAGGGCCCGTTCGACCCGTTGGGCTCGAACGGGAGAGAGATCAACCTAACATTCTCCCCTTGATCTCAACTTTCCTTTTAACTTTATACTTTACACTTTACTAGTTTCATCACAGATCAATACATAGAACATGTTTCATCATCACAGCTCAATTGCCGATAGAATCAGACAGCTACAACATATCTCTCTGTTCTGAAACAAATTCTGTTCCTTTTGGGCCTCTCATGATCCAGGAATCATAGGCTTTTCCTTAAACCCATGCCGGCTAAGTGTTCCTTGAACACATTGGATGGTAAGCCTTTCGTAAGCGGATCCGCAAGCATATCCTTTGTCCTTATATGCTCGAGACTTATAGTGTGATCCTGGATTTTATCTTTCACAACATAATACTTTATCTCTATTGTTTTGGCAGCATTACTCGACTTGTTGTTGTGAGCATAGAATACTGCGGGCTGGTTGTCACAGTACATCTTTAGTGGTTTGTCAATACAATCTACCACTTTCAAGTCGGGTATGAATTTATTTAACCATATCGCCTGCCCCGTGGCCTCATAACACGCTATAAATTCTGCATACATCGTGGACGATGCAACTATTGACTGTTTGGAGCTTCTCCACGAAATAGCCCCTCCAGCGAGAGTGAACACGTATCCTGACGTGGATTTTCTATCATCTCTGTCCCCCGCAAAATCTGCGTCTGAATACCCTCTTATCTCTAGGGAATCAGATCTCCTGTATGTTAGCATGTGGGCCTTCGTGCCTTGCGCATAACGCAATGCTTTCTTTACCATCTTCCAGTGCTCTGTGCCTAGATTCTCTTGATATTTACCGAGTACCCCGGTGACAAAAGCTAAGTCAGGGCGAGTGCACACTTGTGCATACTGTAAACTTCCAACAGCCGAAGCATATGGTACTGCTTTCATTTGATCGATCTCGTACTGGTTCTTGGGACATTGGAATTTCCCAAAACTGTCGCCCTTGACTATAGGAGCAGGTGTGGCTTTACTCGCATGCATATTATACTTTTTAAGAACCTTTTCTAAATATGCCTTCTGCGATAGTCCTAAAACTCCATTTTTCCTATCTCGGTGAATCTCTATGCCCAAAACATATGATGCTTCACCAAGGTCTGTTATATCAAAATTTGAGGACAAGAACTTCTTTGTTTCTTGTAGTAGATTAACATCACTGCTAGCAAGCAAGATATCATCCACATACAAGATTAGAAAAATATATTTCCCATTTTTAAACTTTGCATAAATGCAGTTGTCCTCAATATTTTCTTTAAATCCAAAACTTTTAATTGTTTCACTAAACTTTAGATACCACTGTCTAGAGGCTTGCCTTAATCCATAAATAGATTTCTTCAGGCGGCATCCCATATCTTCCTTGCCTTCCATGATAAAACCCTTGGGTTGTTTCATGTAAACTTTTTCTTTTAAATCCCCGTTCAGAAATGCCGTCTTTACATCCATTTGATGTAACTCTAAATCAAAATGTGCAACTAATGCCATTATTATTCTGAAGGAATCCTTACATGAGACTGGGGAAAATGTCTCATTGTAATCTATCCCTTCTCTTTGTGTAAATCCTTTTGCCACAAGTCGTGCTTTATACTTTTCTACATTCCCTTTAGAGTCATACTTAGTTTTGTAGACCCATTTACAGCCTACTGTTTTGGCTTCTTTAGGAATATTCTCTAAGTCCCAAACATCTTTGGAACTCATCGATTTCATCTCGTCTTCCATTGCCTCCGGCCACTTTGATGAGTGAGGGCTTCTCATGGCTTCTTCATATGAAGTGGGATCACCTTCCATATGAACTATTTCTGTGTTATAAACTTTATAATCAGTAGAAATAGCTGACTTTTTGGGTCTTGTAGACCTTCTAAGGGCCTCACCCCTAGGCTCATTCTGTGCCTCACCTTCCGGCACATCTTCTAAAAGTGGCTGCTGCACCTCCCTTTCATGCTCAACGACGGGTTCAGTCGGCTCCTGACGGACAAGTTCCGGATCTTCTCCCATAGTTGTCATGGGTGGAGTTACAACAGGTGCTTGCACCGCAACCTCAGGGACTGTCGGTGCAGGTACAACAGGTAGTGAGAAAAATGGCTCCTGACTCATCGGATTAGGTGCATGCACCCTCTTCTCCTCAAGATCAATTTTCCGAGCTACCATGCTCCCCCTCATCATTTCGTCCTCTAAGAAGACTGCATGTCTTGTTTCTACAAACTTTGTGTATCTCTCTGGACAGTAGAAACGAAAACCTTTTGATCTATCAGGATAGCCAATGAAGTGGCAACTGACTGTTTTGGGATCTAACTTTGCAATATTTGGATTAAACACTTTGGCCTCAGCTGGGCTCCCCCACACCCTTAAGTGTTGTAGGGAGGGCACTCTTCCTGTCCACAACTCGTACGGTGTTTTGGGCACCGACTTGCTTGGTACTCTATTGAGAATGTGATGGCGGTTTTAAGCGCCTCCATCCATAATCCCAATGGCAAGGTGGAGTAACTCATCATGCTGCGCACCATATCCATAAGAGTACGGTTACGCCTTTCAGCTACTCCATTTTGCTGAGGCTCGCCCGACATTGAATACTGGGCCACTATGCCAGTCTCCTGTAAGAACTTTGCAAAAGGTCCAGGGACTGGCCATATGGAGTGTGCCGACCGTAGTACTCTCCCCCACGGTCAGATCTTACTATCTTTATTCTTTTATCATGTTGATTTTCAACTTCAGCTTTGAATATCTTAAATTTATCCAACGCTTCAGACCTTTCTTTGATTGGATAAATATAACCATATCGAGAGTAATCGTCTGTGAATGTTATGAACGAATCATAGCCATCCACACTTTTCACAGGAAATGGTCCACAAATGTCAGTGTGAATGATTTCGAGTGTTCCTGTGCTACGGTTTGCACCCTTTTTGATTTGTTTTACATACTTTCCTTTAATGCAATCTATGCATTGCTCTATGTCTGAGAACTCTAATGGAGGCAGAATATTATTTTTAACTAGTCTTTCTATTCTCCCCCTCGAAATATGGCCCAAGCGACAGTGCCATAATTTCGATGAGTCATGAGTTCTTTTTCTTTTCTTTTGTACTTTATCCGACGCGGAGACATGCTCATTCACATTACACACAGGATGCACTTTTTCACGTAGTGATAATAAATAAAGCTCATCGTGTAGGAAAGCAACACCCACATGAGTATTATTAAACCATATGGCACACTTGCCATGTCCAAAATGACATTCATAATGATCTTTATCCAAACACGAAACACTAATTAAGTTTCTGTGACATGAAGGAACATATAAAACATCTGTAAGTAGAAGCATGAATCCATCAGCTAACTCCAGGGAGATGTCGCCGACAGCTTCAACTTCTGCTTCAACTCCATTTGCAACTTCAATGCATCTTTCGCTTCTTTGCGTAGTCCGCGTCGAATGGAATCCTTGTAATGAATTTGCAACATGAACAGTTGCTCCTGAGTCAATCCACCAAGTAGATTTCGAAAACTGTGTATACAAGGATTCATTTACAAAGGAAACAATGTTGTTACCTTTCTTTGCCATTATTGACTTTAGCCAATCAGGGCAATCTTTCTTATAGTGCCCAGTCTTCTTACAATGGAGACATGTATCTTTGTCCACTGGGAAAGACTTTTGCTGATGCTGATATTGAGCTTTTCCGTGTGGCTTTGAAGGGGAACCTTTGCCATTGTTATTGTAGTTCTTTTTCTTGTTATCCTTCACATAGTTCAGAAATCCACCATGTGAGGTTTTAATTCTTTCCTCTTTCTTGCACACACATGGCTATAGTCTTTTCAATGTCCCATTTTTCAGGCGACATGTTGTAGTTGACAACAAAGGTGTCAAACTCTTTCGGCAGTGAAGCCATAACCAGATGAACAAGGAGTGCAGGCTTGAGCTCCAAATCTGCATCCATGGGTTTATGCCATGTCCACCGCCTGTGTACTTTTCTGTCACCAGCTGCTTTAGCAACTGGGTAGCATATATCTTTGAAGAACCAGTGAACTGGCTCTTTATCTTTTCAAGAAACTCCCCTACGGAAGTACACTCTGCGATTGAGCCCACAATAGCGTTCTCAATTGTGTTCTTTATGAAAGCCATGCACTTTTTATTGGCGGTGAGCCACTTTTGGTTTTCGAGGGTATATGACATCTCCATTGGAGCATGATCCCTCTCCTTTTTCGCCCAAGCAGCATCATCATCTTTTGCACCTCTGACTGGCGCTGGTGGTTTGACCGGCTGTGGGGTGTCCACAACCCAGTCCACCTCAGCACAAACGAAGACTAAGTCAACTTTCTTTCTCCACTCAGTGTAGTTATTGCCTCTGAGGGTTGGAACATCCTTGAGGCAACTCATCAAGTGGAAACCTTCTGAAACCACAATTAAGTGAGATCACAACAACAATTGCATGCATTAATCCAACGTTGGTCAAAATTAAATATACAACTGTTTATGCAATTAAAACTATATCACCGTTGGGCAAAAATAGAAATAAATGCACCTTTTATAACAATAACAAATCATGATCATGTTATTAACAACGTTGGTCATAAAAATAACAGGATCATAATTGTTTTAATAATCACTTTAACATGCTCTTAAAAAATTTAATTTTCACTTTAGTTTTATTTACTTTTAAAAGAGCACTTTTATTTATTTTGCAGCGGAAAAAACATGAATAAAAAATTCATGAACTTTTTTCTTTTCAGAGGCATTACTTTTACTTTTCTATTTTCTAAACAAAAAAAAATTCTATGAATAATTTGAATAGAAAAAACTGTATTAACTTTGCCCAAAAAATACTGGACAGAAAAAAAAAACACAAAAAAGAGAGCGGCAGCCGCGCCGGCCTAGACCCAGCGCGCGGCAGCGCCTCCCCCTTTCCGGCCCAAAGGCCGCTGCTGTGCTGCACCTGGTGGTTCACCCGGCGGCCTGGTCCAGCGGCCCAGCTGGCCCTCTCACTTTCGGCCCAAAAAGCCCGGGCGGAGCTAGGTTATTGATCTTGGCCGTTGATCTTCATCCAACGGCCCAGCGCGATTATAGCTAGATCAAAACGTGGGAGAGAGAGAGCCCGACCGAAACCCTCGCCCCAGTCGTTCTCGTTCCTCCTCCCCTTCTCGTTCTCTCTCCCGTCGCCGGAGGAAGCAAGGGCTGCGTCCCGGCCGCCCCCCCGGCTGCCGGCGACGACGGCGGATGTCGCCGCGCCGCGCAAGCCCCTTTCTTCTTTCCCTTTCTCTTTCTCGTTTCCTCCCTCCATTTATCTCCTCTTTTTCTTCCTCCACCACCACCTACTGCTTCCAGTGGCAGAGAGAGACGAGGGAGGCGCGACGGAGCCGTTCCCTGCTCCCCTGTGCGCCCGCGCCCGGTGACGAACCACCGCGGCTGCGGAGCACCAGGCGACGGCGGCCGTTGCCATCCCCTTCGCCGGTGGCGCGTTCCCCTTGTGGTGAGCGCGCCGCCGTCGAGCGGTTTGGCGAGCGGTGCCCTTTGCCCCTCTCGGGGTGGTGTTCTTCTTCCCGAAACCTCGGCATGCCGATGCGAGTCGGGATCGAGAGGAACGGCGCGGCCGGTGCGGCGGCGCAACTTTTCCAGCGAGCGCGAGGCCTCTCCGGTGGGATCTTTGCCCTTCTCTTTAGGGTTCTAAGGGAGGGGAATATGCTTTTATTTACACCGAAATCCTAAACCCAAAACTTGGCTGATACCATTGTTAGATCACTGGATCGGTTAGGGTTAGGGATCCACGGTGGAGTACCTTCTCCTTGGCTCGTGGAGCTCGCACCGGTGGCCATGATGGAGGGACAACGGCGTGAGCGCGAGTGTGCGTGGGTGGCGGCGGTGGAGCTTCCCGTCGGCCAAGCGCGACCCTAGATCGGATTGGGGTGTTCGGTGGTGTTGTGGTGCACGGTCAACCTCGTGATGCGTGCCCCGGCACCCCACCTCTTTATATAGCGCTGGCGACAGGGGCCCACCAACCATGGTTTGGTTGGGCGCCCCCGATCAGGGCGCGATGCAAGGGCCCGTTCGACCCGTTGGGCTCGAACGGGAGAGAGATCAACCTAACAGGTTTTAGAATTGTGGCCTGGTTGATGTACATAATGTGTTTTGAAAGAGAAAAGTATGTTTTTGTCCCCTCAAGTTGTTTGCAGTTTATATTCAGTCCTTCGAATAGTATTACCACGTTATTTGGGACGTGGTTAGATGGAGTAGAGCCTCAAATTGCGGCGCATATTCGAGTCGGGGTGTGTGCATTACTTTGGGCTATGTCGAACTGCCGAAACGATGTGATCTTTAACAGACAATCCATTACAAAAATTTTGCAGGTCATCTACAGAGCAACTGCTTTGATCCGTACGTGGTCATCACTCAGCCATGCGGAAGCCAATGAGCATATGGCTATTGGGTGCAACTGTTGTGAGACGGTAGCCCGGGATACCTATAACCGGTTTGAATGTCGATCTAATAATAGGATAGATATTTAGTCATCTTGTCTATTTTTGCCGGTTGTGGCACTTTTCATTTTTTACTGCATTTCAGCTCTTTTTGCGAGCTTCTACCGAATTACAGACCTTGCTTAATAGTATGGTTGCATGCATCATATTGATGCAGAGGCCGGAGGTAATCCTCCTTTTCAAAAAAAATCATCGCGTTTGTAAACTAGACATGTTTGGTCTGAAATCAGAATGAACCGGTGCCAAGGCGGAACGAGATCCTCTGACATACAAGATATTACTGCAGAGGGACGGGAATCTATCTAGGCCGTTCGTTGTGCATCCAACGGAAGCAGGTGAAACCTGTAGAAACTGTAGGAGTCAGCTCGCTGGCATGCCCAACTGGATGGTCAGGTCGGTTGTGCCACTCCGTGATGCTCGTCTTCCGGGAGGTCCAACCAAACAACAAATATAAATGGATCCATACCAGAATCTCAACAGGAAAGCGTCGAGAACACCGTTCGCGAAACAGAAGCCATCTCCCAACCCTAGTTGCCGCCACTTTCCATCTCATCTCCATAGTTGCCGTCATCATCATGACCGTAGCAACTCCCCTCCAAGTTAGCCATACTTATTATTGTGTATTGCATCCGGCAACATTGGAAGACATATTATCAATAAAGCATTCATCTTTATGTCTTCTTCGATGATTTCCTCTTGCGATCCAATCATCATGTGTGAGTAATTCGGTAAGGCAATGAGTTGAGGCACAGCCTTGCAACCCTACCTCTGACATTGGACTCTTGCAGTCTGACATTCGGTGATGTCACTACCATTAGACCAGCCAATGGAGATGGATTTCGTCGCAGATCACCCATTCCTTTTCATGATCCGAGAAGATTTGACTGGTGTGGTGTTGTTTGTTGGTCATGTGGTCAATCCTTTACTTGCAGCATAGTGCATCTGCTATGAACCGGCGAAAGGGCTCATGTCGCATGCAAGTAAAGAGTTTTACCATGCAATCTTACCATCCCTGAAATAGACCTATGCAGTGTCTGGTTTCGAAGCATGACTGGTTTCAACGTATTTCAGTTTTGGAATTGTGGCATGGTTGATGTACATAATGTGTTTTGAAAAGGAAACAAAATATGTTTATGTCCCCTCAAGTTATCCGCACTTTATATTTGATCCCTCAACTTTTTCTTTAAATATATACATCCCTCTCGTTTGTAAACTAGACATGGTTGGTCCAAAATCAAAATGAAGGGCTGTCAAGGCTAACGGGTTTTGGACTCTTGCAGTCTTGCTTGCCACAGGGTGGTCAGTCATCTCTCTCAGTTGTACGCGTCCTGACCGCCCTATGCCTTCTGATCCGGCAAGTGCATGGTGCGGCGACGCGGCTAGGTACCTAATAGGTGCAATGAGGTGTCAGGTGGCAAGGGAAGCACGCGGGCACAATGGCATCTCAATCCAAATAGTACTTCCTTGTGACAACTCCAACGGGAGCATCAAATCGCCCCTAAATGTTGGGACGACACAGTTCGGATATTTTTTGCCCTCTGCCGGTGATCATCTAAAATTGTTCAGAATGATTCGGACCTTCCAAACCACACAAAACGTAATCAAACTGGCTGAGGTGGGGAGACAGCTTGCGGGCGTCCAGACGTCTACTACGTACACATTCGACAACGCGGACCCACCCAAATAGTGGCAGAGCTTGACAAGAATCTATGGGGGGGCCAAAGACACACAAAAATTTAACCAACTGCAACAAACCAGAAGTTGTAGCCTCCAGGCAAATTTATACTTATATTATTCATATTGGTCGCAAAATAAATGTATGATTAGCAATATATACTTCATAAGAGAACTAACTACACCAAAATATACGACTTGTCTACATGGATATACCGCTCTACCCTCAAACTCCAAAGACATTCTCTGAATCAACGAAGAACTACAAAAGGAGTGGTACTACAGATCGGCTTTTCGATCCCCCATGCTCTTGAATCCTTTAAAATATCCTCAAAGTTGTACTTTTCTGCGATTTTATGCTCTATGTGAACAACCAAGTTATTGGCAAGATTCCCATCTTCCATCTTATTGCGCAACCTTGTCTTGATGATCTTCAAACTGGAAGATGCTCGTCATCTTGATTTTCATGTTGTTGTTCCAATTCAAGAAGCAGGGGTAAAGGTTGCGCTGGTGGAGGATCTTCTGCTACTGCTTCTGTTCTTTGTCTTTTGAATGTTGCCGCTGCTGCCCTTAGCCATGGTCACTTGATCAGTCTAATCTCCTTTTGAAAACAACCGATAGCAACTACTCAGCAGAACAAATACAAATCTGTGATGCAAAACACAAAAAATCCCCAATTAGATCAGATGAATGGGCATACTAATTGCTAAATTACTAATCAAACTCCTACAGGAAGCAACAAAAATTCCACTATCCTACTCGTACAGATGCAACATTACACACGGACGGGGGATCCAAATTCCAAGTTTCCAACAGTTTAAGCAGTGGGCGCAGCCGCACAGAGCACTTACAAACGGGGAGCCGGGGAGGAGCGGCCGGTGACGACGGGTGGCCGGCCGGCCGGCCGACGTGGATGACCACCGGACCCCCGAGGCCAGTGGCGAAAAGCAGGCGACGACGATGCCCTTGTTCCTCCCACCTCGGCGCCGGGATGTTCGCCGGTGGCGCGCGCGGATCAGGGCGAGCTTCGAGTCGGCATCGGCGCCGGCGCCTCGAGCGAGTGCGGCGGCATGGCGGCTGGTTCACTGGTGGATGGAGGCAAGCATGGTTGGGGAATAGAGGCGAACAATGAAGGAGGAAGCAGGTTACGCACTTACACTCCGAGCGACCGAGCCTGAAGTGTGCTGCATGCACGACGGTTTGATGGACCTAGTGTCCGCCCACCTCATGCCGGAGCCTGGGTCGTCGGGGCACCATTGTGCCGGAGCACGCACGCCCGCTCCTTCGCCTCTCATCCTGCGCCCGGCCCCGTCGTGCCAGAGCATGCGCCCCCACAGCCTACTCCCAGCCCCGTCACCCTGGAGCACATGTTGCCCGCCCCCTGTCGCCCCGGAGCCGGTGCCCGAGCCCTTGCTCTTAGAGCATCTCTAGCAGACCCCTTATATCGCGAACCTTAAAAGTGCGTTTACAGTTCGTGGCACGCCTCGGATACGGCTGAAAACAGTCACGACAGAACAGAAACTTTAAAGTGAACCTGTAAATTTTGAAATCAAAACTTCGCGCGAGAAATCGAACTACTCCAGTAGAACTACTAGTGTTCATAGTTACTTGATCATCATACAAAAGTCATACATAGTCGATTTTTTACAAACTAGATCGGAGGAGCTACGGCCACCCTAACCCTAATGCCCAAATTTGGCTCGCCGGAGCCATCCGGGTGCGGCGGCGACGCTGCGGCGGCGGAGGAGCTCAGTCCTCGTCGTCGGAGCCGAGGTCGATGTAGATGTCGTCCTGCGCCTAGGCTTCGCGGCACCATGCCTCCAAGTTGTCGTCGAAATCCCGCGCCTTCGCGAGCCCCTGCTCGAGGAGGACTGCGTCGAGGTCGGCTTCCCGTCGACGACGCTGCTCCGCCTCCCCCTCCTCTCGCGCAGTGCGGGCGAGGATGGCGGCCTCGAAGACGTCCGCCTCCGCCGGGGGGGGGGAGGAAATCCTCCGACCCGATGACGCCACCGCCACACCGCTCCGGCTCCGGCTCCCTCTTCACCGCTTGGAGCGGCGGGAGCTCCTCCGGCTCCCTCTTGACCGGCATGAGCGGCGCCCGCGAGCTCGAGGCACCGCCGGAGGAGCTGCCCACGGTGGAGGAGCCGGAGGACAGCCCGTGGCGGAGGAGCGCCTGCCTGCGGTCGTAGTCCTCCGTCTCACGGCGTAGGAGCAACGGCGGCGGCGAGAGCCCTTGGTGTACCGTCTCGCCGCCCTTTTTGACGCACCGCCTCCGCTCGGGGTCGTCGCCACCGCCGGCGCCGCGGCCCGCCGACCACATTCCGCGCCACATCGAGAGGGGGTGAGGGAGAATAGAAGTCACCGGCGACGAGAAATCGAGAGGGGGATTGGGAATTGCGGCGGCGCGCGGATAGGGTTTCGACCTGTATTCCAGCCGCAAACCCTTAGATATACTGCGTGGGGGGGGGGGGCGCGGTTTGCGGGCCACTGTAAAAACATTTACGGCCGGGCGACTATACGGGCTCTGGTCTGGCCCAAAAAACGCACCAAACCCATATATTTGCCGGATTTTTACGGGCCGCCTCGTTTTAAGGGATCTGCTAGAGATGCTCTTAGGGGTTTGATTCGAAGGCTAAGTCGAAGGTCGACGACCCTCCGTCCCCGGACGATGGGCATGCGGAACTTTGGGGCTGGAACGACGCCTGCCTGGATGAGTTGTCGTACCAGAAGCGCGCCTGCAAGTGTGCCGACTTGGCTGACGCCAAAACAACTGTTAGGCCTGGCCGTGTCCCTACCGAAGCCATTTCATCGCAGTTATCCAGGCTGCCGTGGGGCCGTGAAGCCTGAATGGCACAGTCGTCCGAAGAGGTGGACATGGTTGTCGACCACATGGACGCTGCCCCCGCATTCTTAACCAGGGTCGAAGAAGATGTCGCCTAGCTAGCTATATATAGTTAGACATTTTACTTTTAAAATTTCACATTATATATATATATATATATATATATATATATATATATATAAGAGACTTGCCTCTCCGATTTCCATTAAGAGAAACCACCATGTCTTCCTTACAACGACAAAAAGAGGAGAAATAAAACGATGCATGCCCTACTGGGAAAATGAAGTGCTATCCACCCCCTCCACGGCAGACCACCTAAGATTTGGAATAGGAACAGAGCCGAAACCAGACCAGCATAATCAGATCATCCACCCCTCCCTCCACAACAGACCACCTAAGATCTCGAACAGGGAAGGGGCCCCATGCAGTTAAATTCAGGGCGGATTTATTAGTTAGGGATGGAAAGTCATGTAGCTCTTCGTAGCCCCTTCGTAGGTTTACGGCCTCTTTGGATTGAAGGATTTTCATAGGAATATTGAGGGATTCCAATCCATTGGATTTTTTCCTAAGGAAGCCCTTTGGATCAAAGGAATGACACCTCCAAAATTCCTATGGATTGCATTCCTACACCTCAATCCTTTAGGATTTCCAACATCCACTCTAACCTCTTTTTTGCACCGATTCACGTAGGTTCGGGGCACTTTTCCTGTCTTCCACTCTTCCATCCAAATGACCATTCCTGCAGTTTCCTCTATTTTGCACCTGCAATCCTGTCAAATTCCTGTATTTTTTCAATTCCTATGTTTTCTAATCCTGTGATCCAAAGAAGCCCTTAGCATTTTCGCGCGCGCGCGCGGGGGGGGGGGGGGGGGGGGGGGAGGGTTGAGGAACTCCATGAAGCATCCTATTGAGGGAGAAACTGAAGACCAAAATCACAACAATTCACTCCTGACATTTCTGTCGGCAATGAAGATGCTCATAGGGGTAGAGTGTGAGTGCATGTGCGTGTACTTGAGCATCTGCGATTATTTTAAAAGGAAAGCGTCATTTGGGCTCCGGCCCGTTTTGGTGCATAAGAGCATCTACAACCGCATATGACAAATATGACCCCTCAAACGCCCACGGACGCGTCCGCGGGCAGTGACCGGACACTCCTCAAATCCTGTCGTCCACATCCGTCTATCTCATATACTCCCTCCGTCCCAAAATAAGTGACTCAAAAATGACTCAAGTTTGTACTAAAGTTAGTACAAACTTGAGTCATTTTTGAGTCACTTATTTTGGGACGGAGGGAGTACATACTAAGCATGCAACGTAGAACTAAACAACGTAGATCATCAAACAGACATGGAATCGGACATAGAAATGCACATTCGGATCATCAAAAGATCACCAACGGATGTCCAAAAGATCGCCAAAGGTCACATAATTCACATAAACGACGGACAAGTTTAAACTAGATTACTAAAAACTTGAAATTAAAGACGGAGACGGCGGACCTTCACCACTTCCTCGTCGTCCCTTTGCCCTTCCGGTCGCCGGCGCAGCTGTAGGTGTCGGCGGCTGGTGGCGGATCATCCGAGCTGTCGGACTAGGAGCCGTGGTCATTGTCGTCGTCGGAGGTGTCGGAGAGGATGATGAGCCCTTTCAACCGCCGGACGGCCCTGTCCTGCTGCCGCTTGAGCTTCGTGAGCCGAGCCACTGCCTCCGCCGCCTCGCGCTCGGACTGCTCAATGGCAATCCGGAGCGCCTTGGCGTTCTTCCGATGGAGCCGCCGCGCGTCCGTCTCCGCGGTCGGAAGCGACCGGCGGTAGACCCAATCGAGGAGCCGCGCGTCCTCGTCGGGCTCCGCTGCATCCCACGGCGGCGGCGGCGCACGGACTGCTCCGCCTCCTTCCTCTCCCTTTCCCGCTGCCTCTCACGGGGGGCGGCGCGGGCCTCTGATTCCGGCGTGCGCGTCGGGGCCGGCTTAGCGGGCACAAGCACCCACCGCTGCCCACGTGGGGGGGCAGCAGACGGCGCGGGTAGGGGACGTCGTAGGGGATGCGCGGATTGTGCAGGCCTGTCGGAGCTGCGCACGGGCCAGGAGGGGCCAGCGCCGGCATCCGAGCTGCGCCGTCGGGGGAGCTGCGTCTGTGGCGACGCTGCAGATCCGGAGCTGCCCCTGGTCTCCACCTTGGACCGCTCCAAGGCGATGCGGAGGGCCAGCTCATAGTCTGGATCCAGCTCGGAGTCGGAGCGGCTGCCGGAGCTCGACATTGCGCCGGATTCGATCGGATTTGGTGCGGTGAGAGGAGAGGACGGAGCGAGAGAGGAGAGTGCGAGTGAGTTAGGGTTTCGGAGCGATGAGCCGGATGGGGTTTTTTGTGGGACAGCCGTGGGGTCGGTGGTGGGCCGGGCTTGTCAGGCGGACGTGCCCGGGCCGCCCTAGATTTGGGCTGGATATGAGGGGTGCCGGTCAGTCCGGGCGTTTGAGGCCCGTATGAGGCGCCCGGCTGGGTCGATTTTTTGTAACTGGTCAGTAACTGCTCAGCCCGGCCGGGCGTTTTAGACGGATTTGGGGCGTCCGGCTGTAGATGCTCTAAGGTATACCATCCTTTTATTTTTCAAAGTAAAAAAAAAAGATTTGTAGCTGCACGGGTGACCGCGCACGTCGTCACGCACGCACAAGGGCACACGATACCACGGGACACCGCACACGTTGGCCTTCTTCTTTTTAACCATTCACCATGAAATTTTTAATGCCAACTCTCTGTTCAGGCACCCGCTACATAACCAGGTGGGAACCCTGAAACCCTTGAAAATTGCACCTCCCGTACATCCCCCCTTTCCTCTCCAGTCTAACCAAAGTCCGACGAGCAACCACCCGGCCATGGCGACCACCGACATCCGCCTCTCCATCGGGCACCAGACCCGCTTCGCCCTCCGCCTCGCCTCCGCAATCTCCTCGCCCTCCCACGCCGAGGGTTCCGCTGGCAACGCCGCCTTCTCCCCGCTCTCGCTCCACGTCGCGCTCAGCCTCGTCGCGGCAGGCGCTGGCGGCGCCACCCGCGACCAGCTTGCCGCCACGCTCGGGGCCGCGGAGAAAGGCGGGGCCGAGGGCCTCCACGCGCTCGCCGAGCAGGTGGTGCAGGTCGTGCTCGCCGACGCGTCGGGCGCCGGCGGCCCGCGGGTCGCCTTCGCCAACGGCGTCTTCGTCGACGCGTCGCTCAAGCTCAAGCCTTCCTTCAAGGATCTAGCTGTGGGAAAGTACAAGGCTGAGACACAGTCCGTGGACTTCCAAACTAAGGTGATCCCCTTCCTTGTCTAGCTAGTTCTTGAAACGACGGCAAGATTCTTCACCAGAAAAAAAAACATAGTACAGATTTGCTCATTATTTGTGGACATCACTAGCTGGTAGTTTATTTACTTGGGTTTTTACTGTTCGCCATGCCATTCTTTCTCAGAAATTGGTTGTTTTGTGCTGATGTGATGCAGATATGGGTATCTGTTGGTATTTCGCTAGGTCTTTTAACCATTCTAGATTTGTAATTTAGTGGTTTCCATACAGTTTGGTTGAACACCAGGAGCTTTAGTACTGTTGTATAGGTAGTTGTAGAGCATTGCTGAAGCCTCTAGTCTTTCGGCTGTTTGGGTAAATGCAATAAATTCGACTGAATGTTCAACTGCTAAGCATTCAGGCTTGTGCAATTTATTTACTTATCAAGCTTAAAAATGTGATAAACTACTACTAATGCCTTGCCAACATATTCAATTTAATTAATGGAACTTTGGAACTATTACATTTATGGTGTCATGTTGCTAACTCGCTCTTTAGAGTTCCCCTTTGTGCGGATAATTTACACTTTGGACCTTACATCAGTGCGATTTTGGGATAGCTAGTCTTTTACTTCTGTGATCAAATATACATACCTTTTTAGAAGTGTAATTTTCATAGTGTGCTATCTAGGGATTTGAAGCCTGGGGAATTTGTTGATATTTATATTTTTAGGTTCTTGAGCCTAGTATGTATGTTAGTAGATCAATAGGGATGTCTAGTGCCTTCCAAATGCGTTGACCTGTATTTCAGCGTTTTCCAGGTCCTGTTGTGGTTTTCATTTATTACCTTCACGGGAATTTTGTTTCTAAGAAGATATACAAAAAACAACTAACGATTACTGGATTAGAATTATAAAAAAATCAGTAGTGGTATTGCACAGTGGCGCTTCTAGGTGGTGTGATGACTATTTAAACTAATACTAGTACATTTGGAGCAACTTGAAATGAGTATTAGTATGAATTTTTCAGTTGTCCTGAGTATTGATGTATTTTGCAATGGTCCAGGCTGCTGAAGTTGCTGGTCAAGTGAACTCCTGGGTAGAGAAAATCACAACAGGTCTCATCAAAGAGATCCTCCCTGCAGGGTCTGTTGACAATACCACTAGACTGGTTCTTGGTAATGCCCTTTATTTCAAAGGAGCTTGGACTGAGAAGTTTGACGCATCGAAGACAAAAGACGAGAAGTTCCACCTCCTTGATGGGAGCTCAGTTCACACACCATTCATGTCCAGTACAAAGAAGCAATACATTTCGTCTTCTGACAGCTTGAAGGTACTGAAGCTTCCTTACCAGCAAGGCGGGGACAAGAGGCAGTTCTCCATGTACATTCTTCTTCCAGAAGTACAGGATGGTCTCTGGAACTTGGCCAAAAAGTTGAGCACCGAACCAGAGTTCATGGAGAACCATATCCCAACCCAGAAGGTTCCAGTCGGGCAATTCAAGCTCCCAAAGTTCAAGATATCATTTGGGTTTGAAGCGTCTGATATGCTCAAAGGTTTAGGTATCCAGCTACCATTCAGTGCAGAGGCAGATCTTTCGGAGATGGTGGATTCACCGGCGGGCTTATACGTCTCATCCGTTTTCCACAAGTCGTTTGTCGAGGTGAACGAAGAAGGCACCGAGGCTGCCGCAGCAACTGCTGCTGTGGTCACACTTAGGTCACTGCCAGTAGAGCCCGTGAAGGTGGATTTCGTCGCGGATCACCCTTTCCTCTTCCTTATCCGAGAAGACATCACAGGCGTGGTGCTATTCGTCGGTCATGTGTTCAATCCCTTGGTGTCTCCATAATGTGTTTGTTCTGGATCGCTGCATTGGCAGTGGCCTCAACGGTCACATGTAAGCGGAGGGTTTCAACTTTAGATCATGCTGCCTGTGTAATAAATCCGGTGGATGTTTTTGTTTTCGAATAATGGCTTGCTTGATGTATGAAGGTTGTGGTGAGTTGATGACAATAATCCAGGGTTGCCGTGGAGTTTTGTGCTTTCAGTTGCTTGATACTACATGAGATGACCATGCTGGCCAAATGCTTCTTAGCGAAGCATGAACTATGGTCTTTGCATAATTTGGGAGATTGATCAGGATTATTTTATTAATCTGGATTGTTTTGCTTGGGTTTTGGTTGACGAGGCGCCGAGAGCGACGTCGTGCTCCGTGGCCCTATCGTTACTAGCTAATTTTTTTTAAATAATACATTTTTTTTATAAATTACAGAAATAATATACAAATTTGAAAATTTTCAAAAATATGACCCAGTCGGCTGGGGCTAAGCCGACTGGATCCAGTCGGCTTAGGCTAAGCTGATAGGGTCCAGTCGGCTTAGCCTAAGCCGACTGGATGCTAATCCCTGCTGTTGAGGTGGATTAGGCACTAATCGGCTTAGCCTAAGCCGATTGGATCCAGTCAGCTTAGCCTAAGCCGACAGGTCCTGCTGCTACAGTAAAATCGAAGAAAAAAAATAGAAAAAAAGTCAAAAAAATCTGAATTTTTTTTGTGTGAAACATTGATGTTTTCCCCACATGCCTGCAAAATTTCATCACCAGATGACATTCGTGGAAAACGTGGCAAAAAAAAACAAAATCGATGCTACTTTTTGGAGCATCGATTTTGTTTTTTTTGCCACATTTTTCACGAATGTCATCCGGTGATGAAATTTTGCAGGCATGTGGGGAAAACATCAATGTTTCTCACAAAAAAAATTCAGAATTTTTCGAATTTTTTTGCTATTTTTTTCGTTTTTACTGTAGCAGCGGGAGCATGTGAGCTCGGGAGCAGAACTGCGTTATGCCCATCATCATGGTCACTATCCCAGTTGGATTCAGACATAGACATATCGGACGTACTAGAAGCTGATCATCCGGCGACCAGACGACCCGTGATGTCGGCATCACGCCGGGCGACATCTTCGTCACGCTCACCGAGATCATCCAGAAGGCCCTCGCTGCTGCCTACTACCCGGCAAAGATAATCGGGGCCATCGTCGAGCTCCTCCTCAACCTCTTCGCCCTCAACGGAGGCCTGCTCGGCATCGTATGGAACATCATCAGATGTACGTATTCACATATATTAACCATCTTGATCCTAACTAACTCATGCACTATCAACTTGAAATGGGAGCATAACACAAATTGAGACGAATATGTGTACATGTGCACGACGCCAAGCTGATGATCGACTTCAGTTTAGCTGAACTTGATTTAATTTGAGTCACAAAATAAATTTACTATGTACAAACATGTGGCGTGTTTATAATAACTATAATCAAGTAAATAAGTAAAGGACCAACAAATTGACGACGTCCATATATAAAGGTATGGAACCATGTATGAAAGGATAATGACTGCATGAGGTAAGTTTATGTACATGGACGACCCAGAACGACATGTGTGATCCTCTCTCTCTCTCTCTCTAAATTATATTGTTGAATTCGTATTTGAATGTAGTTTTCAATGATAATATTTTTGCTACGTATAACTTATAATTTATTTTTTAAGTCACGGCTAAAATATGACCTAAAATATGAGTGGACTAGTAAACCCGGACGGAGGTGGTAAAATGCTAAACTTACTGGAGATTGGATTACTAACCACCCCCAACCACCCCTCCAAACCAAACCCCACCAAAAAAAATTCACTGTTACTGCCAGGAATTTCACCGTAGGCCCTCACTGATATATTTTGGTGTGAGAAATGACCAAGTCACATTTAACTCCTACATCATTTGATTTTACATGAAGATTTGTGCAGGGTTTTTCTTTTTTTTTCTTTGATTAATTAAATTATGTAGAAGTTAGATGAGACTTTCTTAGTTCTCATCTAGATGGTAATTAACAAATTCGTTATTGTTTGGCAAACTAGTAGGGATTTTTTTTTCCAACTGCATACCAATATTTTCTTCTAAGCCATGTAACCATGTATATTAGCAGACAAATTTAAAGTTTGAATGAATATCCAAGGAGCATTACATTTATTTATCTAATAAGTTTATGTGTGCGGTGATTTGCAGTTCAATTTCGTGGGGTTCTACAATGTTTTTTTTTGCCACGTTTTCCACGAATGTCATCTGGTGATGAAATTTTGCAGGCATGTGGGGAAAACATTAATGTTTCACACAAAAAAAAAATCAGATTTTTTTGACTTTTTTTCTATTTTTTTTCGATTTTACTGTAGCAGCGGGACCTGTCGGCTTAGGCTAAGCCGATTAGTGCCTAATCCACCTCAACAGCAGGGATTAGCATCCAGTCGGCTTAGGCTAAGCCGACTGGACCCTATCAGCTTAGCCTAAGCCGACTGGACCCAGTCGGCTTAGCCCCAGCCGACTGGGTCATATTTTTGAAAAATTTCAAATTTGTATATTATTTCTGTAATTTATAAAAAAAATGTATTATTTAAAAAAAATTAGCTCGTTACTAGTCATGTAGAGAGAAAGATTCCACAATGCTTCATAATTTACTCACTCGTGAAGATGAGCGAAAGATAACTTGAACTCAGATATTAATATGCACTATTGATCAATAATGTTAGGATCCGTTGTTGGCAAGTTATTCGTGAACTTGTTATTATATTCTCGTGATTTCTAAAAGAAACTGGGTCTTCCATGAACAGATTTGCTATTTCACATCTAGACGTGCAATAGTTACATCACATCTAACTTTCTAACCACACGAATTAGTCATCAAGATTAGTATTATTTGGTCCATGAGATATAATGCAGTCCAGGCTGTTTTCTTGTAGTAGCAGAACAGAATGCAGATCTCAACACCCCCGTTGACTGCTTTTAAAAAAAACAAAATTTTCGGCCAAAATAGTGTGAAGTGACCTATAATAGCAAATAAATTTTGTTTTTTGCCCTGAAGTCAATGTTGGGTTTTTATTCGCGAAAATTTATATACTAGTGTAAAAGAAAATTAAGTTTTACAAAAAAAACTTCTAAACTTTTTTGAGAAATCCCATACAGGATGTATCTACAACCAGAAACCAATGGGTATTTCCCTGCACCTCCATGGTATATACACTGAACCACAGCAAGAGCCATGCGCAAAAAAAAAAAAAAAAGCAAGAGCCACAATGCAAACTCATCTGAACCGAAAGATCGAAATGCTGTCGCTCATGTTTCACATAGATCACTGACACAAGACACAAGATACTGGAAACGGCAGACAACACAAGGAACTGATCAAACTTGAGTGTCTCTCTTATTTGCCTTGCCTACAGCACATATACACAGTACAAACATGACGGGATAACATGTCCCTCCCCTAAGGGGGGTACCAGATAATCTACCAGTTCTCAAATTAGCGAGATAGTCAACACATCATTGGAGCAAACAAGGTTACATCCAAAAGGCCAGACCATTGTACAACACTGGAACTACAGAGATCAACAACAACAACAACAAAGTAACATTTGTGGGCTATCAAGGATGAGAAGCCGAACTTCTAAATGTCTCGAGTATCTTGGCATCTTACGGTCGACTTATAGAAAACACTGCTTCGTTGAGAGGTTTTCGCAGTGTCACATGGCATACACTATCTCCCCACTGCTTTCCACGTCGAGGTCGGCGTCTGAATCAAGGTCGTCCATGTCATCGTCAAGATCGAGACCATCGTTCAAGAACTGGTTGATCCGAGAACCAGCCGCCGGGATGGTGGCCTCCGCCAGGATCTGCATGATCTCGTCCATGCTCTGCATCGGCTGTTCAGGCTCCTCGTACTGGCTGCTCATGGTGCTATCATCCACTAGGTCAGCTGGGAGGTTCTTCAAGAACCACGGATGGTTTCTTATCTCAGGGATTGTGATTCTCTGCAAAAGTTATCAACCTCAAATGAAACTGTGCGCAACAATATAGTGACTCGAACACTTCATAGCTAGATATACTAAGTACTCACGGTAGCTGGGTTGCCGACGAAAATCTTGGCAATAAGATCTCGACACTCGGCAGATATGTGCACGTAATCTGGAATCGAGTACTGCACGCTCAATATCCTCTGGCAAAACAAGCTCATTAGTTTTGTGATTAGAACATAGATGGTCAAGAAAATGAAGATGGCTCAGAAATGGAACCTGAATTGTCTTCCTAAAATTCTTGGGCTCATCGGGGTCCTCAAAGGGATATGCACCAACTAGCATAACATAAAGCGTCACTCCACATGACCACACATCAGCAATCTTCATTTCATTGAGGAACAAAGGATTAGTGGTAGGTAACTTGAGATGATACGTCGCAGAGTCTAGTAGTACCATGGGATTAGATGTACATCATGCATCTCACAAATGGAAATGCTTCGCAATGCAAATATGGTTGCCCAAGTGGAGAAAAATGGGCATGAACATTAGACAAGACAACAGGACCAGGATATCATGAAAAGTAGTAGTACTATTAGCATGGAGTCCCAATATGTATGCATACCTTTCCATCATATTCCTTCTTCAGAAGAACCTCAGGAGCGATGTATGCTGGCGTTCCCACAGTTGATTTCGGCTGTGAATGAAGAACCGACGACTGCAAATACGCAGAACAGCAATGAGCAGAATGGCAGGTCGATACACTAGGTCACAAATACTAGGATGACAACTTGACAAGCAGAGCATAACCCCCAATTTGGCATGTAAACAGAGCAAATATGTTGATTGCTGAAAACTGCAAGCCTGGGACAGTGAAGCAGGTATCTTGTTTTAGTAAGTATACAGTACCTTCGAATAGCCAAAGTCGCATATCTTGAGGCGAGGAGCCGTGCTCCCGTCCAGCAGGGTGTTCTCCAGCTTCAAGTCACGATGGCATACTTGCTTAACAAAAGAAGAAACCATTTTAGCTGACTAACTGTACACTTCATCTACTACAGCTCTACTACCCAAAAAGGAAAGATTACCATGGAGTGGCAGTAGCTGACTCCTGAGAGCAGTTGCTGGAAAAAGAAACGCGCCTGAAAAGTCAAAGGCTTGGGCGGTTAGTATAGTGATGATCAGTAAGTAGTCCACGTACGCAGAAACGGAGAACGTCATGGCGAATTGGTGATCGATCGATGGGGTAAGGAAATGGTTAATAAACAGGGAGGGAAGGGAGAGGATGATGGGCGGACCTCGTCCTCGCTGAACCTGCCGGCGTTGCAGATGCGCTCGAAGAGCTCCCCGCCGGAGGCGTACTCCATGACGATGGCGAGGTGCGTCGGCGTGAGGATGACCTCCTTGAAGCGGATGATGTTGGGGTGGCGCAGCGACCGGTGGTTGATGATCTCCCGCTGCACGTTCTCGTCAATCTGCAAACACGAACGCTCTTCAGCTCTGATGTTCCGTGCAGGAAGATGAAGCTCTAGTGGTAGTAGAAGTAGTAGGAGTACCTTCTCCCCTCGCTCGATGTACTTGACGGCGACGAGCTGGCCGTCCGCGCGGTTGCGCATGAGTCGCGCGACGCCGAAGTTGCCGGAGCCGATGTCCTTGACGAGCTCGTAGCGGTCGCCGTCGTGCATTATGGGCATGTCCATGCCCGGCCCCACCGTCAGCGCCGCCCGGTCCATCCCCTCCCCTCCCTCCCCTCCCTTCCCTTCCCTTCCCTTCCCCCACCGCCGGCGCCGCGGAGCAAAGCAATCGAGCAAGCTCCCCCGCGCGCGCCTCCCGTGACCTCGCGATCCAAGAGAGAGAGACGCCTTGCCTTCTTGCCTTTAGTTTAGTTGGCTGGTGAGCTCCACCGTACCTCGAGAGGGTGGTGGAATGGATTGGGCATTTGGGCGGAGGAGAAAACCCACCTCGTGATCTCTCCCTCCTTTCTCTCTCTCTCTCTCTCTCTCTATCGCCTCGCGCTTTTCGCCCCACGCCCACGCCTTGCCGGCAGCCTTTAATTTCTCGCTATTAATAAAATCGCCTCTCTCTCTCTGGTTTCTTCTCCTCCCTGTCTCTGTGTGCGCGATCGCTCCATCTTTAATATTTTCGCTCCGCTCTGTTTCGCAGGCGAACTATCCAGTCCGGTGGGGAAGATGGGCGGGAGCGTGTCGTGTGCTGGTGGGCTGTGGGCCCCACGCGTCGGGCTTGTCACGGTAGGACGCCGGTGGTGTGCACGTAAGCAGCTTGGTCAATGACGTGCAGACCCGGTGCGGTGAGGTACTGGTGGGGCCGGGATGTCGGTGTCTGTGATAGGACGGTGGCGTAGGCGTAGGGTGGTGGGGGAGGACTGGAGGAGGCTGAAAATATCTGGAGGGGTGGCTGGAAGGCGTACCGCGTGGAGCACGGGCTTCAGCCTGAACTTCAGGTCGGTTCGTTGAGGCCGCCGCTCTATGCGTATCGGATGGTGGTTAGGTGACCCGTTGTGCATGTGGACGGCTCCGATTGATTGGATGTTGTGGGCGTGTTCTCATTTTCGTTTCGGCACCACCGGTCGAGTTGATCTAATGATTGAATTAGGTTGGTCGAGTTGATCGGCTGACTCATTAAGTTGAGCCCGCCGCTCTATGCGTATCGGATGGTGGTTAGGTGACCCGTTGTGCACGTGGACGGCTCCGATTGGTTTGACGCTGTGGGCGTGTTCTCATTTTCGGCACCACCGGTCGAGTTGAATTAGGTTGGGTCGGTTTGGTTTGCCGTCTTGATTAGGGCATCTCCAATCCAAAACCCAAACGGATTTGTCCGCCAAAATGATCGAACGTGTGTTCGCAAAATTTTGATTGGTGCGCAGAGACCTAAGCCGTGTGTCCTGTTAGAGCACTCGGCTTTCATGGCTTGATCGGCTGCCCGTGTCCTCTGCCGGGCGGTTCAAGCCTCGGCGACCTAGCAGTTGCGTCCCTTTCAACTCGCATGGCTCGTCGATGTCTCGGCGGCTACGCCACGGCAGCTCGGATCTGTATCCCTCCAGTCCTAACTTGTCAGGTTGCTGATTGTCATCGCCTCCCCACGCGATGGTCTTTGCTTCGCCGCCTACCCTACCCTTTACACCTCAAAGCCTCCCTTTTTGTCAGATCTAATGCTCGTGGGTCTAAAGGCGGTGCCACCCTCCGACGGCAGGTGCAGCCCCACCAACCCCCTCCCGACATGGTAGTTATGACAAACGTTGGCTTTCTCATCTTCGATTCCAAATCCGACGGCTATGGGATTGCTCAGCCTCAGGCCAGGGAGAAATCTCTGCTCGGCTTGTCTGTGCTGGCAGTGGCGGCGCCCGCGTGTGTAGTTTTTCTTCTTGGAGGCGCTGCCATGGCCTTCAGCTGCGCCCCTCTTCGAGCTCAAGGGAAACCCTAGGCCCGATTCCTCAGGACCGGATGGCGACGGCGTCTCGGCGTCGTCTTCCTTCTTGATGGCGCTATCTTGCTCGCTCACGGTGTCCCTGGTGTTGGCGTTGGCGATGTTGGAATTCTTGCTGGTTCGGAATTGTCGCTCTTGGGTTGGGCTTGTTAGGGTTTGATGTGTTGTATCCTATGTTCGAGCCGAGCATCCCTTGTGTCGGTGTAAAAACCGGCAGACCTCGGGGTAGGGGGTCCCGAGCTGTGAATCTCGGACAGATGGTAACAGGAACGGAGAGACGATGTTTACCCAGGTTCGGGCCCTCTTGATGGAGGTAAAACCCTACGTCCTGCTCTTGTTTATATTGATGGAGATGTATCAAGTACAGAGTTGATCTACCTCGAGATCGTAAGATATGATCTAGTCCTAAGGCTAGGTGAATGAGATTGTGTTGAGGTCCCCTCTAGGGGCTAAACCCTTTGGCTTATATACACGCCAGGCAGGGCATCTAGGGTTACAAGATCGGCATCTAGGCGCGGAGGCGGCAAGAGGAGTCTTGGAGTATACGTCAAGTCTTCGGCAGATGTAATCTTGCTCTTTCTTCTCGCGTGCATCTTCCGGAGTCCATCTTGATAAGAATGAGGGCCCACTGGCCCAGCCCGAGGAATATGGGCCGACTAGGCTAGTACCCCCTAGTCTAGGACACCGTCAGTAGCCCCCGAACCGGTCTTCTATGCCGAGGACGATCTCTTCAACGGAATTAACTTCGGATCCGAAGTCCTTGGCTTGACAGACGAATTCCCTTTTAGTGCTTTCTTAACTGTCTTTCCGAGGAGCCGTGTCTCAAAAACGAGGTTCAACCAAGTCATCTCCCCATCCGGGGTCGTGAGTTTACTTAACCTTGAAGGCTAGCCACTTAGGTGTGAACAGTACCTTATAGCCTGACAACTTTATCGAAGCGATTGTAACACCCCATGTAATTAAGCTACAGTGATCACCTTTTGATAATGCAAGTCACCATGCTTAACAGTGCTTGATCATCATTTGCATCATATCTCATTTCAAATTTCAATTCAAATTAAAATTCAAATTTAAAGTGGAAATAAAAGTTGTTCCAAGTTGGAAACTAAAATGTTCATTAAATAGCAAATAATCCATAACTAATTATGTTAAGAAAAACAACATCACCTAAAACCCCTAGATGAGTCTAACATCCTAAAACAGTACCAAACAACAATATTTAATTCCATTTTATTTAATAAAATTGCAAATGAAATCATATTATCTCCAAACCAATTTCTGGTAGTAGTTAATATTGCATTGTAATTATTGAGCTAAGTTACATATTTTACAAAACTCAAATGGTGGCCTAACAATTTACAAAACAGAGGTGAAAACAGAAAACAGAAAATGAAAAAGAAAAACGGTAAAAACTCACTGGCGCACTGGGCTTGAGTAGCACAGTGCAAATCGGCCCGGCCCACCTCGACCTTCTCCTTCCTCTCGCGCGCCAGAAGCCATGGCGCGGCCGAAGCGCGCGCGCCATCCAACCGCCGTCTTGCCGCGCTGTCGACCATCCCACGGCTTCCCCGAGTGGATAAGGACCCCCGCAACCCCCTGGTGAACCCTAGCCCCCTCTTCCCTCACTCTCTCGCGCGATCTCGAGCTCGCCCGAGAGCTTCCTCCGCCGTCGCCGTCGATCGCGCGGCCACCGCCTCCCTCTCGTCGCCGCACCGTGTCCACCGGCTTCCCCTCCCTCGACTACGTCGGCTACGCCGACTGGAACGAGCCGGGAGGCACTCCTCCGTCGACATCGCCGCCATCTTTTCCGCCTCTGTCTGATGATCGCCGTCGCCGTTCCGCCGCCTCGAGCCTTCCCCGCGCCCACTTAGCTCACCTGCAGGCTCCCCGTAAGCGCCACTACCTCTCCCCTCTCCTCTCTCTCTCTCGTTCGACCCGTAGACGCCGCCCCCATCGTGCCCGAGCTCTCCGCCGCGGAGCTCGTCGCCGGCGTCTTTCCGATAACCATTTGGTCACGGGCTCGTGCCCGTTAGCTTCGCCGCACCGCGTAGGCCCTCACTAGATCTTCGCTTCGCCCATTTGCACGCCACATCGCCGATCCCGCCGTCACCCGAACTCCGGCGAACGCCGCGCAGCTCACCGCCATCGTTCCAGGCCATCCCAGCCCACGGCACCACCGGCATTCGACGCGGCTCAACGCCCTCGTTCGAACGCGCCCTCGCGCGTGCCCTGAGACCCCCTGTACGCGAAACCCGACGACCTCCCGACGCGCGCCGCCGCGGAAGCGTGCTCGCCGGCGTTTAAACGCCGGCCGGCCAATGTGGCCGCCACGTGGACGCCCCGGGCCACTGACCAGTGGGCCCAGTGGATCCCGTGGCTCGGTTGACTAAGTCAACCCGCTGACTGGGTTTGACCTATCACTGACAGGCGGGCCCCACACGATTAATTAACGTTTTGTAATTAAATTAATCTGTTAAACCTAATTAAATTAATTAATTAACTAATGTGCCACTGACAGGTGGGTCCCGCTAGCTAATTAGGTTAGTTAGTTAAATTAAACCACTGTTAGTTGAATCACTGGTCAGGTTTGACTCTGGTCAGCCAGTTTGACCCGCTGACGTCATGATGACGTCATCAACTACTGTTTCGGATAATTCGAATTAAATAATTCCAGAAAATGATTAAAACTTTGAAAAATCATATAAATTAAACCGTAACTCGGATGAAAATAATTTATATATGAAAAATGATCAGAAAATATGAAGAATCCAAATATGTGGTAAAAATGCTTGACCATCTCTCCTATCTAGATGAACATGGGACTTTTTGCCCGTATTCGATAGATGAATAGTGCATAATCTCGATAAAATAAATCCAAATAAATTCCCAATTCCTCCAAAATAATTAGAGAGACATTATATCACCTCTGCATATCATTTAGACATGTCATGCATCGCTGTTGCATTGTTGTCGTGAATTTATTGTTTCTTTCCCCTCCTTCTCTCCCGATAGACGCCGAGACCGCCGTCGACGCAGCTGAGTACGACTACGCTCCAGACGAGCAGCCTTCAGACGACCAGCCCCTCTCAGCAGAGCTTCCAGGCAAGCAAAACCCCCTTGATCATCCAGATATCGCCCACTCTTTCTCTCTTATGCTTGCATTAGAATTGCTTCCGTTGTTATTCCGATAGCTCCTATTCTGATGCATAGCCTGATTTCGCCGCCTACTGTTGATACCTACCTGCTGTCCCATGATGCTTAGTTAGCTATGCTATTGATTCATCTATGGCCCTTCACCCTTGTCCGTTTGCCATGCTTAGTATCGGGCCGTGATCACTCTGGGTGATGATCACGGAAATGTTTACATTGCAATACTTAAACTGTTAAATTCGGGCTGGCCCCAAGGGTGCCCGCGAGCGAACAATACTAAAGATGGGTTGGCTCCAAGAGCACCCGCGAGCCGAGTGTTACCAAGTCGGAGCGACAGGAACCCTGTTCGTCTCTGCGAGTTACTAAATACGCCTAACGGATTTGGGTATTTGATCTGAGTAGGCCGCTGGCCTTATACGCACTACCACCACGTGGTATAAAGGTTTAATGGGGCCCTCTACGTCGTATGTATCAGCCGAAAGCTCTTCAGACGTCACAGCTCAGAGATGCGGGCTGATTGCTGGGGTGGGCTGGTTACGTCACTTGTGTATACAGTGTCGCGCCTGGGCCCCGGCCAGTCACGCAACGTGCAGGAGTGCAAAGGGCGATGGCCCAAGACCCCTTCGCACTTAGGATTTAGACCGGCGTGTTGACCTCTCTGCTGAGCCTAGGTAGGACTGCGTCGTGTCGATTACCCGAGGCCGGGCATTACCCAGCAAGTGTGTCCGGCCAGAGGTGATCGAGCGTGTTGGGTAACAGTAGTGCACCCCTGCAGGGAAGTTATCTATTTGAATAGCCGTGTCCACGGTAACAGGACGCTCAGAGTTGTATCCTGATCTACTACAACTACAAATGGTTACTGATACAATGATAAACTGTTACTACTGCTCTCGGGATCACTTTCTCGCAGGGTAGTCGAGGAAGGATCTTAGGGCATTACTAAAATATAACTACTATTATGTGTTACTATACTCTACTCTCTTCTGATGCTGCACGAATGCTTCAAGATGCTAGTCTTCGATAGGCTAGACCTCCCACCCTCTGTTCCGGCATTTCTGCAGTTTAGTACAAAGATATAGCCACATTCCTTTGATACCGATGCATATTTAGTATAGTTCTGATGTCAGTCTTGCGAGTACTTTGGATGAGTACTCACGGTTGCTTTGCTATCTCTTTTTCCCCATACCCGGTTGCTGCGATCAGACGACGGAGCCCAGGAGCAGGAGATCCCCGGAGGCCACTACTACTACGTTGAGCCCGCCGACCAGGAGTAGTTCAGATGCCCTAGGCAGGAGGCCTTCGCCTTTTCGATCAGTGTCGCTGTTTGTGCTAGCCTTCTTAAGGCAGACTTGACTAACTATGTCTGTACCCAGATATTATTTGTGTGTATGACTTTTGTATTCGGGTCCTCGTGACCCCCTGGTTTGTAATATGAAGAATTATGTTTAAATTTGAGTTTAGAGTTGTGTTGTGATATCCTCCCGTGAGTCTCTGATCTCGAGCGTGCACGTTTGCGTGTATGATTAGTGCACGGTCGAGCAGGGGCGTCACAAGTTGGTATCAGAGCCGACTGCCTGTAGGAAGCCTCCTTCCAATTCCTTGGTCGAAGTTGAGTCTAGTCTTTCAAAACTATATTTTACTAACATGGCTGTGTGGCTTACGGGCCCACGTTGCCAATGGGTGGTATTAGGATCTTTTATTCCTCTTCCTTACTCTGGGATTCTACTCTCTCTTCTATTCAGGTTAAAAATTTACTAACTCTGACCCTAGGTTCTCGTGATCACGTCCACCCGGAGCTTTGATTATCTGTAAATTATTTCCTTGAATGCAAGATGCAAGAATTCACTCACTGTCATTTGACAATCTTGAATTTCCTCTGTTTCAGATGGATCGTTTGTTTTCGCCGCGCCTTGCGACGCAGCTTGTACTTCGCGCCCTTGTTTCACCTATCATCTTGAAATCTTCCACGATAGACCTCATTCTGGGAATGGATTGGTTGAAAGCTCACATTGCTTCGATCAATTGTGCCACCAAAGTCGTCCAACTCCTTCACCCCTCCGACGAGATAGTGAACTACACCGCCCGAGTTAACCGGAATGCCGAAGCTCAGATATATGCTCTGAATGCTTTGAACGCTTCACCTCTTGAGGGGATTGAGAACGTTCCAGTCGTTCGCGAATTTCCGGACGTCTTTCCAGAAGAACTTCCAGAAATACCCCCTATTAGAGCCGTTGAATTTGTCATCGACTTGAAACCGGGCACCACTCCTATTGCTAAACGTCCCTATAAGATGCCGCCGCATGAACTCCTTGAACTTAAGGAGGAAATCGACAAGTCACTTAAAAAGGGTTTCATCCGCCCTAGTTCTTCTGCTTGGGGAGCACCTTCTCTCTTTGTTAAGAAGAAGGATGGAACAAACCGATTGGTCCAGGACTATCGGCCTATTAACCAAGCAACAATCCAGAACAAATATCCACTTCCCCGGATCAACGATCTTTATGATCAACTTGCTGGATCCTCTGTGTTCTCTAAACTCGACTTAAGGTTGGGTTATCATCAGATCCGAGTTCGTAAAGAGGATATTCCGAAGACCGCTTTCGTTACTCGTTATGGATCATACGAGTATACCGTCATGTCCTTCGGATTAACTAATGCTCCAGCAACCTTCTCTCGATTGATGAACTATATCTTCATGGATTACCTTGACAAATTCATCGTGGTTTATTTGGATGATATCCTTATATTTTCAAAGAATGAAGAAGAACACGCCGAACATCTTCAGCTTGTATTGGAGAAACTTCGCGAACACCAGCTTTATGCCAAGTTTTCCAAGTGTGAATTCTGGTTATCTGAGGTGACTTATTTTGGTCATGTGATTTCCAAGGATGGCATTGCTGTTAACCCAGAACGAGTTCATGCTATTCTTGACTGGACTCCCCCGAAGAATGTCAAGCAAGTCAGAAGTTTTCTCGGTCTCGCTAGCTATTGTCGCCGTTTCGTCGAGAACTTCTCCAAAATTCCTAAGCCACTGACTGATTTGCTTCACAAACGCAAGAAGTTTGAGTGGACGGAAAAGTGCCAAGAAAGTTTTCAGTCACTTAAAGATAAGTTGACATCTGCCCCAGTGCTAGCACCCCCAGATACTCGCAAGGACTTTGTGATATATTGCGACGCATCCCGTCAAGGATTAGGCTATGTCCTAATGCAAGAGCGCAAAGTGATTGCTTATGGCTCTCGTCAGTTGCGTCCTCACGAAGATAAGTATCCAACACATGATCTCGAGTTAGCAGCAGTTATCTATGCTCTGAAACTATGGCGACATTACCTTCTAGGTAATCATTGCGAGATATATACGGACCACCAAAGTCTGAAGTATCTGTATACTCAACCAGATTTGAACCTCCGCCGGCAAAGATGGCTCGAGACAATAGCTGACTATGACATGGATATTTCCTATACCCCTGGCAAGGCTAATGTAATGGCTGATGCTTTGAGTCTCAAGTCTTATTGCAACAACCTCACGGTTCAGCAAGCACAACCCCTTCTTTTTGAAGAACTGCGCAAGTTAAACCTTCACATTGTTCCTCAGGGTTATCTCAGTACCCTGGTTGTTGAACCGGACCTCGAGTGCAACATCAAGACGAGGCAGAAATATGACTCTGAAGTCGAGAAGATTAAGAAATACCTCTCCAAGGGAAATTCTTCGTTCTTCCATATTGATGATGATGGTGTCTTGTTCTTCAAAGGCCGCCTAGTGGTCCCCAGAAAGCATAATCTGGACTCTCGTACGGATGTTATGAAAGAAGCACATGGTACACCTTTGGCAATCCACCCCGGTAGCACCAAGATGTACCAAGACATTCGTCAACGGTACTGGTGGCCCGATATGAAGCATGACATTGCTCGTTATGTGGCTGAGTGTGACGTTTGCCGTCGCATCAAAGCAGAACATCAAAGGCATGCTGGAACTCTGCAACCACTTACTATTCCTGAATGGAAATGGGACAAAGTCGAAATGGACTTCATCACTGGTTTTCCTAGATCGCAGAAGGGTCATGATGCTATCTTTGTCGTCATTGACCGATTCTCAAAGGTTGCTCACTTTCTGCCAGTCAAGGAGACAATCACTGCTAGTCAGTTAGCAGACTTATATGTTTCCAGAATCGTGGCACTTCACGGTGTTCCGTTGGAGATCAGTTCAGATCGTGGCAGCCTCTTTACCTCAAGATTTTGGAACAGTTTCCAAGAAGCTATGGGAACTCATCTGTCCTTTAGCACCGCTTTTCACCCCCAGTCCCAAGGACAAGTTGAACGAGTCAATCAAGTGCTTGAAGATATGCTTCGAGCTTGTGTCATCTCATTCGGTAAGAAATGGGAGGAATCTCTCCCGTATGCCGAATTCTCTTACAACAATGGCTATCAAGCTAGTCTGAAGATGGCACCATTTGAAGTTCTCTATGGACGTAAGTGCCGAACCCCTCTGAATTGGTCAGAAACTGGGGAACGGTCACTCGTTGGCCCGGACATTATTTAACAAGCTGAAGAACAAGTCCGCATTGTCCGTGAACATTTGAAAGCTGCTCAGTCTCGTCAGAAGAGCAACTACGACCGAAAACACCAGGTAATAGTCTATCAACCTGGCGAACAAGCTTACCTTCGTGTCACTCCGATGAAGGGCACTCACCATTTTGGGATCAAAGGCAAGTTAACTCCTCGCTACATTGGCCCGTTCCGTATTCTCGCAAGACGAGGAGAAGTGGCATATCAATTGGAATTGCCGCCGAACCTTTCTCAAGTTCATGATGTCTTTCATGTGTCACGACTCCGCCGCTGCTTCAAGGATCCTATCCGAGCAGTGGATCATGAAATGCTTGAATTGCAAGAGGATCTTTCTTATCAAGAGTATCCGATCCGCATTCTTGATCAAGCTGAACGTCGAACCCGTCAGAAGGCAATCAAGTTCCTTAAAGTTCAGTGGTCAAATCATTCTGAAGATGAGGCCACTTGGGAACGCGAAGATCGTCTTCGAGAAGAATACCCCGCTCTCTTTCATCCTACCTCTTAATTCTCGGGACGAGAATTTCTTTTAGAGGAGGAGAATTGTAACACCCCATGTAATTAAGCTACAGTGATCACCTTTTGATAATGCCAAGTCACCATGCTTAACAGTGCTTGATCACCATTTGCATCATATCTCATTTCAAATTCCAATTCAAATTTAAAGTGAAAATAAAAGTTGTTCCAAGTTGGAAATTAAATGTTCATTAAATTGCAAATAATCCATAACTAATTATGTTAAGAAAAACAACATCACCTAAAACCCCTAGATGAGTCTAACATCCTAAAACAGTACCAAACAACAATATTTAATTCCATTTTATTTAATAAAATTGCAAATGAAATCATATTATCTCGAAACCAATTTCTGGTAGTAGTTAATATTGCATTGTAATTATTGAGCTAAGTTACATATTTTACAAAACTCAAATGGTGGCCTAACAATTTACAAAACAGAGGTGAAAACATAAAACAGAAAATGAAAAAGAAAAACGGTAAAAACTCACTGGCGCACTGGGCTTGAGTAGCACAGTGCAAATCGGCCCGGCCCACCTCGGCCTTCTCCTTCCTCTCGCATGCCAGAAGCCATGGCGCGGCCGAAGCGCGCGCGCCGTCCAACCGCCGTCTTGCCGCGCTGTCGACCATCCCGCGGCTTCCTCGAGTGGATAAGGACCCCCGCAACCCCCTGGTGAACCCTAGCCCCCTCTTCCCCCACTCTCTCGCGCGATCTCAAGCTCGCCCGAGAGCTTCCTCCGCCATCGCCGTCAATCGTGCGGCCACCACCTCCCTCTCGTCACCGCACCGTGTCCACTGGCTTCCCCTCCCTCGACTACGTCGGCTACGCCGACTGGAATGAGCCGGGAGGCCCTCCTCCATCGACATCGCCGCCATCTTCTCCGCCTCTGTCCGGTGATCGCCGTCGCCGTTCCGCCGCCTCGAGCCTTCCCCGCGCCCACTTAGCTCACCTGCAGGCTCCCCGTAAGTGCCACTACCTCTCCCCTCTCCTCTCTCTCTCTCGTTCGACCCGTAGACGCCGCCCCCATCGTGCCCGAGCTCTCCGCCGCGGAGCTCGTCATCGACGTCTTTCTGGTGACCATTTGGTCACGGGCTCGTGCCCGTTAGCTTAGCCGCACCGCGTAGGCCCTCGCTAGCTCTTCGCTTCGCCCATTTGCACGCCACATCACCGATCCCGCCGTCACCCGAACTCCGGCGAACGCCGCGCAGCTCACCGCCATCGTTCCAGGCCATCCCAGCCCACGGCACCACCGGCATTCGACGCGGCTCAACGCCCTCGTTCGAACGCGCCCTCGCGCGTGCCCGGAGACCCCCTGTACGCGAAACCCGACGACCTCCCGACGCGTGCCGCCGCGGAAGCATGCTCGCCGGCGTATAAACGCCGGCCGGCCGACGTGGCCGTGAAAGCACATTTGCTCCCTTGGTGGTTTTAGTAATTTATGCCAACATACATGTTGTTGGACTAATGCTTTTATCTAGTGAATTTCAGACAAGTTCAACAATGGCGTGGCATGGACAAGAGGACATGGAACCCCTTCAAAATGCTAAGGACAAGGATTGGCAAAAGATCAAGACTCTACATTTTTGGCTTAGTGATCCAAGATCACATTGAGTCCATAGGAAAGCCAATACTATTAAGAGGGGATGAGGTGTTGCTTAATGGTCTTTTTGTTCAAGTGCTTAGTGACAGTATTCCTAAACCCTCAACCACTCTCTCTACCCAAATATGTCCTAAACCTACAGTCCAACTCGGCCCCACCGATATTTCCAATCCGGCCCCACCGAGTTCATCCAAGACTTAGCCACTGCCAAAACCCTAACAAATCAGATCCACCAAAATGGATCTCGGTCCCACCGAGATGGCCTTGCCAACTCTCTGTAATTGGTTGCATTCACTTCGGTCTCACCGAGTTTGCAAATCGGTCTCACCGAGATGGCTTGCCAAGTCTCTGTTGCCTTATTGCTTCACTTCGGTCCAACCGAGTTGATGCAATCGGTGCCTCCGAGATGAGGATTGCCCCAAGCCATTGCACTTCGGTCTATCCGAGTTGTTCGTATCGGTCCCACCGAGATTCCTAACGTTCATATCTTTTACACAGTTCGGTGCTACCGAGATGATTGTTTCGGTGCCACCGAGTTGGGTCAAAAGTGTGTAACGGTTGGATTTTGTGTGGAGGCTATATATACCCCTCCACCACATCCTTCTCAGTAAGGAGAGCCATCAGAACGTGCCTACACTTCCACCATACATTTTCTGAGAGAGAACCACCTACTCATGTGTTGAGATCAAGATATTCCATTCCTACCATTTGAACCTTGATCTCTAGCCTTTCCCAAGTTGCTTTCCACTCAAATCCTTCTTCCACCATAGCCAAATCTGTGAGGAGTTGTTTGAGTGCTGGGAAGACTATCATTTGAAGCACAAGTGCAAGGAGTTCATCAACAACACACCGTCTATTACCTTTTGGAGAGTGGTGTCTCCTAGATTGGTTAGGTGTCACTTGGGAGCCTCCAACCAGATGTGGAGTTGAACCAAGGAGTTTGTAAGGGCAAGGAGATCGCCTACTTCATGAAGATCTACCCCGAGTGAGGCTAGTCCTTCGTGGATGTAAGCCATGGTGGAATAGACATGGTTGCTTCTTCGTGGACCCTTCGTGGACTCGCGCAGCCGTTACCCTTCGTGGGTTGAAGTCTCCATCAACGTGGACGTACGATAGCACCACCTATCGGAACCACGCCAAAAACCACCGTGTCCTCATTGCGTTTGATCTTCCATACTCTACCCCTTTACTTTTAGTACTATTGCATGCTTTATTGTTTCCGCTGCTCAATCTCTAGATATGCATGTGTAGAAAGTATTGGAGTGATCTTAACTTGTCCCAAAATCTGCCTAAGTTCCAAGAGAAATTAAAAACTGCACCTTTGGCTTGTTAGGAGTCTATTCACCCCCCCTCTAGACCTATCTCCTCGATCCCACAATTGGTATCAGAGCTTTGGTCTCCATTGCCTTGGTTTCATCACCATTGGAGGGAGATGGATGTGTCTACTTTGGGGAGTCTTAGACGTAGAGTGCCTATTCTTGATGGGGAGTATTACAACTTTTGGAAGTATGAAATGCTTGATATGTTTGATGAATTTAACTTGAACAAGTATATTCATAATCCTTATGTGCCCCCTATTGATCCCTTGCATCCTACTCATGAAGAGGAAATTGACATGCTTCGTAATCTTAGAACCGTCAATCTTATCATTAGAGGATTACCTAAGGTTGTGCTTGGTTGTATGCGAAACTTTGCATGTGCTTATACTCTATGGCATGATTTAGAAAAGTGATATCCTGATTATTCCTTAAAGAGTCTTGATAAGATTCTTCATAAGGCTGTTGTTTTTCACAAGATGAGTCCTAGTGATCCTAAGTTTGATGATTGCTTGTTTGAGATTCGTGATCTCATGCGTGCCAAAGGAGATGTTAGAACTATTAGCAACATTATCATGGAAACTATTAGAATCCATAAACTTGAACATTGTCATGATCATGAAACTAATGAATCTATTGCCCTAGGTAATGATCACATGCATGATGATGATGTTGAGCATGGCTATTATGATGAAGACGAAGATTTTGATATTGAATTTGAGAAGACCTTGAGGAATCTCAGTCTTATGGCAAATCTTCGAGATTATATGGCCGGAGGAAAAGAGTGGATTCTTGACAGCGGTTGTACCGATCACATGACCGGAGATAGAGACATGTTTCGTGAGCTTACTAAAAATGATGGTCCACGCAAGTATGTGACTTTTGGAGACAACTCCAAGGGTAAGGTACTTGGCCTTGGTAAGGTGGCCATATCCAATGATAGCTCCATACAAAATGTTATGCTTGTTGAATCTCTTGGTTACAATCTTCTTTCCGTATCTAGACTAGCTGATTTTGGTTTTAATGTTCTATTTACCAAAGTAGATTGCCAAGTGTTTCGCCAAGATAATCATAATATGGTCTTTACCGGCATTCGTAGAGGTGATTTATACATTGTTGATTTCACTAAGAGAGCTCAACCTTGTACTTGTTTAATTGCTAAATCTTCTAAAGGTTGGTTATGGCATAGAAGACTTGGACATGTTGGTATGCATAACCTTGATAAACTTGTTAAAGGAGATCACATTCTTGGCGTGAAAGATGTTATATTTGACAAAGATCGACTTTGTAGTGCTTGCCAAGCAGGAAAACAAGTTGGAGGAAGCCATCCCGTGAAGAACATTATGACCACAAGGAGACCACTCAAGCTACTGCATATGGATCTTTTTGGTCCCAACTCCTATAAGAGTCTTGGTGGTAACTCTTTCGGTTTGGTCATTGTTGATGATTTTTCCAGATTTACGTGGGTGTTCTTCCTTGATGACAAATCGTAGGTACAAAAGATCTTCAAGAACTTCGCAAGAAAGGCTCAAAATCAATTTGAAGTGAAGATCAAGAAGGTTCAGAGTGACAACGGAACGGAGTTCAAGAACGCAAATGTGGACACCTTTCTTGACGAGGAGGGTATTTCACATGAGTTCTCAGCTACGTACACACCTCAACAAAATGGAGTTGTTGAGAGGAAGAACCGGACACTTATTGAGATGGCATGAACAATGCTTGATGAATACAAGACGCCAAGACATTTTTGGGTGGAAGCGGTTGAAACAGCTTGTCATCCAACAAATCGACTATATCTTCACAAGCTTCTTGGTAAAACGACGTTTGAACTGCTCACCGGTAACAAACCACAAGTTGGGTACTTTCGAGTATTTGGCTCAAAATGTTACATTCTTGATAAGCATCGTCGTTCAAAATTTGCTCCTAAATCTCATGAAGGTTTCCTACTCGGTTATGGATCGAACTCTCACACTTACCGTGTCTACAACAACTTCACTCGAAAAGTTAAAGAGACGATAGATGTGAAGTTTGATGAGACTAACGGCTCGCAAGTCGAGCAATTGCCACTTGATGTAGGAGATCAAGAACCATCGAAAGCAATCCAAGACTTGCCCATTGGTAAGATTCGCCCGGTGGAAGTAAAGGAGAGTACCTCGTCTATCCAAGTGGAAGCCCCAACTTCACATCAAGGTGAACGACAAGTTGATATGGAAGCATCCACAAGTGGAACACGTCAAGATGATGGGAATGAGGAAGTGCAACAAGATGATCCACCTCAACCTCCTTCTCCACCTCCACAAGCAAACAACGACAACATCAACGAAGAAGAAGAAGATGATGATGATGAGGAAGCCTCACCACAACCCAAGAAAAAACTACCTCGAGTTAGAGCAAGAATCGACAAGGATCATCCCGTCGAACAAATACTTGGAGATATCCAATCCGGGAGAATCACTAGCTCTAAATCTCGTTTAGCTAACTTTTGTGAGCATTACTCATTTATCTCTAGTGTTGAACCCTTGAAGGTGGAAGATGCTCTCAAGGACCCCGATTGGGTGAATGCAATGCACGAAGAGCTGCACAACTTTGAGAGGAACCAAGTTTGGACATTGGTCGAGAAGACCAAGGAAGAGCAAAACATCATTGGAACCAAATGGGTGTTTCGGAATAAGAAAGATGAAGATGGACAAGTTGTACGCAACAAGGCTCGTCTCGTAGCACAAGGTTACACACAAGTCGAAGGTATGGACTATGGTGAGACCTATGCCCCCGTTGCAAGACTTGAATCCATTCGCATTTTACTTGCTTATGCCAATCACCATGATATCACTCTTTACCAAATGGATATTAAAAGTGCTTTCTTAAATGGTGAAATTGAGGAGGAAGTGTATGTTAAACAACCTCCCGGCTTTGAGAATCCCAAGAAACCTAATCATGTGTACAAACTTCGTAAAGCTCTTTATGGTCTTAAACAAGCCCCTAGAGCTTGGTATAAATGCTTGACAAAGTTTCTTCTTGAAAAAGGCTTTGAAATTGGTAAGATTGATTCAACTTTGTTTACTAAGAGGGTTAATGGAGAATTATTTGTATGCCAAATTTATGTTGATGATATTATCTTTGGATCTACTAACCCCTCTTTTAGTGAAAAGTTTGGAAGGTTGATGTCGGAAAAGTTTGAGATGTCTATGATGTGTGAACTCAAATTCTTTCTTGGTTTGCAAATCAAGCAAACTAGGGAAGGTACCTTTGTCTCTCAAACAAAGTATACCAAGGACTTATTCAAGAAGTTCAACATGCAAGAGAGTAAAGGTATGAAAACTCCTATGCCCACGAGTGGACATCTTGACTTGGCCAAGGATGGCAAACCGGTTGATCAAAAGGTTTATCGATCTATGATTGGTTCATTACTATATCTATGTGCCTCTCGTCCTGACATTATGCTAAGTGTGTGCATGTGTGCACGATACCAAGCGGCACCAAAAGAGTGTCATCTTAAGGCGGTGAAAAGAATTGTGAGATACTTGATACACACACACCAAACTTTGGCATATGGTATCCCAAAGGATCTTCTTTCAATCTTGTTGGCTACTCCGATTCGGACTATGCCGGAGACAAGGTTGACAGAAAATCCACTTCGGGTACATGTCAATTTCTTGGTAGATCTCTTGTGTCTTGGTCCTCCAAGAAACAAAACTCCGTATCTCTATCTACTGCCGAAGCGGAATACATTGCCACGGGATCATGTTGTGCTCAATTACTATGGATGACACAAACTCTTAAAGACTATGGTGTGCATGTGAGACATGTACCATTACTTTGTGACAATGAGAGTGCTATTAAGATAGCACACAATCTCGTGCAACATTCTCGAACTAAGCATATTGAGGGTCGTCACCATTTTATTCGAGATCATGTTGAGAAAGGTAACATTGACCTTAAACATGTTCGTACCGACAAACAATTGGCGGACATCTTTACCAAACCCCTTGATGAGAAAGTGTTTTGTCACTTGAGAAGTGAGTTGAACATCATTGATGCTTCAAACGTGAACTAGAGTTCATGTGGATGCATACAAGGGCATGAGCATTCTTGACTAATCCATGATATCTTTCATGATCATCTTATATATTGGATATTTTGCTCCCTTGTATTGTATCTAACCTTTTGTAGGTACTTGGACAAGCTTCATGTCACAAGATTGCATCTCACTCTTATCTTGAGCAATCTTGTATCAACTCAAGTATCAACAATTGATGGTGGAACAAGGAACAAGACAGCCTAAACATATCCTTTGACAAACTTTTGAGTTATGCTTCATTCTTGTCATTTTGGATATACAAGTTGTTCCCTGCAAAGCTAACCCATGTAGGAAGATGAACTACAAAATATAGGATCGCTCCCAACTTCAACCCATGAGCATCTACATCAAGTTCGGCTACATGATGAACATCACCACAAAATCCCAATGTAAGTTCTCACATCTTAGAGAAGCTTTACTCAACGACATGAGCTAAAGCAACTCAACAAGATGTGAACACATTGAAATGCTTAAAGGAAAAATGGGAACCCCATTTTGAGCTTAACGATGAGTATGACCTATGATCAAGTGTCCTCACTTGACTCCTAAGTCAATATACTCTAACATAGGTGACCTAGTCGCCGACCCATCTAGATAAAGTTCTCTAGTGTTTCTTCTGTTTGTTCTCTTCTTGCTAGAGTGTGTCTTTTCAAAAAAAAAAACTTCATCTAGACGTTTCTTTGCTTCTTTTCTGTGTTTATTTTCCTTTGCTTGATTCGCAGTTAATTCTTTGTAAATCTTTGTGAGAGTTCCTTTGCCTAGTGAGCTGAGTTGACAAAATTTTCCATTGCCTCAAACTCGGTTCCACCGATTTGTTTCAACTCGGTGTCACCGATTTTGCTGCTCTAAGGAATTTTCTGTCAAATTTCTACTAAGTTTTTTTGTTCCAGCTCCACTCAATGATTCTTATCCTCTACTTGCATCGACAGCCACTCTCTGGCTAGCTGTGTTTCTCAAGGACCAAACTCACCTGATCAACAACCTTGAAGTCCCTTCTTGGAAACTGATGTCAAAGGGGGAGAGAGGAATGCATCAAAGCTCCTTACCATTATAAAAGATGCACCTTACAAGAGGAGAGAATGTTACATGTTTCTAAGAGGGGAGAAACATGATTAGTTTGTTCTTTGGATGTTCTAGTTCTCTCACCTTACCTACTCCCAATATCCAATGTTAGATTCAGGGGGAGAGGAAGTTCTTTAAGGGGAGACAACTATCTCCTTTGGGGACATGTCTGCTTCAAAGAAGTATTCACCTAGTGATACTATTCTCTACATGTCATCCCAATTTTGGTTTCTTGTTGATCTTGTGTCCTTTTCTTGAAGAAATTATCTTGTGTTATCTAACCCTGTTTTCTCAAGTGTATTTCTTCAGGTACTAGATCAAGAACTTCAAGGTAAGTATATGCATCACACTCATGTGCATGATTGACCTCTTGCTGGTATATATTGTTTGCAAGAAGAAGATCATGGACATGTGGATATCTAAATGTCATATATATTGCTCTGATGCATATAGCCAAGATACATGTTGCATGTATATCTCCCATGTGATATCATCATTTTATATGCACATCTTCAGGGGGAGTTCAGGGGAGCTCATACATGTTACATGTTTCCTTCAAAGCTTTCATACATACCTCTACTATATCTGTATTTGAAGCTTTGATGTATGTTGTCATCAATTACCAAAAAGGGGGAGATTGAAAGCACATTTGCTCCCTTGGTGGTTTTGGTAATTTATGCCAACATACATGTTGTTGGACTAATGCTTTTATCTAGCGAATTTCAGACAAGTTCAACAATGGCGTGCCATGGACAAGAGGACATGGAACCCCTTCAAAATGCTAAGGACAAGGATTGGCAAAAGATCAAGACTCTACATTTTTGGTTTAGTGATCCAAGATCACATTGAGTCCATAGGAAAGCCAATACTATTAAAAGGGGATGAGGTGTTGCTTAATGGTCTTTTTGCTCAAGTGCTTAGTGACAGTATTCCTAAACCCTCAACCACTCTCTCTACCCAAATATGTCCTAAACCCACAGTCCAACTCGGCCCCACCGATATTTCCAATCCGGCCCCACCGAGTTCATCCAAGACTTAGCCACTGCCAAAACCCTAACAAATCGGATCCACCGAAATGGATCTTGGTCCCACCGAGATGGCCTTGCCAACTCTCTGTAATCGGTTGCATTCACTTCGGTCTCACCGAGTTTGCAAATCGGTCTCACCGAGATGGCTTGCCAAGTCTCTGTTGCCTTATTGCTTCACTTCGGTCCAACCGAGTTGATGCAATCGGTGCCACCGAGATGAGGATTGCCCTAAGCCATTGCACTTCGGTCTATCCGAGTTGTTCGTATCGGTCCCACCGAGATTCCTAACGTTCATATCTTTTACACAGTTCGGTGCTACCGAGATGATTGTTTCGGTGCCACCGAGTTGGGTCAAAAGTGTGTAACGGTTGGATTTTGTGTGGAGGCTATATATACCCCTCCACCACATCCTTCTCAGTAAGGAGAGCCATCAGAACGTGCCTACACTTCCACCATACATTTTCTGAGAGAGAACCACCTACTCATGTGTTGAGATCAAGATATTCCATTCCTACCATTTGAACCTTGATCTCTAGCCTTTCCCAAGTTGCTTTCCACTCAAATCCTTCTTCCACCATAGCCAAATCTGTGAGGAGTTGTTTGAGTGCTGGGAAGACTATCATTTGAAGCACAAGAGCAAGGAGTTCATCAACAACACACCGTCTATTACCTTTTGGAGAGTGGTGTCTCCTAGATTGGTTAGGTGTCACTTGGGAGCCTCCAACCAGATGTGGAGTTGAACCAAGGAGTTTGTAAGGGCAAGGAGATCGCCTACTTCGTGAAGATCTACCCGAGTGAGGCTAGTCCTTCATGGATGTAAGCCATGGTGGAATAGACAAGGTTGCTTCTTCATGGACCCTTCGTGGGTGGAGCCCTCCATGGACTCACACAGCCGTTACCCTTCGTGGGTTGAAGTCGCCATCAACGTGGACGTACGATAGCACCACCTATCGGAACCACGCCAAAAACCACCGTGTCCTCATTGCGTTTGATCTTCCATACTATACCCCTTTACTTTCCATACTATTGCATGCTTTATTGTTTCTGCTGCTCAATCTCTAGATATGCATGTGTAGAAAGTATTGGAGTGATCTTAACTTGTGCCAAAATCTGCCTAAGTTCCAAGAGAAATTAAAAACTGCACCTTTGGCTGGTTAGGAGTCTATTCACCCCCCCTCTAGACCTATCTCCTCGATCCCACAGGCCGCCATGTGGACGCCCTGGGCCACTGACCAGTGGGCCGAGTGGGTCCCGTGGCTCAGTTGACTAAGTCAACCCGCTGACTGGGTTTGACCTGTCACTGACAGGCGGGCCCCACGCGGTTAATTAATGTTTTGTAATTAAATTAATCTGTTAAACCTAATTAAATTAATTAATTAACTAATGTGCCACTGACAGGTGGGTCCCGCTAGCTAATTAGGTTAGTTAGTCGAATTAAACCACTGTTAGTTGAATCAGTCACTGACCAGTGGGACCCACTGGTTAGGTTTGACTCTGGTCAGCCGGTTTGACCCGCTGACGTCACACTGACGTCATGATGACATCATCAACTACTGTTTCGGATAAGTCGAATTAAATAATTCTAGAAATTCCAGAAAATGATTAAAACTTTGAAAAATCATATAAATTAAACCGTAACTCGGATGAAAATAATTTATATATGAAAAATGATCAGAAAAATATGAAGAATCCGAATATGTGGTAAAAGTGCTTGACCATCACTCCTATCTAGATGAACATGGGACTTTTTGCCCGTATTCGATAGATGAATAGTGCATAACCTCGATAAAATAAATCCAAATAAATTCTTAATTCCTCCAAAATAATTAGAGAGACATTATATCACCTCTGCATATCATTTAGACATGTCATGCATCGCTGTTGCATTGTTGCTGTGAATTTATTGTTTCTTCCCCCTCCTTCTCTCCCGATAGACGCCGAGACCGCCGCCGACGCAGCTGAGTATGACTACGCTCCAGACGAGCAGCCTTCAGACGACCAGCCCCTCTCAGCAGAGCTTCCTGGCAAGCAAAACCCCCTTGATCATCCAGATATCGCCCACTCTTTCTCTCTTATGCTTGCATTAGAATTGCTTCCGTTGTTATTCCGATAGCTCCTATTCTGATGCATAGCCTGATTTCGTTGCCTACTGTTGATACCTACCTGCTGTCCCATGATGCTTAGTTAGCTATGCTATTGATTCATCTGTGGCCCTTCACCCTTGTCCGTTTGCCATGCTTAGTATCGGGCCGTGATCACTCTGGGTGATGATCACGGAAATGTTTACATTGCAATACTTAAACTGTTAAAGTCGGGCTGGCCCCAAGGGTGCCCGCGAGCGAACAATACTAAAGACGGGTCGGCTCCAAGAGCACCCGCGAGCCGAGTGTTACCAAGTCAGAGCAACAGGAACCCGGTTCGTCTCTGCGAGTTACTAAATACGCCTAACGGATTTGGGTATTTGATCTGAGTAGGCCGCTGGCCTTATACGCATTACCACCACGTGGGATAATGGTTTAATGGGCCCTCTACGTCGTATGTATCAGCCGAAAGCTCTTCAGACGTCACAGCTCAGAGATGCGGGCTGATTGCTGGGATGGGCTGGTTATGTCACTTGTGTATACAGTGTCGCGCCTGGGCCCCGGCCAGTCACGCAACGTGCAGGAGTGCAAAGGGCGATGGCCCAAGACCCCTTCGCACTTAGGATTTAGACCGGCGTGTTGACCTTTCTGCTGAGCCTAGGTAGGACTGTGTCGTGTCGATTACCCGAGGCCGGGCATTACCCAGCAAGTGTGTCCGGCCAGATGTGATCGAGCGTGTTGGGTAACAGTAGTGCACCCCTGCAGGGAAGTTATCTATTCGAATAGCCGTGTCCACGGTAACAGGACGCTCGGAGTTGTATCCTAATCTACTACAACTACAAATGGTTACTGATACAATGATAAACTGTTACTACTGCTCTCGGGATCACTTTCTTGCAGGGTAGTCGAGGAAGGATCTCAGGGCATTACTAAAATATAACTACTATTATGTGTTACTATACTCTACTCTCTTCTGATGCTGCAAGAATGCTTCAAGATGCTAGTCTTCGATAGGCTAGACCTCTCCCCCTCTGTTCCGGCATTTCTGCAGTTTAGTCCAAAGATATAACCCCATTCCTTTGATACCGATGCATATTTAGTATAGTTCTAATGTCAGTCTTGCGAGTACTTTGGATGAGTACTCACGGGTGCTTTGCTATCTCTTTTTCCCATTACCCGGTTGCTGCCATCAGACTGTTGGGGAACGTTGCATGGGAAACAAAATTTTTCCTACGCTCACCAAGATCGATCTAGGAGATGAACATCTACGAGAGAAGAGATTGCATCTACATACCCTTGTAGATCGCTAAGCGGAAGCGTTAAGAAACGCGGTTGATGTAGTCGAACGTCTTCGCGATCCAATCACGATCCGTCCACGAACTCCCGATCAAGTGCCGAACGGACGGCACCTCCGAGTTTAGCACACGTGCGGCTCGGCGGCGTCCTCTCCTTCTTGATCCAGCAAGCGAGAGAGAGGGGGTAGATGAGATCGGGACCAACACGACGGTATGGTGGTGGTGGTGGCAGCGGAATTCCGGCAGGGCTTCGCCAAGCGTGTACTGGTGAAACGTGGGAGGAGTTGGGAGAGGTAACGGGCAAGGGTCCAAGGGGTGGCTACCCCCAACGCCTCCCCACCTTTATATAGGCGTGGAGGGGGCTGGTGGCTTGCCCTCCAAGGCCCTAGGGTCGTTGGCCATAGGGGGAGGAAGGAAATCCCTTCTTTCCTTCCCCACCGATTGCTATCCCCCCTTTTTAGGGATCCTGATCTTATCCCTTTGGGATATGATACTATTCCTTTTAAGGGAGGATCTTGGTGCGCCTAGACCAGGGTTGTGGGGACTTTCCCCACTACCCACGTTCATGTGGGTCCCCCATGCAGGTGGGCCCCACTCCGGAACATTCTAGAACCTTCCCGGTACAATACCAAAAAAACTCGAACTTTTTCCGGAACCCCGATAACAACTTTCCATATATGAATCTTTACCTCCGGACTATTCCGGAGCTCCTCGTGATGTCCCGGATCCCATCCGGGACTCCGAACAACCTTCGGACTTTCCACTATTAATATCTCAATACTACCCTAGCGCTACCGAACGTTAAGCGTGCGACCCTACGGGTTCGGGAATATGCAGACATGACCGAGACTCCTCTCCGATCAATAACCAATAGCGGGACCTAGATGCCCATATTGGTTCCTACATATTCAACAAAGATCTTTATCGGTCGAACCTCGATGTCAAGGATTCAGTCAATCCCGTATGCAGTTCCCTTTGTCCATCGGTATGTTACTTGCCCGAGATTCGATCGTCGGTATCTCCATACCTAGTTCAATCTCGTTACCGGCAAGTCTCTTTACTCATTCCGTAATACAAGATCCCGTGGTTAACTCTTTAGTCACATTGCTTGCAAGCTTATTGTGATGCTGTATTACCGAGTGGGCCCTGAGATACCTTTCCGTCATACGGAGTGACAAATTCCCAGTCTTGATCCATGCCAACTCAACAGACACCCTCGGAGATACCTGTAGAGCATCTTTATAGTCACCCAGTTACGTTGTGATGTTTGATACACACAAGGTACTCCTCCGGTGTCAGTGAGTTGCCTGATCTCATGGTCATAGGAACAAATACTTGACATGCGAAAACGATAGCAATAAACTTGACACGATCATATGCTACGTTCATAGTTTGGGTCTTGTCCATCACATCATTCTCCTAAAGATGTGATCCCGTTATCAAATGACAACTCATGTCTATGACCAGGAAACCATGGCCATCTTTGATCAACGAGCTAGTCCGGTAGAGGCTCACTAGGGACATGTTGTTGTCTATGTATCCACACATGTATTTGTGTTTCCAACCAATACAATTCTAGCATGGATAATAAACGATTATCATGAACAAGGAAATATAATAATAACCATTTTATTATTGCCTCTAGGGTATATTTCCAACAGTCTCCCACTTGCACTAGAGTCAATAATCTAGCATTACATGGTTATGAATCTAACACCCATAGAGTTCTGGTGTTGATCATGTTTTGCCCGTGGAAGAGGTTTAGTCAACGGAACTGCAACATTCAGATCCGTGTGCACTTTGCAAATGTTTATGTCCTCCTCCTTGATCGCATCGCGGATGGAATTGAAGCGTCGCTTTATGTGCCCGGTCCTCTTATGAAACCTTGGTTCCTTGGCTAGAGCAATGGCACCAGTGTTGTCACAGAACAGAGTCATCGGGTCCAGTGCACTGGGCACAACTCCAAGATCTGTCATGAACTGCTTCATCCAGACACCTTCCTTCGCCGCCTCCGAGGCAGCTATGTACTCCGCTTCGCATGTAGAATCAGCTACCACGCTTTGCTTGGAACTGCACCAGCTTACCGCTCCCCCATTTAGAATATATACGTATCCGGTTTGAGACTTAGAGTCATCCGGATCAGTGTCAAAGCTTGCATCAACGTAACCCTTTACGACGAGCTCTTGATCACCTCCATAAACGAGAAACATTTCCTTAGTCCTTTTCACGTACTTAAGGATATTCTTGACCGTTGTCCAGTGTTCCACTCCTGGATCACTTTGAAACCTTCCGGCCATACTTATGGCAAGGCTGACATCTGGTCTTGTGCACAGCATCGCATACATGATAGATCCTATGGCAGAAGCATAGGGGATGACACTCATCTTTTCTCTATCCTCTGTAGTCGCTGGGCATTGAGTCTTACTCAACTTCACACCTTGCAAAACAGGCAAGAACCCCTTCTTGGACTGATCCATTTTGAACTTCTTCAAAACTTTATCAAGGTATGTGCTCTGTGAAAGTCCTATTAAGCGTCTCGATCTATCTCTATAGATCTTGATGCCTGATATGAAAGCAGCTTCTCCTAGGTCCTTCATTGAAAAACTCTTGTTCAAATATTCCTTCACGCTTTCCAAAAGTTCTATATTGTTTCCAATCAGCAATATGTCATCCACATATAATATTAGAAACGCTATAGAGATCCCACTCACTTTCTTGTAAATACAAGCTTCTCCGTTAACTTGTATAAACCCAAACGCTTTGATCACCTCATCAAAGCGAAGATTCCAACTCCAAGACGCTTACACCAGTCCATAAATGGATCACTGGAGTTTGCAAACTTTGTCAGCATTCTCTGGATCGACAAAACCTTCTGGTTGCATCATATACAACTCTTCCTTAAGAAAACCGTTAAGGAACGCTGTTTTGACATCCATCTGCCAAATTTCATAATCGAAAAATGCAGCTATTGCTAACATGATTCTGACGGACTTAAGCATCGCTACGGGTGAGAAAGTCTCATCATAATCAACTCCTTGAACTTGTGAAAAACCCTTTGCCACAAGTCGAGCTTTATAGACGGTGACATTACCGTCCGCGTCCGTCTTCTTCTTGAAGATCCATTTATTCTGAATGGCCTTTCGCCCTTCAGGTAATACTTCCAAAGTCCATACTTTGTTTTCATACATGGATCCCATCTCGGATTTCATGGCCTCTAACCATCTGTCAGAATCCGGGCCCACCATCGCTTCTCCATAGCTCGTAGGTTCATCATTGTCCAACAACATGACCTCCAAGACAAGGTTACCGTACCACTCAGGAGCAGTACGTATCCTTGTCGACCTACGAGGTTCGATAGTAACTTGATCCGAAGCTTCATGATCACCATCATCAGCTTCCTCTTCAACTGACGTAGGTTCCACAGAAACATCTTTCTGCGGAGTGCTACTCTTTGGTTGAAGTAAAGGTTCAACAACCTCATCAAGTTCTATCTTCCTCCCACTCAATTCTTTCGAGAGAAACTCTTTCTCGAGAAAGGACCCATTCTTAGCGACAAAAACTTTGCCTTCGGATCTGAGATAGAAGGTATACCCAACCGTCTCTTTTGGGTATCCTATGAAGACGCATTTGTCCGCTTTGGGTTCAAGCTTTTCTGGCTGAAGCCTTTTGACATAAGCATCGCATCCCCAAACTTTAAGAAACGACAACTTTGGTTTCTTGCCAAATCACAGTTCATACGGTGTCGTCTCAACGGACTTAGATGGTGCCCTATTTAAAGTGAATGCAGCTATCTCTAACGCATAACCCCAAAATGATAGTGGCAGATCGGCAAGAGACATCATAGAACGCACCATATCCAATAAGGTTCGATTACGACATTCGGACACACCATTACGCTGTGGTGTTCCAGGTGGCGTCAACTGTGAAACAATTCCACATTGTCTTAAGTGACTGCCAAACTCATAACTCAGATATTCTCCCCCTCGATCAGATCGTAGGAATTTGATTTTCTTGCTACGATGATTCTCAACTTCACTCTGAAATTGCTTGAACTTTTCAAACGTTTCAGACTTGTGTTTCATTAAGTAAATATACCCATATCTACTCAAATCGTCGGTGAAGGTGAGAAAATAACGATATCCACCGCGCGCCTCAATGCTCATCGGACCGCACACATCAGTATGTATGATTTCCAACAAGTCACTTGCCCATTCCATTGTTCCGGAGAACGGGGTCTTAGTCATCTTGCCCATGAGGCATGGTTCGCATGTGTCAAGTGATTCAAAATCAAGTGACTCCAAAAGTCCATCAGCATGGAGTTTCTTCATGCGTTTTACACCAATATGACCTAAGCGGCAGTGCCACAAGAAAGTGGTACTATCATTATCAACTCTACATCTTTTGGCATCAATGTTATGAACATGTGTATCATCACTATCGTGATTCAATAAGAATAAACCCCTCACAATGGGTGCATGACCATAAAAGATATTACCCATATAAATAGAACAACCATTATTCTCTGATTTAAATGAGTAACCGTCTCGCATTAAACAAGATCCAGATATAATGTTCATGCTCAACGCAGGCACTAAATAACAATTATTCAGGTTCATCACTAATCCCGATGGTAATCGAAGAGCGAGCGTGCCGACGGCGATCACATCAACCTTGGAACCATTTCCCACGCACATCGTCACTTCGTTCTTCGCCAGCCTCCGTCTATTCCGTAGTTCCTGCTTTGAGTTGCAAATGTGAGCAACCGAACCGGTATCAAATACCCATGCACTACAACGAGAGTTGGTAAGGTACACATCAATAACATGTATATCATATATACCTTGTTTGGTGTTGGCCCCCTTCTTGTCGGCCAGATACTTGGGGCAATTCCGCTTCCAGTGGCCAGTTCCCTTGCAATAGAAGCACTCAGTTTCCGGCTTGGGCCCAGCCTTGGGTTTCTTCATGGGAGGGGCAACTACTTTGCGACTCTTCTTGGAGTTTCCCTTCTTTCCCTTGCCATTCTTCTTGAAACTAGTGGTTTTATTGACCATCAACACTTGATGCTCCTTCTGGATGTCTGACTCAGCGACTTTCAGCATCGCAAACAGCTCGGCGACTGACTTGTTCATCCCTTGCATGTTATAGTTCAACACCAAGCTCTTGTAGCTAGGTGGTAGCGATTGAAGAACTCTGTCAGTGATCGCCTCTGGCGGGAGCACAACTCCCAACTCAGCCAGACGGTTGTAATACCCAGACATTTTGAGTATGTGTTCACTGACAGACCCGTTCTCCTCCATCTTGCAAGCATAGAACTTATCGGAGGTCTCATACCTCTCGATCCGGGCATTCTTCTCAAAAATAAACTTGAACTCCTGGAACATCTCATATGCTCCATGACGTTCAAAACGCCTTTGAAGTCCCGGTTCTAAGCCATACAACATGGTGCACTGAACTATTGAGTAGTCATCAACACGCGCCTGCCAGGCGTTCATAACATCCACAGACACTGGAGGGGGTTGCTCACCAAGCGGTGCATCAAGGACGTAAGCCTTTTGGGCAGCCATGAGGATAATCCTCAGATTAGGGGCTCAGTCTACAAAGTTACTTCCATCATATTTCAGCTTGACTTTCTCTAGGAACGCATTGAAATTCAGGAAAGCTACTGCGCGAGCCATTGATCTACAACATAAATTTGCAAAGACAACTTAGACTATTGTTTAAGATAATGAGTTTAGTTTACTTAAAAACTCCCACTCAAATCGACATCCCTTCGGTCGTCCGAGTGTAACATGATCCAAATTCACCAACCCAAGTCCGATCATCACGTGAGATGAGGTGGTTTCAATGGTGAACATCTCCATGTTGATCATATCTACTATATGACTCATGTTCGACCTTTCGGTCTCTTGTGTTCCGAGGCCATGTCTGTACATGCTAGGCTCGTCAAGTTTAACCCAAATGTTCCGCATGTGCAAAACTGGCTTGCACCCGTTGTATGTGAACGTAGAGTCTATCACACCCGATCATCATGTGGTGCTTCGAAACGACGAACTTTCGCAACGGTGCACACTTGGGGAGAACACAATTTTATCTTGAAATTTTAGAGAGGGATCACCTTATAATGCTACCGTCGTCCTAAGCAAAATAAGATGCATAAAAAGATTAACATCACATGCAAATCATAAGTGACATGATATGGCCATGAACTTGTGCTTTTGATCTCCATCTCCAAAGCACCGGCATGATCTCCATCGTCACCGGCATGACATCATGATCTCCATCATCGCGTCGCCATCGGGGTTGTCACGCCAACCATGCTTCTACTATTGTTGCTACCGTTTAGCGATAAAGTAAAGCATTACATAGCGCTTAATGATTGACACGCAGGTCATACAATAATTGAAGACAACCCTATGGCTCCTGCCGGTTGCCGTATACATCGACATGCAAGCCGAGATAAACTATTACAAAATATGATCATCTCATACATCAAATATATTTCATCATGTCTTTGGCCATATCATATCACAACATACCCTGCAAAAACAAGTTAGACGTCCTCTAATTTGTTGTTGCATGTTTTACGTGGCTGCTATGGGTATCTAGCAAGAACGATTCTTACCTACGCAAAACCACAACGGCGATATGCAAGTTGCTATTTAACCTTCTACAAGGACCACCTTCGTCGAATCCGATTCAACTAAGGTGGGAGAGACAGACACCCGCCAGCCATCTTATGCAACAAAGTCGCATGACAGTCGATGGAACCGGTCTCATGTACGTGGACATGTAAAGTTGGTCCGGGAAGCTTCATCCCACAATACCGCTGAATCAAGAAAAGACCAAGGAAGGAAGCAATCTGAATATCAGTGCCCACAAACTCCTTTGTGTTCTACTCGTGATGTCCTCTACGCAAAGACCTAGCTCATGATGCCACTGTTGGGGAACGTTGCATGGGAAACAAAAAAATTCCTACGCTCACCAAGATCGATCTAGGAGATGAACATCTACGAGAGAAGAGATTGCATCTACATACCCTTGTAGATCGCTAAGCGGAAGCGTTAAGAAATGTGGTTGATGTAGTCGAACGTCTTCGCGATCCAATCACGATCCGTCCACGAACTCCCGATCAAGTGCCGAACGGACGGCACCTCCGAGTTTAGCACACGTGCGGCTCGGCGGAGTCCTCTCCTTCTTGATCCAGCAAGCGAGAGAGAGGGGGTAGATGAGATCGGGACCAACACGACGGTATGGTGGTGGTGGTGGCAGCGGAATTCCGGCAGGGCTTCGCCAAGCGCGTACCGGTGAAACGTGGGAGGAGTTGGGAGAGGTAACGGGCAAGGGTCCAAGGGGTGGCTGCCCCCAACGCCTCCCCACCTTTATATAGGCGTGGAGGGGGCTGGTGGCTTGCCCTCCAAGGCCCTAGGGTCGTTGGCGAATGGGGGAGGAAGGAAATCCCTCCTTTCCTTCCCCACCGATCGCTATCCCCCCTTTTTAGGGATCCTGATCTTATCCCTTTGGGATATGATACTATTCCTTTAAGGGAGGATCTTGGTGCGCCTAGACCAGGGTTGTGGGGACTTTCCCCACTACCCACGTTCATGTGGGTCCCCCATGCAGACGGGCCCCACTCCAGAACCTTCTAGAACCTTCCCGGTACAATACCGAAAAAACTCGAACTTTTTCCGGAACCCCGATAACAACTTTCCATATATGAATCTTTACCTCCGGACTATTCCGGAGCTCCTCATGATGTCCTGGATCCCATCCAGGACTCCGAATAACCTTCGGACTTTCCACTATTAATATCTCAATACTACCCTAGCGCTACCGAACGTTAAGCGTGCGACCCTACGGGTTCGGGAATATGCAGACATGACCGAGACTCCTATCCGGTCAATAACCAATAGCGGGACCTGGATGCCCATATTGATTCCTAAATATTCAACGAAGATCTTTATCGGTCGAACCTCGATGTCAAGGATTCAGTCAATCCCGTATGCAGTTCCCTTTGTCCATCGGTATGTTACTTGCCCGAGATTCGATCGTCGGTATCTCCATACCTAGTTCAATCTCGTTATCGGCAAGTCTCTTTACTCGTTCCGTAATACAAGATCCCGTGGCTAACTCTTTAGTCACATTGCTTGCAAGCTTATTGTGATGCTGTATTACCGAGTGGGCCCTGAGATACCTTTCCGTCATACGGAGTGACAAATTCCCAGTCTTGATCCATGCCAACTCAACAAACACCCTCGGAGATACCTGTAGAGCATCTTTATAGTCACCCAGTTATGTTGCGACGTTTGATACACACAAGGTACTCCTCCAGTGTCAGTGAGTTGCATGATCTCATGGTCATAGGAACAAATACTTGACATGCGAAAACGATAGCAATAAACTTGACACGATCATATGCTACGTTCATAGTTTGGGTCTTGTCCATCACATCATTCTCCTAATGATGTGATCCCGTTATCAAATGAAAACTCATGTCTATGACCAGGAAACCATGGCCATCTTTGATCAATGAGCTAGTCCGGTAGAGGCTCACTAGGGACATGTTGTTGTCTATGTATCCACACATGTATTTGTGTTTCCAACCAATACAATTATAGCATGGATAATAAACGATTATCATGAACAAGGAAATATAATAATAACCATTTTATTATTGCCTCTAGGGCATATTTCCAACACAGACGACGGAGCCCAGGAGCAGGAGATCCCCGGAGGCCACTACTACTACGTTGAGCCCGTCGACCAGGAGTAGTTCGGAGGCCCTAGGCAGGAGGCCTTCGCCTTTTCGATCAGTGTCGCTGTTTGTGCTAGCCTTCTTAAGGCAGACTTGGCTAACTATGTCTGTACCCAGATATTATTTGTGTGTATGACTTTTGTATTCGGGTCCTCGTGACCCCCTAGTTTGTAATATGAAGAATTATGTTTAAATTTGAGTTTAGAGTTGTGTTGTGATATCCTCCCGTGAGTCTCTGATCTCGAGCGTGCACGTTTGCGTGTATGATTAGTGCACGGTCGAGCAGGGGCGTCACAACGATGCTACCCATGATGGGTCAGGAAGTTACTGCCGACCTCAAATTGTGGTTCGAGGCCGCCCTTTTACTGATGCGTCCCATCGAGATGGAGATCGTGCCCGTATTCTCAGGGATATCATCAAGATTTTGTTTCCCCCCATGTATACAACGGCATTTTTTGCGGGGAGAAGTGGCGTTTTTACCAGCGCGGTGAGGGGACTCTTGGCCTTTCAGCAGCCTATAAGAGTAAAAAGCCAATAGAGCCAATATTCACGCTTCCATTTCCCCCGCCTACTGCCTCCTCGAGCTCCAGCGCCCAGATCCGATCTCGCTTTCTCCCACCTCTGCGCATCCGTGCTTCCCCACTCAGCCATGGCCGACACCCTCAAAGGGCACTGGGGGGGAGGGGGCTCCATCGTGACGGAGGGCATGCTCCAAGAGCTACGGAGTGCGGGGTATATCCCCGCCAACGTCGCTGCCCGTGCTCCTGACGTCGACCAGCAGGCGCCCACTCCTAACCCGGGGGAGTGGGTAGTCTTCATCCCACACCTTATCAGGGGTCTGGGGTTCCCGCTGCACCCCTTCGTGCGCGGGGTGATGTTCTACTATGGGCTCGACTTCCACCATATGGCCACGAACTCCATTCTCCACCTCGCCTCCTTCATCACAGTGTGCGAGGCCTCCCTCCGCATCGAACCGCACTTCGGCTTATGGCTGAAGACCTTTGGCGTTAAGCCGAAGTCCAGCGGCTCCAATCTGGCGGAGTGTGGAGGTGCCATGGTCAGCAAGAACCAGAGCGCCGACTGGTTCAAGGGCACCTTCATCGAGACGGTCAAGGAATGACAGCGCGTGTGGTTCTACGTCACTGAGCCGCTTGCCGCTGGCCAGACCGAGGTCCCAGCCTTTTCGACTGGGCCTCCAAGGAAGCTCAAGTCCTGGAAGGAGAAGGGCGTCATCTGGGGGAACCCAGAGGAGGTGGAGACACTGATCAAGAAGATCCAGTGGTGATCCATCAAGAAGAACCTCCAACTGCCCGACGTGGTCAATGTCATGCTCCATCGCCGCATCCTCCCGCTCCAACTCCGGGCCACCCCGATGTGGGAGCATAAATCCGGGGATGCAGGGCCCGTCCTCAACTTCTTCCTCTCCTCCCTGGCCGGGATGTGGACGCGGCTCTTCAAGCTATCCAAGGACAAGATCCCTAAGGAAGGGAAGGACCTCGGCTTCGAGGTTGGCTACACCGCCACACCGATAAGTGTTCAATATACACGTTCATATTCTTCTTCTGCTAAGTGGGACAGATATTGATGAATCGGCCCATTTCGTGTTTGCAGAACTGGGTGACCAAGGTGCAGCAGATGCCGTGCCCGGCACCACTTCTAGAGGGGGAGAGGTCCCCTCTGCTTACTGCGCTCCTCACCGAGGAGCCGCACGTGGTGATCCCCAGGGCGCCGAAGCCCCAGAAGGGTAGGGCGGGTCTTCGGAAGCGGGAGACCTCGGTCACCCGGTCCGAGGAGACCCATGCCTCCTCCACCCACGAGAGCGATGTGGGGGGGAGGGGGACGAGGAGGAAGAGAACCCTCCCCCAAAGGGGAAGAGGGCGGCGTCAGAAGACGCCGAGGCTAGAGCCCGGCCTACAGGCCAAAAGAGGTTGAAAGAAACCTTGACCGGGGCGGCCGACAAGCCCCAGCCGTCGGAGAAGAACGTGCTCTCCGACGAGTCCGAAGACGACCCCCTTGCGTTGGGGAGGAAGAAGCCGGCGCCTCAAAGGTACGCCGCTGTCCTTTGTATTTAGCTTTACATTAAGTCTTTTTGGCAGGACTAATGCCGCGTGAATATTTTTCCACAGCCCGCCTAGGGCACGCCTTAGCGACTCCTCCAGCGGGTTGCCGCCCACCAGCGGGACGCCGGACCGCGCTGCACCGGCTCCAGAAGGGCAGGGGGAGGTGACATCGACTCCGGCCCCTCAGGTTGACACAGCGGGGGCCGAAGAGTCAGTCGTCATGGCCGAGGTTGATACCTCGACCCCAGAAGGCCAAGGGGACGAGGTCCCCGAGGTGGTTCAGGAAGGGCTGGGCCAATCGGCGGCCCAGCCGAAGTCTGCTCCGGCTCCACCGCCACAGCCGGAGACCCTCGTACCTAGCACCCAGGTGCTGGGGTCTAGGGTCTCACCACCCCCAGCTCCCGCCCCAGGGCGGGTTAGCGCTGGGTGGATTGAAGAAATGGAGGCTGCCTTGACGGGCTCCTCCCTCAAGGAAGAGCACCGCGCGTTGATTGGCGCGGCACTACAGGGATTCCGGTCCACAGAGGCCGGAATTCATGAGGTCTTCAAGGGCCTCATCATGAGCTTCGAGGTAATCTTCTGTCTTTACGAGAAAAGGGACCTTCTCCGCTTTAGATTTATCAATCCTTGTAACTGTCCGAAGACGTCCGTTACCCGTTATTTAGACGGCCTACCCAGTGAGTAGCCCCCGAGCCCGGGGCCAGTTTGAAAAACTGGTGTTGGGGGTCAAAATATAGGTGCAGTGGAAAGAGTAGCCCCCAGGACTGATAAGACATGATGTGTGTTCGAAGTGTCAATAAATTGATCATGGGGCTCATTAGAAAGTGTTTGTGCAGGTTTCAAGCTCGGCTCCGGGCTCTGCCTCCGAGGAGATTGCGGAGATGAGCCGGAAGCTCGAGAGGTCCAAAAAGGACCTCTACTTGATGAACAAGCAGGTCGAGCAGTCTCAAGGTAAGCGACCGATGCGATGTGTTTTTTTTTAAAATTAATTTTGAACAAGGATAACGTGTTGTTTGAAAAACTGATGCCGAACTAGTTTAATGACAACGACTTTGGCCGAGCTTGAGGGGCTCAAGGCCGAGCTCTTGACGGCTCGGCAAGAGGTCAAGCATCAGAAAGCTGCTGCGGCCAAAGCAGAAAAGGACCTAGCCGCCAAAAAGGTGGCTAGGGGGAAAGACCAGGTGCGGGTCTGGAGGTCGAGGAGACTCTCAAGGGCGTGTATCTCGAACGCGATTCCCTTGACAAAAAGGAGAAAGAGACAGGCGAGGAGCTACGAAAGCTACGTCTGTCTCATGCTGAGCTCCAGACCCGGGGCCGGGCCGATCACCAGGTGATCCATCAAGTGGAGCGGGTAGCCGCGGGTAAGCCATATTTACTTCAATGTGTATTTGGCAGCAAAGGGTTTGTCGAGCTCACCCAGCTGTGGAGATCCGCAGAGGTCTTCGCTGATCTCCCGAAGAGTGCGGCGGACGCCGGCCTTCATTTCGGCCAATTGGAGGGCCATGAGGCGGAGAAGTCATTCTGGAGTCAGTTATAGTTGTCGTCGCAACTGCAGTTGCTCAATCATCAGATGGAGCAACTCGCGGAACTTCTTCGGATGGCAAGGCCGGCGCTCCAAGACCTCTGCGTCAATTTGTGGCCCACGGAGGTGTTGCCAGCCAGCTTCTTCGGGCTCCTGGTGCGACTGCAAGAAGCCGTCCCGCAAGTCAACCGCTGGAAGTGATCCGCGCGTCTGGAAGGAGCGCGGCGGGCGTATGCATGCGTGAAAACGCACTTCTGGAAGGTTGAGGCAAAGGTTGTTGCTGCGGGGCCCCCTGAAGGGAAGGCGCGCACCGCGGAGCAGTTTTTTGCCGAAGTGGAGGAGGGTGCCCGTGTTACCGAGGCCATGTGTCCTAAGGACAAGTTGTATTTTTAGGCAGCACTTCAGAATGCCGAAGTGCGTGTGATGTATAAAAATTATTAGTTGTTTAATTTTCTGTTTTGTGTGTTTACACAATTATAGCTACTGTTATGATTGTGTCTTTTATCTTTTAATTAGTGTTTGTGCCAAGTAATGCCTTTGAGATGATAGTATAATTGATGCTGTTTGAAAACAGAAACTTTTGAGTCTAGTGCAGAATTGTTCTGATTTTACTGGGCGTGATAAAATTCAAATTTTTTACACAGTATTGTTGTATGAATTTTCTACGTTGTCCTAATTTTCAGAATTTTTGGAGTTACAGAAGTATGACTTTAATTCAGATCTTTACAGACTGTTCTGTTTTAGACAGATTCTGTTTTTGTTGCATAGTTTGCTTATTTTGATGAATCTATGGATTGTATCGGGGGGTATAATCCATGGGGAAGTTGGAGTACAGTAGCACTATGCCAATATTAAATATGAATCAATTTATAACAGTACCTAAAGTTTAAGATTTGTTTATTATACTAATGGATCTCATGAGGTTTCTGTTGAGTTTTGTGTGCTGAAGTTTTCAAGTTTTGGGTGAGACCACGATGGATGAAGGAATAAGGAGCGGCAAGATCCTAAGCTTGGGGTGCCTTGGGCACCCCAAGGTAATATTCAAGGAAGACCCAAGCGTCTAAGCTTGGGGATTCCCCGGATGGCATCCCCTCTTTCGTCTACAATCTATCGGTATATCACTTGGAGCTATATTTTTATTCATCACATGATATGTGTTTTACTTGGAGCGTCTTGTGCCATAGTTTTATTTTCATTGTTTGATTTTTAGTTTGCCACAATCATATTTGCTGAACACACCTTTTTGAGAGGGACACACATTATTCGTGATTTGTTAGAATACTCTATGTGCTTCACTTATATCTTTTAAGCTAGGCAGTTGCTCTAGTGCTTCACTTATATCTTTTAGAGCACGGCGGTGGTTATATTTTAAAGAAATAGTTGCACTCTCATGCTTCACTTATATCTTTTTGAGAGTCTAATAAATAGTAATGGTAATATGCACGGGTTATGAATTTGGTCCTAATATGATAGGTATTCAAGAGGGATATAATAAAAACTTTCATGTAGATCACTGAATATGATAAGTTTGATTCCTTGCAATAATTTTGCGATATTAAGATGGTAATATGTGGGAGGTACTAGTAGATAATTGTGGTTTAGTAAGAATATTGGTGTTAAGGTTTGTGATTCCCGAAGCATGCACGTATGGTCTGTCGTTATGCTAAGAAGTTGGAGCATGATTTATTCTTGATTGTCTACCTTATGAGTGGCGGTCAGGGACGAGCGATGGTCTTTTCCTACCAATCTATCCCCCTAGGGGCATGCGTACTAGTACTTTGCTTCGAGGGCTAATAAACTTTCGCAATAAGTATGTGAGTTCTTTATGACTAATGTGAGTTCATGGATTATACGCACTCTCACCTTTCCGCAATTTGCTAGCCTCTTCGGTACCGTGCATTGCCCTTTCTCACCTCGAGAGTCGGTGCAAACTTCGCCGGTGCATCCAAACCCCGTGATATGATACACTCTATCACACATAAGCCTCATTATATCTTCCTCAAAACAGCCACCATACCTACCTATTATGGCATTTCCATAGTCATTCCGAGAATATTGCCATGCAACTTCCACCGTTCCGTTTATATGGCACACATCATCATTGTCATATTGCTTTGCATGATCATATAGCTAACATAGTATTAGTGGCTCAGCCACCATTCATCATTTTCATACATGTTACGCTAGCATCATTGCACATCCGGGTACACTGCCAGAGGCATTCATATAGAGTCATATTTGTTCTAGTATTGAGTTGTAAGTAAATAGAAGTATGATGATCATCATTATTAGAGCATTGTCCCAGTGAGGAAATATAAAAAAAAGAGAAAAAGAGAGAAGGGGCAGTGTTACTATCCTTTTCCATACTTGTGCTTCAAAGTAGCACCATGTTTTTCATATAGAGAGTCTCCTATGTTGTCACTTTCATATACTAGGGGGAATTTTTCATTATAGAACTTGGCTTGTATATTCCGATGATGGGCTTCCTCAAATGCCCGAGGTCTTCATGAGCAAGCAAGTTGGATGCACACCCACTTAGTTTTTATTTTGAGCTTTCATACACTTATAGCTCTTAGTGCATATGTTGCATGGCAATCCCTACTCCTCTCATTGACATCAATTGATGGGCATCTCCATAGCCCGTTGATTAGCCGCGTCGATGTGAGACTATCTTTTTTTCTTTTTGACTTCCCCTTATTAATCTCTATCATTATATTCTATTCCACCCATAGTGCTATATCCATGACTTGCGCTCATGTATTGTGTGGGGGTTGAAAAATCTGAAGCGCGTTAAAAAGTATGAACCAATTGCTCGGCTTGTCATCGGCGTAGTGCATGATAAATACTTTATGTTAAGAAGATGGAGCATGACAGGATTATATAATTTTGTAGGGATAACTTTCTTTAGCATTTTTATTTTGAAAGACATGATTGTTTGTTAGTATGCCAGAGTATTGATGTCTTTATATCAAATTATAGACTATTGCTTTGAATCATTCGGATCTTAATATTCATGTCGTAAAAGAGAATTACATGATGAAACATGTTAGGTAGCATTCCACATCAAAAATTCTGTTTTTATCACTTACCTACTCGAGGACGAGCAGGAATTAAGCTTGGGGATGCTTGATACGTCTCCAACATATCTATAATTTTTATTGTTCCATGCTATTATACTATCAATCTTGGATGTTTTATATGCAATTATATATCATTTTTTGGGACTAACCTATTAACCTAGTGCTCAGTGCTAGTTGCTGTTTTTTTGCTTGTTTTTGCCTTTTCAGAAAATCATTATCAAACGGAGTCCAAACGAAAAAAAAAACTTTGGATTAATTTTTTCTGGACCAGAAGAGACACTGGAAGCTTCGGGAGAAGACCAGAAGAGTCACGAGGGAGCGACAAGCTTGGGAGGCGCGCCCCCCAGGCTTGTGGGCCCCTCGTGGCACTTCCTAACCTAATTCCAGCGCTATAAATTCCCAAATATTCCCAATATACTAGAGAGACAGAAGAGAAAACTTTTCCGCCGCCGCAAGCTTTTGTTCTTCCATGATCCCATCTGGAGGCCTTTTTCGGCACTCTGCAGGAGGGGGAATCGATCATGAAGGGCTTCTACATCAACCTTGCTACCCTTCCGATGATGTGTGAGTAGTTTACCACAGACCTACGGGTCCATAGCTAGTAGCTAGATGGCTTCTTCTCTCTCTTTGATCTTCAATACCATGTTCTCCTCGATGTTCTTGGAGTTCTATCCGATGTAATCTTCTTTTGCGGTGTGTTTGTTGGGATCCGATGAATTGTGTGTTTATGATCAGATTATTCATGAGAAATATTTGGGTCTTCTCTAAAATCTTTTATTCATGATTGTTATAGCTTTGTATTTCTCTCCGATCTATGCATTTGGTTTGGCCAACTAGATTGATTTATCTTGCAATGGGAGAGGTGCTTTGTGATGGGTTCAATTTTGTGGTGCTTTATCCCAGTGACAGAAAGGGACAAGACACGTATTTGTATTGTTGCCATTTGGGATAAGACGATGGGGTTTATTCATATTGTTTGAGTTTACTTTGTCTACATCATGTCATCTTGCTTAAGGCGTTACTCTATTTTCATTTACTTAATACCCTAGATGCATGCTGGATAGCGGTCGATGGGTGGAGTAATAGTAGTATATGCTGGCAGGAGTTGGTCTACTTGTCTCGGACGTTATGCCTATATACATGATCATTGCCATGAATCCGTCATAACTATGCGCTTTTCTATCAATTGCCCAACAGTAATTTGTTTACCCACCGTATGCTCTGTGTTCGACAGAGAAGCCTCTAGTGAAAACTATGCCCCCCAGGTCATTTATCTATCATATATAATATCAAAAATACCTTGATGCAATTTATTTACCTTTATTTTATTTTGTAATTTATTATCTATCTATCACTATCAGAATTAATCCTTGCAAGAAACGCCAAGGGGATTGACAACCCTCTTGTTCGCGTTGGGTGCAAGTATTTGCTTTTGTGTGTGTAGGTGCTGCTAACGAGGTTCTGTGTGGTTCTCCTACTGGATTGATAACCTTGGTTCTTAACTGAGGGAAATACTTATCTCTACTATACTGCATCATCCTCTCCTCTTCGAGGAAATCCCAACGCAGCTCACAAGTAGCACTTACCCGCCCCGTTATTATTGAGATCCAAGCTAGAGCAAAACCCAGTTTTTCCATAATGGTCTTTAGATAATCCCACTCTACTCGATCATATGCTTTCATCATATCTAGCTTCAAAGCACATAACCTATTTTTCTTAGCCTTATTTATCTTCATGAAGTGTAGGCATTCATATGCAGAGATAATATTGTCAGTTATCATGCGCCTTGGGACAAAAGTGGATTGCTCCTTGGAAATAATCTCAGGCGGGATGAGCTTCAGATGGTTCGATACCACCTTTGAAGCAATTTTATATAGGACATTATAGAGATTAATATATAGGCCTAAATTGAGATAGCAGTGTGGGGTTGGCTACCTTTGGTATAAGAACCAGGATCATCTCGTTAAGCACTTCGACATCCTCTTCCCCACGTAAAATCCTCAACACAATGTCCATGACCTCCTCTACCACCAAATCCCAATGGCGCTGAAAAAAGTGAGCAGGGTAACCATCCGGGCCAGGTGCTTTGATTGGGAACATTTGGAATAGGGCCTTTTTAACTTCTTCATGCGTGTAGGGTGCTAGGAGTTGATTGTTCATTGCATCAGTGACCTTTACCGGTACCTTGTCGATCACATCCTCCATGCCCGAAGTTCCTTCAACTGTAAATAATTCCGTGTGAAAAAGGAAGTAGCCAGTTTCTCCATCTCGTCCCGATCTGACGTGGACATGTCGTCACCCCTAGTGAGTTCCTAAGTATAAACATGCTATGCTTGGCATGCAATTTTAGGGAAAAAGGAAGCATCTCATGTGTACAAATTGTTTGAACTTGCATTTTACTGTTTACTATTTACTATACATCCAGAATTGTACTTGGAAGTGTCAAAAATTGTCATTTATAATCATCGATAGTAATATTGCTATAGATATATACACACTGAAAGTCTGAAATATTCTAGAAAAGGTACAACTATCATATCTTTTGCTTTGTCTTATATTCATTTTTTAATCTTCTCCTGGTTTGATGTTAATATTTTGTTAGTTCGTAGATGCTGCTAGTTTGTACTTAGAAAATTTTAAACTTGATTTTGTTTTCTCTGCAGTTCAACAAGTTTTGTCTCAAGCTTGTAAGTTTTGTCACAAGGAGGAGATTGTTAGAATGCTACAAAACTTCTACATGATAGTAGTTGTGCCTGTCAACTAGGATGTCTACATGATGTTTCTTGTATTCATAGCAACAACACAATCATGTGGGGGCGAGGTTAAGCTGCGATCTTCAAAAGCATTGCAAGTTTGGCGACTCTTCTGCGGGAGACATGAGGCCCTCTTTGAAGAATGCAGTTTCACAGGATGGTGGTGAGTCTGTTATTCACAAGACTTCTGGTGAAGCCATCCAAAAAACGGTTGTGAACAAGCAATTTGTCTTCCTGGACATGGCTGTAGCTGTGCGTCAAGCTCATACGATTTGTTTATCTTAGTTTGAACAAAAGAAATTTTATTGTCTTATGTAAATTCTTTTTAACGATGTAGTTGGATGCTACTGAATGGATCTATCAATGTTGAAATACTGAATTTTTAGTCATTATGTGTTTAAAATCTGCTACTGAATATTGAGTCAATTCCTATATGAGTAGAAATAAAAAGAAATATATATATGCTACCAGGATCAAGAAAACTGTCGGGGTAAGTAAAAGTCAAGGGCAGGCCATCTACTGGGCATTATTGTAACTGCCAACAATTATATTACTGGCATATATTTCTATCTGCCGGGAAAACAGGGCTTCCTGGCAGTGGAACTGCCGGGAGATCTATTTCCCGGTAGCCGTTCTTGTGGCAGTTCTATCTGCCGGGAGAAACTCTGTCCCGACAGTTTGTCTACCCTCTTAAGGGCCTTCTCCCGGCAGATTACATGCCATTGCATTTGTGTTCTGGTGTAGTGAAAGGAAGTAGCCAGTTTCTCCATCTCGTCCCCGATCCGACGTGGACATGCCGTCACCCCAAGTCAACTCTTTTACTCTGTTCTTCTACCTTTGCATGCTTGTGCGTTGTTGGAAAAACTTGGTGTTTCCGTCCCCGTTAGATAGCCAATTGATCCCTAGAGCGCTGACACATTAATACTGATAGAGTTCCACTAGTCGGTCACAAACCTTTGTCTCTACATGTGATGACCCATTCTGATGGTGTCCTGGACTAGGGGGTACTCACCACATCGTCTCCCGACCAGATGGGTTGGGCCGAGGACCCCCATGGCGGTTCACTAATGGGCCACTTCGGGCAGCCCATGACGCATACAAGGAAGACTCTACAAGACTTGGTGCACAAGCCGAAGACTCTCCTAAACCCTAAGCCTCCGGTACATTATATAAACCGAGGCCAGGCTAGTCGATAGATGAACTAATATTCATTAGAACAATCTCGTGGTAGCCACATGTACTATGTACTATCCCCCATATCAATACAATAAAAAGCAGGACGTAGGGTATTACCTCTTCGAGAGGGCCCGAACCTGGGTAAAACACTGTGTCCATGTTACCATCGCTCCATGACGCCTAGCTTAGGACCCCTACTACGAGATATGCCGGATTTAGAACCGACATTGGAGCTTTCATTGAGAGCCTGCTGGGTAGTCGCCGCGGTGCGATGGGAATTCAGATCGGCTCCACCGTGATCTACGCGTCGGAACCGACCTACACCGTCAACGTCGGCATCTTCGTCGCTGGCTCGACTGGTCACCTCGGCTAGGCCGAGGACTAGGCTTCTCTTCGGATCGTCAAGTTTGGACGGATGTCTTCGTCATTGTCAACTCCGATCTCATCCGGGATCATGGAAAAATCGTCCATGGTGCTCGGGGGCTCAACGTCAACATTGCCCTCGCGCGATCATGCAGTTTTTTCTGGACAGCGGATTCGCGTTCGCCGTCCCCATCTCCTCGAGCGTCGCTATGATGATTGCTTTGGTGGAATTGTGCGGAATCGAGTCTAGAACAACCCTGCAAAATTTCGTCGCGTTCCGATGGAGGAATTTCCGGCGATCTCTGATATACCGGAGCCCTGTCGAATCTGGACGGGAATCTGGACGAGTTTAGGGTGAGGAGTCCAGCAGTCAGCTCGGACGTCCTTTGAAAGATCCAACCGTTCATCGGCTGCGGAATTCCCATATCTACCAACCCTCAAAATTTCAGCTCGATCCGACCGTTCAAACTCCGGGAAGCGTCCGATGAGTGAATCAATTTTCGGATCTGTTTTCTGCACGAAAACGAATCCGACCCGAGCTCATATTCTTTCACGAACGGGATATTGGACATCCTTTTTGAAGGAAATTCTTATCTAGGGTATTATGTGTTGTTCTCAAACATGTGCCCACAAATTTTTAGCCTTTTCCGAGGCGATCTTCGTCGTCGCGCCAGCATCGACTGCGCCGGCCATGTTGCTCCATGACGGCCGACCTGCGCCAGCATCGACTGCGCCGTCGCTTCATCGAGCCGATGACAACCACCTCGGATCATCACCTTGGCGAGCCGACCAAGAGTTCGGCACCGCTCTCCCTAATGATCGTCAAGATAAGATCGTCACCTTACGGATTGCACGGGTCGGGCGCGCCAGCATCACTGTGCGGTCACTTCTCAAGCCGGCATTGACCGCGTCACAAGTTCCGACCTGCGTCGACATCGCCGCGCCGTTGCTTCTTCAAGCCGATGTCCACCATGCCGACCTACTTCGACACCTCGGCTGGCATAGGGCTGCAATGTCACCTTACCGACCCGCTCCATCACCTCGGCTAGACCGGGGGCTTCGCCATCTCTTTATCAACCTACTCCGGGGACTTCGGCGTCACCAGCCGACCAGCTTCATCAGCTCGGCCGGACCGGGGGCTTCGCCTCGACATATTGGCAGTTTTGTGCTGCCACTTCATCAGCCGATCTCTTCGCTCGGCCACCCCAGGACCGGCTTGGGAGCTGGGCGTCTTCGTCCCGCCACAAGCCTGGACCGCATCATCAACACCGAGCACATCAACCAGCTAAGTCGCTTTCATGCTCAATGTTTTTCAATTTTCAATTTTTGTTTGGTTCATCCAAGCGTTATGCTTTTGTGTTAACTAGACAAGTTCTTAGTTAAACACTTAGTTTGTTAAAACCTCTGTTTGTTAAAAACACTCCCTTTACCCATGTTAACTGGGGGCTCTTAAATTTATACGAGCCGTTTTATAATAAGTGTTTTCTTCTTGGTCGTTGCAAAGTCTTTTTCTACTACTCCATTTTTCCGACGCGAGTGTGTGGTCAATAGCCGGGTAGCCTGGTTTCTCTCTAAAGCCACTCGAGTTTAGTTCGCTAAACTGGCCTGAGAAGCACTTCGCCTTCGGGATAGGAGGTTGAAGCCGAAGGCTGACCCACTTGAAGTCTGGAGATCGGATGTATCATGTTAAAGCACGACGGAAGCACAAACTAATTTTAAGACCAATTTTCGGATTGGCACCAAAAAACTTGATTTAGTTCGGACGTAAAGTTTTCACATAAGTTTTTTGGTTTTCCGAGCTTATGGCACCTTTAACCTATTTTTATGTTTTTTTTTCAGGAGGCGGGGCATCCTCTTCATTGAGGTGTTCTGCGTGATGGTTTTGCTTGGGGAATTTTTCTGACCTGTAGTTCGACATCTTTCTTGCTGAGCTGCACCTCGGCGTTGTCCAAACGTACATGGCACTTGAACTAGTTCCCGAGGAGATACGATCCTAGGGTCGGCCATGTTGCCCAACCCAAGTCTCGGGGGCTACTGCATTGCCTATTCAATGCAGACAATTTACAAAAAGTGCGAAACAGTTTTCGAGGAGATTATGATCCTCAGGTTGGTCGGCCGCACCCAACCTGAGTCTCGAGAACTATGCACACCGCGTTTCTGTTTCTAAGTATGCTGCCGAGCTAGGAGTTGATCCTCAGGCCGATTTCGCGAATCGACCTGAGTCTCAGGGGCTACTGGGATTGGCGGTTTTATGTTATCCTTCAGGTGCATCCCGGATTTTAGACCGACACACACCTTGAGGGCTACTGGCTATACATCTCGGCAGAGAATAAATTGCACCAATCCACAAAAAACCAGCTCACGGCCAAGGTGGTGCACCACCTCGGAAGCAGTTCGGCATAAAGCTCGGCTGCGAGTGGCTGGCTCCGTAGAGAACTTTTTCGACGTTAAGCTCAGATAACCTCCTTCAAACTTTTTCAAAGACAAGGTACTCTATGCCTCCTTGGATACAGACCGGCGTTGGAGCTCGGCTGCAAAAGACACCTCGGATGCAGTCCGGCGTTGGAGCTCGGATGCAAAGAGGACACCGCCGCACTGGAAACACTTCGAACCCGAGGTGTGGCATAAAAAATAACAAGGCATTGATAAAGGCCGAGAACTTAAAGGACTCCTCGGATACTCGATGTATGAACTCTTCGGATACACCTCGGCGATCCTTAAGATCGAGGATGGGAAGATTTGTTGAACCAGTTTTCAAGACCGACGACCGAAGACAAAGAATAGTTCGGAAGAACCGAGGAGCGTCCCCAACTTGATGACCGGTTCAGGGGGCTACTGATGGTGTCCTGGACTAGGGGGTACTCACCACATCGTCTCCCGACAAGGTGGGTTGGGCCGAGGACCCCCATGGCGGTTCACTAATGGGCCACTTCGGGCAGCCCATGACGCATTCAAGGAAGACTCTACAAGACTTGGTGCACAAGCCGAAGACTCTCCTAAACCCTAGGCCTCCGGTACATTATATAAACCGAGGCTAGGCTAGTCGATAGATGAACTAATATTCATTAGAACAATCTCGTGGTAGCCACATGTACTCTGTACTATCCCCCATATCAATACAATCAAAAGCAGGACGTAGGGTATTACCTCTTCGAGAGGGCCCGAACCTGGGTAAAACTCTGTGTCCATGTTACCATCGCTCCATAACGCCTAGCTTAGGACCCCTACTATGAGATATACTGGATTTAGAACCGACACATTCCGAGAGAGGTCATTGCGCAAAACTCTCATCTCTGCCTTTAACCTTTTTTTTATTTCCTTCCTTGCATTCCTTATGTTTTGGCCACTCTAGTGCAGCAGCGAGCTTGATAGTCTGGACAACTTGTTGTTGAGCTCAGACACTGTTGTGGCCTTAGAGATACTGCTCCACTATAGCCCCATCGACTCACGAAAATTCTTGTATCTATCCCCGTATAATTCATACCGAAAGAAAAGGTCTACCTCTCCTTCCTCTGGACTCTGGTGTGAACATTTGCAAAGCGATTGGGTCGTGATCCGATGATGTAGCGTCTGATGCCTAAGTACTACCTATGGGAACCGGTTTATCCAGTCCGGGTTAGCAAATGCCCGGCCTAGTCGCACGCGGGTCTACGAGCCCGCTGTAATTTTTCTCTCGAAGGTCTAGCTCCTCCCCTGGTAGCCCAAGTCAGCAATGTTGCAAACATCTATCGTGTGTCTGAAACCTGCAATCTGAGCCACCCGACGTTGTCCGGTTCCCATGTCTTCATCGGCCCTTAGTACCTCGTTAAAATCGCCAATGCAAACCCAAGGCAAAGGGCTGGCTGCAACTAGTGATTTCATGAGATCCCATGCTTTGTATCTTTCATTGGTTTGAGCTTTGCCATATACACAGGTTAATCTCCAATCGTCATGTCCTTGAATAGAGATTTTTGCATCTATATTATATTCTGAGTAACCAAAAACTTCAACATTAATATGATTATTCCAAAACATTCTGATGCCACCACTACGACCATTACTGCTAACTGCATATCCTTTATCAAAGCCTAATGTGCTAGCTAAGCCTTCGACATGTGTTTTAGAAATTTGTATCTCTACTATGCACAACACGGTCGGGGAAAATTGCTTGGCAAGGTCATGAAGCTCTCGATCTATCGCAGGCTTGCCCGCCCCGCGACAGTCCCAATACATGATATTCATTGCGCTCGACACATTGCTCTTGACTATGCTTTTGTCAGCTATACCATTCAATGTCTTGGGTCTTTTAGGGTCTTGCTTGGCCGATGGGTGATACGTCCATTTTGCATCATGATTTCCTATTGTTATTTATTATGTTTTGGATCATTATTTCACTTTATGATACAATTCTTATGCCTTTTCTCTCTTATTTTGAAAGTTTCACATGAAGCGGGAGATTACCGGCAGCTGGAATTCTGGACCGGAAAGAGGTACAACAGAGATAGCTATTATGCACAACTCCAAATGACCTAAAAACTTATGGAGAATTATTTTGGAATATATAAAAAATATTGGCAGAAGAAATACTAGGAGGGGGCCCACCAGGAAGCCACAAGCCTGGGGGCGCACCCTACCCCCCTGGGCGCGCCCCCGAGCTTGTGGGGCCCCTGGCTGGCCTCTGGCTCCCTCCTTCTGCTATATAAGGCTATTTGCCCTAGAAAAAATAATCAAGAGAAGACTTTCGGGGCAAAGCGCTGCCGTCTCGAGGCGGAACCTGGGCAGGAGCACTTTTGCTCTCCGGCGGAGCGATTCCGCCGGGGAAACTTCCCTCCGGGAGGGGGAAATCGAAGCCATCGACATCACCAACGATCCTCTCATCGTGGAAGGAGCAATCTTCATCAACATCTTCACCAGCACCATCTCATCACAAACCCTAGTTCATCTCTTGTATTCAATCTTTGTCTCAAAACCTCAGATTGGTACCTGTGGGTTGCTAGTAGTGTTGATTACATCTTGTAGTTGATGCTAGTTGGTTTATTTGGTGGAAGATTATATGTTCAGATCCTTAATGACATTGAATACCCCTCTGATCTTGAACATGAATATGATTTGTGAGTAGTTACTTTTGTTCTTGAGGACATGGGAGAAGTCTTGTTATAAGTAATCATGTGAATTTGGTATCCGTTTGATATTTTGATGATATGTATGTTGTTGCTTCCTTTAGTGGTGTCATGTGAACGTAGACTACATGACACTTCACCATCCTTGGGCCTAAGGGAAGGCATTGTGGAGTAGTAAGTAGATGATGGGTTGCTAGAGTGACAGAAGCTTAAACCCTAGTTTATGCGCTATTCCGTAAGGTGTTGATTTGGATCCACATGTTTCATGCTATGGTTAGATTTATCTTAATTCTTCTTTCGTAGTTGCGGATGCTTGTGAGAGGGGGTAATCATAAGAGGGAGGCTTGTTCAAGTAAGAACAGCACCCAAGCACCGGTCCATCCACATATCAAATTATCAAAGTAGCGAACGCGAATCAACTAAACATGATGAACGTGACTAGATGATATTCCCATGTGTCCTTGAGAATGCTTTGCTCTATATAAGAGATCGTTCCAGCTTGTCCTTTGATATAAAAAGGATTGGGCCACCTTGCTGCACCATTGTTACCATTCCTATTTGTTACTTGTTACGAATTACCTTGCTATCAAACTATCTGTTACCGACAATTTCAGTTCTTGCAGAGAATGCCTTGCTGAAAACCGCTTATCATTTCCTTTTGCTCCTCGTTGGGTTCGACACTCTTACTTATCGAAAGGAATACGATTGATCCCCTATACTTGTGGGTCATCAAGATTCTTTTCTGGCGCCGTTGCCGGGGAGTGAAGCGCCTTTGGTAAGTGGAATTTAGTAAGGAAACATTTTTATTACGTGATGAAATTTACTGTCACTTGTCACTATGGAAAGTAATCGTTTGAGGGGCTTGTTTGGGGTATCTTCACCTCGACTGGAAGCATTGAGAGTTTCTCCTCAACCTACTGAACCTACTAAAAATATTTATAATGAAATTCCTTCGGGTATGATAGAGAAACTGCTAGCTAATCCTTATGCAGGAGATGGAAAGGTACATCCTGATATGCACTTGATATATATATATAGATGAAATTTGTGGATTATTTAAGCTTGCTGGTTTATCCGAGGATGGAGTTAAGAAGAAGGTATTCCCTTTATCTTTGGAGGGAAAGGCATTGACATGGTATAGGCTATTGGATCATACTAGAACATGGGACTGGAACTGGTTGCAGCTGGAATTTCACAGAAATTTTATCCTATGCATTTGGTTCATCGTGATCGGAATTATATTTATAATTTTTTGCCTCGTGAAGGAGAAAGTATCGCTCAAGCTTGGGGGAGGCTTAAATATATGTTGCACACATGCCCCAATCATGAGCTCCCAAGAGAAATAATTATACAAAAATTTTATGCTCGGCTTTCTCATAATGATCAATCCATGCTCGATACTTCTTCCACTGGTTCCTTTTTGAAGAGGACTATTGAATTCAAATGGGATCTTCTGGAAAGAATTAAATGTAACTCTGAATATTGAGAAATTGACAAAGGTAAAGAGTCAGGTATAAATCTTGAGTTTGATTGTGTTAAATCTTTTATGGAAACTGATGCTTTTCATAAGTTTAGTACTAAATATGGACTTGACTCTGAGATAGTAGCTACTTTTTGTGAATCCTTTGCTGCTCATGTTGATCTCCCTAAGGAGAAATGGTTTAAATATCATCCACATATTGAATTAACGGAAGAACCCATTATTGTTAAAGAAGAAACAATTGTTTACAATGTTGATCCAGTTGTGCCTACTGCTTATATTGAGAAACCTCCTTTCCCTGTTAGGATTAAGGAACATGATAAATCCTCAACTGTGGTTAATAAAAGTAATATGAGAACACCTAGACCTTCTGAACAAATTAGAGTGGAATCTAATATTGCAATGGTTAAAGATCTTTTGGTTGATAATATTGATGGGCATGTTATTTAGTTTTGTGATGAGGCTGCTAGAATTGCTAAACCCGTTAGAAATGAGCAAGATATGCTAGATAAGAATAATCCCATAGTTGGCATGCCTGTTGTGTCTGTTAAGATTGGAGATCATTGCTATCATGGTTTATGTGATATGGGTGCTAGTGTGAGTGCCATTCCGTTCTCTTTATATCAAGAAGTCATGAATGATATTGCACCTGTTGAGATTGCAGATATTGATGTTACTATTAAGCTTGCAAACAGAGATACTATTACACCACTTGGGATTGTTAGAGATGTTGAAGTCTTGTGTGGTAAAATCAAATACCCTACTGATTTCTTAGTGCTTGGTTCACAACTAGATAATTTTTGTCCCATTATATTTGGTAGACCTTTCTTGAATACCGTTAATGTTGAAGTTGATTGTGTTAAAGAAAATGTTAGAGTTAAGTTTGGTGATATATCTCATGAATTTAATTTCTCTAAGTTTCGTAGACAACCACATGAGAAAGAATTACCTAATAAAGATGAAATTATTGGTCTTGCTTCTATTGCTGTGCCTCCTACTGATCCTTTAGAATAATACTTGTTAGACCATGAAAATGATATGCATATGAATGAAAGAAATGAAATAGATGAAATATTCTTTAAACAAGCACCTATTCTTAAACATAATTTGCCTTTTGAAACTCTTGGAGATCCTCTACCACCCAAGAGTGACCCTGTGTTTGAATTAAAGAAACTACCTGATACACTTAAATATGCTTATCTTGATGAAAAGAAGATATATCCTGTTATTATCAGTGCTAATCTTTCAAAGCATGAAGAAAAGAGATTACTTAAAACTCTAAGGAAGCACCGCACAGCTATTGGGTATACTCTTGATGATCTTAAGGGCATTAGTCCCACTTTATGTCAACACAAAATTAATATGGAGCCAGATGCTAAACCGGTTGTTGATCATCAATGACGTTTGAATCCCAAAATGAAGGATGTGGTAAGAACTGAAATATTAAAGCTTCTGGAGGCAGGTATAATTTATCCTATAGCTAATAGTAGATGGGTTAGTCCTGTTCATTGTGTTCCTAAGAAAGGAGGCATTACCGTTGTCCCTAATGATATAAATGAACTTATCCCACAAATAATTGTAACTGGTTATAGGATGGTAATTGATTTTAGGAAATTAAATAAAGCTACTAGGAAAGATCATTACCCCTTGCCTTTTATTGATCAAATGTTAGAAAGATTATCTAAACATACACACTTTTGCTTCTTAGATGGATATTTTGGTTTCTCTCAAATACCTGTATCAAAAGAAGATCAAGAGAAAACCACTTTTACTTGCCCTTTTGGAACTTATGATTATCGTCATATGCCTTTTGGTTTATGTAATGCACCTGCTACCTTTCAAAGATGTATGACTGCTATATTCTCTGTTTTTTGCGAAAAGGTTGTTGAGGTATTCATGGATGATTTTTCTGTTTATGGGACTTCTTTTGATGATTGCTTAAGCAGCCTTGATCGAGTCTTGCAGAGATGTGAAGAAACTAATCTTGTCTTGAATTGGGAGAAGTGCCACTTTATGGTGAACGAAGGTATAGTCCTGGGCATAAAATTTCTGAAAGAGGTATTGAAGTTGATAAAGCTAAAGTTGATGCAATTGAGAAAATGCCATGTCCTAAAGATATCAAAGGTATAAGAAGTTTCCTAGGTCATGTTGGTTTCTATAGAAGGTTTATAAAAGACTTCTCTAAAATTTCTAGGCCTCTTACTAATCTCTTGCAAAAAGATATTCCATTTGTCTTTGATGATGATTGCTGAAAGCACATTTGCTCCCTTGGTGGTTTTGGTAATTTATGCCAACATACATATTTTTGGACTAATGCTTTTATCTAGTGAATTTCAGACAAGTTCAACAGTGGCGTGGCAGGGACAAGAGGACGTGGAACCCATTCAAAATGCTAAGGACAAGGATTGGCAAAAGATCAAGACTCTAGATTTTTGGTTTAGTGATCCAAGATCACATTGAGTCCATAGGAAAGCCAATACTATTAAAAGGGGATGAGGTATTGCTTAATGGTCTTTTTGCTCAAGTGCTTAGTGACAATACTCCTAAACCCTCAACCACTCTCTCTACCCAAATATGTCCTAAACCTACATTCCAACTCGGCCCCACCGATATTTCCAATCCGGCCCCACCGAGTTCTTCCAAGACTTAGCCACTGCCAAAACCCTAACAAATCGGATCCACCGAAATGGATCTCGGTCCCACCGATATGGCCTTGCCAACTCTCTGTAATCGGTTGCATTTACTTCGGTCTCATCGAGTTATGCAAATTGGTCTCACCGAGATGGCTTGCCAAGTCTCTGTTGCCTTATTGCTTCACTTCGGTCCAACCGAGTTGATGCAATCGGTGCCACCGAGATGAGGATTGCCCTAGCCATTGCACTTCGGTCCATCCAAGTTGTTCGTATCGGTCCCACCGAGATTCCTAAAGTTCATATCTTTTACACAGTTCGGTGCCACCGAGTCTTCTGAATCGGTGTCACCGAGTTGGGTCAAAAGTGTGTAACGGTTGGATTTTGTGTGGAGGCTATATATACCCCTCCACCACATCCTTCTCAGAAAGGAGAGCCATCAGAACGTGCCTACACTTCCACCATACATTTTCTGAGAGAGAACCACCTACTCATGTGTTGAGATCAAGATATTCCATTCCTACCATTTGAACCTTGATCTCTAGCCTTTCCCAAGTTGCTTTCCACTCAAATCCTTCCTCCACCATAGCCAAATCTGTGAGGAGTGTTTGAGTGCTGGGAAGACTGTCATTTGAAGCACAAGAGCAAGGAGTTCATCAACAACACACCGTCTATTACCTTTTGGAGAGTGGTGTCTCCTAGATTGGTTAGGTGTCACTTGGGAGCCTCCAACCAGATGTGGAGTTGAACCAAGGAGTTTGTAAGGGCAAGGAGATCGCCTACTTCGTGAAGATCTACCCCAAGTGAGGCTAGTCCTTCGTGGACGTAAGCCATGGTGTAATAGACAAGGTTGCTTCTTCGTGGACCCTTCGTGGGTGGAGCCCACCGTGGACTCGCACAGCTGTTACCCTTCGTGGGTTGAAGTCTCCATCAACGTGGACATACGATAGCACCACCTATCGGAACCACACCAAAAATCATCGTGTCTTCATTGCGTTTGAAATCTCCAATCCCCTCCTTTACTTACATGTGCAATTGCTTACTTTCCGCTGCCACACTCTTAGAATTGCATGTGTAGAGTGTTACTTGACTTGTGTACTTGCTAAAATCTGCCCACAACTAAAATTGGGAAAAGGATAGATTTTTATTTGGTCAAGTAGTCTAATCACCCCCCTCTAGACATACTTTCGATCCTACAAGCGCTCAAAGAAATTATGCTACTACTGAAAAAGAATTTTTAGCAGTTGTGTTTGCATGTGATAAATTTAGATCTTATATTGTTGATTCCAAGGTTACTGTTCACACTGATCATGCTGCAATTAAATACCTTATGGAAAAGAAAGATGCTAAGCCTAGACTTATTAGATGGGTTCTTCTGTTATAAGAATTTGATTTGCACATTACCCTTCGTGGGTTGAAGTCTCCATCAACGTGGACGTACGATAGCACCACCTATCGGAACCACGCCAAAAACCACCGTGTCTTCATTGCGTTTGATCTTCCATACTCTACCCCTTTACTTTTCGTACTCTTGCATGCTTTACTATTTCCGCTTCTTAATCTCTAGATATGCATGTGTAGAAATTATTGGAGAGATCTTAACTTGTGCCAAAATCTGCCTAAGTTCCAAGAGAAATTAAAAACTGCACCTTTGGTTAGTTAAGTGTCTATTCACCCCCCTCTAGACCTATCTCCTCGATCCCACAATTGGTATCAGAGCTTTGGTCTCCATTGCTTTGGTTTCATCACCATTGGAGGGAGATGGATGTGTCTACGTTGGGGAGTCTTAGACGTAGAGTGCCTATTCTCGATGGGGAGTATTACAGCTTTTGGAAGGATGAAATGCTTGATATCTTTGATGAATTTAACTTGAGCAAGTATATTCATAATCCTTATGTGCTCCCTATTGATCCCTTGCATCCTACTCATGAAGAGGAAATTGACATGCTTCGTAATCTTAGAACCGTCAATCTTATCATTAGAGGATTACCTAAGGTTGTGCTTGGTTGTATGCGAAACTTTGCATGTGCTTATACTCTATGGCTTGATTTAGAAAAGCGATATCCCGATTACTCCTTAAAGAGTCTCAATAAGATTCTTCATAAGCCTATTGTTTTTCACAAGATGAGTCCTAGTGATCCTAAGTTTGATGATTGCTTGTTTGAACTTCGTGATCTTATGCGTTCTAAAGGAGATGTTAGAACTATTAGCAACATTATCATGGAAACTATTAGAATCCATAAACTTGAACATTGTCATGATGATGAAACTAATGAATCTGTTGCCTCTTGTATGGATCACATGCATGATGATGATGATGTCAAACATGGCTACTATGATGAAGACGAAGATTTTGATGCTGAATTTGAGAAGACCTTGAGGAATCTCAGTCTTATGGCAAATCTTCGAGATTACATGGCCGGAGGAAAAGAGTGGATTCTTGATAGTGGATGTACCGATCACATGACCGGAGATAGAGACATGTTTCGTGAGCTTTCTAAAAATGATGGTTCACGCAAGTATGTGACTTTTGGAGACAACTCCAAGGGTAAGGTACTTGGCCTTGGTAAGGTGGCCATATCCAATGATAGCTCCATACAAAATGTTATGCTTGTTGAATGCCTTGGTTACAATCTTCTTTCCGTATCTAGACTAGCCGATTTTGGTTTTAATGTTCTATTTACCAAAGTAGATTGCCAAGTGTTTCGCCAAGATAATCATAATATGGTCTTTACCGGCATTCGTAGAGGTGATCTTTACATTGTTGATTTCACTAAGAGAGCCCAACCTCGTACATGTTTAATTGCTAAATCTTCTAAAGGTTGGTTATGGAATAGAAGACTTGGACATGTTGGTATGCGTAACCTAGATAAACTTGTTAAAGGAGATCATATTCTTGGAGTGAAAGATGTTATATTTGACAAAGATCGACTTTGTAGTGCTTGCCAAGCAGGAAAACAGGTTGGAGGAAGCCATCCCATAAAGAACATTATGACCACGAGGAGACCACTCGAGCTACTTCATATGGATCTTTTTGGTCCCAACTCATATAAGAGTCTTGGTGGTAACTCTTTCGGTTTAGTCATTGTTGATGATTTTTCCAGATTTACGTGGGTGTTCTTTCTTGATGACAAATCGCAGGTACAAAAGATCTTCAAGAACTTTGCAAGAAAGGCTCAAAATCAATTTGAAGTGAAGATCAAGAAGGTTCAGAGTGACAACGGAACGGAGTTCAAGAACGCAAATGTGGACACCTTTCTTGATGAGGAGGGTATTTCACATGAGTTCTCGGCTATGTACACACCTCAACAAAATGGAGTTGTTGAGAGGAAGAACCGGACACTTATTGAGATGGCAAGAACAATGCTTGATGAATACAAGATGCCAAGACATTTTTGGGCAGAAGCGGTTGAAACAGCTTGTCATGCAACAAATCAACTTTATCTTCACAAGCTTCTTGGTAAAACGGCATATGAACTGCTCACCGGTAACAAACCACAAGTTGGATACTTTCGAGTATTTGGCTCAAAATGTTACATTCTTGATAAGCATCATCGTTAAAAATTTGCTCCTAAATCTCATGAAGGCTTCCTACTCGGTTGTGGATCGAACTCTCACACTTACCGTGTCTACAACAACTTCACTCGAAAAGTTGAAGAGACGGTAGATGTGAAGTTTGATGAGACTAACGGCTCGCAAGTCGAGCAATTGCCACTTGATGTAGGAGATCAAGAACCATCGGAAGCAATCCAAGACTTGCCCATTGGTAAGATTCGCCCCGTGGAAGTGAAGGAGAGTACCTCGTCTATTCAAGTGGAAGCCCCAACTTCACATCAAGGTGAACAACAAGGTGATATGGAGGCATCCACAAGTGGAACGCGTCAAGACGATGGGAATGAGGAAGTGCAACAAGATGATCCACCTCAACCTCCTTCTCCACCTCCACAAGCGAACAACGACAACATCAACGAAGAAGAAGAAGATGATGATGATGAGGAAGCCTCACCACAACCCAAGAAAAAGCTACCTCGAGTTAGAGCAAGAATCGACAAGGATCATCCCGTCGAACAAATACTTGGAGAAATCCAAACCGGGAGAATCACTCGCTCTAAATCTCGTTTAGCTAACTTTTGTGTGCATTACTCATTCATCTCTAGTGTTGAACCTTTGCAGGTAGAAGATGCTCTCAAGGACCCCGATTGGGTGAATGCAATGCACGAAGAGCTACACAACTTTGAGAGGAACCATGTTTGGACATTGGTCGAGAAGCCTATGGAAGAGCAAAACATCATTGGAACCAAATGGGTGTTTCGGAATAAGCAAGATGAAGATGGACAAGTTGTACGCAACAAGGCTCGTCTCGTAGCACAAGGTTACACACAAGTCGAAGGTATGGACTATGGTGAGACCTATGCCCCCGTTGCAAGACTTGAATCCATTCGCATTTTACTTGCTTATGGCAATCACCATGATATCACTCTTTACCAAATGGATATTAAAAGTGCCGTCTTAAATGGTGAAATTGAGGAGGAAGTGTATGTTAAACAACCTCCCGGCTTTGAGAATCCCAAGAAACCTAATCATGTGTACAAACTTCGTAAAGCTCTTTATGGTCTTAAACAAGCCCCTAGAGCTTGGTACAAATGCTTGACAAAGTTTCTTCTTGAAAAAGGGTTTGAAATTGGGAAGATTTATTCAACTTTGTTCACTAAGAGGGTTAATGGAGAATTATTTGTATGCCAAATTTATGTTGATGACATTATCTTTGGATCTACTAACCCCTCTTTTAGTGAAAAGTTTGGAAGGTTGATGTCGGAAAAGTTCGAGATGTCTATGTTGTGTGAACTCAAATTCTTTCTTGGTTTGCAAATCAAGCAAACTAGGGAAGGTACCTTTGTCTCTCAAACAAAGTATGCCAAGGACGGCAAACCGGTTGATCAAAAGGTTTATCGATCTATGATTGGTTCATTGCTATATCTATGTGCCTCACGTCCCGACATTATGCTAAGTGTGTGCATGTGTGCACGATACCAAGCGGTACCAAAAGAGTGTCATCTTAAGGCGGTGAAAAGAATTGTGAGATACTTGATACATACACCAAACTTTGGCATATGGTATCCCAAAGGATCATCTTTCAATCTTGTTGGCTACTCTGATTCGGACTATGCCGGAGACAAGGTTGACAGAAAATCCACTTCGGGTACATGTCAATTTCTTGGTAGATCTCTTGTGTCTTGGTCCTCCAAGAAACAAAATTCCGTATCTCTATCTACTGCCGAAGCGGAATACATTGCCGCGGGATCATGTTGTGCTCAATTACTATGGATGACACAAACTCTTAAAGATTATGGTGTGCATGTGAGACATGTACCATTACTATGTGACAATGAGAGTACTATTAAGATAGCACACAATCCCGTGCAACATTCTCGAACTAAGCATATTGAGGTTCGTCACCATTTTATTCGAGATCATGTTGAGAAAGGTGATATTGACCTTAAACATGTCCGTACCGACAAATAATTGGCGGACATCTTTACCAAACCCCTTGATGAGAAAGTGTTTTGTCACTTGAGAAGTGAGTTGAACATCATTGATGCTTCAAACTTGAACTAGAGGTTCATGTGAATGCATACAAGGGCATGAGCATTCTTGACTAATCCATGATATCTTTCATGACCATCTTATATATATTGGATATTTTGCTCCCTTGTATGGTATCTAACCTTTTGTAGGTACTTGGACAAGCTTTATGTCACAAGGTTGCGACACACTCTTATCATAAGCAATCTTGTATAACCCAAGTATCAACAATTGATGGTGGAACAAGGAACAAGACAACCTAAACATATCCTTTGACAAACTTTTGAGTTATGCTTCATTCTTGTCATTTTGGATATACATGTTGTTCCTTGCAAAACTAACCCATGTAGGAAGATGAACTACAAATGATAGGATAGCTCCAAACTTCAAGTTCAACTACATGATGGACTTCACCACCAAATTCCAATGTAAGTTCTCACATCTTAGAGAAGCTTCACTCAAAGACATGAGCTAAAGCAACCCAACAAGATGTGAATACATTGAAATGCTTAAAAGAAAAATGGCAACCCCATTTTGAGCTTAAACGATGAGTATGACCTATGATCAAGTGTTCTCACTTGACTCCTAAGTCAAAATACTCTAACATAGGTGACCTTGTCGCCGACCCATCTAGATGAAGTTCTCTAGTGTTTCTTCTGTTTGTTCTCTTCTTGCTAGAGTGTTTCTTTTCAAAAAAAAACTTCATCTAGACGTTTCTTTGCTTCGTTTCTGAGTTTATTTCTTTTCTTTTTCGCAGTTAATTCATTGCAAATCCTTGTGAGATTTCCTTTGCCTAGTGAGCTGAGTTGACAAAAAGGTTCCATTGCATCAAACTCGGTTCCACCGATTTGTCTCAACCCGGTGTCACCGATTTTGGCTGCCCTAAGGAATTTTCTGTCAAATTTCTCCTGAGATTTTCTGCTCCAGCTCCACTCAATGATTCTTATCCTCTACTTGCATCTAGATGTGTTTCTCAAGGACCAAATCCACCTATTCAATAACCTTGAAATCCCTTCTTGGAAATTGATGTCAAAGGGGGAGAGAGGAATACATCAAAGCTTATCGCCACAAACGAGATGCACCTGACAAGAGGAGAGAATGTTAATGTTACATGTTTCTAAGAGGGGAGAAACATGATCAGTTTTTGGTTGTTGTTTAAGTTTTCTCACCCTACCTACTCCCAATATCCAATGTTAGATTCAGGGGGATAGGAAGTTCTTTAAGGGGAGAAAACTATTTCTTTTGGGGACATGTTTGCTTCAAAGAAAGTATTCACCTAGTGACACTATCTTCTACATGTCATCCCAATCTTGGTTTCTTGTTGATCTTGTGTCTTTTCTTGAAGAAATTATCTTGTGTTATCTAACCTTGTTTTCTCAAGTATATTTCTTCAGGTACTTGATCAAGAACTTCAAGGTAAGTATATGCATCACACTCATGTGCATGATTGACCTCTTGCTGGTATATATTGTTTGCCAGAAGAAAATCATGGACACGTGGATACCTAAATGCTATATATATATTGCTCTGATGCATATAGCCAAGATACATATTGCATGTATATTTCCCATGTGATATCATCATATTATATGCACCTCTTCAGGGGGAGTTCTAGGGAGTTCATACATGTTACATGTTTCCTTCAAAGCTTTCATACATACGTCTGCTATATCTGTATTTGAAGCTTTGATGTAGTCATCAATTACCAAAAAGGAGGAGATTGAAAGCACATTTGCTCCCTTGGTGGTTTTGGTAATTTATGCCAACATACATATTGTTGGCCTAATGTTTTTATCTAGTGAATTTCAGACAAGTTCAACAGTGGCGTGGCAGGGACAAGAGGACGTGGAACCCATTCAAAATGCTAAGGACAAGGATTGGCAAAAGATCAAGACTCTACATTTTTGGTTTAGTGATCCAAGATCACATTGAGTCCATAGGAAAGCCAATACTATTAAAAGGGGATGAGGTGTTGCTTAATGGTCTTTTTGCTCAAGTGCTTAGTGACAGTAATCCTAAACCCTCAACCACTCTCTCTACCCAAATATGTCCTAAACCTATATTCCAACTCGGCCCCACCGATATTTCCAATCCGGCCCCACCGAGTTCTTCCAAGACTTAGCCACTGCCAAAACCCTAACAAATCGGATCCACCGAAATGGATCTCGGTCCCACGGAGATGGCCTTGCCAACTCTCTGTAATCGGTTGCATTTACTTCGGTCTCACCGGGTTATGCAAATCGGTCTCACTGAGATGGCTTGCCAAGTCTCTGTCGCCTTATTGCTTCACTTCGGTCCAACCGAGTTGATGCAATCGGTGCCACCGAGATGACGATTGCCCTAGCCATTGCACTTCGGTCCATCCGAGTTGTTCGTATCGGTCCCACCGAGATTCCTAAAGTTCATATCTTTTACACAGTTCGGTGCCACCGAGTCTTCTGAATCGGTGCCACCGAGTTGGGTCAAAAGTGTGTAACGGTTGGATTTTGTGTGGAGGCTATATATACCCCTCCACCACATCCTTCTCAGAAAGGAGAGCCATCAGAACGTGCCTACACTTCCACCATACATTTTCTGAGAGAGAACCACCTACTCATGTGTTGAGATCAAGATATTCCATTCCTACCATTTGAACCTTGATCTCTAGCCTTTCCCAAGTTGCTTTCCACTCAAATCCTTCCTCCACCATAGCCAAATCTGTGAGGAGTGTTTGAGTGCTGGGAAGACTATCATTTGAAGCACAAGAGCAAGGAGTTCATCAACAACACATCGTCTATTACCTTTTGGAGAGTGGTGTCTCCTAGATTGGTTAGGTGTCACTTGGGAGCCTCCAACCTGATGTGGAGTTGAACCAAGGAGTTTGTAAGGGCAAGGAGATCGCCTACTTCGTGAAGATCTACCCCGAGTGAGGCTAGTCCTTCGTGGACGTAAGCCATGGTGGAATAGACAAGGTTGCTTCTTCGTGGACCCTTCGTGGGTGGAGCCCTTCGTGGACTCGCGCAGCCGTTACCCTTCGTGGGTTGAAGTCTCCATCAACGTGGACGTACGATAGCACCACCTATCGGAACCACGCCAAAAACCACCGTGTCTTCATTGCATTTGATCTTCCATACTCTACCCCTTTACTTTCCGTACTCTTGCATGCTTTACTATTTCCGCTGCTTAATCTCTAGATATGCATGTGTAGAAATTATTGGAGAGATCTTAACTTGTGCCAAAATCTGCCTAAGTTCCAAGAGAAATTAAAAACTGCACCTTTGGTTAGTTAAGTGTCTATTCACCCCCCCTCTATACCTATCTTCTCGATCCCACAATTGCGTAGAAGCCTTTGAAATACTTAAGAAAGCCTTAATTTTTCCACCTATTGTTCAACCACCTGATTGGAACCTACCCTTTGAAATTATGTGTGATGCTAGTGATTATGTTGTTGGTGCTGTTCTCGGACAAAGAGTTGATAAGAAATTGAATGTTATTCATTATGCTAGTAAAACACTAGACAATGCTCAAAGAAATTATGCTACTACTGAGAAATAATTTTTAGCTGTTGTGTTTGCATGTGATAAGTTCAGATCTTATATTGTTGATTCTAAAGTGACTGTTCACACTGATCATGCTGCTATTAAATACCTTATGGAAAAGAAAGATGCTAAACCTAGACTTAATAGGTGGTTTCTTTTGTTACAAGAATTAGATTTGCATATTGCAGATAGAAAATGAGCTGAAAATCCAGTAGCTGATAATTTGTCTAGGATGGAAAATGTTCTTGATGACCCGCTGCCTATTAATGATAATTTTCTTGATGAGCAATTAGCTGTGGTAAATGCTTCTCGCACTAGTCTTTGGTATGCAGACTATGCTAATTATATTGTTGCTAAATATATTCCACCTAGTTTTACCTACCAACAAAAGAAAAAATTCTTCTTTGATTTAAGACATTACTTTTGGGATGAGCCACATTTATATAAAGAAGGAGTAGATGGTATTATTAGACGTTGTGTACCTGAGCATGAACAGGAACAAATCCTACGGAAGTGTCACTCCGAGGCATATGGAGGACACCATGCGGGAGACAGAACTGCACACACTAGTGGAGCGACCTGGTATACAAACGGTTTTTACCCCCTTTCAGCGACAGAGTTTTAAACCATCGCCTTGCCTATGTGTGCGAAAGGGGGGTCCTTTCCACATGACCCAGAAACCGTCCGCGATAGGGCCTCCGGTCACACATGCGGGGCAAAAAGAGCTCGTGTGCGATCGGGCGAGCCATCGCAAACAATTATACTGGCCCAATCATTTCCGTTCGTATGTACATCCCACACAGTGAATCCAAGAAAAATGTTTTCGTTCGTATATACATCCCACATAGTGAATCCCAGACAAACGTTTCCATTCGTATATACATCCCACACAGTTTTCCACATCACATCGTCTGTGATAGTGTTGCCATTGCAGACGGTAGTAATAATTTTATCGTTTGTGTTATTGAATGCATCACGCACGGTGTCTAGAAGAAACTGTGTGGCATAGGCTCTCCATCACACACATTTTTTATGTGGAAAACGTTTGTGCAAGGTGGCCTAACGCAAACAGTTGTCCAGACGAAGTCATGTGTGATTGTTCATTGATCCAACACGTTTACTTCCTAGAAACTATGTGGGTTGTCTGAGATCATCGCCCACGGTGTTGTCTCAATAACCGTTTGCACTAGAAGAACCCAATAAGCAGGTGATACATCTCCAACGTATCTATAATTTTTGATTGTTCCATGCTATTATAGTATCAATCTTGGATGTTTTATATGCAATTATATATAATTTTTGGGACTAACCTATTAACCTAGTGCCCAGTGCCAGTTGCTATTTTTTGCTTATTTTTGCCTTTTCAGAAAATCATTATCGAACGGAGTCCAAATGGAGAAAAAACTTTGGATTAATTTTTTCTGGACCAGAAGGGACCCTAGAAGCTTCAGGAGAAGACCAGAGGAGTCATTATTAAGCGACAAGCCCGGAGGGCGCGCCCATGGGGGTAGGTGTGCCCCCGGCTTGTGGGCCCCTCGTGGCACCTCCTGACCTAATTCCAGTGCTATAAATTCCAAAATATTCCCAATATACCAAAGAGACAGAAGAGAAAACCTTTCCTCTGCCGCAAGCCTCTGTTCTTCCGCGATCCCATCTGGAGGCCTTTTCCGGTACTCTACCGGAGGGGGAATCGATCACGGAGGGCTTCTACATTAACCTTGCTACCCTTCCGATGATGTGTGAGTAGTTTACCACAGACCTACGGGTCCATAGCTAGTAGCTATATGGCTTCTTCTCTCTCTTTGATCTTCAATACCATGTTCTCCTCGATGTTCTTGGAGTTCTATCCGATGTAATCTTCTTTTGCGGTGTGTTTGTTGGGATCCGATGAATTGTGAGTTTATGATCAGATTATTCATGGATATTATTTGAGTCTTCTCTGAACTCTTTTATGCATGATTGTTATAGCTTTGTATTTCTCTCCGATCTATCCGTTTGGTTTGGCCAACTGGATTGATTTATCTTGCAATGGGAGAGGTGCTTTGTGATGGGTTCAATCTTGCGGTGTTCTATATCCCAGTGACAGAAAGGGACAAGACACGTATTTGTATTGTTGCCATTAAGGATAAGAAGATGGGGTTTAATCATATTGTTTGAGTTTACTTTGTCTACATCATGTCATCTTGCTTAAGGCGTTACTTTGTTTTATACTTAATACCCTAGATGCATGCTGGATAGCGGTTGATGGGTGGAGTAATAGTAGTAGATGAAGGCAGGAGTCGGTCTACTTGTCTCGGACATGATGCCTATATACATGATCATTGCCTTGAATATCGTCATAACTATGCGCTTTTCTATCAATTGCCCAACAGTAATTTGTTTACCCACCGTATGCTATGCGTTCGAGAGAGAAGCCTCTAGTGAAAACTATGGTCCCTGGGTCTACTTTTATCATATATTAAAATCCAAAAATACCTTGCTGCAATTTATTTACTTTTATTTTCTTTTGCAATTTATATTTCTATCTATCACTATCAGAATTAATCCTTGCAAGTAACCGCTAAGGGGATTGACAACCCTCTTATTTGCGTTGGGTGCAAGTGTTTGCTTTTGTGTGTGTAGGTGCTGCTAACGAGGTTCTGTGTGGTTCTCCTACTGGATTGATAACCTTGGTTCTTAACTGGGGGAAATACTTATCTCTACTATACTGCATCATCCTCTACTCTTCGGGGAAATCCCAACGCAGTTCACAAGTAGCAGCAGGCTAATTGGCCTATTATTATTAATCCATTTTGTAATTAAATTTACATTTCATATTAAACACACAATATATTTCATTTTCGTATTACGGAACCAGGATTTCATAATTGAAATACATCAGAGTACAACATCATATAGCTTCAGCACTCACTCACACCATATATGCATATAGCTAGCTACCCCATTACACAACAGCACCAAGTTTCACATGCAACATCTAAAACCTTTGGAAATTAGCATCATAGACGGTAGATATACAGATGAATCTCATCTAGAAAACTGCTGAAGAGGAAGGCGAATATTGAGCCTTCAATGATGTTGAAGGTCCTTGCAACTTTAGGCCAATGCCTGTGGATGATTGACCGCCCATCCTTCGTCCTCTTGAGGAAGACTTCAATATTGTACCATGGGTGTTGTATGAACACCTTCCTCGCCTCTTGACCATACAGGTGGTTTGAGAGGTAATCATCTGTGAACTGCTTTGGAAAGGCCTGAAAACAAAGATATGCATAAATATCTTCTCTGAATTTTGAAATGGCGCAAAGGAATAAAAAAACAAGGTACTCCCTCCAGTCCTTTTTACTCCGCGTATTAGATTTGTATCAAGTCAAACTTTGTAAAGTTTCACCAAATTTATTTTTAAAAATTATCAACATCCACGATTCCAAATATGTATACTATAAAATTGTATTTCATAATGCATCTAAAAATAATGATTTTGCAGTTTGAATGTTGATACTTTTTTCTATAACTTTGGTCAAAGTAGAGATACTTTGACTTCAAACAAACCTTATATGCAGACTAAAAAGGACCGGAGGGAGTATAAGAGTTAGTACCATCCTGTAGTTCACTGATGTCTTCTTCATTGTGCAGACAAAGATCTTGTTGTTTTTCGTCGCTAGTTTCTTTATCCTAACAATCTTTCTGAGTTTCTTGACTTGACTGATATTCATGGACATCTCATTTCCCCATATGCAAAATGGGTCGAACAGTGAGTGAAAACCTCTGACAGCAGGACCTATGATACGTCTCCAACGTATCTATAATTTTTTGATTGTTCCATGCTATTATAGTATCAATCTTGGATGTTTTATATGCAATTATATGCCATTATATACCATTTTTGGGACTAACCTATTAACACAGTGCCCAGTGCCAGTTGCTTTTTTTTTTACTTGTTTTTGCATTTTTAGAAAATCATTATCAAAAAGAGTCCAAATGAGAAAAAAAAAACTTTGGATTAATTTTTTCTGGACCAGAAGAGACCCACAAAGCTTCGGGAGAAGACCAGAAGAGCCACGAGGAGGCGGCAAGCCTGGAGGGCGCGCCCAGGGGGGTAGGCACGCCCCCTAGCCTTGTGGGCCCCTCGTAGCCCCTCCTGACCTAATTCCAGTGCTATAAATTCCCAAATATTCCCAATATACCAGAAAGACAGAAGAGAAAACCTTTCCACCGCCGCAAGCCTCTGTTCTTCCGCGATCCCATCTGGAGGAATTTTTCGGTACTCTGTCGGAGGGGGAATCGGTCATGGAGGGCTTCTTCATCAACCTTGCTGCCCCTCCAATGATGTGTGAGTAGTTTACCACAGACCTACGGGTCCATAGCTAGTAGCTAGATGGCTTCTTCTCTCTCTTTGATCTTCAATACCATGTTCTCCTCGATGTTCTTGGAGTTCTATCCGATGTAATCTTCTTTTGTGGTGTATTTGTTGGGATCCGATCAATTGTGAGTTTATGATTAGATTATTCATGAGAAATATTTGAGTTTTCTCTGAACTCTTTTATGCATGATTATTATAGCTTTGTATTTCTCTCCGATCTATCGATTTGGTTTGGCCAACTAGATTGGTTTATCTTGCAATGGGAGAGGTGCTTTGTGATGGGTTCAATATTGCGGTGCTCAATCCTAGTGACAGAAAGGGACACGACACATATTTGTATTGTTGCCATTAAGGATAAAAAGATGGGGTTTAATCATATTGCTTGAGTTTACTTTGTCTACGTCAAGTCATCTTGCTTAAGGTGTTACTCTATTTCATACTTAATACCCTAGATGCATGCTGGATAGCGGTCGATGGGTGGAGTAACAGTAGTAGATGCAGGCAGGAGTTGTTCTACTTGTCTCGTACATGATGCCTATATATATGATCATTGCCATGAATCCGTCATAATTATTTGCTTTTCTATCAATTGCCCAATAGTAATTTGTTTACCCACCATATGCTATGTGTTCGAGAGAGAAGCCTCTAGTGAAAACTATGGCCCCCGGGTCTACTTTTATCATATATTAAAACCAAAAATACCCTGCTGCAATTTATTTACTTTTATTATATTTAGTATTTTATTTTATCTATCTATCACTATTAGAATTAATCCTTGAAAATAACCACTAAGAGGATTGACAACCCTCTTATTTGCGTTGGGTGCAAGTGTTTGCTTTTGTGTGTGCAGGTGCGTTTAACGGGATTTTGCTTGGTTCTCCTACTGGATTGATAACCTTAGTTCTTAACTGAGGGAAATACTTATCTCTACTATACTGCATCATCCTCCCCTCTTCGGGGAAATACCAACGCAGTCTACAAGTAGGAGGAAGAAATTCTGGCGCCATTGCCGGGGAGACATCATCAAAATTGCCAAGTACCTTCGCACAAACTATCATCCACTTGCATTTATTTTATTTGCCTTTTTATTTGCATTTGCTTCTTGTTTTCACCTCCCCCACTTCTAAAACAATTTTACAAAAACACAAAAATATTTTATTTGCTTGCTTGCTTTTATTGCCTTCATGTCAAACACACAAGAACAGAAAATAAAACAAAATTTTAAGAAACTATGGATCCACTTAAAGTTTTCTACTTGGATCATCTTCGATCCATTTGTGCTCGTGCTAAAACCCCAACTAGTTTAGTTGAGGGAAAATCATTATATGAGCATGCTCATTCTGTGCGTCACATTTGTCTCAAAAAGGGAGACTCTTATGGAATCAAATAAATTGTTTGCTATGTTATGCTTGGAATCTATGTGAAATTTATGATCTTACTTGTTGCTCTAAGAACCCTAAAAAACACCTTCCCTACCTATGTGAGTTTAATGATAATGAAATCTTATCTTCTTATGCCAAGGGTGTTTATAGTTACTATGATATCGAACAAATTGAAGAATTTGTTTCTTTTAAGGGTGCTTATGAAGTTGATTCTTTGATTGAAAAGTGTCATGCTACTCTCTACAAATCTGAAAATCTTGACATACTTAAATATTGCTATGAAAACTACGCTCATAATGCATATATTAATGAATTTATTAAGAGAATGTCTTCTACTTTGGAAAAGAATAATGATATGCAAGAACCCATAGATAATTATAATTCCATTGATTCATGTGATGCTTGCTATTCTTATGGCCATGATGCCAATATTAATGATGCTTATAGAGACGAACTTGTTATAGTTCCTTATGTCATAAATGAAATTATTACTATAGCACCCATACTTGATAGCTCCTTGAATGAAAAGCATGATTGCAATGATGTTATTATAAATTCTATTAATGTCAATTGTGCTAATGATATGCAAAGCTACAAGCTTGGGGATGATAATTTTGTTATGTCCACTACTTATTGCAATGATCATGATTGGGGTGATAATGCTTTTTATGATCTTGAAAATTTATTTAAGCCTCATGATGAATATGTTTGCAATAATATTGAAAGTGGGTTTGGAAGAGTGTCAACTTTAGGTAAAAATAATCCCACATATTCAGAGAGTTTTCAATCTTATGAAATTTATGATCAAAGTGGGTTTGGAGAGGTCATTACTTTAGTTAATATTAATCCCACTATCTTGGAAGACTATAAGATTTGCATGCATTTGGATCATAAAGAGAATGTTTTACATGATAGTTATATTGTTGAATTTGACTATGATCCTACATGTAATTATTATGAGAGAGGCAAATATGGTTGTAGAAATCTTCATGTTACTAAATTACCTCTCTTCATGTTGAGATTGCTATTGTTTCTTTCTTCTTCCTTGCATATGCTAGGTTTTGCTTGTCTTGATAATTTGTTTGCTTATGAAATGCCTATGCATAGGAAGTATGTTAGACTTAAATATGTTTTTCACATGCTACATGATGCTCTCTTCGTGTTTCAATTACTATCTTTCATGTGAGCATCATTGAAATCTCAAGCCTATCTTAATGGCTATAAAGAAAGAGCTTGTTGGGAGACAACCCAATAAATTTTTTATTTCTGTTTTTGTGTGTTTACGTAATTATAGCCTCTGTTATGATTGTGTTTTTATCTTTTAATTAGTGTTTGTGCCAAGTAATACCTTTGGGATGATTTGGAAGATAGTATAATTGATGCTGTTTGAAAACAGAAACTTTTACGTCCAGTGCTGGAATTTTAATTTTTCTCTGGAGCGTCAGAACCTTCTGAATTTTTACATAATATTGATACATGAATTGCCCACGTTTTCCTAAGTTTCCAGAATTTTTGGAGTTACAAAAGTATGACGTTAATTCAGATCTTTACAGACTGTTCTGTTTTAGACAGATTCTGTTTTTGTTGCACAGTTTGCTTATTTTGATGAATCTATGGATCGTATCGGAGGGTATGAGTCATGGAGAAGTTGGAGTACAGTAGCATTATGCCAATATTAAATATGAATCAATTTACAATAGTATCTAATGTTTAAGACTTTTTGTTATACTAACGGATCTCACGAGGTTTCTGTTGGGTTTTGTGTGCTGAAGTTTTCAAGTTTTGGGTGAGACTACGATGGATAAAGGAATAAGGAGCGGCAAGAGCCTAAGCTTGGGGATGCCCAAGGCACCCCAAGGTAATATTCAAGGAAGACTCAAGCGTCTAAGCTTGGGGATGCCCCGGAAGGCATCCCCTCTTTCGTCTACAATCTATCGGTAACTCACTTGGAGCTATATTTTTATTCATCACATGATATGTGTTTTACTTGGAGCGTCTTGTGATATAGTTTGTTTGCTTTTGTTTGCTTTTTAGTTTGTCACAATCATCTTTGCTGAACACACCTTTTTGAGAGGGACACACATTATTCATGATTTGTTAGAATACTCTATGTGCTTCACTTATATCTTTTGAGCTAGGCAGTTGCTCTAGTGCTTCACTTATATTTTGTAGAGCACGGCGGTGGTTATATTTTAGAGAAATAGTTGCACTCTCATGCTTCACTTATATCTTTTTGAGAGTCTAATGAATAGCAATGGTAATATGCACGGGTTATGAATTTGGTCCTAATATGATAGGTATTCAAGAGGGATATAATAAAAACTTTCATGTAGATCACTGAATATGATAAGTTTGATTCCTTGCAATAGTTTTGCGATATTAAGATTGTAATATGTGGGAGGTGCTAGTAGATAATTGTGGTTTAGTAAGAATATTGGTGTTAAGGTTTGTGATTCCCGAAGCATGCACGTATGATCTGTCGTTATGCTAAGAAGTTGGAGCATGATTTATTCTTGAGTGTCTACCTTATGAGTGGCGGTCGGGGACAAGCGATGGTCTTTTCCTACCAATCTATCCCCCTGGGGGCATGCGTAGTAGTACTTTGCTTCGAGGGCTAATAAACTTTCGCAATAAGTATGTGAGTTCTTTATGACTAATGTGAGTCCATGGATTATACGCACTCTCACCTTTCCGCAATTTGCTAGCCTCTTCGGTACCGTGCATTTCCCTTTCTCACATCGAGAGTTGGTGCAAACTTCGCTGGTGCATCCAAACCCCATGATATGATACGCTCTATCACACATAAGCCTCTTTATATCTTCCTCAAAACAGCCACCATACCTACCTATCATGGCATTTCCATAGCCATTCCGAGATATATTGCCATGCAACTTCCACCGTTCCGTTTCTATGACATACATCGTCATTGTCATATTGCTTTGCATGATCATACAGCTGACATAGTATTTGTGGCTCAGCCACCATTCATCATTTTTTATACATGTTGCGCTAGTATCATTGCACATCCTGGTACACCGCCAGAGGCATTCATATAGAGTCATATTTTTGTTCTAGTTTCGAGTTGTAATTTTTTGAGTTGTAAGTAAATAGAAGTATGATGATCATCATTATTAGAGCATTGCCCCAGTGAGGAAATAAAAACAGAGAGGCCAAAAAGAGCCCACGAAAAAAAATATAAATGAGAGAAAAAGAGAGAAGGGGCAGTGTTACTATCCTTTTCCATACTTGTGCTTCAAAGTAGCACCATGTTTTTCATATAGAGAGTCTCCTATTTTGCCACTTTCATATACTAGTGGGAATTTTTCATTATAGAAATTGGCTTGTATATTCCGATGATGGGCTTCCTCAAATGCCCGAGGTCTTCATGAGCAAGCAAGTTGGGTGCACACCCACTTAGTTTTCATGTTGAGCTTTCATACACTTATAGCTCTTAGTGCATCCGTTGCTTGGCAATCCCTACTCCTCGCATTGACATCAATTGATGGGCATCTCCATAGCCCATTCATTAGCCTCGTCGATGTGAGACTATCTTCTTATTTTTGACTTCCCCTTATTAATCTCTACCACCATACTCTATTCCACCCATAGTGCTATATCCATGGCTTGCGATCATGTATTGCGGGGGGGGGGGGGGGGGCTGAAAAAGCTGAAGCGCATTAAAAAGTATGAACCAATTGCTCGGCTTGTCATCGGGGTAGTGCATGATAAATATTTTGTGTTAAGAAGATGGAGCATGACAGGATTATATGATTTTGTCGGGATCACTTTCTTTAGCATTTTTATTTTGAAAGACATGATTGTTTGTTAGTATGCCTGAGTATTGATGTCTTTATATGAAACTATAGACTATTGCTTTGAATCATTTGGATCTTATTATTTGTACCATAAGAGAGATTACATGATGAAACATGATAGGTAGCATATCAAATATTCTGTTTTTATCATTTACCTACTCGAGGACGAGCAGGAATTAAGCTTGGTGATGCTTGATACGTCTCCAATGCATCTATCATTTTTGATTGTTCCATGCTATTATAGTATCAATCTTGGATGTTTTATATGCAATTATATGCCATTATATATCATTTTTTGGGACTAACCTATTAACCCAGTGCCCAGTGCCAGTTGCTGTTTTTTGCTTGTCTTGCCTTTTCAGAAAATCATTATCAAAAAGAGTCCAAACGAGAAAAAAACTTTGGATTAATTTTTTCTGGACCAGAAGAGACCCACGAAGCTTCGAGAGAAGACCAGAAGAGCCACGAGGAGGCGGCAAGCCTGGAGACCGCGCCCAGGGGGGTAGGCGCGCCCCCCAGGCTTGTGGGCCCCTTGTAGCCCCTCCGTACCTAATTACAGCGCTATAAATTCCCAAATATAACCAATATACCAGAAAGACAGAAGAGAAAACCTTTGCACCGCCGCAAGCCTCTGTTCTTCCGCGATCCCATCTGGAGGCCTTTTCCGGTACTCTGCCGGAGGGGGAATCGATCACAGAGGGTTTCTTCATCAACCTTGCTGCCCCTCCGATGATGTTTGAGTAGTTTACCACAGACCTACGGGTCCATAGCTAGTAGCTAGATGGCTTCTTCTCTCTCTTTGATCTTCAATACCATGTTCTGCTCGATGTTCTTGGAGTTCTATCCGATGTAATCTTCTTTTGTGGTGTGTTTGTTGGGGTCCGATGAATTGTGAGTTTATGATCAGATTATTCATGAGAAATATTTGAGTCTTCTCTGAACTCTTTTATGCATGATTATTATAGCTTTGTATTTCTCTCCGATCTATCGATTTGGTTTGGCCAACTAGATTGGTTTATCTTGCAATGGGAGAGGTGCTTTGTGATGGGTTCAATCTTGCGGTGCTCAATCCCAGTGACAGAAAGGGACATGACACGTATTTGTATTGTTGCCATTAAGGATAAAAATATGGGGTTTAATCATATTGCTTGTGTTTACTTTGTCTACATCATGTCATCTTGCTTAAGGCGTTATTCCGTTTCATACTTAATACCCTAGATACATGCTGGATAGCAGTCGATGGGTGGAGTAATAGTAGTTGATGTAGGCAGGAGTCGGTCTAATTGTCTCAGACATGATGCCTATATATATGATCATTGCCATGAATCCGTCATAATTATTTGCTTTTCTATCAATTGCCCAATAGTAATTTGTTTACCCACCGTATGTATGTGTTCGAGAGAGAAGCCTCTAGTGAGAACTATGGCCCCCGGGTCTACTTTTATCATATATTAAAACCAAAAATACCTTGCAGCAATATATTTACTTTTATTTTATTTAGTATTTTAGTTTATCTATCTATTACTATCAGAATTAATCCTTGCAAATAACCGCTAAGAGGATTGACAACCCTCTTATTTGCGTTGGGTGCAAGTGTTTGCTTTTGTGTGTGCAGGTGCGTTTAACGGGATTTTGCTTGGTTCTCCTAGAGATAAGTATTTCCCTTTGTTAAGAACCAAGGTTATCAATCCAGTAGGAGAACCAAGCAAAATTCCGTTAAGCGCACTTGCACACACAAGAGCAAACACTTGCACCCAACGCAAATAAGAGGGTTGTCAATCCTCTTAGCGGTTATTTGCAAGGATTAAATCTTATAGAGATAAATAGATAAAATAAAATACTAACTAAAATAAAAGTAAATAAATTGCAGCAAGGTATTTTTAGGTTTTTTATATATGATAAAGTAGACCCGGTGGCCATAGTTTTCACTAGAGGCTTCTCTCTCGAACGAATAGCATACGGTGGGTAAACAAATTACTGTTGGGCAATTGATAGAAAAAACAAATAATTATGACGGATTCATGGCAATGATCATGTATATAGGCATAACTTCCAAGACAAGTAGACCGACTCCTGCCTGCATCTACTACTATTACTCCACCCATCGACCGCTATACAGCATGCATCTATGGTATTAAGTATAAAACAGAGTAACGCCTTAAGCAAGATGACATGATGTAGACAAAGTAAACTCAAGAAATATGATTAAACCCCATCTTTTTATCCTTAATGGCAACAATACAAATACGTGTCATGTCCCCTTCTATCACTGGGATTGAGCACCGCAAGATTGAACCCATCACAAAGCACCTCTCCCATTGCAAGACAAATCAATCTAGTAGGCCAAACCAAATCGATAGATCGGAGAGAAATACAAAGCTATAATAATCATGCATAAAAGAGTTCAGAGAAGACTCAAATATTTCTCATGAATAATCTGATCATAAACTCACAATTCATCGGATCCCAACAAACACACCGCAAAAGAAGATTACATCGGATAGAACTCCAAGAACATCGAGAACATGGTATTGAAGATCAAAGAGAGAGAAGAAGCCATCTAGCTACTAGCTATGGACCCGTAGGTCTGTGGTAAACTACTCACACATCATCGGAAGGGCAGCAAGGTTGATGAAGAAGCCCTCCGTGATCGATTCCCCCTCCGGCAGAGTACCGGAAAAGGCCTCCAGATGGGATCGCGGAAGAACAGAGGCTTGCGGCAGCGGAAAGGTTTTCTCTTCTGTCTCTCTAGTATATTGGGAATATTTGGGAATTTATAGCGCTGGAGTTAGGTCATGAGGGGCAACGAGGGGCCCACAAGCCCGGGGGGCGCGCCCTCCAGGCTTGTCGCCTCCTCGTGGCTCTTCTCTCGAAGCTTCGTGGGTCTCTTCTGGTCTAGAAAAAATTAATCCAAAGTTTTTTTCTCGTTTGGACACTTTTTGATAACGATTTTCTGAAAAGGAAAAAACAAGTAGAAAACAACAACTGGCACTGGGCACTGGGTTAATAGGTTAGTCCCAAAAAATGATATATATTGGCATATAACTGCATATAAAACATCCAAGATTGATACTATAATAGCATGGAACAATCAAAAATTATAGATACGTTGGAGACGTATCAATGGCCCTGAACGAGCTGGCCGCGGCGGATGCTGCCCCCGCGTCCGTCCCAACTCCCATCCCCGCGCCCGCCCCAGTGACCAACCCCGTGGCATTGACGGGCTGGTCGCCGAGCACCATCGCAGCACTGGAAGCCGCGGGCGTCAGTGAGGTCCCCGCGGACCCACGCGAGCTCGTGTACGTGTCAGTGCCAGCACCCCTGCCTGTGCTCGTGCGCACCCCAGCACCCACCGTGGCGCTGGTCCCCGTGCGCTTTCCTACACCAGCCACGCCCGTGCCCGTGCGCGTGCCTGCACCCACCGTGCCCCCCTCAGCGTCGTGGGACGCCGCCGTCAACCGCTACCTCGCAGCGCCGTGAGTCACCGTTCCCCCGCCCCCTGCCCATCGATCGCGCGACGACCGGCTCTTGGATTTGCAAGTCCAGAACATTCTGGGATGGCTTGAAGACTTGAACAACGGCGTCCTGGAGGATGACAACGCCGGCGCAGCACGCCGCCGCCGCCGCCACCGTTGTCGCCGCAATTAGTTTTTTTGTTTAATATTGTATCCCGATCGTATGAATGTAAAACCACAGTGTCACTGAATGAAATCTATGGTTTTGATCAACTTAGCGTTTTTTCTCTGAATGTACAGACTTATCAAAGTAAAAAAAAAACCATTGGTTTTCTCTGAATAAAACACTCATTGCAAACGTTTCAGATTGAACACCCGTATGCAAAGCGAGAGCTGGGTTCCTTCGCAACTAAGCCAAGGGAAAATATGGCGCGCCGGTTTTGTGCATCTCTTCATCGCAAACGATTTTGCATGATGACTCGTGTGCAACAACGTACAAACAATGTGGTAAGATTTGCATCTGTCATATTGGGTATATTTGCCATTTGTCAAATTGGAAAAATTGGCATTTGTCAATCTAGTAACATTGCAATTTGTCAACCTTGTAACACTGCCATTTGTGATCCTCACAAAAAAAAACATTGCCATTTGTCAAATTTTGCTGCTAAAAATCACTAGTATTGTCTAACTTTTGCAAATGATTCAGTAAGCATAGATTTCATTCATAGATTAAGCAGTCGTTCTTTATACAAACAGTTCAACTCGATAGCTGAACCGAACAAACTTTTACCCAATTGTTGCCAACCATGTACTGAAATAGCTAGTTCAACTATATATTCTAGCTAGTTTTAAGTACGTAGTACAGTTTAACCATATCTATAGTCAGATGAACTGAACAAAATAGCCCCTAAATACTACTACTACTACGGAGGGGCTTTGTACTACTTCCAGCAGCCTCTCCTCTGTCGAGCGCGCTCAATAAGAGGCAGAGGAGGAGGAGCCTACCGACAAGCTGGAGAAGTGGAATTCGGCGCCTGCAACTGCTGTACCTTTAGCGACGCCCAGCTCGAATGCCCTCTGCCGCTCCAGACGATCCCTCTCGAAGTGGCGGGACTCCTCGTAGATCTCCGCATTCCACACCACTGCGGTGGCTTCTGCTGCAGCCACGGCGGCGGTAAGACTCTTTGCGTGCTCGACCAGGCGCTCCTCCTCCTTCCACAGGAACTCGATGTAGCGCGTGGCAAGGTCGCTGAGGCACATGCGGGCCTCCACCTCCCTCCTTCGGGCCACGGTGGCGGAGCGGGTGATGACCCTGGCGGTCGACGATGGGGTGGTGGCCGACGGTGGGGTGGCGGCCACCTCCCGCCTTCGGGCCGCGGTGGGGTGGCGGCCACGATGGCCACTACCCGCCTTCGGGCCGCGGTGGCAGAACGGGCGATGGCCCTAGCGGGCAACGGTGGTGTGGCGGCCACGGCGGCTGACGGCGGCAACGGTGGCAACGGCAGCCGGCAACAGCTGCCGTCGGGCAATGGCAGCGGAGCGTGTGGCGGGTATTATGCGCACACCCAACATGGACAACACGCGTAGTACACGCCGCCAGGGATTGCGCCGCCGCCGCGGTGTAGGCTCCCAGCTGGAGCTGTCCTCAGATGACGGCGGAGTGGCTGAGCGACGATGACGGACCAGTGCCATTGGCGATTGTGGGAGAAGCAGACGAGATAAGCTATGGGGAGGGAGGGGAAAATGCGATGCCGACTCGCCGGCCGTGACTATTTATATAGCAGGCCGGTAAGCACTGGTTTTCTTTTGGGATTTCGCCGAGTCGGGCGGGAAGCTTGCGCAGTTCCGCACGGGAACCTGCATGGTTGCGCGGGAACGGGGTCCCCGACGATTCATTGGCACCTCTTCGAGCTAATGTTTGGCCAAAAGAACGTCTGTGAAGTGCTCAAGCTTGCGCTCGAAGCCTTCTGCGGCAGCGGGGTGACAATACGTGCGAGAGGAGGACGAAATGACACGTACACAAATGGTTAATTAAAAAAACGTTTGCGATTTAATTACCTAGCACACGGCCGCTCTCTACGCAGCGTCGCGAATGATTGTTCGCCCACTATGTGATGTGGAATGCGATGTAGTTTCCCATCACGCCGCCGGCTCGCAACTGCTGGCCGGCTTGTAGACGGCCATTCCCTGCGTGTTCAACTGCTCTATGCGTGTGGTTGCTCGCGGTTGAGGCGGCCGTGGCGTGCTCTGCTCGCGTCCTGCCGCGCGCGCTCTGCTCGCGTCCCTCCACGCGCGCTGCAAGCATTTCGGGCTGGCGCACGATCCCATACGTTCGGGGTGCCATATGCATGCGGTTACGCCGGACGCGGTGCCACGACGCAGTTACGTGCGGCAAAAACTGCCATGCGGACGTGCCGAGAATCCCGGCCGCCCGGCCCTCATTTATTCCCGCGGCCATTTACCTTCATCTCTCGCGCCCCACGACACAATAAGCACACCCACGACGACACATACAAAGAGGATATCCAGCGGCTCCAATGGCGCTCCCGACTCTAATGGTGCTCCCAGCGGCTGACGACGACGACGGGCGGCAGTTCACGATGCCTCACGTAGTGGACACCCACGTGAGGGGGAAGGACCTCTCGGTGGTGTACACCAACGAGTCGGTCTTGGTGGAGAGCTCCATCCACATTATGGAGTAGTTGCTTGCTGAGGACAAGTACCAAGTGGTCGGCTTCGACCTCAAGTTCATCGGCGGTCGTGCCGGGTATGATCAGAAGGTTGCCGCCGCCCAGTTGTGCGTGCGCCATCACGTCCTCGTCTACCACTACTCCCTGGCCACAAGGCCTTGCGAGCATTTCACCAGGTTTATCCACAGCCCTGACTACAGTTTCGCTACGGTGGACACCTTCAACGATCTAAACACTACAAAAAAAATACACATCCGTGACATTATGGCCCGAACGAAAACTTTTTCTATCATGGTTGTGACACTTTATGACAATAATTGTGACAAAAACACGTATCATCATAGATGTGGTGGGCTCCTACTTCTATGACAAAAAATTATGACAGAAAATGGGCTTTTCGTCCTGGGCGGGCCGGAGACGCACCCGCATGACATTCTTTGGGCCGCCCATGACGTAAAAAATCATGGTAGAAGTGAGGGCGAGGAAATTTTCGGGGAGTTCCCGGTTACGGTGGGTGGTCGGGCCGAGCGATGCAGTGTGGTTTTGCGAGTTTCTCTCTCTCGTATGCGCACGTGTGTGTGAGGCGCTCGCTAACTGAACCCGAGCGAGGTGTACGTTCGCTTACTGAACCCAAGCGATCGATCGCCCTCGCACTACATACTTAGCATGAGCGATCGATCCCCTCGCACTACGTACTGAACCCGATCGATCCCTTCGCTACTAACTGAAGACGATCGATCCCTTCGCTGCTAACTGAACCCGAGCGATTCGTTCGCTGCTAACTGAACCCGAGCGGTCCTTCGCTGCTGACTGAAGACGGTCGAGCCCCCGTACGTGCGAGACGTAGCTGGTGTTGGGTTGCCTCTCGATGAACAGTGCCCGTTACTGCCGAGCGCACGATACGTAGAACGAGTCAAGACGCATCGATCGAGCCCCATGCACGAGACGTGGTGAGTTGACCTAGCCGTTTGGTTTGCTATGGATGAACAGTTCCCGTTGCTGCCGCCCGCTCGTATGCCCCACCCCAGCCGGTGGGTTGGCTGTGGATGAATAGTACCCTGGCCATGTGAAGGTGGTTGGCGCTGGATGAACAGGACCCCGAGGAGGCCAGCCGGTTGGGGGTGGATGAACAGGACCCCGTGGAGGCGGGATGAATAGTAGCCGGTGAAGGCTGGAGGAAGTCGATGGTGGATGAACAGTAGCTGGTGGAGGCTGGAGGGAGGTTGACCGTGGATGAACAGTAGCCCGTGGATTCCCGTTTTGCGGTACGCCACATCACTCCCGATGAACAGGACCCCCGTTTGGACCGTAAGCAGTTGGAGAGAAGTCCGTTTCCTCAGTTTTGCGGTACGCCAGAGCCCTCCCGATCAACAGGACCCCGTTTCAACCGTAGGCGCTCGAACAGAAGTCCGTTTCCTCCGTTTTGCCGTACGCCAGATCCCCAGCCGATGAACAGGACCCCGTTTCGACCGTAGGCGATTGAACATAAGGCCGTTTCCTTTGTTTTGCGGTACGCTAGACCCCGAGTCGATGAACAGGACCCCGTTATGGCTGTTCCGTCCAAGCCGGTTGGCTCTCGATGAACAGGACGCGTTCCGACCCAGTCGCTTGGCTCCCGATGAACACGGCGTTGTTTCCTCCATTCCGACCCAGCTGGTTAGCTGCCGATGAACAGGAGGCCGTTGCTGCCGTCCGTTGCCTCTCTCCATGTACACGAGCCCTGGCCGTACGTATGCGTGAGTACGCGTTCGAGACCCCGCCCGTATATGTACGTACGTGGCCTTATTTTTTGCTGTGAGGTTGTACGTACATGTACACGATTTAGACGGGGCTGCCTGAACTGCTATGTCGGGGGCTCTACTACGTCACGTGCCGCTCCTTACATGCCGACGGTTCATCGTTGCAGAAAGACCGATCGACCAGTATGTACGTACATGTTCATGACCAGACAGACAATGCTACGTACGCTTCGACCGGGTGGGTCCCTGCTGTCAGGGAGGATAAGGAGGCACTTCCTTGCATGCGAAGATATAGCAGGTGGGTCCCAGCTGTCAGGGGGAGGAATCATTTTTTTTGCGCGTAATAAATAGGCTCTTCCTTGCGTGCGAAGATGTAGCTGGTGGGTCCAGCTGTCAGCCTCACCGCGTACAGTCCTCTTCCGATGGCTGTCGTTCAATGACCACGTTGACTACGCCGCGCCGAGAGCACCAAGGCGGTGGACGACGGCGAGGCCTAGGAAGGGAATGATGCGGAGCCAGGGAAGACGCGGCAGTGGATGCCCACGAGGATGGGAGTACGAGGGTTGACTCGTTCGGCTGCGGTGTGAGGCCGCCATTAACGGAGAATAAGAGGGGATGTGAGTGAGTAGAGGGAAGGCCTGGCCAGCGGTGGGAGTAGGGTGGGGCGGTGAGGCCTGCGCGGCAGCACAGCTGGCCACGGGAGGCAGGAGCAGGCGGTCCCGTCGACGCTGGTTTGGGCGGCTGGAGCAAGAAGATCAGAGATTGAAGAAGCAGCACGGCCGTTGGATTAGCATCCAACGGTCACCGCTACAAGAATCGTTTGTTGACTTTAAGTTGATAAAGCCCTGCGTACGCGTCAACTTAGTACGCCCACAAGTCAGCATAACATCTGTGGCGGACAGCATATAGCCCATTTGCTATTTTCCTAAATTTAGAGACCATTTGCTAATTATTACGTAATTTATTGCAGCCCATATTATATTTTAGAATACCTTACCATTTTCTCGCAAGGACATGATTAAAAATTTCAGCGATATTTCATTGAAATTGTCGAACTATTTCTAATACCGAAATTTTGAGCCAGATAAAAACTAAATTTAAATTATAATTAAATTATGTTAAAAAATGAAAATTGAAATATCAAAAAATAAAAGAAAATCCGCAATTTGAAACTAATTGCCCTTTTTCTTTGTTTTTATACATATACAACCCATTTCATATTACTTATAAGATTTACATCCCTTTTTGTCTGGGCAGGCCGAATGTATCCCTCGTTGTCTTGAAAGATTTGCAGCCCAGCAGGGCGGAGAAAAAGAAATCGGCCTGTGTAGGCTATTCTACGAAAAAAAAGTGGTGGGCTAGCCATTTTCACCGAGAAAAAAACAGCTGGGCTCGTCATGTTGTAAGCATAAAATAAAAGCCTAGGCTAGACGGGCCACAGACACCGCACAGCCCAGTTGATAACCTACTCCCTCTCAACAACAAAAAAAAACAACAACAACAAAACTGATCGAGCAACTGGGACCCACATGTCAGCAGCATTTTTTTCATGTAATAAGGAGGAGGTTCCTTGCGTGCGAAGATGTAGCTGATGGGTCCCAGCTGTCAGGGAGTGGAATCATTTTTCTTTCGCGTAATAAGGAGGCACTTCCTTGCGTGCGACCATGGACCTCGTGGGTCCCAGCTGTCAGCCTGTCCACGTACAGTCCTCTTCCGTTGGCTGTCGTTCGTTGACCACGTTTACGACGCCGTGCCGAGAGCACCAAGGCGGTGGACGACGGCGAGGCCTAGGGAGGGAAACGACCCGGAGCCGGGGAAGACTTGGCAGTGGACACCCACTCGGAGGGGAATACGAGGGTTTACTGGCTCGGCTGCGGTGTGAGCCTGCCATCGCTGGAGAATAACAGGAGGTGTGGTACACTAACAATCCACCCTTCTCCCCCAAAAGGAGTCAGTAGAGGGATGACCTGGCTAGCGATTGTAGGATCGAAAGTATCTCTAGAGGGGGGGTGATTAGACAACTTGACCAAATAAAAACCTAACCTTTTCCCAATTTTAGTTGTGGGCAGATTTTAGCAAGTGTACAAGTCAAGCATCACCCTACACATGCAATTCTAAGAGTATAGCAGCGGAAAGTAAACAATTGCATATGTAAGTAAAGGAGGGGATCTGAGATTTCAAACGCAATGAAGACACGGTGGTTTTTGGTGTGGTTCTGATAGGTGGTGCTATCGTACGTCCACGTTGATGGAGGCTTCAACCCACAGAGGGCAACGGCTGCGCGAGTCCACGGAGGGCTCCACCCATGAAGGGTCCACGAAGAAGCAACCCTACCTATTCCACCATGGCTTACGTCCACGAAGGACTAGCCTCACTCGGGTAGATCTTCACGAAGTAGGCGATCTCCTTGCCCTTACAAACTCCTTGGTTCAACTCCACATCATGTCGGAGGCTCCCAAGTGACACCTAACCAATCTAGGAGACACCACTCTCCAAAAGGTAATAGACAGTGTGTTGTTGATGAACTCCTTGCTCTTGTGCTTCAAATGATAGTCTCCCCAACACTCAAACAACTCCTCATAGATTTGGCTATGATGGAAGAAGAATTTGAGTGGAAAGCAACTTGGGAAAGGCTAGAAATCAAGGTTCAAATGGTTGGATTGGAATGTCTTGATCTCAACACATGAGTAGGTGGTTCTCTCTCAGAAAATGTATGGTGGAAGTGTAGGCACGTTCCGATGGCTCTCCTTACTGAGTAAGAAGTGGTGGAGGGGTATATATAGCCTCCACACAAGATCCAACCGTTACACACTTTTGACCCAACTCGGTGGCACCGATCAGAAATCTCGGTGGCACCGAACAGTGTAAAAGATATGAACGTTAGGAATCTCGGTGGGACTGACTGGACAACTCGGATGGACCGATGTGCAATGGTTAGGGCAAACCTCGTCTCGGTGGCACCGATTGCATCAACTCTATGGGACCGAAATGAAGCAATAAGGCAACAGAGAGTTGGCAAGCCATCTCGGTGAGACCGATTTGCATAACTCGGTGGGACCGAAGTAAGTGCAAACGATCACAGAGAGTTGGCAAGGCCATCTCGGTGGGACCGAGATCCATATCGGTGGATCCGATTTGTTAGGGTTTTGGCAGTGGCTAAGTCCAGATGAACTCGGGGGTTTCGGATAGGAAATTTCGGTGAGGCCAAGTTGGAATGAAGGTTTTGGACATATTTGGATGGAGAAAGTGGTTGAGGATTTTGGAGCAATGTCACTAAGCACTTGAGCAACAAGATCATTAAGCAACACCTCATCCCCTTTTAATAGTATTGGCTTTCCTATGGACTCAATGTGATCTTGGATCACTAAACCAAAAATGTAGAGTCTTGATCTTTTGCCAATCCATGTCCTTAGCATTTTGAGGGGTTCCACATCTCTAGTCCTTGCCATGCCAATCATTGAACATCCTGAAATCTTTAACTTGAATGGATATTAGTTCAATGAGATATATGTTGTTATGAATTACCAAAACCACCAAGGGAGCAAATGTGCTTTCAATCTCCCACTTTTTGGTAATTGATGACAACATATAGATCAAACTTCGACAAATGATTAAATGAATGGAATACATCATCGCTTTGAGAAGTATGTGATAAGCAAGAGCTCCAATAAATTTGTGCATTATTAATAATTTGCGTTTGAATGCAAATGCACAATCGATTAGGATCATGGGTCACTCTTCCATGTCACATACAACTTGGTGGAGCGCGCAAAATGATATGAATGGAATAGTAAGCACGCATCACCAAAACACAAGTGAATGATCATACAAAGATGATGATAAGGAATGAGCATTAAGCATAGTATGAAGCATAGTATGATCAATCACACACTTAGTATCTCACAGACATAACGATCAAAGTATCTCACACACGTAGTATCAAGCACACATCAAACCAAAGTACCATAAAGCAAATAGTAGCAAAAACTCGAGAAAAACCAACGAGCAAAGCAGGACTCTCTCTCTCGAAGCCTAAGATCTATACAAATTCTCTCCCTTTGGCAACAAGTACCAAAAAGTTTGAATTGGTATAGGACTAATGTGGCTCTCTAGGCACAATCCTCGGAAGCTCCTGAAGGGGATCTCCGGCTGGCAGCTCCGGTGTGCGTAGACAGCGTGGAGAGAAGTGCATCCACAAAGGCTTCAGCTGATTTCTGCTGGGCTGGTGGAGTAGATACTGGAGGTGGCACTGTAGCAGTAGCAGCAGGTGCAGAAACTGTGGTCCTCGTATCTGCAACAGGCACTGCAGTAGACCTGTATGCCCTAGGCATTGTCTGGAATCTCTCAGTCATCGGTCTGTCATCTCCACTATCATCAGTAGTAGCTCTGGCAGCGTCAACATCATCTTTCAGCGTCTCCACTATAGTCTGTACCTCAGTGATCTTCCCATCAAGATCATGAATTTTTGTCTTGACTATCCGCTCTAGGCTAGCCTGATTCTGGGTGAGATTGGCCAGACTTCGCTCAATCCTCAGGGTGGCTTCCAACAGATAAGTCATCTGGTCATTCTTCGACTTGAGGTTTGGACTGGGAGCATTGGGAGCAGATGCCTCCTTGGCTGCTTTTGCTTCTGCGGCTGTTCGGATCTTCTCTTGTGCTTGAGCAGAGGTAGGATGCGAAGGGTCCATCACTAGAACATTGTCCTCGAACTCTGGACGCAGTGGTAAATGCTCACGATCGAGTAGATATGTGCTCGTTCCAACCTTGGAATTGATAAGCATCTGAATGTGCGGAGCATATCCACAAGATCTCTTCTGATCAGCAGTTGTCCTCTTGATGGTTTCAACAATCAAGCTCATCACCTTGAACTTCTGTGGTGTATCAAAGAGGTGCAACAAGTTGATGGAGTGGCCTTGTATCATCTTATCATCTCCTGACTTAGGCAACAGAGTGTACCTCAAGATTGTGTTGGTGGTGGCCAAACCAGGTAGCAGGTGCTTCACTGACCCTAGCTTGTGTGTCTTGATGTCGTACTCTGGAATAGCTATATACATATTGGCCATGGAGTTGTGTTCCATCTTGAGCTTGGCATAAATGTCAATGTCATCATCTTCTTCTTCTGGAGCACCAAGAAGAGTAGCCCACTCAGAGATGGTTGACTGGTATCTGGATCCCTTAGTCATCCACACAATCCTGCCATCAAGATAGAAATGAGCTGTGGATTAGAATTGTATGATCATCTCATCATTCCACTTTGTAAGCTTCTGTCCAACAAAGTCATCTACACCAGCTATCCTGAAACTCTCATGAACATGGGGGAAGTAGTCCTCATTTGCATCGATGTACTTCCAGTCCACCCATCTCATGTCACCGACGATTGGCTTCTTATCAAGCAATATAGTCTCGTAGAAATCTTGTTGTTCTCTGGTCTGGAAGCGGTAATCACAAGTAGTTCTTCTTCTAGCAGCATATGGATCAGACAATCTCCACTGACGCAGTCCTTTATCCTTCCTGAGCATCATGTTCTCTGCAACTGGGTGTGCATTGTCATGATCTGGAATCTTGGGCTTCAATTTTCTGAGCACTAGTGGCTCCTCCTCAACATCAGCTTCCGGCACTGGGGCCTTGTTCTTCTCAGTTGCTGGGATATTTCTTGTGGATCTCTTTGGTGCTGGTGCTTTTGGCTTGGACTTGGTGGGGGCAGCTGTCCTCATAGCATCTGACATAAGCTTTTGAGACTTGGCAGGAGGTGCATCAACTGCTGGCTCCTCCTCCTCCTCCTCATCAATCCTCATGGAGGGTTTGCCCACAACCTGAGCAGTTGTCTTCCTAGCCCTCTTCTTCTTCCCTGTAGCAGCTGTTTCTGTGTCACTTGGCTCCTCAAGTGTAAATGTTGGTCTTCTTAGTGACTTTCTTCACAGCAGTTTTGTCTTTGGCAGCAGGTTTTGAGCTAGCTGCTTTGCCATACTCCTTAGCAACCACTGTCCTCTTATTTGTTGTGGCCTCACTTGCCACAAAGTCCTCATCCTCACTATCTAAGCTTCTCTTCTTCCTGGTCCTTGTTGCAGCCTTTGGAAGATCTGGAGAGCTTCTCTCTCCCTCATAAAAGCTTTCTGCAGGACTAGAGCCTGAGCTGAGATCTGTGTGCTGCTCTGACATGTTCTGGCTATCGCTAGCATTAGACATCTTGCAAAGCTGACCCTATGAATAGATGGGTATGGGCAGAGTAGATGAGTCATCACAAAAGCAGAAGTTTTTCATAAAAATTGAGTTCAAATCTTAGTTTCAAGTTTTCACAGAAGGCATTTCGGATGGACCGAGTTGATCATCTCGGTGATACCGAAGCACTTAACAGAAACCTTACACTCCATTTCGGTCAGACCGAGATGTGGTTCGGTGTCACCGAGATGCTAGGGTTTCACAGAGATTTTACTTTCGGTCTCACCGATACGTACAACTCGATGGCACCGAGACGTACTAGTGCAATGGCCTGGGGCCAAATCGGTGACTCTGAAAATCTCTAATCGGTCGGTCCGAGATGCGTTCGGCGGAAACTTAAACCTAGAATTTTTACTCGAATCTAATCTATGGAGTTTGCAGTGTAAAGGAATGTCTCAATCCGTGGCAAGAATAATGGCTATCCATCCGTGCATTGAATCAGAATTTAGAGCACGAAGGGGGTCGAATCTCACCCTAACTTGGTGGAGATTCTCTACGGCGGCAACGGCGGAGCAGATTGCCGTTGACGGCGGCGGATTCCGGCAGCGAAGGCGCACTGGAGACAAGGGCGACGGCAGCAACGGGGTGCGGGAACGAAGAGGTTTGAGAAATTTCAATCGTTTGGGCCCGCGAGGTATATATTCCCGTGTGCTGTCGGTGGCTTCGAGTTGGACAACTCGGTGGCACCGATATGTGTAACTGCATGCAGTTTAGCACATCGGTGGCACCGAAATGGTTCAACTCGGTGACACCGAGATGGAAACCTATATCAATCTAAATGATTTCGGTTGGACCGAGTTTGAGTGAATTGGTTCGGCCGAAATCATGCAGAAGGTTTTGGAGGTTCAGCCCTTTTAGATCGGTGGCTCCGAGTGCTCCTCACCCGGAGGGTCCGAAAATGACTTGTTCAATTTTTGTGATGCAGCAAGAATAGAATTTGAGACAAGAAAGCATATATAGCTAGAGAAGGTACTTAGGCATTCTTGTACATCCACTTGGCTAGAAAAACCAAGACAATCAAAACCACAAATGGATGTCCTCGAATGAAGAAAACATGCAAACCAACATGCTCACACAATAAGATAGCAAATGAAATATGTGTCAAACATGCACAGCCAATTCTAGCATCTAGCAAGCAATTGGCACTGACTAGTCATCTATATATGAGTATATTGACTTAGGAGTCAAATGAGAACATTTAATCATAGGTCATACTCATCGTTTAAGCATAAGTGGGGTTGCCACTTTTACATAAAGCATTGATGTGTTCACACCATTAGAGTTGCTTTAGCTCAATTTTTAGAGCAAAGCTCCCCCTAGATGTGATATCCCCCCAAAGAGGGATGAACTAACCTTGGGTTTTGTCGATGATGACTTCATGTAGATGTTGAAGATGTGGATGCTCAATGTTGATGTAGGCCATCAACAGTTGGGAGCAATCCTTTGGAGTTTTGTGTTTTCAATACCTACATGGGTTAGTCCCACACAAGGACCATACAAGGATATCCATAGACATAGAGTGAAATTCACATATGATGATGTCCATGAATGCATTGAATACCTTGTCCCTTGCCTTACCAACAAGAGGGTTTGTGACTCCATGAACTAGTGCAAAATGTGGAAGTTGATTGCACAAGTTCTTGCCATAAATGAATGTGAGTGAAGTTTGTTGGCGGAGTCACCCTCAAGAACTCTCTAGTTCTTCTTCTTTTGGACCCACATCAACTTGATGGGAATCCTTGGAGTTGTAGTAGCACTTGATGAAGTAGAACTTGATGAAGTCTTGGGAACCCACTTGACCAATGCTTGAGGCGCTTCTTCAAATGAGTCAATCTCTTCTTAAAGCTTGTCCTTGTCTTTTAGCTTGTGGTCTTGTGGTGGAAGATCTTCTTGAGCTTGTGTTCCCTTGAAGGAAGTAGGATCGTACTTCTCTTGTTGAGGAACAAACTTCGTCTTGGGGTATTGATCTTCTTCCCACTCAACTCCACTGGCATTGAACTTTCGTTCAAAACCAACACCTTGGTTTTTCCGGTGCCTTCCTTGCTTGCGTACAATTTCCTCAAATTGCTTACTCCCGGCAAGGCTCTTGTAGACACCTTTTTCTATAATTCCTTTCAATAGAATATTTTCTTGCTCAAGTGTAACTTGGCTAAGAGAATCATTAGTGGAATCAATAGAACTACTAGAAGCAACAACATTGGATTTAGCATTGTTATTGTTACTACTAGAGGTAGAACCCTTTTTACCCTTGTTACTAGTTTGCTTAGGTTTACCTTGTGGCATAAAGGTAGACAAGAGTAAACGTTTGGCAAGATATGAAGAACTCTTCTTTCGAAGATCGTCATTGATAGCTTTAAGAAACTCATGCTCTTGCTCTAAATTTAGCTTCTCGAAGCATAGCTTCTCATGAGTTCTTAGAAGTTCTCTATGATCCTCTTGTGTTGTTTCATGAGCTAACTTAAGAGCATTTAGTTCTTTAGTTAGACGCTCAATCTCCTTCATAGCATTGTCATTCGTTTCCTCTTGACTATCATAATTACTAGCATTTTCATTATAGCTCACATCACTAGCCTTATCAATAAGTAAATCATCATCACCAAGCAAATCATCTTCATCACTATTGAAATCAAGATACTCGGGGTGTGATACCTTGGGGCCTTTTGCCATGAAGCATCTTCCAATTCCTTCATTTGGTGAATCAAAGAGATCATATGAGTTGGATGACACAAGAGCAAGTCCGGCAACACCTTCATCTTGACTATAGTTGGAGTTGGAGTGGTAGCTTCTCTCGGAGTGGTTGTCGGAGTCGGAGCCGGAAACCCATTCACCAACATGAGCTTGATGTCTTCTTCTTGTGTAGCTCCTTGATGACTTGTCCTTCCTCTCCGAATCCTTGCTTCTTTGAGAGTGTCTTCGTTCATAACGATCATCTCTACTCCTTCTCCCCTTATGAGGTGATTCATCTCTTCTATGTCTTCCTCTTGGTGATTCGTCCCTTTTCTTGTAGGGAGCCGTACACTCATTGGAGTAGTGTCCGGGTTTTCCACAATTGTAACAATTTCGGTCTCGACTTGATGATCTTCTCTCATAGTTTCTTGAGCTAGAGCTTCTTTCTTTCCCTTTGTTCTTGTAGAACTTGTTGAATCTTTTCACCATTAGGCTTATCTCTTCATTGGATACTAGCTTGTCACTTGGAGTTGTTGGAGCATCGATTGAGGCTTTGTAAGCACCACTTGATTTGTTGTGTAGCTCCTCTTTGTCCTTGAGTGACATTTCATGAGCAACAATCCTTCCAATGACTTCCGTGGGCTTGAGATCTTTGTAATTTGGCATCATTTGGATCAATGTGCAGACGGTATCATATTTTCTATCCAAAGCTCTAAGGATCATCTTGATGATGAATTTGTCGGTCATCTCTTCACTTCCTAAGCCGGCAATCTCATTTGTGATGAGAGCAAGCCTAGAGTACATTTCGGCGACTCCTTCACCATGCTTCATCTTGAACTTGTCAAGTTGACTTTGAAGCACATCCAACTTACATTCCTTGACGGACTCGGTACCCTCATGCATATCAACTAAAGTATCCCAAATTTCCTTTGCATTCTCGAGGCGACTGATTTTGTTAAATTCCTCGGGACACAAACCGTTGAAGAGAATGTCAGAAGCTTGAACATTGTATTGCAACATCTTCAATTCTTCTGCGGTTGCTTCACGATCCGGTTCCTTGCCATCCTCAAAGAATTCACCTTGCAAGCCAACACGAACAACAGCCCAAACAACGGGGTTATGACCGAGAATATGCATTTTCATCTTATGTTTCCAACTAGCAAAGTTTGTACCATCAAAATATGGACCTCTACATTGATAATTACCCTCACTAGACGCCATACTCTCCTAGATTGTGAAACCAAGGCTATGCAGACCAACGCAATGGAAATCAAGGCTTACGGAGACCAAAGCTCTGATACCACTTGTAGGATCGAAAGTATGTCTAGAGGGGGGTGATTAGACAACTTGACCAAATAAAAACCTAACCTTTTCCCAATTTTAGCTGTGGGCTGATTTTAGCAAGTGTACAAGTCAAGCATCACCCTACACATGCAATTCTAAGAGTATAGCAGCGGAAAGTAAACAATTGCATATGTAAGTAAAGGAGGGGATCGGAGATTTCAAACGCAATGAAGACACGGTGGTTTTTGGCGTGGTTCCGATAGGTGGTACTATCGTACGTCCACGTTGATGGAGGCTTCAACCCACGGAGGGTAACGGCTGCGCGAGTCCATGGATGGCTCCACCCATGAAGGGTCCACAAAGAAGCAACCCTGCCTATTCCACCATGGCTTACGTCCACGAAGGACTAGCCTCACTCGGGGAGATCTTCACGAAGTAGGCGATCTCCTTGCCCTTACAAACTCCTTGGTTCAACTCCACATCAGGTCGGAGGCTCCCAAGTGACACCTAACTAATCTAGGAGACACCACTCTCCAAAAGGTAATAGACAATGTGTTGCTGATGAACTCCTTGCTCTTGTGCTTCAAATGATAGTCTCCCCAACACTCAAACAACTCCTCATAGATTTGGCTATGATGGAAGAAGAATTTGAGTGGAAAGCAACTTGGGAAAGGCTAGAAATCAAGGTTCAAATGGTTGGATTGGAATGTCTTGATCTCAACACATGAGTAGGTGGTTCTCTCTCAGAAAATGTATGGTGGAAGTGTAGGCACGTTCCGATGGCTCTCCTTACTGAGTAAGAAGTGGTGGAGGGGTATATATAGCCTCCACACAAGATCCAACCGTTACACACTTTTGGCCCAACTCGGTGGCACCGATCAGAAATCTCGGTGGCACCGAACAGTGTAAAAGATATGAACATTAGGAATCTCGGTGGGACTGACTGGAACAACTCGGATGGACCGATGTGCAATGGTTAGGGCAAACCTCGTCTCGGTGGCACCGATTGCATCAACTCGATGGGACCGAACTGAAGTAATAAGGCAACAGAGAGTTGGCAAGCTATCTCGGTGAGACCGATTTGCATAACTCGGTGGGACCGAAGTAAGTGCAAACGATCACAGAGAGTTGGCAAGGCCATCTCGGTGGGACCGAGATCCATATCGGTGGATCCGATTTGTTAGGGTTTTGGCAGTGGCTAAGTCCAGATGAACTCGATGGCTTCGGATAGGAAATTTCGGTGAGGCCAAGTTGGAATGAAGGTTTTGGACATATTTGGATGGAGAAAGTGGTTGAGGATTTTGGAGCAATGTCACTAAGCACTTGAGCAACAAGATCATTAAGCAACACCTCATCCCCTTTTAATAGTATTGGCTTTCCTATGGACTCAATGTGATCTTGGATCACTAAACCAAAAATGTAGAGTCTTGATCTTTTGCCAATCCATGTCCTTAGCATTTTGAGGGGTTCCACATCTCTAGTCCTTGCCATGCCAATCATTGAACATCCCAAAATCTTTAACTTGAATGGATATTAGTTCAATGAGATATATGTTGTTATGAATTACCAAAACCACCAAGGGAGCAAATGTGCTTTCTGCGATGGGAGTAGGGTGGCGCGGTGAGGCCTGCGTGGCAGCACAGCCGGCCACGGAAGGCGGGAGCAGGCGGTCACGCCGTCGCTGGTTTAGGCGGCTGGAGCAGGAAGATCAGAGATTGAAGAAGCACGCCGGCCGTTGGATGGACATCTAACGGTCTCACGCTGCTAGAGTCGATTTTGTTGACTAAATTGACATAGCCCTGCGTACGCGTCAACTTAGTAGGCCCACAAGTCAGCCTCCAAATCAGGTGGGACCCAGCTAGCAGGGGGAGGAATTATTTTTCTTGCGCCGAATAAGGAGGCACTTCCTTGAAAAAGATGCAGCTGGTAGATCCCAGCTGACAGAGGGACAAAACTTTTTTCCCGCTTAATAAGGAGGCACTTCCTTGCGTCCGAAGATGTCATTGGTGGGTCCAACCAATCAGAGGGAAGAATCATTTTTTTCGCATAATAAGGAGGCACTTGCTTGCGTGCGGCCATGGACCATGTGGGGCCCTACTGTCAACCTCTCCACCTACATCCCTCTTCCAATGACTGTCGTTTGTTGACCACGTTGACCACGCCGCGTCGAGAGCACCAACACGGTGGATGACGGCGAGGCCTAGGAAGGGAACGACCCGGAGCCAACGAAGACACAGGAGTGGATGCCCACGCGGAGGGGAGTACGAGGGTTGACTGGTTCGGCTGCGGGGTGAGGCTGCCGTCGCGGGAAAATAACAGGACGTGCTGGTGGCTAGAGGGATGGCCTGGCCAGCGGTGGGAGTAGGGTGGGAGCAGACAGTAAAGCCGGCGCTAGTTTGGGCGGCTGGAGCAGGAAGATCAAAGATTGAAGAAGCACGACAGCCGTTGGATGGACATCCAACAGTCAGTGCTACTAGAATCATTTGTTGACTATAAGTTGACAAAGCCTTACGTAGGCGTCAACTTAGTCGGCCAACAAGTCAGCCTGGAAATCTGTGGCGTGTATAGCCCATTTGCTATTATTTTTACAATTTAAAGCCCATTTCCTAATTCATATGGAATTTATTATAGCCCATTTGCCATTTTTAGAATTGCTGCCCTTTTCTGGTCAGGACCAGTGTTAAAAAATTGCTAAAAAATATGCAAAATTTCGCATATTTTTCCTGGGGTCCAAACTATTTTTAATCCCAAAATTAGGAGCGAGATTAAAACTAATTTAAAAAATGTGAAAATCTAATGAAATATAAAATCTCAAAGAAGAAAAAAAACAAAATATGAAACTAATTGCCCATTTGTTGTGTTTTTTTTTACATTTGCGGCCCATTTCATATTACTTTTATGATTTACTGCCCATTTTCTGGCCAGGCCGAATGCATCCCTCCTCGTCTTGAAAGATTTGCAGCCCAGCAAGTCGGAGAAAACAAATAGGCCTAGGTTGGGTATTCTTTAAAAAATGGTGGGCTACCCATTTTCCCAAAGAAAAAACAGCTGGCCTGGTAATGCTGTTAGACGGGCCACAGACACCGCACAACCTAGTTTATACGCTGCTCCGTCTGAACAACCAAAAAAAACTGCTCGAGCTGCTGGATCCCTGGTGTCAGCCGCTCCTTGTGCAATTCTCTCATTAATTGACTATACATTGTCAATGATGTCAGTCCCAGATATCAGCAAGGTGGATATGAGTAAAAAACTGAGGGGTGGATCTGAGTAGTAAGGAGGCACTTGCTTGTGTTCAGCAGTGGACCTGGTGGGTCCCTACTATCATACTCTCAACTACAGTCCTCCCCCGATTCACCATGTTGACCATGTTGACAAGGCCGACGGCGGCACCGCGGCGAGCGCACTAAGGCAGAGGACGACGGCGAGGCCTCGGACGAGAATGAACAGGAGCCGGGGAAGATGCAGTAGTGTGGTCGTAGGCGGCGTGGAGTATGAGGGTTGACTGGTTCAAGTGCGGGGTGGGTTGCCGTCGCCGAAGAAGAATAGGATGTGTGGGGGAGTAGAGGGATGACCTGACCAGCATTTCATGGTACGACAGGGTGGCGATCTGGGCAAGGCACTACAACAAGCCGTGGAAGGCGGGAACAGGCCGTCCCGCCAGCGCTGGTTTGGTTTTGGCGCCTGGATCGGTCAGACCCAAAAACTCAGCATGCTCGATAATAAGAATTAATTTTATATGGCTACAAATTATTGTAAAATGAAGCCGAGCACTTTTTTTTTCTTTAGTTGTGAAGCCGAGCACATTCAAAAGCCATGGGATAAAGTGGGGTCGCCACATGTGTTGGGCTGGGCTGGGCATTCTTATCGAAAAATAATGTTGGGCTGGAACTTTTTATCATAAAAAAAACTCGGCTTGTCAAAAAACTTGTGGTACCTGGGTTTTGAACGGGAGACCTGGGCAGCACAATCCATAAAACATACAAATGCAACGGACAAAAATTGTGATATTTATTAAAACTTGCCGCTAATAATTGTTAGATGTTGACCACATCGACTACGATTTGCATCAGCTTCAACCTTGTAGGTACCAAATAACAGTCCGTTGGTTGCACGAAGAAAAGGGTGTGAGAAAAAATACTGGTCGCTATCTTTGCCTAAGAATAATATCGACTGAATGTAAAGATACTCTCGTAGGAAAATAATATCCTCCAGTTAAAATCATACTTTTCGAATCATAAATTTAAACAACCTGTGCCTGAACATTTAGTTTTATTATTTATTTAGGGGAGCATGAGCATGTAGCTGGGCCGGATTCAGGTGAGAGCATCCCTCCCAGTTAATTATGGGCTCTTCTATTGGGCCTAAATCACTGGGCTGCATGTCCTCGACAAGTGAAAGATTTGTTCCCTGAAAAAAAAATAGTATGTGCTATGTACGGGGCACTAACCTCTTAAAAAAACGTACGGGGCAGTAAAGGATCGGACCGTGCAACGACTTCCAAAACATTGTTTTTATCATTCTAGCACCACTATTTATTCAACCAACAGACAAAATATATTACTCATTGTACATTGAAAACACCAGCAGCATCCATGGCTCTATATTGTTTTAGTAAAAGGGGTTTGCCGCCAATTTTCCGTTAATAGAAACCACTAGAGGTTCACAGCAAACTAGAGCCCTACAAAGGAGCCTTGGGATTGAAGATACCACCAGGGGTCGGGGTGCAACAGAAGCAGTAAGCAGGCCAGAAGAGTAAAGACGCAGCTCTCTCTTCCAACCAAACATCAGCCAACATTACAGAAGGGCTACCAAAAAAACCTAGTGTATGCATCAAACTTAATAAAGATCCTACTACACCAAGTGTATGCATCTAACTAACTGGCTCAGTTAGACGTTACTATTTATTAAGCTGTGGAGATTGGCTGAAGGCTTGAACCAGATGGGTGCCTGACGGGGAAAATTCCAACCAGCAGGTCGAAGTCTATTACATGCGACCATCTCTCCTACTTTGGGCTGCAGAGCGTGGCGGCACATATCAGGCTATGGTGCATGGAGAGACGCATGGTACGCTGTGTACACACAGTTTTGCCTGATGAATGGAACCGCGCTGCCATCAGGATCCTTGACGTTGGTGATCTCCTGGTTAATCGGATAATTCAGTCCGAGAAACAGAGAGCGTGTGCCGAGGCTAGTTACCGGCCTCCAGTTAAAAACTCCTGAAGCCCCAAAGAAGCTAGGATCCTGCTCAAAGACCATGCAGTGACTGTGATTGTATTCCGCGAAACAACACGTTCGGTACGTGCGAACGATCATCAATCGTTCACCGTCATCTAATCGAGCCAGGAACCACCTGCAACTGCCATGCCGCTTTTCTTTGAAAGGTTCTGGGATTAGGAAGGGAAGGGACACCACGCAGCCTACACCATCATATCAAGTTGGAGTCAAATAAAAATGGGCTGGTACTGTAAATCTAAGAACAGCATGTTCAGAGCATGAATATTTTTTTAGTAAATGTTGACAGTAATATAAGCATGGGAAGGATGATTTGATTTCACCAAAATTCTACTACATCTGATCACCAATGTGGGGCATTTTGGTAGTTTGAATTAAACGGTCAAAACGTCCACGTTACTGAACAGAGGGTGTATTTGATAGCGTGGTGTTAATTTCTAACAACAATATCATGATTCTAACTCTTCTCAAACTATACTCTGACAATAGGAAGCAAGCCATCATGATAACATAGGAAATTAGGAGTAACATACTGCTGTAATAGCCATTTGTAGCGATGACTGGAGTAGGCCAGCAATATGTCCAGCCATAGAAGGAGTCCACAGCATAAATGAAGCCCTTGTGTTCAATGGCATCAGAGAGCCGTGGAGGATGTATGATCCTACGATGGACGTGGAGATTTATCCACTTACCGTAGTGACCTGTCAGATAGGCGAGACCGCGGCTGAAGAATGCAATTAGGCTGAAGTCTTTATAATTCGCAGATCTTGTGGGCACTTGGCAAATTACAACCTTGAGCAAATCAAATTTGGTATCATGTTGGCCACTGTAAGATTCCAAGTATTCTGGGCCGCGGTGCCAAAGTAGTGCAGTGTTAATCGAAGGAAGGGGTATCAATTGCCTGGTGTAGACATCCACGAGCATCCACCTGCCGCGTCCGTCGACGAGAACCATCCAAGACGTGTTCATGCCGACCCAGTACATACCATTAATGTAGTTGAGGGTGACAGGGATCGGATCGCAGTCAAGGGGGTTGATGCTCGCCACCCTAGGATCCTTAAGCTGCGTGACATGCCGTTTCTGAAGATCAGGCAGCATCAGCAAGCAGGGAGCTGGCTTAAAAAGCTCCGGCCTAAGGGCTTTGAGTAAACGGTACAGCCCCGACGAGCACATGGCGAGCGACATGGTACTGAGATTGTCCACACTCGAAACAATGAGTTTCATTACCTCTATGGGGAGCGAATTCCAGCTACTCTTTTGGCGGATGCTGCTCGGTTCTACCATTGTTAGTGCCTGGGTTTCGGAAGAGGGGGGAGGCACCTAGCGGGGATGGAAGATTGGACGATTTTGTGCTGGCGAGGATGGAGAAGCGAATATGTGCTGCGGGAAGTGGACAGGTGATGATGACAATGTAACAACAGCACGCCGCTTGACTTACGAGACACATCCCAGCAGCGTAGGGTCATATCGATGCGAGACAACTTGACTGATTACAGTACTACTAAAATATACTCCTATAAACTACAGTACCTACTATAGTGGAGTAGGACTCCGCTCTACCGGAGTAGTATAGTAAATAGTACATATTCAATGCCCGAGCGTGGAACTACTAGGAACCACCATCGGTGCTAACGCCAATCTCCATCAAACGTTCGCTGGGAGACATGGCAGTTGCAAACGCCCGCGTCGTAGTTACATGTGTATGGGTGGCAGTTTTGTCAAATACCATGGGCTTAAAAAAAAGGCCACCGCCGGATGGAAATCTGGCGGTTATGTGGGCGTTCGCCAGGATTGGGCTCGTGGCGAACGTTCGCTAGGTATCATTACTAACTACTACCTCCGTCCTGGTTTATTGGTCCTCATTGTATTTTGTGCCAAATTTTGACCAAAGATTTAACTAATAAAATGTTAATGCATGTCACCAAAAATTATATCATTGGATTCGTATTTCAACATAGTTTCAGATGATATTATTTTTGATGACACGCATTAATATTTTATTAGTTAAATCTTTGGTCAAAAGTTGGTACAAAATACAATGAGGACCAATAAACCAAGACGGAGGTAGTAGTAAGTAGTACTGGTAGATGCTCATAATTAATTAAACAAACATACGGGCTACACACACACACACTAACTACTTGCATGCTGGCCAGACCAAACGCGATCGTTCTCTTTGTCCTTGTCGGCGGCAGCCCACCGTGCTCGTTAGACCTCTACCCAGCTCTCCTTAGCATCGCGGTAGCTACCGCCGCGATCCTGGCAGGTGGAGGCATCGGGCCATGCTGGACAGAGACCGTTGTTCTCCTTCCCGGCCTTCTCGGCGGCAGCCCGCCGTGCTTGGATCTCCGCCTGGCTCTCCTCAGCAGCGCGTGCGGTAGCTTCTTTCTTGCGGCGGTGGGACTCTCTTTTCTTGAGTGCTTTCTGCCTTTTCCACTCCTTCTGTGTGGCTTTGGCCTCCTGTTGCTCTACCGCCCATTCAGCCATGGCAGCTTCAAAGTCCGCCCACGTAGGTGTGCGGTCGCGGGCGGCGATGAACTCAGCGTGGCGGGATGCCATCGCTTCCTTACCTGATCGTGTGCGGTCGCGGGCGGTGGAAGGTGGCGGCGTCTCGGCGGGATGCCATCGCTTCCTTAGTGTGCGGCGCGGTGGCATGAACGGCGATGCTTGGGGAGAGCTCTGGGATGGGGTGGCCGAACAACCGTATAGTGCGGTGGTTTTTTAGAGCACTCGAGACCTGATTGCCTATGAGAACCGTGTGCGCTGACCTATTGTGCGTTGCGTTCTGAATGGCCGGAACCCCAGCCACGCGGATCGCGCGTGTTCACCTGGGCATATGCATTACCAAGTTAGTTGTTCATCATTAGTCTTTGCTCAATGGAAGCAGCTGTCTAAGCATGTGGACACCGACGCTCTCATCAGTTTCATTACCAAGATCCGTACGTCTGCCCTTAGCCTTCGTCCTGCAGCCCGTGAGAGCCAGCTCCCTTGAGTGTGATTTGTGCTGCTTTATCTTCATTCGTTTCGTTGGGCCTGCGTGCCTTTTGCCAGCTTGGCTGTATTAAACCTTCCTTGTTGCCGTACTGTTCATGTTGCTACTCTGTGATTTGGCTGGTTGGGCAGGCGATCTGCCTTTTCTCTAAAAAAATCTACCGCTTCCTGGATCCTCTTTGATCATCAGAACCGGTTTCTCGACTCACAACCATCATAATTTGCATTTGAATGCAATTTTCAGTAATATTATTTTTGCCAGGGCATATAACATACACTATTTTTTAACCCGAATCCAACGTTGAATTTTTTTTTGAATTGTTTAGATTGCTTACCACATGTGTCACGTGGTTCTGACGTCGAACTTTATACTGGAGTACTATTTTCCTACTAGTTAAATTTACGGTAACAAATATAGGTCAAAAAGTCGAAATACGAGAGGTGCTAGTAAACCGGGACGGAAGTAGGAGTAGTAGGGGCTACTAGAGTAGAGGGCAGCGCTGCAGCGGAGTCTCACCGCACTCGTGGCGTGGCAGTAAAGCCGTCATATCACAAAACCCCACCACTCCCAGTAATAAGTGGCCTGGTAAAATGAACAGAGAAGCAACCATCATATCACTCCTGTCTTTATTGCATTTCATCTCTCTGCAGTCCGGTTCATCTCTCCACATTTACGGTCGATCCTAAAGTGGCACGCTCGATCCCTATCTACTAGTAGTATTACTCAAGTTGGAATTCCAATTGCACGGCACAACTTCGTGTACGAAGCGATTTGGGAGTACGAAGCGATTTGGGAGTAGTAGTAGTAGTACTGGCAAAAAAAATAGTGCATATAGATTTTTTGAAAAGTCAAACTTTACAAACTTTGACCAAGTTTATATAGAAAACTACTTGTATCTATAATAGTGAATATATAAATTATGAAACAATGTGTTGTGATGAATCTAATGAAATATGTTTTGCACTCTAGATGCAAATATTTTTCTTCAAAAACTGGGTCAAATTTAGTGAAGTTTGACTTTTGAAAAAGTCTATATGCACTACATTATGGAACGGAGGGTAGTAGGAGTCACTCGTAGGAGTACGTGCTAAACGTACAGTGTGCTGCCAAAGGTCACTACTCCCTCCCCGGTGCATAGGGCATAGATCGAATGGCTGATTTACGGGATTCGGTTGAAAAGTAGGTGCTGCATCGGTGCTGTTCTGGAACAATCACAAGGGCACTTGTCCGTAAAATTTGCATGACTCCCGACCAGTGAGATATAAGTACTACGATAGAGAAAAATCTACAGAGAGAAGGAAGTAAACAATCAAATGAGAATGAGTCCCACCATTTATACCTCATCAGAAAACAATCAATGGAGTTTTCACTTCTCATTCATGCATTTCTTTTGCATTGAATCATTTCACAAGGTTGTCTACTACAGTATTTTACTACTTTTACCAAAACCGCATCGTAATATTCAAATGCACGTGTGTATACATATATACTAGTTGTCCTAGTGCATAAGCCTAGATATAGAGAGAGACGTGTGTTGAACTTTGTACTATGTACGTACTCTACTTACGAAAAGTAACAAGCGTACAGATACAAAAGGTTTTCAAACTTGTTCCTTTCATACATAATTAATTAAGGACGCTAATAAGTCCCGAGCGTTCGGGATTTATCATTTCCGTCCCAATACCATAGAATACTACGAGTACTCCTACCTACTAATGGGATCACCTTATGACAATAAATTAATCCTAATAAAAGCCACGACGCTCGCAGGAGCGCTTGAGGCGCGCCACGAGTGCCCTGGTGTGCGGCCGTTTCCCAGCGCGGTGAGACAACGCCTCTTCCTCGGCCTCGCAAGTCGTGAGGTGCTGATTAGCCTCTTGCCGGCGGGCGAGCGCGATCTCACCGGTCTAGTGATCCGGCGCCAACAGGTAGTCCTCCTCGTTGGAAGCGTGCACCCGATCGACGTACCGCCAAGCGTAGATGAGGCGCATCGACCCGACTGCACTCAGGGCTTTGGCACGGGCAACCTCCGCCACCCACACGGCCCTCGCACGAGCCTTCTACCAAAGAGCGAATTGCCTGACTCTCTCAGAGGCGACATAGGCCTTCCAGGCAGCATCCCTCACGGCGCGCTTCTCTTCATCGGCCTTCTTCTCTGCCTCTCTATTGGCGTGCTCCGCCGAAGGCAAAGCCTCCCACAAGGCGACCTTCATTTCTTCCCATAGCTCCTCCAAGCTGGGCGCCTCGGGGGCCGGCGCGACGTCCTCCTCGTAGCGAGGCGGCGACGCGTCCTCCAATGCGCGTGCTGGCGCGTCTAGGAATGCCGACGCGTCCACCTCAACGCGTGATGACCCACAAGTATAGGGGATCAATCGTAGTCCTTTCGATAAGTAAGAGTGTCGAACCCAACGAGGAGCAGAAGGAGACGACAAGCGGTTTTCAGCAAGGTATTTTCTGCAAGCATAGAAATTATCGGTAACGAGTAGTTTGATAGCAAGATAATTTGTAACAAGTGAAAAGTAGCAATAGTAACAAATAGTGCAGCAAGGTGGCCCGATCCTTGTTATAGCAAAGGACAAGCCGGAACGATCTCTTATAGTAAGTAAAGCGTTCTCGAGGACACATGGGAATTTCATCTAGTCACTTTGATCATGTTTGTTTGATTCGCGTTCACTACTTTGATAATTTGATATGTGGGTGGACCGGTGCTTGGGTGTTGTTCTTACTTGAACAAGCCCCCCACTTATGATTACCCCCTCTCGCAAGCATCCGCAACTATGAAAGAAGAATTAAGATAACTCTAACCATAGCATTAAACATATGGATCCAAATCAGCCCCTTATGGAATAGCGCATAAACTAGGGTTTAAGCTTCTGTCACTCTAGCAACCCATCATCTAATTACTACTCCACAATGCATTCCCTTAGGCCCAAAGATGGTGAAGTGTCATGTAGTCGACGTTCACACGACACCACTAAGGGAATCAACAACATACATATCATCAAAATATCGAACGAATACCAAATTCACACGACTACTTATGACAAGACTTCTCCCATGTCCTCAAGAACAAAAGTAACTACTCACAAATCATATTCATGCCCAAGATCAGAGAGGTGTTGAATAGCATAATAGATCTGAACAAATAATCTTCCACCGATAAACCAACTAGCATCAACTACAAGGTGTAATAAACACTACTAGCAACCCACATGTACCAATCTGAGGTTTTGAGACAAAGATTGAATACAAGAGATGAACTAGGGTTTGAGATGAGATGGTGCTGGTGAAGATGTTGATGAAGATTAGTCCTCCCACGATGAGAGGATCGCTGGTGATGTCGACGGTGACGATTTCCCCCTCCCGGAGGGAAGTATCCCCAGTAGAATCTCTCCGTCGGAGAGCAAAAGTGCTCCTGCCCAAGTTCCGCCTCGAGACGGTGGCGCACCATCCCGAAAGTCTTCTCTATATTTTTTCTAGGGCAAATGGACTTATATACCAAAAAATGGGGGCCAGAGGCTGGCCAGGTGCCCCACGAGGTACCAGGGCGCGCCTGGGGGGGTGGCGCGCCCTGGTGCCTCATGGGCACCTGGGTGGCCCTCTCTGATACTTCTTGCTTCCAGTATTTTTTATTTATTTCAAAATAAATCTCCGTAAAATTTCAGCTCATTTGGAGATGTGCAGAATAGGTATCTCTGACATAGCTTTTTCAGGTCCAGAATTCCAGCTGCCGGCAATCTCCCTCCTTGTGTAAATCTTGCATATTAAGAGAGAAAAGGCATTAGAATTGCTCCACAAAGTGTTATATTGATTAAAAACACTATAAATAATAGTAGCAAAACATGATGCAAAATGGACGTATCAACTCCCCCAAGCTTAGTCCTCGCTTGTCCTCAAGCGAAAGCCGGTATCAATAATCATGTCCACATGTTTAGAGAGAGAGGTGTCGATAAAAACAAAATACGGACATAGTAGCATCATGATCATTATTATAACAGCAATATTTATTATCATAAAACTTCTCATGAGCAAGTAACAATTCATCACAACAATGGAGTATAAGGCATAAACTTTCTTGAAAACTAACAAACTATGTTCTCAGTCAACAATGCAATTGCAATTCATCATATTTTCAGGAAGGGTCTCATGTAAGAGCTATTTAGCAAGTCCACATACTCAACCATAATTTAGTCTTCTATCATTGCTAACACTCACGACATATATATGGAGCAAAAAGTTTCAGCCAGACACATAGAAAGATAGGGGCTTGTGAGTTCGCCTCCCAACTTATTCACCTCAAGGGTGATGTCAACAATAATAACTCATGATCACTGATATCCAACTAGATATATATGCCTAGATCTTTCCCCACCACATGATGCTTACAAAAGAGAAAAATAAAAAGGAAGTAGAGGAGAACACTATTGACTCTTGCATAAAAAGTAAATACATAAAAGTAAAGGATAGGCCCTTCGCAGAGGGAAGCAGAGGTTGTCATGCGCTTTTTTTTGTTGGATGCAAGAGCTCTTAATGCAAAGGAACGTCACTTTATATTGCCCCTTGTGATAGCAACCTTTATTATGCACTCTGTCGCTTTTATTTCTTTACCATCACAAGTTCGTACAAAGCTTATTTCCCTTACAATAAAAGTTTAGACATATTTAGAGGCAATTTTTTATTGCTTTTTGCATAGTTGACAACTTACTTGAAGGATCTTATTCAATCCATAGGTAGGTATAGTGGACTCTCATGACATGAAACTGGGTTTAAAGGTTTTGGATGCACAAGTAGTATCTCTACTTGGTGTGGATTTTTGGCTAGCAAAGATATTGGGCAAGCACCACATGTTGGAGGATCTATAACAATATAACTTCTATGTGAATATGAACAAACATAATTCATTACGTTGTCTTCCTTGTCCAACGTCAACAATTTGGCATAAAATACTTAATGGGGGCTCACAATCATAAAAGATGTCCAAGATGGTATATTTGCATGTTAATCTTCTCTTCCCTTATTAACTTTTTCATGAATTGCATCATTGACTAATGCTATGCTTGTTAACTTCCAATAAATTTTACCACCTATACTTTTCTTTATGTAATGTCATTACTTTCCATAAGATTAACATATGATCTTTTTCATTATTTTCATTGCTAGGATTGGAACATGAAAGTAAAGAAGCAAAAACTCAAACTACTCTTTATTATATAACTCTCAACTCGATTACATAGATAGATAGATCACGAAGCTAACACTTGAAAATAGATCGTACTAAACTTTTATTCAACTAGATCACGAAATAACTAAGGATCGAACTAAAAATAGGTAAAGATAATAAAAGTGATGGTGATACGATACCGGGGCACCTCCCCCAAGCTTGGCACAAGCTAAGGGGAGTGCCCATACCCATGTGATCAAGTTTCCTTCTTCGGTGATGGTGGTGGTGATGAAGTGGTGGGCTTGCCCTCCATGACATTAATTAGGATCTCCTTTAGGCTCTGGATTTCCCGGAGCACATGCTGTATCATCTCTGTATTCCTTTGGACTTCGGCCATAATATGCTTATTCTCTGGGCCTCAAGCATTCTTTCCTGCATCACTTTCACTTGGACGAGAGATGTCCCAATTGGAGGGTATGTGTCTACGAGAAGTATTTTCGACCCCATAGTTGTGAACCAAATTATGAAAATTGTTCCGATGTAACCTGTGTAAGGGCCTTCTAGGGGGAAGCCCTTCTTGAACCTCTGGAATCCAATGGATTGTAATGCTTCTCATGGCTTGATGAGGATTCAGAATTGTGGAGATACCGGCAAGGGTGCCCCCTCGGAAGCCGGAGGGTGGACCTCAAGCGAATCTCCATCACCCTCTTCCATGGTGACCTCTCCTTCCTCCTCCTTCCTAAGCTCCATCTGCAGGAACCAAGCGTCATCTCCCACATTGTTGGAGGAAGAGGAGGACATGATGCTTGGCCTCGAAATCTGACAGAAAACAGCACAAAACAAGAACAGAGGAGATTTCTGCGATACGGTGGTCAAAACGTCTGGGAGTATATATAAAGATTTTTATCTTGCAAAACAAGTAATCCAGAAGAAAATGGAGTCGGGAAGGCTCACGTGGGGCCCACGAGCCACCAGGGCGCGCCTGGGGGGGTGGCGCGCCCTGGTGCCTCGTGGGCACCAGGTGGGTCCCCTCGGTTGTTTCTTATTTTTGTATTTTTTCTAATATTCCAAAACTGACAGGAAATATTTTTATGGAATTTTTGGAGTCGGTTTACTTACCGTATCACATACCTCTTTCTTTTCAGGGTTCTGGAGTGTTCCGAAAGGTCTATTTTATGTATTCCTCCAGTGTAATTGTTTCAATAATATTAGTTTCAACATTAATGGGAGTACCTGAAATTTAGTGCTAGATTCTTTGCCAATTCACCACTCTCGGATTAGTGCCTTCGGAGTTGTTTATTTTGATGGCTCCGGAGCGATAAACTTCTTCAATGATATACGGTCCTTCCCATTTAGAGAGAAGTTTTCCTGCAAAGAATCTCAAACGAGAATTGTACAATAGAACTTGCTCACCTACTTTAAATTCCCGTTTTTGAATTCTTCTGTCATGCCATCTTTTAACTTTCTCTTTAAACAATTTGGCATTTTCATAAGCTTGGGTTCTCCATTCATCTAATGAGCTAATATCAAATAACCGATTTTCACCGGCAAGTTTAAAATCATAATTTAGTTCTTTAATTACCCAATATGCTTTGTGTTCTAACTCAAGAGGTAAATGACGTGCTTTTCCATAAACCATTTTATAAGGAGACATACCCATAGGATTTTTATAAGCAGTTCTATAAGCCCATAATGCATCGTCAAGTTTCTTAGACCAATTCTTTCTAGATCTATTGACGGTTTTTTGCAAAATTAGTTTTATTTCTCTATTGCTCAATTCAACTTGACCACTAGTTTGAGGGTGATAGGGAGATGCAATTCTATGGTTGACATCATATTTAGCAAGCAACTTACGGAATGCACCATGAATAAAATGTGAACCACCATCGGTCATCAAATATCTAGGGACTCTGAACCTTGGGAAAATAACTTCTTTAAGCATTTTAATAGAAGTGTTATGATCAGCACTACTAGTTGGAATAGCTTCTACCCACTTAGTAACATAATCAACAGCAACTAAAATATGTGTATACCCATTGGATTTAGGAAAAGGTCCCATATAATCAAATCCCCAAACATCAAATGGTTCAACAGCAAGTGAATAATTCATAGGCATTTCCTGACGTCTACCAACATTACCAATTATTTGACATTCATCACACGATAGGACGAACTTACGAGCATCCTTGAAAAGAGTAGGCCAATAAAAACCAGATTGTAATACCTTGTGTGCAGTTCTGTCTCCCGCATGGTGTCCTCCGTAAGCCTCGGAATGACACTTCCGTAGGATTTGTCCCTGTTCATGCTCAGGTACACAACGTCTAATAATACCATCTACTCCTTCTTTATAAAGATGTGGGTCATCCCAGAAGTAATGTCTTAAATCAAAGAAGAACTTTTTCTTTTGTTGGTATGTGAAACTAGGTGGTATGTATTTAGCAACAATGTAATTAGCACAGTCTGCATACCAAGGAGTATTACGAGAAGCATTTATGACAGCTAATTGTTCATCAGGAAAATCATCATTAATGGGTAGTGGGTCATCAAGAACATTTTCCATTCTAGAAATTATCTGCTACGGGATTCTCAGCTCCCTTCCTATCAGTAATATGCAAGTCAAATTCTTGTAGCAATAAAACCCACCTAATGAGTCTAGGTTTAGCATCTTTCTTTTCCATAAGATATTTAATAGCAGCATGATCAGTGTGAACAGTTACTTTAGAATCAACTATGTAACATCTGAATTTATCTCATGCAAACACAACTGCTAGAAATTCTTTTTCAGTAGTAGCATAATTTATTTGGGCACTGTCTAGAGTTTTACTAGCATAATGGATAACATTTAATTTCTTATCAACTCTCTATCCTAGAACAGCACCAACAGCATAGTCACTAGCATCACACATAGTTTCAAAAGGCAAGTTCCTATCAGGTGGTTGGACAATAGGTGCAGTGGTTAAGGCTTTCTTAAGTGTTTCAAAGGCTTCTAGACAATCATCATCAAAAACAAATGGAACATCTTTTTGCAAAAGATTGGTAAGAGGCCTAGAAATTTTAGAGAAGTCTTTAATAAATCTCCTATAGAAACCAGCATGACCTAGGAAACTTCTTACACCTTTAATATCTTTAGGACATGACATTTTCTCAATAGCATCAACCTTAGCTTTATCAACTTCAATACCTCTTTCAGAAATTTTATGCCCCAAGACAATGCCTTCATTCACCATAAAGTGGCACTTCTCCCTATTCAAGACAAGATTAGTTTCTTCACATCTTTGCAAAACTCGATCAAGGTTGCTTAAGCAATCATCAAAAGAAGTTCCGTAAATGGAAAAATCATCCATGAAAACCTCAACAATCTTTTCACAAAAGTTAGAGAATATAGCAGTCATACATCTTTGAAAGGTAGCAGGTGCATTGCATAAACTAAAAGGCATACGTCTATAAGCATAAGTTCCAAAAGGACAAGTAAAGGTGGTTTTCTCTTGATCAGGTTGTGATACAGGTATTTGAGAAAAACCAGAATAACCATCTAGGAAACAAATGTGTGTATGCTTAGACAGTCTTTCTAACATTTGATCAATAAGAGGTAAGGGGTAATGATCTTTTCTAGTAGCTTTGTTTAATTTTCTAAAATCAATTACCATTCTATAACCAGTTACAATTCTTTGTGGAACGAGTTCATTTTTATCATTACGAACAACGGTAATACCTCCTTTCTTAGGGACACAATGAACGGGGCTTACCCATCTACTATCAGCTATGGGATAGATTATACCTGCTTCCAGAAGCTTTAATATTTCAGTTCTTACCACCTCTTTCATCTTAGGATTTAATCGTCGTTGGTGGTCGACAACTGGTTTAGCATCAGGCTCCATATTAATTTTGTGCTGACATAGAGTGGGACTAATGCCCTTAAGATCATCAAGAGTATATCCAATAGCAGCTCGGTGCTTCCTTAGAGTTTTTAGTAATCTCTTTTCTTCAAGCGCTGAAAGGTTAGCACTAATAATAACAAGATATATCTTCTTTTCATCAAGATAGGCATATTTCAATGTATCAGACAATTGCTTCAATTCAAATACAGGATCACCCTTAGGTGGAGGAGAGCCTCCAAGAGTTTCAACAGGCAAATTATGTTTAAGGATAGGTGGTTGATCAAAGAACATCTTATCTATTTCATTTCTTTCATTCATATGCATATCGTTTTCGTGGTCTAGCAAATATTGTTCTAACGGATCAGTAGGAGGTACAGCAATAGAAGCAAGACCAATAATTTCATCTTTACTAGGCAATTCTTTATCATGAGGTTGTCTACGAAACTTGGAGAAATTAAATTCATGAGATATATCACCAAACTTGACTCGAACCTTTTCTTTAACACAATCAATTTCAGCATTAACGGTATTCAAGAAAGGTCTACCAAATATAATGGGACAAAAATTATCTTGTTGTGAACCAAGTACTAAGAAATCAGTAGGGTATTTGATTTTACCACACAAGACTTCAACATCTCTAACAATCCCAAGTGGTGTAATAGTATCTCTGTTCGCTAGCTTAATAGTAACGTCAATATCTTCAATTTCAACAGGTGCAATATCATGCATTACTTCTTGATATAAAGAAAATGGAATAGCACTCACACTAGCACCCATATCACACAAACCATGATAGCAGTGATCTCCAATCTTAACAGAAATAACAGGCATGCCAACTACGGGCTTGTTCTTGTCTAACATATCTCGTTCATTTCTAACAGGTTTAGCAATTCTAGCAGCCTCCTCACAAAAGTAAATAACATGCCCATCTATATTATCGACTAAGAGATCTTTAACCATAGCAACATCAGGTTCAACTTTAATTTGTTCAGAGGGTCTAGGTGCTCTAATATTACTTTTGTTAACCACAGTTGAAGCTTTAGCATGTTCCTTAATCCTAACAGGAAAAGGTTGTTTCTCAATATAAGCAGTAGGCACAACTGGATCAACATGGTAAACAATTGTTTCTTCTTTAACACTAACAGGTTCCTCAATCTTTTCTTTAACAGGGGGATGATATTTAAACCACTTCTCCTTAGGGAGATCAACATGAGTAGCAAATGATTCACAAAAGGAAGCTACTATCTCAAAGTCAAGTTCATATTTAGTGCTAAACTTATGAAAAGCATCGGTGGCCATAAAAGATTTAACACAATCGAACTCAAGTATTATACCTGACTCATTATCTTTGTCGAGTTCCCAATCTTCAGAGTTGCGTTTAATTCTTTCCAGAAGATCCCATCTGAATTCAATAGTTTTCTTCATAAAGGAGCCAGTCGAAGAAGAATCGAGCGTAGTTTGATTATCATGAGAAAGTCGAGCATAAAAATTCTGTAAGATAATTTCTTTTGAGAGCTCATGATTGGGGCATGTGTACATCATGTAATTAAGCCTCCCCCAAGATTGAGCGATGCTTTCTCCTTCACGAGGCCATGATTGATCCTTTGTACGATAAACTGAAGAAACCTCACTATACATTTCATTATTCAGGGGAGCAGAAGAATATAGATGAAGCTCACATCGGGTACGCAGCACTGGATGCCTACCTTTGTTTAAATATCTACAAGGGTTGGATGAAGAAGAGGCGAAGCCTTGTGTCCGGTTCAAGCAAGGAAGTATCGGCGAAGAGGAAGAGGGACAAGGATGAAGTCGAGGACGTGGACGAGGACTCCGCGTAAGGTGGCATTGTCATTGCTCATGCTGGTTCTGATGCAGTTTCAACCGGATTAGTTGCTTAGTTTTATTTCAGGGTGCTTAGTTTTATTTCAGTGTGCTTAGTTTTATTTTAGGGGTGTGTTGTGCTGAGCCCCCAGCAGAACTATGTTATGTTCTTTCTCGTTACTTAAACTCTTTATTGTATGTACTAGTATTTCTTACAGTTCGAGTTGTAGATGGTACTGCTACTCGTTTCTTCACCTTCCTACTGTACTTAATAAGTACTAGTAGTATTATTTCCATCCGTCTAACTAGTTGGTACTGTTCGTCTGTACTACTCATTTCTTACACAACAACTGTAGCAATTTGGGTCAGTCGATTTGTGAAAGAAGAAGTTCGCCGGAGGGAAGGAAGAAGACGGCAGAGATGCTACCCAAGTGTCTATATTATGGTGGCAGGGTACCCATGATCTATCTTATGAGTGTTGGGTGTGGGATGCAGTTCGCCGGAAAAAATGGATCGTGCCCGGGGTTAGACGGATGGCAAGGGGGGAGCACGGCGGTGGGAGGCGGTTGAGGGGAGGGTAGGGCGGCGGCGGCAGGCAGTTAGGTCTGTGGCGGCTCGATGTTTGAGAGAGAAGATGAAGAGTGCATCATTTTCGGAGGTTGAAAAAGCCCTTCTGGCCATCCATGTTGCATCCAATGGCTCACAAGAGTCGACTGACCCAAATTGTTCCTTCAGATTGGATTATCCATGTGGCGTTCAAGGTCTCGAGGGTAGATTCCACGTCTGCATCTGGTTTGCAGCCTCGGCGCGGACGCGACCGGCTTCCGCCGCGATAGCTACCATGCGGGCCTCCTCCTCGCGGGCGGAAACCACAATGACCCGCTAGCTCCTCCTCCTCGCCGGCGTGCTGGAGCACGCGCTCGTCCTCCTCCTCTTCCTACGCTGCGGGCATAGACGCGGCTCCAGCTGCTAGCGTCCTTAGCAGGGCGGCGGCATCACCCGGAGGGACTGCAGATGACATGAGCGGGCGAGCCTACGATTTCATGGCACCGGGATGGCGGGGACACGACGGTGATGGACGAGAAATGGTCGGCCGGAGCAGTACCACATTAATTAGCACAACATCGATACAGAATCCTCTGCAAGCGCGTGCACCGCGACCGCGTGGTCGATCGAACGGTGCGTCACGGTGTCGCGCTCGAAGGACATCCACCGAACCTTTGTGTGTGTGTGAAAACAATCCCCGAATATCACGCTACACTTTTTTGCTGGAAAAGTTCTTCATGCTACAATATTTCCATATATTTGAATTTAGCTTCAGTTCTAGCTTATTTGGATTTGGACGTTTTAGGTGCACCCTAATAGTATTTTTTTGAGAGAGATTCTGTGGGTGTGACGGAAAGAGAACGTGTGTATGTGTATATGTGTTGTGGTGAAAGGGCAATGTGGAGATGGTGTGTGTGTGATATAGAGAGGTGTGAATGTGCAAATGATCGTGTATACGTGAGACATGGAGAGATGCCGAGATGTGGTGTATGTGTGATAGAACGGTCTTGTATTTGTGTTTGTGTGTGTGAGAGAGAGAGAGAGAGAGAGAGAAAGGCATCCGCAACACAACAACCATCTCTCTCGATTCGACCCTCCCTCGCACACTCGCATGTAACACATGCATCAACGCACACATTTTCACACCCTCACCTAGCCCCTGCCCGCCTCATGGCCCCGACTCTCTCTCTCTCTCTCTCTCTCGCACACACAATCTCTTCCCAAAAACCCTATTTAGCATGTACCTCTCCGTCACATACACCCTATACCACGCACACACATTTATCTCTCGCTATGTCTCTCTGCCTCACAAACACACTCCCCATAGTCCTCTCTTCGTATCCCGCACACGGTCTCTCTATATTGCTTAAACACTCACGCACACGATGTATCCATCTCGCACCATTAGCCTATCTCGCCTGCACACAATGCACACACATTCTCTCCCTAGGTTTGATTTCACTCAATATTTCGCACACACCACACCCCCCTCGCATAGTATCCATTCCCGTCCAAGGTTATATAGCGACCACTATCGCTTGTGCTTCTCTGTACCCCGGCATGCACACCACCTCGATCTTCAAGGAGGGCATCGGGAAGAATGAAGACGCTGACCAGACCGCACTAGAGAATGTGGGGCCAGTTGGAAGCAGGCTGACGTAAAACCGGCTGACTGACTTCTTTGCTCTCTCTCTCTCTCTCTCTCTCTCTCTCCCGCACAAAAATATCAATCCCAGAACCCACAAGGCCACAAGCACACACACAAGCTCCCCCCCTCTCGTCCATGTTTTCTTGAGCTCTCTCATCAAACCTTTTGTCTCTTCTCCTTCCACATGTACAAAATCTCGATCGCACGCACGCATCTCACTCTGCATATATACATGTCTCCATCTTTCTCACAGACCTAACTTCTTCCTTCCTATGCAAATGTCCCATCTCTCGCACACTTCCTCTCTCTCTCGTGAGGTTTCTCTCCTACTCTCTCACCCACATATATACAATCTTTCCCGCCCTCTGTCTCTCTCTTCCATGGGGTGTATATCTTGTGTGTTGTCCACTTGCACGCACAAATCACTCTCCCGCCATTGCTCCATCGTCACACACTCTCTCTCTGCGCTTCATTCACAAAAGCAGGAATTCACACATTGGGATGTGTTCAAATATTGTTTTGAACTGGATCATGTAGAGTTATTGATGGTTTCGTAGCATCCAACTAATTAATAATTATGAAATGCGTTTAGATTTTCATTTGAGTTGGATTATGTGAGTTTGAGTATATTGTGAAGTACCATAGACTTGGTATTCATCTTGGAATTCAACAATGATTCTAACTGTTGAATTGTATAAACCATTACATTCGAAGTCAATAGCTTAATATATTTATTTGACAACTACAACAAATAATTAATGTCACGATAGTAAACTAAGAAAACATATGTGTACTAGTACTCCTAGTTGCTTAGCCCAATCACCCAACACGCCGGACGGGGAGTACAGTGTTACAAATTTTCAGGTCGGCGGCAAAATCTCCCGCTCCCATCGATATCTCCCGCGACCCAGATTCGAGCAATGCGAAATGACCATCATACCCTTTGTACAACTGGCCGAAGGATGGTGTTGGGTCGGGGTTGCTTTGGTAACTTCACGTTCACCCCGCCCAGCCACCCCCACCCCCGCACCCAGAGGACACCTCAATAATCCCCATTTTCTATCCCCACAGCAAAATACACTTCTCCACGAGACCGCAGCACCCCACAACAAGCTGGCTGCGGTTAGCCAGCCTTCCTGCCCATCCCCTTCTACATTGGTGCACTCGTCCACCGCAGCGCATCTACCTCATCGACGATGTCGTACGCCGCACTGGAGCCGGTCCACCGTCGTCGTCGTACACCGAGCAGGAGCCGCTTCGCCGGCGCCGTCGTCCATGGTCTCGGATCTGCTTCCCGGTAGCCGACGGCAAGGGCAGCAGCAGCACCGTCTGCGACAATGAACTGACTCCCGTTGCCGCGATGCACAGACGAGGCCGCGACATTTGTGCTCCTCTGCGATTGGTAATGTGTACATTGATTCTCTTAGCTGTACTTGTGCAGTTTCGATTTTGTTCATACCTACCCATCAAATTTCCGTGCTACTACTGTTCCCCTTTCCTGGCTGCTATTGTTCCAGTAAAAGTAATTGGTTATAGCTTGCATTATCCAATAGAATATCATCTTGTAATTGGGCGTCCCTCCTTTATTGTGGTGTGCTTGCATAGGTTCTTCATCTCTAACCAGTAGTGTGGCAGATGGTTACAAGTTTTTGGGAATAGCAGGGAGGTGATCCCCCAGTTCTATTGACTCGGAATGAGACCACAACGTAATTGTAGCAAAGTTGAATAACCACAAAGTAGGATATTGAAAATTACTCGTGCCAACATTGCAGATGAGTGCTTTAATGTTGCCTACAAGATGTGTGAGTATTACTATATTTTTCTTGCCATGTTGGGATTTTACAAAACTACTAATGCCAACATGCAGAGGGGAAATGAAGATCAAATACGGGATGTTGGGGGCTTCTTCAAGGAACGTCGCAAGACAAAGACGAGCTGCACCGAACCTGTAAAACGAGCTTTGGTAAGTAACAGCCTTTCAATTACTTTGACATGGTATGTGTCTGGCAGCAGTATTGTAGACAGGACCAGGCCAGGCCCTGGACAAGCCCCGAGCCAAAAACAGCGTCAAACAATGTTGTGTGCTTGGCTAGGGTTCTTGCCATTCAATCCAGCGGCGTGGCAAATTATTAAACAGTAATAGGCAGGACAAACAATTTCCTCTACACTTGATTAGGCTCTCTATCATTTGTAGGATCTTAATTTACTCACTAGACCCACCATGCCGTAGGATGAAAAACTAGTCAGTCAAACGTGGCTACAGAGGCCCTGGAGATCATCTGATTGCCAGTTGTTTTGCTGTAGCTACCCTTGGCTTAGTGCACCCCTCTACTGGTTTTCCTATTTGGCTTAGCCTTGTGTTCTTTGATGTATATATTGTAGTTTCTATAAAGTAGCTCTGCTCGATATGTAATAAGCACACTCTTAATCGTCCTAATGCTTTCCTTTTTGGCCTCTTTGATTCACAGGATTTTGAAAATGTAGGAATAGGAAAAGTATAGGATTGGAGTGGCATGCCAACTTGAATCCTATAGGTTTAGCAAGGAGTGTTTGATGCCACATGAAAAACAAAGGAATTGTAAAAGAGGTTGTAGTGCATGTCAGATTTCCTATAAAATGTAGTACAAAAGATTCCATAGGAAAAATTCCTATGGAATCCAATCCTATGAATCAAACGCCCAACATAGGAAAAATTCCTAAGGGTTTCAATCCTCCAGAAATCCTATAGAATTCCTTTGAATCAAAGGAGCCCTAGCTTGATGTAGGAAGTAGGTGTTCTCACCCTATGAGTCTGTTTTTATATTTCTCCTTCTGAACTCACTTCTACTAGTCCTGTTTATGGGGCTTCTACTGAATGGATCTATGGAGCTCTCACTATTGATCTAAAAAAAGTAACTTCTTCATGTCAGGATGCAGTTCGTGCGAGGAGGGAAGTATGGTCAACCTCAAGATCAGGTTTTGAGGCTAGTCCTATGTGCTAGTTCCCAAATGATGCTGGATTACACACAAGGTGCCAGTTCCCTAATGATGCCATATTAGGCACATGGTGCCAATTCCTAAATGATGCTGGATTACACACTAGCCAGGTGAAGTCGTCAAGTGTTTGTGTCCTCGCGGCTCTAGTAAGGGCTGAAAGAAAGCATGCAGCAGCCCTTGAGAATGTAGCTGAGTTCCTGTAGATGCGAAAAGAGCAATCAGATGCTCTCTTCACCGAAGCCAAACAAGAGATGGAAGAAGCCAGAAAGAAGCTAGCATTCATAATAGCTAGGTTCAAATGTTGATCTAGTCAGCATGCATATTGTGATGTTCGTGCATCGACTGAGATGTACGTAAGTCTGATGCCGAGATGTGGCACAGAATATTTTTTTTCCGGGTCATGTAATAACTTACTCTATTTCCAGAACAATAACAGACAAACCATGGGACATGGTATAGTTCACATGCAAGCCCAACATTCCAAGTTTAACTTCCACATCAAACTCATGTTCACAGATATCTTCACATTCATAGATAATGTCCACAACCAATTAATAGCCATAGTTGAAATAGTTTACGCATCTCAATGATTCACTTCAAAGCTAAAAACAAAGTGAGGAGAATTAGAAATAAAGAAAAATATATAGTTCTTACTACCAACATCAATGCTTCTCCGAAACAACATTTAGTTCACAGTCAAAACACAAATTCCTTCTGAGAGCATTGATAAAAAAGGTGCATTTTCTACCAATGGCGGAGGGACTCCCGTATAATTTTGTGGTTCCACTAAAATTGAGGCATCTGCTTCTGTTTGCACAAACATGCCTGAGATTGGCATCCGTGTTTGCAAAAATATGTAAAAGGGTTATCGATGGTACTGCGTCATTTTACAAGTGCCATTGGATTTATCGATGGCACTAGATTGACAGCAGCATATTCCTCCCTGTGTGACATTGCATCATTTTTCAAGTGACATTGGATTGACAGCAATTAAACAATGGCAATATAGGGGCATGGCGATGTTGGGCGCGACAACACCATGTAAAGTACCTCCACAGATGCAATAACTTGTCGAGGCAGAGCTCGTTGCCGAGAGCAACAAACATATCAGTGCGAGCACAACAAAACTAGACTGTACGAAATTAATTACATTTCGAACATTTTTTAACTAAACAAGAATAGCTTCTGGAGGCTGGTATAATCTAATGCCGGCCGAGGCGGCCCTCCGTGCCTTCCGCCTCCATGGCCTCCGCCTCCGCCATAACTTCCCTGTGTCCGGCTGTGCTTCAGCCGAAGGGGATGACCCAGGGGAAGAGTGGATCATCCGCTTCCTTGAAGCCGAGGCAGGGGTCAACGGTGTTGTGCGCTAAACCAGGCAACACACCGGGTGTGTATGCCAGCGACGCGGTGTCGGTGGCCTTCATGGGACCCAAGCGGCGGCGGCTCCCATGGTCTACTTTTCCTCGGTGCCGGCGGCGGCCGCGGAGGTACTGGCCGCCTCCACCGGCAAGCCACGGTACCGCCAACGTTTGCAGCGGATGGCGCGGCCGGCCACGATAGACTGGACGCCGTGCTCCCCCACGTGCCGGCGTGGAGCACCTGGCCACTCCTCTGTGAGCTGGCTTGGGATGGCGAGTTGCTGCACCAGGGGCCAGCTTGGAGCGGCAGCTTGCTCCTCCACTTGCCTGCCTACAGCCTCGCCCATGGTATTGACGACCTGGGGCGGGGAGGGAGGTGGAGCAGCGAGTTTCCTGGCTCGTATCTGGCAGGCTCGGTTTGGCACCCAGCCGGCTTTTATGCCGGAGAACTCATCTTCATGCTCGCCGAATGCTATGGAGAGTGTGGAGAAAATGGTGCAAGGAGGAGATGGGGAGCGGAGGTGTGGTGCGGTTCTTGCCAGGCGTCTAGCCTCGTTTAACTAGCGGGCAGACGCTAGGAGCCAAGCAGCGTTGTGTTGAATGCCGGTTGGCTTGTGGACGGACATGTGGGCGGAGTTGGTTTCTCGGCACACGCGAGGGTTCAATGGATGTAGGCGGGGCAGTCTGAAGCTGGTTGAGAGCATGGTTAATAATATAGCCAACAATTGGCTATAAGAAGTTGCCATGTCATTTGTTAGAGTCAACCTAATAGCCGGCTTGTACAATAGTAAGATTTAAATATGTAGTACTTTGTTAGCTAGCCCACCATACATTCTCACAAAGTGTCTTGGGTCTCATGCTATAGCCGGCTCTTATTCTACAACCCGCTTTCCTTCTCTCTCCTCTTCTCTCTCCTCCAACTAAGCAAAGATATAATGCGGCGAGGAGGCGTGTTCAGACTGGCGTGCAGCGGGTGCTGCTCTCTCAACCGGCGCGCCGGTTCAATGCCTAAGCCAGTGAGAGGTCACGTCCGCTCTGGCACTGGGTGAGAGAGGACGACACGGTCCGTAGATCGGGACGCGCCGGCAATGTGTTTCCTACCTCACCGACGGCGACCGCATCAACGCTTCATCGCCGCCCTTCCACGGCGGACAGGATCCGGTCGGATCTTTCACCACTGGTGAGGAGAGACACAATGGCTACCGCCTGTCTTGTTTAGATCAGGAGAGGGTGAGAGTGTGAAGGGAGCAACCCTGGCTAGCAGCAAGCGCTGAAACTCCAGCCTACGTGTGTAGTGACGATTTTCATTTTTCGCTCCATACCAATCGTTTTAATAAATTCTATAACGCGATTCTAAAAAAAAGTATAACGCGCCATTGAAAAACGGAACTCGTGTCTTGCTAAAAAAATGTATTTCATAACGCAGAAATCATGCACCTACGGGTTTATTTGTTTACTGTGCGTTACGTAACTCTCATATGTGCGAGACAGCGAGGGACCGACTACGTGCGCCTCTTCTCTTCATATATGTACTCCACTGTTTGTGTGATGTCCAAAAAATAATTATAATACTCCAGCGTTCCTGTGGGGACCGTTGGATCGTCGATCAAACGGACACAGGTAGAGGTCATAAAAAATTGCAGATAACCCCTCAAAGAGTCTCAAAATTTCGCTCCGGTCCAGAGGTTTTTTCCACGATCCAATGGATGGAGAACTATCGTATCGTGGGAGCTTGGGAGGCCTTGGAGCACCAGATTTTTTCCTACAAGGGATCGTCCTACAAACAAGTGGTGTGTGTGCGTGAGAACCGGCATAGAGAAAGAGAGTAACCTAGAGAGAGAGGGGGGGGGAAGAGCGTGCATACGAGAGATTGACCTCAAGATAGATCGTGTGTCTGAGAGAGAGAGGGAGAGAGAGAGAGAGAGAGAGAGAGAGGAGGGAGTACTGCATGTGTGAAAAGACACGAAGAGTGTGTGTGCGAGAGGTATCGACATAAAGAGAGACGGTAGCTAGTGTGTGTGCACAATCCAGAGAAATAGAGGTAGACAAAAGATCGAGGATCAGTGAGAGACATCGGAGTATGCGGGTGTGAGAGATGTAAGGAAGAAGGCTCGGTGATCGATTGAGCGCGTTTGTGTGCGGCGGAGAAAGGATGGGAGAAGTTTCATGGAGTACACATGAATGGTTAGGGAGCGAGATACATTGTGTGCAAGGGAGGCCGAGAGAGACGGGGTGCGTGGAACGAAGGGGACAAACATTGTGCGAGAGAGACCTAGAGAGAGCGCACGAGAAAAAATGCTGCGGAGAAAGATAGTTCTTGCTACAAACAAATAGGGAGCGCGGGAGACACTACACAGAGAGGGTGTGTTTCAAGAAGGTGTGAGATATCTACATAGATACAAGGAGCGCGGGAGAGACATATACAAGAGAGGGGGAGCGAGGGTGTGTAATAGATGGATAAACCTAGCCAAAGGTTGGTCTATAAGTGTGTGTGGGAGAGACGGGAGTCGGGGGTGCGAAAGGGAAAGTTGTGTGTGTGTGAGGGAGACAGGGGTCGGGAGGGGGCGGTCGAAAGCAAAGAGGTGTGTGAGAGAGAGAGAGAGAGAGAGTTAGAGAGAGTGAGAGAGAGATTGTCTGACCAGTAAACAAATGAATAGTTTCAGTTCTGGAACGGAGGTGAAGAGGGAAAGGAGATGCCGACAAACGGTGTATGTTGGAGAGACAGATAAATTTTAGTGGTAGGAGTCATATCTAGAAAGAGATGAGGTGCGTGATAGATCCCTAGAAAGAGAGAGACAAAATGAAAGGCGAGTGAGAGAGTGTGTGTGTGGCGGGTAAAAATAACGCTAGGTATCTAGAGAGACACCAGAGCACGATAGAGACGTAAGAGATAATGAAAGCCGAGTGGTCTACAGAGATAGAGAGAGCGTGACACGTGTCGAGAGAGACGGTGAGAGACTGTGTTTGTGAAAAAAGAGAAACATGTACTGAGTGTGCGGGTGAGATAGAGAAAAGAGAGTGATAGCTATACTGCTATATGAAGGGGCACGCGAGAGAGACCTAGAGAGAGATGGGCATGAAAGGAGATTCATGTATTTAGTTGCGTGTGTAAAAGATATCAACATAAAAGGGATTCAAATATTTGATTTAGAGATGATGATACATGTAATTCATACTCGAACCAAAAATGATCTATCAAACATGCACATTCATTTGAATTTGGGCACATGTATGTTATTTAATTTCTTGATATTAGTGATCCATGCACTCGAGTTGAACATAAAGTGGTTTCAAATATTTGAATTCAACCTTATGAATTTGAGATTATGGCAATTGTAAACCATTTATATATATAAAGGGTGTTGTGCTTTTGAAAGTATATATAAAAAATGATGTATATATATTTGTATTCGAATACAAACTGGATCCTGCCCGAAAAAAAAGAATACAAAATGGATTTGAATTGAGATGGCACGGTAAACGTGCAAGCTTATTCTCCTAAAATTTGAACGAAGCGGCGAAACACCCAGTCCCTCATCGGCCGTAATCGCCCGAAACCAAATTTTGGGTGATAGAAATTACTGCCTATGCCCAGACACGCAAATCCCGCAGGCTCGATTTCTATAGGTCTCGATAGGGGTAGGTCTGTAATTTCACTCAAACGTGACATAACCGCCTCTCAACCCGATTCATACACGGTGGGCGCCAAAACACAATCTCTCCTCGGCCGAAATCGGCTCTCACCCCGATTCATACACGGTGGGCGCCAACAGTGGGCGCCAAAACAAACTCTCCTCGGCTGAAATCGCTCTCGCCCAATATTCGGGGTATGCGAGATTACCGTCCTACCCCCAACCGACCAATGTCGCTTTGATGTCTGAAATTTTAAACGGGGACTAAGTTTGTAACTTTCCCTGCATCTAAGACAAGCGCGTCCGAAAGACATGGTTCCCCCCTACCTCTCTCTCCCTCCATTTCCCCATTCGTACTCCGTGGGCGCCAAAACACCCTCCCCACCCCAGCCTCCTTCGTCCGCCACCCCATCCGCCGCCGCCCTCCTCCACCATGCCGGAGCTGATACCCCGACGCCGTCGTCCATTACAAGAGATCAACGTCTCTCATCCATGGTTCCGGACCAGGATCCTTGAATCGCGTTCTCTCGCTTCATCCGTGCCATTGTCCACCTTGCTAGGGCCGCTCCTATGACCGTCTCGTCCACCGCACCAGGACATATCCCCCGCCGCCACCGTCTGCCCTGCCAGATCTTCTTCCCCGCTGCCGACAGCCATCGCAACCGTAGCACTCTCAACTTCTCAGCAGATGCCTACACGGCGCCGCAACAGAGGCGATACTCCTCCATATCTGCTCAAGTTATTTATCTCAGCCAGAAAATAGAACGCCACTGCTTTACTGTGGTTTCTTGTCCATCACTTAGAATCTTACTTCTTAGTTGAAAGCAAACATTGTTTGCGAAGTAGCCTTTGTCTCCTTTGCACCTTCAGATCCGCCATGGTACGCTCAACACTATACAGTACTCGCAATGCTTATGGTTTTCCCCTTTTATATTCACTACCATCATCGTAGGTGCTTCGTGTCGTGCCAGTACTGTTCCTCAACCCATCAAGCGAAACAACATGCCACTCATATTTCCAAAGCTTAGTTGTTCAAATACGAATCTGATATTAGTAAAACAGAGAATGTTTAATTGGTCCGCTAATGTTCCTACTTTAGTTTCGAAAAAGCAAGTGCGCCACATATAGAGAGACATCAGGGAATTGCATTTCTTTATGCGCTCCGGTTCATCATGGGTGGGCAACGAACATTGTAGTATCCAAACTCTGCTTGCTCTTCTTTAACATGTTCCTCTTCTGTTCTTTATTAAGTATAGTAGTACAGTATGTTCCTTGCCTGGAAGAGGAGCAGGGACATTTGCAGTTGACAGGTCTATTGTGTCGCTTCTGATGGATGCTTTGAACTCTTCGAGTTGGGTCTGCCTTAATATCCAGGAAATGCTGGGAGCTGTGTCGCCTTTGAGAGTCTAGACTGATAGTAACAGTAGTGCACCTTCAGTTGAAGAGAGCTGCCCCTGTAGGGAATCCAAAGCCTATCAAGCCGTACCGGCAATACAAGCCCATATTTTCCAGCTAGTTCCACTTTCCCGATTTTACTCGTGATGCTTAGGGTTTCCCATTTTATCTACACTATGGTTTGTATGTGCTTTGTGTCGTACTAGCAGCACTCCACCCTTCAAGCTAAACAACACACCACTCATAATTCCAAAGCTTAGTTGTTCATATATGAATGTGATATGATAATGATATTACTTAACAGACACACATTTAATTAGTCAGCTAATGTTTCCACTAGAGTTGCCAAACGCACGTGGCCACATATAGAGAGACAGCAGGGAATTGCATTTCTTTGTGCGCTCTGGTTCATCATGGGTGGGCAACAAACATTGTATTATCCAAAATCTGCTTGCTCTTCTTTAACATGTTCCTCTTCTGATCTTCTTTAATAAGTATAGTAGTACAGTATGTTCCTTGTCGGGAAGAGGAGCAGGGACACTTGCAGTCCACAGGTCTATTGGGTCGTTTCTGATCGATGCTTTCAACTCTTCGAGTTGGTCTGCCATAATATCCAGGAAATGCTGAGAGCTGTGTCGCCTTTGATAGTCTAGACTGATAGTAACAGTAGTGCCCCTTCAGTTGAAGAGAGCTGCCCTGTAGGGGATCCAAAGCCTTTGTAGCCGTACCGGCAATACAAGCCCATATTTTCCTGCTAGTTCCACTTTCTGAATTTTACTCGTGATGCTTAGGGTCTTCCCATTTTATCTACACTATCAGCTGCGTTAGTGCTTTGTGTCGTACTAGCAGCACTCCACCCTTCAAGCTAAACAACACACCACTCATATTTCCAAAGCTTAGTTGTTCATATCCGAATGTGATATGATAATGACATTAGTTAACAGACACATTTAATTGGTCAGCTAATGTTCCCACTTGAGTTTCCAAATGCATGTGGCCTGGTTTATCATGATCTTAGTTTCCAAATGTATAGAAAGAAATGGAATCTCCATAATATGCTTCCTCTTCTATTCTTTAACATGTGCCTCTTCTGTTCTTCTTCAACATGTTCCTCTTCTGTTCTTCTTTAATAAGTATAGTATGTTCCTTGTCAAGAAGGGGAGCAGGGAGATCTGCAGTAAGCAGGTCTATTGGCCACTTCTGCTAGATGCTTTCAGCACTTCGAGTTGGTCTGCCATAATATCCAGGAAATGCTAGGAGCTGTGGGGCCTTTGAGAGACTAGACTGATAGTCACAGTAGTGCGCCTTCAGTTGAATAGAGCTGGCCTCTAGGGGATCGGCATGCTTTCGATTAGTAGCTGCAATACAACCCCATATTTTCAAGCCAGTTCCACTTTCCAGTTTTATTTATGATGTTGTGGTTTCCCCCTTTTATCTACACTACTATCTGCCTAGATGCTTCTTGTCATACTAGCAGCACTCCATCCTTCAAGATAAGCTACATGCCACTCATAATTCCAAAGCTTAGTTATCAAATTCAAATCTGATATGATACAAATACTAATAAAATAGATACACATTTAATTGGTTAGCTAATGTTACTACGCGAGTTTTGAAATGCATGTGCGCCACATATTGAGTCATGAGGGAATACTATTTCTCTGTGTGCTCTCGTCATCATGCTTTGGCAATAAACTTTGCATACAGTATATTTTGAACCTATCATCTGCCAACTATCATTACTTCTGGAGCTCCCAACAGGGAGCCCATTTTTTTTTTGAGCACTATTGCCAGATTATATTAATGTACGCACCAAATTACAGCACACATGGGCTCTCTCATCAGAATTCCAGAGGTAGCACACAAGGGTTCGCAGGGAGCCCCTATTATATTAGGATATCCTATGGATTTCGAAGATAATCTCACTACTATTTCTGTTTTCATGCATATCAGATATTGAACATGATCACAATGAATATGAGAATGGGCGCATCAAAAGAATACTGCGGAAAAATGCAATGGCTTACAAACCTGGCATCAAGGGATTGAGTTCCATTCTGGATGGAATGAAACCCACACGCTCCCCACCTACAGCTTCATATTCAGAATATGTTCCTAATGACTATTCTGAGCTCGTGCAGTCAAAGGCAGATCGCCTATCGTGTTCACCCATCAAGGTGCCTGTTCTAATTTGGCAAGGTTTTATTGGTTGAACGTATCTTGCATAAGGTGTCTTGCATTTGTTCTAATTTGTTGCACCGCCATCTGCTTAGTTTACTCATCATACATGTGAAGATGTCATGCCCATCCATTATCAATACCTATTCCATCTATCATCATACCATGTTTTTCCATTCAAATGTTGTTCTTGTGTATCAGACATCCAAAAGGAAGAGGGTGATTGCAGAACCTGAAGGAGTACAAACAAAGTCTTCGAAAAAGGTGGTGGTACCGGAGAAATCAGATAGCACCCCGCTTATATTGGCGACAGAACCAGTGCCACAAAACCTAGGTCCGACTCTAGCAGACTGTACCCATACCCCACTGGCCATACCACTAGCCCCACTGATGGTGTCCTGGACTAGGGGGTACTCACCACATCGTCTCCCGACCAGGTGGGTTGGGCCGAGGACCCCCATGGCGGTTCACTAATGGGCCGCTTCGGGCAACCCATGACGCATACAAGGAAGACTCTACAAGACTTGGTGCACAAGCCGAAGACTCTCCTAAACCCTAGGCCTCCGGTACATTATATAAACCGAGGCCAGGCTAGTTGATAGATGAACTAATATTCATTAGAACAATCTCGTGGTAGCCACATGTACTCTGTACTATCCCCCATATCAATACAATCAAAAGCAGGACGTAGGGTATTACCTCTTCGAGAGGGCCCAAACCTGGGTAAAACTCTGTGTCCATGTTACCATCGCTCCATGACGCCTAGCTTAGGACCCCTACTACGAGATATGCCGGATTTAGAACCGACATTGGAGCTTTCATTGAGAGCCTGCTGGGTAGTCGCCGCGATGCGATGGGAATTCAGATCGGCTCCACCGTGATCTACGCATCGGAACCGACCTACATCGTCAACGTCGGCATCTTCGTCGCCGGCTCGACTGGTCACCTCGGCTAGGCCGAGGACTAGGCTTCTCTTCGGATCGTCAAGTTTGGACGGATGTCTTCGTCATCATCAACTCTGATCTCATCCGGGATCATGGAAAAATCGTCCATGGTGCTCGGGGGCTCAACATCAACATTGCCCTCGCGCAATCATGCAGTTTTTTCTGGACAGCGGATTCGCGTTCGCCGTCCCCGTCTCCTCGAGCGTCGCTTTGACGATTGCTTCGGTGGAATTGTGCGGAATTGAGTCTAGAACAACCCTGCAAAATTTCGTCGCGTTCCGATGGAGGAATTTCCGCCGATCTCCGATATACCGGAGCCCTGTCGAATCTGGACGGGAATCTGGACGAGTTTAGGGCGAGGAGTCCAGCAGTCAGCTCGGACGTCCTTTGGAAGATCCAACCGTTCATCGGCTGCGGAATTCCCATATCTACCACCCCTCAAAATTTCAGCTCGATCTGACCGTTCAAACTCCGGGAAGCGTCCGATGAGTGAATCAATTTTCGGATCTGTTTTCTACACGAAAACGAATCCGACCCGAGCTCATATTCTTTCACGAACGGGATATTGGACATCCTTTTTGAAGGAAATTCTTATCTAGGGTATTATGTGTTGTTCTCAAACATGTGCCCACAAATTTTTAGCCTTTTCCGAGGCGATCTTCGTCGTCGCGCCAGCATCGACTGCGCCGGCCATGTTGCTCCATGACGGCCGACCTGCGCCAGCATCGACTGCGCCGTCGCTTCATCGAGCCGATAACAACCGCCTCGGATCATCACCTCGGCGAGCCGACCAAGAGTTCGGCACCGCTCTCCCTAATGATCGTCAAGATAACATCGTCACCTAACGGATTGCACGGGTCGGGCGCGCCAGCATCACTGTGCGGTCACTTCTCAAGCCGGCATTGACCGTGTCACAAGTTCCGACCTGCGTCGACATCGCCGCGCCGTTGCTTCTTCAAGCCGATGTCCACCACGCCGACCTGCTTTGACACCTCGGCTGGCATAGGGCTGCAATGTCACCTTACCGACCCGCTCCATCACCTCGGCTAGACCGGGGGCTTCGCCATCTCTTTATCAACCTACTCCGGGGACTTCGGCGTCACCAGCCGACCAGCTTCATCAGCTCGGCCGGACCGTGGGCTTCGCCTCAACATATCGGCAGTTTTGTGTTGCCACTTCATCAGCCGATCTCTTCGCTCGGCCACCCCAGGACCGGCTTGGGAGCTGGGCGTCTTCGTCCCGCCACAAGCCTGGACCGCATCATCAACACCGAGCACATCAACCAGCTAAGTCGCTTTCATGCTCAACGTTTTTCAATTTTCAATTTTTTTTTGGTTCATCCAAGCGTTATGCTTTTGTGTTAACTAGACAAGTTCTTAGTTAAACACTTAGTTTGTTAAAACCTCTGTTTGATAAAAACACTCCCTTTACCCATGTTAACTGGGGGCTCTTAAATTTATACGAGCCGTTTTATAATAAGTGTTTTCTTCTTGGTCGTTGCAAAGTCTTTTTCTACTACTCCTTTTTCCGACGCGAGTGTGTGGTCAATAGCCGGGTAGCCTGGTTTCTCTCTAAAGCCGCTCGAGTTTAGTTCGCTAAACTGGCCTGAGAAGCACTCCGCCTTCGGGATAGGAGGTTGAAGCCGAAGGCTGACCCACTTGAAGTCTGGAGATCGGATGTATCATGTTAAAGCACGACGGAAGCACAAACTAATTTTAAGACCAATTTTCGGATTGGCACCAAAAAACTTGATTTAGTTCGGACGTAAAGTTTTCACATAAGTTTTTTGGTTTTCCGAGCTTATGGCACCTTTAACCTATTTTTATGTTTTTTTTCAGGAGGCGGGGCATCCTCTTCATTGAGGTGTTCTGCGTGATGGTTTTGCTCGGGGAATTTTTCCGACCTGTAGTTCGGCATCTTTCCTGCCGAGCTGCACCTCGGCGTTGTCCAAACGTACATGGCACTTGAACTAGTTCCCGAGGAGATACGATCCTAGGGTCGGCCATGTTGCCCAACTCAAGTCTCGGGGGCTACTGCATTGCCTATTCAATGCAGACAATTTACAAAAAGTGCGAAACAGTTTTTGAGGAGATTATGATCCTCAGGTTGGTCGGCCGCACCCAACCTGAGTCTCGAGAACTATGCACACCGCGTTTCTGTTTCTAAGTATGCTGCCGAGCTAGGAGTTGATCCTCAGGCCGATTTCGCGAATCGACCTGAGTCTCAGGGGCTACTGGGATCGGCGGTTTTATGTTATCCTTCAGGTGCATCCCGGATTTTAGACCGACACACACCTTGAGGGCTACTGGCTATACATCTCAGCAGAGAATAAATTGCACCAATCCACAAAAAACCAGCTCACGGCCGAGGTGGTGCACCACCTCGGAAGCAGTTCGGCATAAAGCTCGGCTGCGAGTGGCTGGCTCCATAGAGAACTTTTTCGGCGTTAAGCTCAGATAACCTCCTTCAAACTTTTTCAAAGACGAGGTACTCTATGCTTCCTTGGATACAGACCGGCGTTGGAGCTCGGCTGCAAAAGACACCTCGGATGCAGTCCGGCGTTGGAGCTCGGATGCAAAGAGGACACCGCCGCACTGGAAACACTTCGAACCCGAGGTGTGGCGTAAAAAATAACAAGGCATTGATAAAGGCCGAGAACTTAAAGGACTCCTCGGATACTCGATGTATGAACTCTTCGAATACACCTCGGCGATCCTCAAGATCGGGGATGGGAAGATTTGTTGAACCAGTTTTCAAGACCGACGACCGAAGACAAAGAATAGTTCGGAAGAACGGAGGAGCGTCCCCAACTTGAAGACCGGTTCAGGGGGCTACTGATGGTGTCCTGGACTAGGGGGTACTCACCACATTGTCTCCCGACCAGGTGGGTTGGGCCGAGGACCCCCATGGCGGTTCACTAATGGGCCACTTTGGGCAGCCCATGACGCATACAAGGAAGACTCTACAAGACTTGGTGCACAAGCCGAAGACTCTCCTAAACCCTAGGCCTCCGGTACATTATATAAACCGAGGCCAGGCTAGTCGATAGATGAACTAATATTCATTAGAACAATCTCGTGGTAGCCACATGTACTCTGTACTATCCCCCATATCAATACAATCAAAAGCAGGACGTAGGGTATTACCTCTTCGAGAGGGCCCGAACCTGGGTAAAACTCCGTGTCCATGTTACCATCGCTCCATGACACCTAGCTTAGGACCCCTACTACGAGATATGCCGGATTTAGAACCGACACCCACCACACGGGTACCGCACTCCAGCAAAAGGTATGCCGATTTCAGTTGCCATGGCACCAGCAGTACCATAGAAAAATCCCAAACCAGCAAAAAGTACACCAAATCCACAGGCCAAAGACATATTCCAACTGCAGAGTGCCCCAATTCCTGCAGATTGGAACCCCATTCCAGTTATTCCCAGTTTAAAAGACAATGCTTTCAATGTTGTTAGGAACCATGTGCGTATCTTGCCATCATGGGAAGATTATAGTGAAGACAAACACCATTTTCACATCTTCCTGTCGCACTTACGTGTAAGTGCTATTATTCATGGTGATTATTCTCTTGTTTTCTGTTGATTGAACACATCAATGATTTACATTATATTCTTCTAAATAGGAGAGGGTCAATCTGGATAGTCATGACAAGCAAAGCTTGCTTGCGCTTTTCAAGGACGCATTGCAGCAGTATCGGTGTTACCTGAGGCAAACACACTTTGATGGCAAGTCTATAAACAAAATTTCGGTGAAGTCTCCTATGCTAAATTTACAAGATATTGAATGGAAAAAATTTATTATGCACTGGTCTCGTCCCCAGGAAGAGGTACTGTCTATGAGATCACATGACAATTTGAACTCCTACATTTCTGCATGTGCCTTACCGATCTCTTTTGCAGCAAAACTGCTCGAAGAAGAATAACGGTTTGGAATGGACGACAGGATATCGCAACTATGGTGCTCGCTGCTTTGCTCTTGCCAGTACCTGCTGCCCTGTATTACTGTACTTACATTCATACCTGGTTGATTATGTGACATCTGTGTGCATGATAGCTTGCTTATCCATTGTTCGCTGCAAATTATTAGATCTATATTAATGCTTACATTAATGTAGAATAAACCCAATGCTTATGAACAAGTTTAGCTCTGCATTGTTCATGTAAGTACATGTTGTCCTTTTGCACTGTACTTATATTGACAGCTAGTTGTTTATGTACCATGACTCTGCAGCTTATTTCCTCTTGCCCTCCATTTTCTAGACCTTATCAAATCTATATTTACTCTTACCAAAATGTTGAATAAAACAAATGCTACTGAAGAAGTTTAGCTCTGCATTGCTCTTGTCAATACCTTTTTGCCTGTACCGCTGTACTTACATTTCTAGCTAGTTGATTATGTAGCATCACTCGGAATCTTAGCTTAAATATTCTCCATTTGTTCCTATATTATCACATCTATATTTACGCTTAACAAAATGTAGAATAATGGCAATGGTTATGAAGAAGATTCTGTGGTAAACTACTTGAATTGCCCCCCCCCCCACCAGCATGGACAAGGGCTTTATAGAGCCCATCTTCACTACTAACGTAAGTTTCTCCTTCTCGAGCCTTCAAACTTTGTTGAGTATATTTGGATAGGCATGACTGCAACTGCTGTTTATTTTTTGCGTTTGCATCAAATTGCATGTTTAAAGTTTCTTATGAAGAACTTCATAAACATAAGTTTGTCCTTCTCAATTTCAGTTTTTAGTTGTACAACCAAGTTCCTTATTCATACCATGTAAATGAAACTAAACAGAGAAAGTGATCTTCTTTAGAGTGCACGCATGCTTGTGTTCTTGATCTGTAATCCAGGGGTGTGGTGAAACTACCCACTCCAGCACAATGTCATATCCTGCTATGTCTTAACTATGAACTATGCCATATTTTGTTAATGTTATTTAAATCATGTCTCTTTATTTGCCAATCTGAAATGGGATTAATTGACAGCACACTGGACATTGATGCTTATACGTTCTTTAGCACCGCATGTATGCTTGTGTTCTTGATCTGTAATCCAGTGGTGTGGTGAAGCTGGCCGCTCCTACACAATGCCATATCCTGCCATGTTTTAACTATGAACAATGCCATATGATGTTAATGCTATTTTAAACCGGTACTCTTTATTTGCCCATAAGAAATGGGATGAATTGACAGCACTGATGCTTATACGTGCAAAACCTGTTATCTGTTTTCTTGTTTGTCTTTCAGAGTGATATCTCTGATGACAGGAAGAACTACCACAATGATAGTGAGACAAAACCATTGCTTGTCCCTCTAACATATATTGCAGGGAAGAAGGCAACACATCTTGGGGATAGCGATACAATCCCAAAGTCATGTCTTGATGTAGTGTCGAAGTTACTCACTAATAGCAGTGACACAAAGCTCGATGAAGTCGCCGCCTGAATCTATTTGACTTCTTCAGTCTCAAATTCAAGCAAAAAGACATGCTTTAGCTCAACTCGTATTGGAAATCCAATCTCTATGGAAGATTAACCAAAAGTACAGGACGTTTATTGATGCTATGCAGCTAGAGTTAGAGGATATAAGCGTCAAACAAGCGCAGTCTCATCAGCTTGCTCAACTGCTTGCGTTGCAGCTCCCGGGCAGGGCTAACCTTTCTTGAACTGTGTTAAAGTGCTATCGGTTATGTATATTATTTTGTCGGCGCGTTCATTTGCACTGGTGGCGACCTGTGATGCCCAGTGTATGTAATCCGCTGTTTGGTTGCGCTTTATTATCACTGGTGGTGAACTTTGATGCCCGGTGGATGTAATATCCCGTTATTTCATTATTGTATAGTCTAGGTTTATTCTTAGTCACTATCCTGTAATTTATTTACTGTATATGCTATCGTCGCTAGGAGCTTCGACGGAGATCAATGGGCCAAAATGTTATTGGTCCGTCAGTGCTATATATTAAAAAATTAGACTACGCAAATGGGCCGGCCCGCAACTTTATATATGGGTCAAAACATGGGCCCACAATCATCTCGGGCCGTTAGCAGGCCTGAGCGTAAACTGGGCCCAAGTAGTTCAGGGCCTTTAACAGGCTGAATAAACCACGGGCCTTAGTTGGGCCAGAAAATACCATGGGCTTTTAACAGGCCGTAAATTAGATCTAGCCTGAATTGTGACGAACAATTCACGGGCCGACAGCAGGTCTAAATATACCTCGGCCCATGATAGGCCCAATAACATGATGGGCTGTAAGCAGGCCGGATGCAAAGTGGGCCAAAATTAGGCCCAATTCATTCACGGGCCTTTCACAGGCTGACAGTCAGAGTGGGCTTAAATTTATCCACGAAGACCACGAGCCATTAAGAGGTCGAAAGTCACTAGTACCAGAAATGGGCCCTAATGCTGCACGGGCCATTAAGAGGCCAAAAGTCACTTGAACCAGAAATGGGCCCAAATGCTGCACGGGCCATTACGAGGCCGAAAGTCACTTGTACCAGAAATGTGCCCAAATGCTGCACGGGCCGTTAAGAGGCCGAAAGTCACTTGCACTTGAAATGGGCCCAAATGCCGCACGAGCCGTTAAATGGCAAAAAGTTAAATTGGGCTGAAAAGGGCCCAATTGCGCGAAGGGCCGCTAACAGGCCGAAACAATCATCGGGCCGAACTGGGTCAAACTGTTCAACGGGCCTTTAACAGGCCGTAATACAAACCGGGCCATAAATGGGCCAAAAATACAGTGCACTGTTAACGGGCCATATCTGATATGGGCCGTAATTTGGCCCAAAACATTGCAAGCTGTTAATGGGCCGGTCCACTCTTATCTTACAAAATCTTGTGGGCTTTCGGCTGGGCCGGCCCGTTTAACCTGAATGGGCTACTATTGGGCAGTGCCACGTGTCGGCCTGTAATAGGCATTTCCCGTCCAATGAAAGGATGATAACTGTCGCGACGCCGAGCTGACACGTGGATTCTTCGGCCAATGATAATCTTACACGTGGAAAATCGCCATTGGTCCGAGCTGTTAACGGGTTATCGGATCCAAACCGGAACCCAATAGCTTAACGGCGACCCGTTACGGTGGATGCCACGTGTTGGTTACCCTTGACGAAAACACTTCCATGACACGACATTTATCGTCATGGAAGTGGACACTTCCATGATGATAATTTCAGTATTGTCATGGAACACTGAATGACAGAAAATGTGTCATGGATGTACATGCATGACAGAAAATGAAACCTACTATGACAAAGACGTATCATCACGGAAGTGTTTTTTTTATAGTGAAAGGTGCTCGAGACTACGGGCTTGGCCTGCCAGAAGCTTGTCGACATCCAAGGCCAGTACAGGGTCTGGGGCAGAAAGAAGGGGAAGGACTCCGTGGTTGACCTCGTCGAGGCCATCATCGACCCCTACTACAGAGGCATGAAGGATGAGTGCAACAAGAACAAGGATGCCTGGCACGAGGCCTGGGCGCGGAGACTGGATGAAGAACACGTTAAGTACACGGCCAAGGACGCGTACACAAGCTACGAGATGTACAGACGGATTGTTGACATGAGGAAGTGCCTTCGTCCTGCCCTAGGCAAGGGATCGAGCAGCCACAGAGCAGTGGTGGCAGTGTCACAAGAAGTAGCTGATTAGATGATCGTTTCTCCTAGTTTAGAATGCATGTAATTGTTTATTGAGGTGTTTGCGAATGTTTTGTATAGTCACCTATGTAATTGGATGTTTAATTTGGTTATATATGTTGTTCTTCCGTAGACTGAGCAAATTACATCACAGACGGACTAAACTAGGGAACCCGTCGGTGATGATTTCATCAATCGCTGACAATTGTATACAAGCAAGCGTTTGCCCACAACACACACGGGTTATTAGCAGGAATCGTCCATGTTGTTATCCATCTTCCCACACATTTTGGATTACTGACCTATTTGCCGCGTATCACACACATCTTGTTAAGTTGAACCATTTCTGTTGTGTTGGGTAATCGCAAACAGTTCATCCGAGTGAACTGTATGCCGTATATCGCACACACCTCGAACTGGCTGCCCGTTTCTGTTGTTCTGGCTCATCGCAAACAGTTCGTATGAATGAACTATATGCCACGTATCGCACACGCAGCTCGAATCTGAATCGTGCTTGATGTCTCCAGCATCACACACAGTTCGTCTTATTGGTGACAGTTTTATTACGACACCATTTTTGATTCATGCATCGCACACAGTTTGGTCGCGGGGGCTCTGATTCATGTGTCGCGTTAGCGGTCGCCTGCAGTAGTGACACAAGGTATTACAATCTGGTTTTTATTGGCCTACTCTTTTCAAAGATAAACGTAAGTTTGTCCTCTCTTGTGATGAATGTCAAAGAATTGGTAATATTAGTAGACATTGGGAAATGCCTATGAATTATTCACTTGTTATTGAACCATTTGATGTTTTGGGATTTGATTATACGGGACCTTTTCCTTCCTCTAATGGGTATACACATATTTTAGTTGCTGTTGATTATGTTACTAAATGGGTAGAAGCTATTCCAACTAGTAGTGTTGATCATAACACTTCTATTAAAATGCTTAAAGAAGTTATATTTCCAAGGTTTGGAGTCCCTAGATATTTGATGACTGATGGTGGTTCACATTTTATTCATGGTGCTTTCCGTAAAGTTCTTGCTAAATATGATGTTAACCATACAATTGCATCGCCTTATCATCCACAGTCTAGTGGTCAAGTTGAATTGAGTAATAGAGAAATAAAGTTAATTTTGCAAAAGACCGTTAATAGATCCAGAAAGAATTGTTCTAAGAAACTTGATGATGCATTGTGGGCTTATAGAACTGCTTATAAAAATCCTATGGGTATGTCTCCGTATGAAATGGTTTATGGAAAAGCATGCCATTTACCTCTTGAGTTAGAACATAAAGCTTATTGGGCAGTTAAAGTACTCAACTATGATTTTTAAACTTGCCGGTGAAAAGAGGTTATTTGATATTAGCTCTCTAGATGAATGGAGAACACAAGCTTATGAAAATGTCAAGTTGTTTAAAGAAAAAGGTAAGAGATGGCACGATAAGAGAATTCAAAAACGGGAATTCAAAGTAGGTGATCATGTTCTATTATACAATTCTTGCTTAAGATTCTTTGCAGGAAAATTTCTCTCTAAATGGGAAGGACCTTACATCATCGAAGAAGTTTATTGCTCCGGAGCTATCAAGATAAACAACTCCGAAGGCACTAATCCGAGAGTGGTTAATGGAAAAAGAATTAAACATTATATCTCAGGTACGCCCATTAATGTTGAAACTAATATTATTCAAACCATGACACCGGAAGAGCACATAGAAGAAACCTTCCGGAACGCCCCAGAACCCTGAAAAGGAGTAGGTATGTGGTACGGTAAGTAAACCGACTCCAAAAACTCCATAAAAGTACTTTTTCTTCGTTTTGGAATATATAAAAAATTAGGAAAATAATAAGCAGTCCAAAAAGTGCACGAGGGAGCGACAAGCCTGGGGGGCGCGCCCTACCCCCAGGGCGCGCCTACCGAGCTTGTGGCTCCCCCGTGGACTTTCCTGACTCCGCTTTTCTTTCATATGACTTGTCCTGCACAAAAAAAATTCATTATATATACTCTCGGATGTTTTGACCACCGCATCACAAGTTTCTCCTCTGTTCTTGTTTCGGTCTGTTTTCAGGCAGATTTGGAGCGTTATGTCGTCACAAGAATCGAATGGGGAGAGCCTTGTTTCGCACACTACATCACATCCGAGAATCTACGGTAATGTCAACCCCTATGGGTGGTCGAACGATGAGGAGGTGGAGGCTGACTTCACTACTGCAGGCGACCGCTAACGCGACACATGAATCAGAGACCCCGCGACCAAACTGTGTGCGATTCATGCCTCGCAAACGGTATCGTAATAAAACCGTCGCCAATAAGACGAACTGTGTGCGATGGCAGAGACATCAAGCACGATTCAGATTAGAGACACATGTGCGATACGTGGCATACAGTTGATCCATACAAACTATTTGCGATAAGCCAGAACAACAGAAATGGGCAGCCAATTCGAGGTGTGTGCGATACATGGCATACAGTTCACTCAGATGAATTGTTTGCTATGATCCAGAAGAACAGAAACGATTCGGCATAACAAGATGTGTGTGATATCCGGCAAACAGGTCAGTAATCAGAATTGTGTGCGATAATTATAGACAGCGCATATGATTTTTTGTTGTGAATTATGTGCTCGACACGGCACACAATTCAGGAAACCAACTGTGGGCGATAATGTAAAAGATCTCTATCGAATACGTCTGCGATGAGATTGACAGGGGACACAGATTAATATGAGCGAACGGCAACAGAGATATACAGTCTGCTTAATTTAGTCCTTCTTCTTGTTGTTGTTGGATGGCCCCGTGACATCGTCTTGGCGAGGACGCTTCTTGCCGCTGACCGTTGGCTTTTCATCACCGCCGCCGTCATCATTGTCGTTGATGTCCTCGTCGTCGTACTCCTCATTCGAACATTCCTCCTCCTCATCATCATCGTCGTCGTCTTCTTCTTCCTCCGACGGCTCCTCGTCTGTCTGGTCGTCGTCCGATGGCGTCCCATCCATGATCCGGACAAAATCGAGGTCAGGGCTCGACGCCGGACTCATGGAAGATGAGCGGGATGATTCCAAGGTTGACCTATCATCAGGTGCCAGACTGCTGGCGGAACTGTCGTCCTCGCTGTCGCTCGACATGGCTACGGTACATATACAAAGTGAGAGAAAGCGAGATTGCAGAGTGTGTGTAAGTGTGTAGCGCGGCCGGCCGAGATGATGAAGGCGGTGGAGACTGAAGCAGGATATGAAGAAAAGAGAAATGGCAATTGAAGCGGGGGATTGATGGTTTATATTGGCGCCTTAGCAGGCGGTTAGAATCCTGATATAATCAACCGCAATTATTAGTACCCAGTAGCTCCATATTCCCGCGGTTGTGCAGTTCTCAATGTGATAATTACACACACAGGTTGGAGCATCCAAATGTGAAACAAGATATTTTCATAGGACAGTTGTCAAGCAATAGATGAGCTCTGCTTATTGATGTAGCCAGTAATAATCAAACAAAACCCCTAATCATCATTGCAAACAGTGCATAGAAGATGGCTAATGCGACAACTACAACTACACATGCTAGTTCCTTCTTGTCTCTTACTTTCATCTGTTGCCTGTGATTGAGTCTTTCTTGCTTCATCGTAGTAATTGTACACTCCAGATCAGTCAGTTTCTTCTTCAGCTTTATGTTATCTTCTGCGAGCTTGGTGATAACACTCCGAGCCCTGCCATGCCATTCATCATCCAACCAGTTAACAAAGGCACAAGCCTCATATCCCTGCCAATGTTAAATATTCAAGATGGGCGGGGGCATTAACTCAACTTAAATGATGAACTTAGCACTAACCTCTAAGGGGCAACTGAGAAACCGTCTGCCAATGTCAAATCCCTCCGTGCATACACGTCGAGCGGGAGTGTGTCCGTGCGCACATCTCAGCTTTTGGTACTTCTCAGTGGCGCAAAACTCGGAGTCGAACTCATTTTCGGGAGTCTGGAGTCATACTCCGGATCCGGCGGTTGATTGCTTTCCTGGGTGGGAGGAGCGGGGGTCATTCAGGACGGATTGAGCAGGGAGCTACTTTAATTTGGACATGCTAAAAAAGATCGGGATTGATGGGAACCTGACAAGACGATTCGGATCCGTAGTACACCGGCCTTCCGATGACCTTAGGCAAGCGCTCGGCGGTGACCGCCGTCGTGGCGGCGCCGCCCATCGCGCTGCCGAGAGCGACGATACGAGCCAGAGCAGCCGCACCGAAACCATCAGCACCACTCATCCGCATTCCCCGAATGTCAGCGCCACGCGAGGGAATTTGGGGGCTATCTAGGGATTTGGGGGAAATGGGAAAACTGTGGGGATCTGATAACGGTCGGGAACTACTTATCGCACTCTATTGTATACGGCACACGGTTTGTACATATCGTTTGTGTTCGATATTACAACTTCACACACGATTTCCACACCAAACCGTGTGAGAAGACAACGTGTGTGACACACGGTTCCCGTGACATAACCGTATGTGATGTACTACCCGGTACATATGGGGATGCAATAATGGAGTTAATACTGTAAACAGCCGCTCTGCGGATACCCGTCAAAAAATAAAAACAGGCGCTCTACAGATAGAGATGGGGGCGGCGGCCGAGGCAGCGGCTACCGGATAGGAGGTCAATCCTCGGTCGGTCGGCGGTGGCAGCGTGATAGGAGGTCAATCCTCGGTCGATGGCAGGAGATAGGAGGAGCTCAATCCTCAAGGTCGGCGGCGGCGTGATTGGAGCACATCCATCGCGGTCGAAGGCATGATAGTGGAGCTCGAACTTCAGGCGGATGCCCCACTAAGCTTTGCTCCTCGACCCTGCTGTCTCGGCGTGCCGCGGCATCGCGCTTCTCTGTGTGCTGGGTGGAGGTCGCCGCGCGGCTAATTAATTAAGGTATTCTTTTCGTTGAGTGGCTTAATTAAGGTATTCAATACATTAGGATAGTATACTGTACTCTACATGTAAATTGACTGGTCATTAATTTGTGTCATCGCACGTCTGGATAACAATATGGAGCGCCCTCCGTAAATTATGAAAATAAAATCTTGTGATTTATGCACGCATCTTTTGGGCATCAATTAATCCATTTATTAATGCTTTTTGGAATTACCCCTCGTGTGGTGCAGATGGAACGATCTGAATGGATGAAGAATCGGAGAAGCTCAAAGTTTGCGAGTGGCGTGACAGATTCATCACTTTGGCTGAAAGGACAAAGAAGAGAGTCTGTAACAACTATTACATCATGTGCCCGTGCAAGGATTGTACCAATACAGAGTCACATAAAGTTATAGACATCGAGTACCACTTAGTCAAGCGGGGATTCATGGATGGATATACACGTTGGACTAGACATGGTGAAGAGCCGGTCATGGATAAAGGTAACCAGGGCGGCGAGATGCCAAACCCCGATCAGAGTCACATGGATGTTGAATCTAACCTCGGGGCTCAGACGTCAAGCTACCAACGGAACAGAGACAAGCGAAAAACCCCACTGGAAAACCAAGACGGCGACGAAGACAACGACCTTGATGGTATGCCAGATTTTGCTGCTATGATTGCAGATTTCTAGGGCCCAAATAAAGATATGGTTGGGTACAAGGATCTGCCAACCATTGATGTGGACTCCAAGAAAGATTTGTATCCAGGTTGCAAAAAGAAATATTCCAAGTTGAGTGCCACACTGGCGCTTCTCAGATTTAAAGCAGAAAACAGTCTATCAAACAAGGGGTTCACAGAGTTGTTAGGTCTTTTCAAAGGCATTCTTCCAAAAGATAATGTGCTCCCCAAAAGCACGAACAAAGCGAAGAAAGTTGTTTGCCCATTGGAACTTGAAGTCCAGAAGATATACGCTTGTGTGAATTATTGTATGTTGTACCGCGGTCAGTACAAAGATTTGCGTGCATGTCGCATATGCAAGCATGCACGATACAAGCGCAGGAGAGCAAAGGACAAGTAAAAATTGGACGACGAGATCAAGACAGGAATCCCGTTCAAGGTTGTTTGGTACTTGCCTTTAATTCCAAGGTTGAAGTGTTTGTTTGCAAACCCTAGAGAGGCAAAGAGGTTGCGGTGGCATCATGATGAGCGAATTGCGGATGAATATTTGAGGCACCCGAAAGATGGGGCTCAGTGGGAGTCAATCGCGGAAAAGTATAAAGACTTTGCCAAGGATCCTAGAAGTATATGGCTCGGGGAGTGTACTGACGGGATGAATCCATTTGGCGATATGAGCACCAAACACAGCACATGGCTGGTGCTTCTATGCACATATAACCTTGCTCCTTGGTTGTGTATGAAGAAAAAATACATTATGATGTCAATGATTATTAAAGGCCCGAAGCAACCTGAAAATGACATCAACATTTACTTTCAGCTACTGGTAGAAGAACTGCTAGCATTGTGGGAAAAAGAGCCTGATGTAAAATGTTATGATGCTTACAAAAAGGAGTTTTTCGATCTACATGCGTTGATGCTGCACACCATTCAAGATATGCCAGCATTAGGCAACACGTCGGGGCGGAAAACAAGGGGAGAGGTAGGACGTGTCACATGCATGGATAGGACAGCGAGTAGATTTCTTCCCAACTCGCACAAATCAGTGTATTTGCGTCATCGTTGGTTCTTACGGAAAGATCACCCTTACCGAAAGATGAAAGCAGAATTTGATGGTACGATAGAGGTAGGTTTTGGCCCAAGACCTTATTCTGGGAAGGAGGTCCACAGCATGGCTAAACAAGTTGAAGTTGTGCTTGACAAGGGACATGGTTCGTCGTCGAAAAAAACACCCAAGAGGCAGGTGTTTAAGAAGAAATCCGTGTTCTGGGAATTACCTTACTGGGAGATTCTAAGTGTGCGTCACCGCATCGATGTCATGCACGTAGAGAAGAACGTATGTGAAAGCATCCTTGGTACTCTGCTCAAGATTAAAGGTAAAACAAAGGATGGTGATGGTGCACGACTCGATATGCTTGGTGATCAACCAAAACGCATGAATGAAGCAGAAGATGATGACAAATTCCTCAACGTTCGCCAGATTTACAATTTCACTCCAAAAGAAGCAAAAGAGTTCTTCCACTATTTGTTGTCAGTTAAGACACCCTCTTCCTACTCCGCAAACATCAGAAGTCTTGTGGATGTCAGCTCAGGTAAAATGAAGTTGGCACACATGAAGTCACATGATTGCCACGTAATGTTGACCCAAATCCTCCCGGTGGCCATCAGGAATTTGATGGACACAGACATAAGAAACACACTCATTGATCTCTATGATTTCTTCAACAAACTATGGCAGAAAGTGGTAGATCGTGAAGAGCTGGATTATATGCAAGAGGATATTGCAAGAATATTGTCCAACCTAGAGATGTTTTTCCCACCGTCATTCTTTGATGTCATGGTCCATCTCACTGTGCACCTTGTCGATAAGATAAAGTACTGTGGCCCTCTGTTTCTTCGCAACATGTATCCCTTCGAGCGGAACATGGGAATATTGAAGCGCTATTGTCGGAACCGATGCCATCCAGAGGCAAGCATCCTACAAGGTTATACCGCGGATGAAGTGGTTGAGTTTTGCACCGAATACATGAAACAAAGACATATAGGTTTGCCCCTCTCTCGCCACGAGGGAAGGCTGGCTGGTAAGCCGGTCCTTGCTGGCGCGCCACACGCTGCACCCGGAGATGAGACCGATCAAGCCCATTTGACGGTACTGCTTAACAGCCCAGTTCTTGACGCTTATGCTAAAGAACACTTGGCTGAGATACGACGAAGCTTCTTACCCATGTTGCATCCATTAGATGTCGTGATGAAGGCGCACAAAAAGGACTATGTCAGATGGCTGAAGGATCGTTTGTCACGCGGATCCATGGATGACATTGCAACGTGGTTGGCACAAAAGCCATCACCTACGGTATTGAGGTACCAAGCGTATGACATAAATGGCTACACGTTCTACACTGAGGAACGTAATAAGAAGACCTCATATCAGAACAACTCTATTCGAATAGAATGCATAACTGTAGATGAAGATGATAAAAGGGTATACTATGGAACCATCAAAGAGATTTGGGAGCTTAACTATGTGGAAGTTAAGTGGCATTATTCAGGTGCAAATGGGTCCCTCTTAGTCAGGTAAAGGTTGATGAATACAGGAAGACATGTGTTAACATGACAAAGATGGCATATCACAAGGACCCGTTCATTCTTGCCAGCGATGCAATCCAGATTTTCTATGTGAAAGACCCCTTGCATAAGAACTGCCATGTAGTGATGCGTGGGAAGAGGAGGGTACTAGGCGTTGAGGGTGTTGCTGATGAGGACGAGTACGGTGAATTTGCTGAGTTGCCAGCCAAGGGATCACGCACCAAACATAAAGGGAGGCTTAAAACCATCAGAAATCCTAAGTTCATTCGGGGTCAACCTAATGATCCCAGTTCTCCCATGTACATGGGGATTAATACATAACACTGTTTATTATGTCTATTTTGCAACTTAATTCGTTCAATTACAACTGTAGCATGTACTGAATTGTGAGTTATGACCGGCCTTCTGTTGATCTAAGAACGATTAATATGTTGACCTTGATATGTTGTCAGCAGAGGCAATGAGTTTGAACTATTTATGATTATATACCCTAGAGCTAGCGCACTCAATTGATCTCACTCCAGTATGAACAGAACATATGCAATCTGGTTTGCAAATAACACACGGTTCATTCACGAAAGCCATGTGCCTACCAAACCATGTCGATGGCCCCTACTGCGCGCAATGTGAGTCGTGCGTTCTGATTGGCCAAAACCCAAACCCCACGGATCATATGTATGCACCGTTGGATGCACCCAGATCGAACGGCAATCCTCATCCCTTTCATCACCACATGCAGTTGCAGTTGGGATTTGATTTATATGCACTAAATGCCTGGTAAATGCAAAAAAATGGCTTGAATATAGCAAAGGAGCCCCGAAATGCAGCAAAAATCAAACCTAGGGTATAATAGCGATTGCGTACTGCGGAAAAAAATTCGAGGCGAAACGATGAAGTCACCATCAACTGGAGTTCGAATCGCCACGTCTCCTTTTGGAAACTATGATCCTTCTTGTGAGATGCTCCGGTTTCCAAGGAGCGATCATCCAAACTTGTGCCAAACTTTACCAAAAAAAATCACGGGGTCTTGAGAGCACGCCATGGTGACACACCGATTTTCGTGATTTTCGGACTCCATCTGCATTTCCTGTAATTAAAATGCCAACAAGACCTACGCCGGTGGCCGCATCTCGCATCCGAAATGTTTGAAAATTCTTCTCATTCCTTGGACAATGAATGAAAACACGCAAAGAGACACACAAATGATTTTGTAGACCTGCTTTGCCAACACCCACATGTAGTTGCGGTTGGCATTTGATTTATATGCCCAAAATGCACGGTAAATGCAAAAAATGGCTTAAATATAGCAAACGAGACCCGAAATGCACCAGAAAATCAATACTGGGGGTGTAATGGTGATTGTGTACCGTGGAATTTTTTTTTAGGCGAAACGATGAAGTCACCGACGATTGGAGTCTGAATTACCACGTCTCCTATTGGGAACTATGATCCTTCTTGTGAGATGCTCCGGTTTGCAAGGAGCGATCAACGTAACTTGTGCCAAACTTTACCAATTTTTTTCCACTGGGTCTTGAGATCGCGCCACGGTGACACACCGATTTTCGTGATTTTCGAAGTCCATCCGCATTTACTGTAATTAAATTACCAACAAGCCCTACGCCGGTGGCCGCATCTCGCGGCCGAAATGTTTGGAAATTCTTCCCGTTTCTCGGACAATGAATTAAAACTAGCAAAGCGATACAGAAATGATTTTACACCTTCTTTGCTAACGCCCACATGTAGTTGCAGTAGGGTTTTGATTTATATGCACTAAATGCATGGTAAATGCAAAAATGGCTTAAATGTAGCAAACGAGACCTGAAATGCGCCAGAAAATCAAATCTAGGGTATGATGGTGATTGCGTACCATGGAAAAAAATTCGAGGCGAAACGTTGAACTCATGTCTTCATTTCCAAATTACCACGTCTTCATTTCAAAAGAAATCATGCTGCTCCTTGATGTAAATGTTTTCCAATAGCACACGGTTCATTCACGAAAGCCGTCTGCCTACGAAACCGTGGCCAGTGACCCCTACCTACTGTGCGCGATGTGAATCATGCGTTCTGATTGGACAGAACCCAAACCCCACGGATCGTACGTCTGCACCGTTGGATGCACCCAGATCGAACGGCAATCCTCACCCCTTTCATCACACATGCAGTTGCAGTTGGGATTTGATTTATATGAACTAAATGCCCGGTGAATGAAAAAAATGCATAAATATAGCAAAGGAGCCCCGAAATGCGCCAGAAAATCAAACCTAGGGTATAATAGCGATTGCGTACTGTGGAAAAAAATTCGAGGCGAAACAATGAAGTCACCGGCAACTGGAGTTCGAATTGCCACGTCTCGTTTTGGAAATTATGATCCTTCTTATGAGATGCTCCGGTTTCCAAGGAGCGATTATCCAAACTTGTGGCAAACTTTACCAAAAAAATTCCACGGGGTCTTGAGAGCACGACATGGTGACACACCGATTTTCGTGATTTTCGGACTCCATCTGCATTTCCTATAATTAAAATACCAACAAGACCTACGCCGGTGGCCGCATCTCGCATCCGAAATGTTTGATTTTTTTCTAATTCCTTCGACAATGAATGAAAATACGCAAAGCGACACACAAATGATTTTGTAGACCTTCGTTGACAACACCCACATGTAGTTGCGGTTGGGATTTGATTTATATGCACAAAATGCACGGTAAATGCAAAAAATGGCTTAAATATAGAAACAAGACCCGAAATGCGCCAGAAAATCAATACTGGGGTGTAATGGTGATTGTGTACCGTGGAAAAAATTTCGAGGCGAAACGATGAAGTCACCGATGATTGGAGTCCGAATTGCCACGTCTCCTATTGGGAACTATGATCCTTCTTATGAGATGCTCCGGTTTGCAAGGAGCGATCATCGTAACTTGTGCCAAACTTTACCAAAAAATTTCCACTGGGTCTTGAGATCGCGCCATGGTAACACACAGATTTTTGTGATTTTCGAAGTCCATCCGCATTTTCTGTAATTAAATTACCAACAAGCCCTACGCCGGTGGCCGCATATCGCGGTCAAAATGTTTGAAAATTCTTCCTGTTTCTCGGACAATGAATTAAAACTAGCAAAGTGACACAGAAATGATTTTTACACCTTCTTTGCTAACACCCACATGTAGTTGCAGTTGGGTTTTGATTTATATGCACTAAATGCATGGTAAATGCAAAAAATGGCTTAAATGTAGCAAAGGAGACCTGAAATGCGCCAGAAAATCAAACCTAGGGTATGATGGTGATTGCGTACCGTGGAAAAAAATTCGAGGCGAAACATTGAACTCACGTCTTCAATTCAAAATTACCATGCCTTCATTTCAAACGAAATTATGTTGTTTGTGCACATGGGCTCGTAGAGGCTTTCGTTTGCATAGGCCTTTCCGCACCGTGACCGGCGTCCTTTTTTCACCGAAGCCGCCAACACCCCCCCCCCCACCGCCCGCCCCCGTTTCACTCAACAGTCCGCATATTCTACCAAAACTCCATCGCCAGCTCCCCCCTCCCCCAGATCCACACCAGAACCCTTTCTAGCACCGGCGTGCTCAACCCGGCCGTGTGCCCGCTCTTCGGTGTCAACCCTACCTTCACTACCGTTCCCAACACGCGGCTGCCCACGCCTCGCCGTCTTCGTTTGCTCGCTAGCCGCCCTCGAGCATATCCATCATGTAACCCTCGCCTCTCCTGCCGGGTTTGGACAAAAACCTGTCAGTTACTGCTCTCCATCGCGGTGAGGCATATTTCCTCACGATCCCTCTTCCTATTTGGTTCTGTATGTTCCCAAATTGGCTATAAAATAATGGAGAGTGTATATATGTTCATTATCTACCTTCCCAACTAGTAAATATAAGTTGTATTTGTTCCAATTAGTTATTGTCGATTTACAGATCGTGGGCGCCTGAGTCACACAAAATGAACAAATTAGCCATACATTTTCCAAATTATTACATGACATGTCTAGACAGCTTGCTACCAAGTTGTTAGCTTTATGCTTATCCCCCTTTTCTGAATTTCGCATGTGTTCTCTGTAGATGCCGAGTAGCAGCGACAGCACTCATGCTTCAGGCGATGTATCTTCATCTGAGTCTGACAACCCCAGGTCTCCAGCAGATGATCAAGGATCAAGTAATCTGGAATGGGATAGAGCTGCCACAATCACCCTTCCGGTCAGGACACGGAAGAACACTCCAAGAAAGCCCACACACCAGCCTAAAGGTGTATATGAAGTAACCGAGATCGATTTAAAGTCTTGGGCTCCAACTAAACCAGATAAAGCACGCACGAGGTTCAGGAGTGTGTGTGGATTTGTTGGCAGGGCAAGGCTCAACATTAGTCTGCCGGGGTTTCGGAAGGCTGACACAGAAACGCGGCACAGGATAGTCCGGGAGATCATGGATCACTTCAACGTTCCAGAGCAGTGGAGAATGCAGGTGGAACACGCTGCACTGGAGAAGGCCAGGGATGCTTGGAGAAACTGGAAGCACGTGTTGTACAAGAAGTACTTGAGTGAAGGCAAGGACCCAATCCCTGCATACCCCCAAATTACAAAGGCAGACTGGGCAGAATTCAAAAGGGCCAGGGCAACTACAGAGTTTATCGAGAAGAGTGCCAAGCAATCAGAACTTCAGAAGAGGAACACACACCCCCACCGTATGGGTGTGGCAGGATACTACGGCATGAAACCGATATGGGACCAGGAGGACAAAGAACCAATAGCTACGGGTGGGAAACCGGCCTTTAGTGAAATCAGGGGCGAACGCGCAAGAGACTACTTGCAGGCACGTGCAAGGAGGCGTGACGACGGTTCTTATTACTTTGAAAACTCACATGACGAAGAACTATATCGCACGATGTTAAAGGCTTCCACCAGCAACCCTGGAAGGTTCTACAGGAACTCAGGGCCATGTGACATTCTGTCTGATGCTCTCACAGCAAAAGAGCCCCCCGGCCGTGCAAGGGAATAGGTGTCAATGTCTCGCACAAGAGGGCTTTCACACTCAGCAAAGAAGAGAAGCTCACCATGAAAATAGCGAGGAGTGAACAGAAGAAGAAAGAATTGTAAGAAATGTTGAGGATGGACATGTATCCGAAAGTTCAAATGGAAATTGAGGAGTCAATGATGATGCAGAAGACTCTAACTCTGAGAGATAGCCAGCAGACGGGAGGGGAGGCGGGCATGGACGATGCTGCTTATTGCGCGACAACACCACACAAGAGTAGCTGTGCATCAGCTGACCCTAGCGACACTGAGACTACAGCTGCGCATGATGATGCTATATCTGATCTATTTGGAATGAAAGATAGACTGAGGGGCGTGCTTACACATTATGAAGGTACGTTAAAATGTGCAACAGCCTGGGTTTTGCCCCCCCCCCCCACTCTGAAGGGGGCCTCTTCTTGGACAATGTGCCATTGAAGCCGGGCTGTGTGAAGTGCTACGTGACTGAAGTAAAGCCTGGATTCAATAAATTTGCCCTGAAGAATGTCCTAGGGGACGACTGTGATGAGCAGAGGAACTTGGGAGAAACACTGTTAAATCATATCCAGTGGCAACGAAAGGAAATAGACTTCATAGATGAGATCCCTCAAGCCCCGCCAAAGAGCAATCAATGTCGCCCTTCAACCGGTGACTCTCTCCTTGCCACAGCAGCTCTCGCGTGCTTCCCCCGAGGAACCTAATACTCGTAATTCGACGGCTGATGCATCAACCTGTGATTGGCCCGCCCGACTTCGTGCCGTACAGGCCATGTCATCGTCTGCTCCTGAGCAACCAGTGGCAAGGCCTACAACTGCTGAAGACACACTACCGGTTCAGATGCCGGCCACTGAAGCAGCAGGTGGAGACACAACGGCACCTTATGCTCACCAGACCAACCCGGTGGAACGGACTGCTAAGCAGTCAAAAGGTCCGGAACCACCTGCTCATCTGTCCGTTGATTCGCAGCTGCGTGATCAGCATACCGATGCATCGGGACTGCCTGCTCAGCAAACCAACGCGTTGGCACAGCCTCCTCCACACACCGACGCGTTGGCACCACCTGCGCAGAAGCCCAACATAGCTTCACCGCCTGGTCAGCAGTCCGATGCCTCTGCTCCTACAGCTCAGTAGTCCGTCAAAACAGCACTGCCAGCTCAGTAGTCCTGCGTAGCTAAATCGTCTGCTCAGCAGTCCGTCGTATCTTCACCGCCGGCTTAGCAGTCCGTCTATCAACCATCTAGACCTTGCACCAGAAGTGCGTCAAGTACCAAGAGGAAAGCGGGCACGGCCGCACCCGTGAGGAAGCGGCCCCCGAGACCGAGGAGGAATGCGAACGATAGCCTCTTACTAAAAGCACTCATCGCCCAAAACCAAATTACCAGCAAGTTGTTCGAATCGGAGAGTTATACTAGTTCTGACAGCTTGCCCGATGAAGAAGTTGAAAGGATACTTGCTAAAAATAAAGCAGACGTACTTGTAGCACGCAGGTACGTCCATGGCCAGCCATTTCTTGTTGACGAATACTTAGAGGAGTGCAGTTCCAGTTGCCGCAAGTTACATAAATATTGCATGGATGTAATGTCAGCAGGTCATGAGGTTCTGCTAGTCCACTATGACATGGATCATTTCCGTCACGATCGAGGATCCATCAGTGTGGAATTCGAGGACTTTCATCTCTTCTTCAACTTCGATGTGCTCTCTATCACTCTTGTTAAATGCTTGATGTTGTAAGTACTTCACAAACTCTGATCAACTTCTCCATACAAAAAAAGCTAATTGTATTGTATTCCTCTTAGGGGATTGATCACGCAAAGAAAAAAGGAGAGCGCGTATTTCATAGATCCTCAAGTAGCAAATGGCACATTATTATGTGGTAGCCTAGAAAATAGGGAGTGGGCCATTGGCAAGGTCGCCAGTATCTTGTGTTGCATGTCCCATGCAGAACTCTTTCTCTGGGCATATCATGAAGGGTAAGTCAAATAAACAACCACACATACATTGATCGTCTTTCACATTTTGTCATAGTTGGTAAGTTTATGGTTTTCTTAATCTGTAGCATTCACTGGATCTTGGTAGTCATTGTTCCAAACCAGAACAGAGTTTACTACCTAGATTCTCTCAGAGAGTCAATAAAGCCTCAGGATCTGACACATCTTCAGCAATTCATGGATAGGTATTGAATTCTATGATGTTGAAATTTGCATTCATATCTGGTTCAAGAACTGAGTATGTGGAAATTCATCTTCATTTGTAGTGTGTTGGCATCGTGCATAACTAAAGAAGATAACCAGTTCGATAGTGCACTACCTCTGCAGCACGAGATCATTTCTCCGGTAAGACACCGAAATCCGTTATTTTCAGAAAATGTATCCAAAAGTTTGCAAATACCTTTTCTTACGCTAGTCTAATGTTCAAGTTTCTAAATAAACCTCTTTCTATTTCTCTCCAAAGAAAAAAATAAATAAACATCTTACACCGGTTAGGTTGCTCCTAACAGGGCAAGTACATGACTAATTCTTTAAAAAAAATCAGTGTCCTCAGCAATAAGCAGGGACCAACCTTTGTGGGTACTATGTCTGCAGACACATGATCTCCATCTTCAAATCTACTGATTGCTATGAGGATGCTCGCAAATTAGTACCAGTAAGTCTGTATCTTAATTAATATCTTCTACTCCACTCATATGGCACATTCTGATCTAAAATCCTACAGCTCATCTTTGAACCGATGACCCCTGAACCGCTCCCCGCTGTTGAATTGCTGGAGGTTAGGAGATTTATCAGCAACTTCTTCCTGAATCACTACATCAAGCCCACTGGTGATAATGAAGATTTCAGCATGGTTCTTCCTGAAACAATGAGTAAACATTGAACATGAGTTAGTCGCTAAACATATACGCATGGATGCATTGTTTTCCATGTGATGAGGTCTTCATATTTCGTACACTATGATTATGTACTGCATTTGTCGATAAATCAGGGGAATTTAGCTAGCATTTGTTCAATTGCATATTGTTGCGAATTCTGATGAATGTTCCTCCTGTGGACACTATTTGTTCAATTGCATATTGTGGCGAATTTGCTTTTTGCAGGGCAATTCAAATGCGATATTTTTGCTTTAACCTAGCCATATATGCGCAGACGGTTCGACTAAATGAGGGTGTGCGATCCAGAACGGAAAGCACACATCACTCATAGCGCAACCGTCGGTGATACACAACAAATCGCAGACGATTTGTAGCACTTCTACATGTGCGTAGGGGCTCGTGAGCCGTTTGTGATAGCACATTATCGCACACGAGAGCTTAGAGGAAACCGTGCCCAATTCTAAATGCAATCCCACTCATAAATTCTTCAAGAAACGTGTACGATGATGTCATGCATGGCAGACGATTGCCATATAATACTCTGCGATGGGCCACATATCGCACACAGTTTCTATGATGGCCCGTGTGCCTTAGGTACTATTTCGCAAACGGTCCAATGTGAAACACCGTTTGGTTTCCCTGCGCAATTAGAAACGTTTGACTCGTGAGAGACATGGGCGATTGATCACCAATCCCACACGTGTGCCAGAATATAGTGTGTGCGATATCTTCGTGCATCGCATACGATTACATTTGGCAACGCGTCTGCATCAGCACTCCCTATCGCCGACAGTTTCTGGGTCATGTGGGAAGGACCCCCCCTATCGCACACACAGGCAAGTCGACGGTTTAAAACTCCATCGTGGAAAGGGGTTAAAAACCGTTTGTATAGCAGGTCTTTGCACCAGTGCTTGAAGAGGATGGATTCCATGGACGTGGAAGAAGAAGAAACCTCACTACCCCAACCTGGAGATATGCATGTGGAATTCAAGAAATCAAGCTTGACAAATACGGTTAAACCTCCCAACACCCAATTTATTTCTTACCATAACTTGAAAAAGAGTGTTGCTTCATCTCCTTCAGCCAGGATGCATCCTTGGGTGGATGGTGCATTAACTGTCAGCGAAAAGCTCTGAAAGGAAATCATGGATCTTAAGCGTCAAGTCAATAAGCTCGAACAGGAGAATCATTGCTAAGAATATTGCCCCACCATCACCAAAGAAGGAGACTTGAGTACACGGGTATGGGCACCACCTTTGGCTTGTGCCAAGCTTGGGGGAGGTGCCCCGGTATCGTATCACCATCACTTTTATCATAATTATCTATCTTAGTTCGATCCTAAGTTATTTCATGAATTAGAAGAATAAAGTTTTAGTATGATTTAGTTTCGAGTGCTTGTTTTGTGATCTATCTATCTATGTAATCGAGTGTGAGAGTTATATAATAAATAGTAGTTTGAGTTGAGTTGTTTTACTCTGGTTGATCCAATCTTAGAAATAAAATAAAGAGAATAAAAAGGAGATCATATGCTAATCCCATGTGGAGTGATGACTTCACATAAAAAGAAGTATAATTGATGAAACTTGTTGGAGATTAACAAACATAGCATTGGTCATTGTTGCAATTCATGAAAAAGTAATAAAGAAAGAGAGGTCTCACATATAAATATACTATCTTGGACATCCTTTATGATTGTGAGCCCCCATTAAATATTCTATGTCAAATAGTTAACGTTGGACAAGGAAGACAACGTAATGAGTTATGTTTGCTTATATTCACATAGAAGCTATATTGTCGTGGATCCTCTAACATGTGGTGCTTGCCCATAATCTTTTCTAGCCAAAACTTCGTACTAAGTAGAGATACTACTTGTGCATCCAAAAACCATTGAACCCAGTTCCATGTCATGAGAGTGCACCATATCTACCTATGGATTGAATAAGATCCTTCAAGTAAGTTGTCATCGGTGCAAAAGCAATAAAAATTGCTCCTAAATATGTATGATCTTTTATTATAAGGGAAAATAAGCTTTGTATGAACTTATGATGGTGAAGAAATAAAAGCGACAGACTGCATAATAAAGGTTGCTATCACAAGGGGCAATATAAAGTGACGTTCCTTTACATTAATAACTTGCACATCCAAAAATAAAAAGCGCATGACAACCTCTGCTTCCCTCTGCGAAGGGCCTATCCTTCACTTTATGTATTTACTTTTATGCAAGAGTCAATAGTATTCTCCTCTATTCCGTTTTTATTTTCTCTCTTGGCAAGCATCATGTGGTGGGTAAAGATCCAGGCATATATATCCAGTTGGATGTAGGTGATCATGAGGTATTATTGTTGACATTACCCTTGAGGTAAATAAGTTGGGAGGCAAAATTATAAGCCCCTATCTTTCTATGTGTCTGACTGAAACTTTTGCTCCATAAGTATGTCGTGAGTGTCAGCAATCATAGAAGACTAAATGATAGTTGAGTATGTGAACTTGCTAAACTAAGTTCTTACATAGACTCTTTCTGATAATATGATGAATTGCAATTGCATCAGTGACCGAGATCATAGTTTGTTAGTTTTCAATACGGTTTATGGTTCATACTTTGTCTTGTGGATGAAATGTCACTTATTCATGAGAAGTTTTATGATGATATATTGCTGTTATGATAATGATCATGATGCTTTCATGTCCGTATTTTTTTTATCGACACCTCTCTCTCTAAACATGTGGTCATGATTATTGTCGTGGTATTCTCATGGCAGATGCCATGGGTAGGCTAATCGAACATGGTTGGGGCCGGAGGACGTCGGAGGGTTCCGGAGGCGAGAATGGGCACAAGCGGTGGGTGACACACGATGTACCCAGGTTCGGGGCCCTCCGGGGGAGGTAACACCACTAGTCCTGCAAACTCTACTAGATAGATCACTAGACGAGCTACAATGGGGTTCCTTGAGCTGTTTTGGGTGGAAGAGGAAAGATGCCTTGCTCTCTTCTCCTGGTCGAATGGTGGAATGCTTCGCGTGGGGATCAAGAACTCTGGGTCTCGGCCCTCTGCATGGAGGGCTCCCTGGGGGTCTTATAGGCCGGCTCCCCAGGGGTACAATGGTAATCTACCGGGTGCGAGGCCCTGCTGTCATCGTCTCATGCCGGACAGTGGGACCCGCCGGCTGCGGGCCCCGCCGGTCGTCCGGCACTGCAGCATGTCTTCGCCTGCGTCATGAAGCGGCGGGCAATGTTCTGCTACAGCGCCCCGCCGGGTCGCCGCCGCCGACCCCGGGCCGTGGTCTACGGGCTCCCTGTAGCCACGCTCGCCCGGTCCATGGGGCGGCGCGTACTGTCACCACGCCCGCCCGATTTTCGGGACAGCGCGCGTTGTAGCCATGCTGGCTCCGTCGTGGGGGGCCGTCTTGTCACCTGGCCGGCTAGGGCTGATGCCGGCTCGGGCGTCCGCTGCCTTCGGTGTCATCGGATCGGGCTTCTTCGTCTCGCCTGGCCGAGTCAAGGGCCTTCAGGCCGGTCGGCGAGCGAGCCGGATCGAGCTTCTTCGCCATGCCTGGCCGGGTCGAGGGTCTTCGGGCCGGCTAGCGAGCGGGCCGGGTTGAGCTTCATTGCCATGCCTGGCCGGGTTTAGGGGCTTCGGGCCGGCTGGCGAGCAGGCCGGGTCGAGGGGTGCTGACTACCCCGTTGTTTTGAAAATGCTAAGTGTTGATGATGTAAGGGAATGCAGCAGAAAACTAAAATTTCCGGTACTGCGAGCACGCCCAGGATCACTATGGAGATGCATACAGGGTTTGATCTGATCGTTACTGACTCGTAGCACAGCGAAAGCAGAGTCGATGTAGATCGTCGGTGCAGATCCCCGCGGCTAGGATTTACAACTTCCCAACCGCGAGGATGTACTCCCTCGTCTGCCCCCGGACAGTCCCTCGGACAGCCCTTCGGGAGGCAGTCGGACAGTCCCCCGGACGGTGTCACGGACAGCCCTTTGGGAGGCACACACAGAATCTCGGACAGTCACTCGGACAGCCCTTCGGGAGGCACTCTCGAACAGCCCCTCGGGCAAAAAGATCGAACATACGACCTCTCTATGGGGTTGCACACATACGGTGTCATCTATCCGGCAGGGCTTCACCGTCCAGAACTAGTTCCCACCGGAACCCAGACAACCTTTCGGCTCTACGAAACTATTTCGCGGGGAGGGAGAGAAGAAGCCAGATCATTGCATGGCACTTGTATGTGAGAAAGGGTGAGTTTTTGGCAACCCCCTCCACCCCTATTTATAGGCCAAGCCCAAGGGGTAGAGGACCAAAATGCCCTCAAAGGTGGCTTCTCCAAGAAGCCAATGGGGAAAATACCAAAAGGCCCTCAAGGTGGCTTCTCCAAGAAGCCACCAAAAAGTGCTTTTCACTATTCATGGAAACATTTTTCCGCAACCGTTAAATCCGAAAATATTTCTGTAGGTCTTAGAATAATTCCAGTACCCAGTAAAATAATTTTGGACGCGTTCCCAAACAATTCCGGATTAGTGATTTTCATCTGCGAAAAGCAACCGAAGCGGTTCCGGCAGCTCCGGAACATTTTCGGGTTTTTTCTCCGGAAAAATCCCAGAAGTTCCCAGAACAATTCTGGCACCCTCTAAGAATTTCCAGGCGTGTGCCGAAACCATTTTGACTTAATGGTATACTCCGAAGCAACCTTTCGGTTTTACCGAAACTATTCCGGTGTTCTCTCTCCGGAACTCTTCCGTTGTCTCCGAAACTTTTCCGGTGACTTTCTCTCAGACTCCCTGTCTAGTATTCAGCAGATAGATGACCCTTAAGCGTCTGACCCTATAGGTTCGGTGAAGTATAGACATGACCCGGAACACTTTCCGATCAATGATCAACATCGGAGCCGTGGACACCCATATTGACCCCTATACCCACACGAATAAATATTCGAGTGAACCTCCAGTTGCCGTGTGCTATTCCTGTTGCTTCGCGATATGTTACAAATACCCGAGGTGAGATTTATCGGCATCCCCGTGGATCAACAACTTGTCCACTATGCGAGTTACCTCATTACCGGTTTTGTTCTCTTTTCTCGTTCCCGTGTTCCGGCATCCCTGTGATCAAATCACATTGTGTCTGGCCAGACGATGATGGATACCGTAACACCGAGAGGGCCCAGAGATATCTCTCCATCGTCGGAGGAGCAAATCCCAATCTTGAGCTATCAAGTCTCTTGACATACTTTTCCATGAACCCGTAAGCCGCCGTAATAGCCACCCATTTACGGATGACGTTTAACAAACCCCAAAGTTCATGAAGCAAGCGTGAAGAAACTCGATACTCTCATGGTCTAAGGAATTATGCAAACGTTAACTTTCTCTGTGTTATTAACCATTAACTTGTGATGAATGTATCTCATAGCATAACATCAATTGGGTCGATTCAACCACAAGTGTTCTACTAACATTGTGTCCCCAAAGTTGCCGGCATAGTCATGCCCATGATCAGGAAAGCAGAATCATCATGCAACACTTGAGCTAGTCTTAGAGGCCGGACTAGGAATATATTTTTCCGTTTATTATTCCACACGTGCATATGAGTCTTCCTCCGAGCCTCGTGTTATTGCAGACTCGAGAACCATAGCAGTTATAGCACGGAATACAAACTTAATTACGAACATGGGGATAAATAATAACATTTATTATTGCCTCTAGGGCATATCTTCTATAGACTCCCACTTGCACTAGAGTTAATAATCTAGTCAATGCTAAAACACTTTACACCTATGGCATACCGGTGTAAAATATGCTTCGCTTGTGCTATAGCCTGATGTCCAACGGAGCTGACAACTTCAGGTCCGTGTGTATCATTGCATATCCTCGCGTTTTCACGCTTTCACAAAATTCATATTTTGTGTGGACTTTTCTTTGTATATATGTGAATCATAGGTCAAACCTTGATTCCTCAGACTGAGCTATGGAGCAACTATCTGCAATAGTGTCCCATTGACCAAAGCCATCTTGGAATCATACTAAGTTCATGAATGAACTATATGATTCAACATCTCCTTTGTCGCTTCCAAAGCGTCAACATACTTAGCCTTTGTTATAGAATTCGCCACAGTATCCTGTTTGGAACAATTTCCAACTACCGTGCCACCATATCGTGTATTACACAAAACCCTTAACTTAAATCGAAAATCGCATGGAGCATTGATGAAGACTGTATCGATGTAATTACTTGCAACGAGTACTTCATAATCTCTGCTTGCAAGAAAACATGTCATCAGTGCTACTTTATTACTCAACAACATTTTTCACTGTTGTCCTATGATCAGTACTTTGATTACTTTGGTATCTATACTCGCAACTGCTTGGGAGTATCGGACATATCTGGTTGTTTTACATCCCATGGAATACATGATTAATCCAAACACAAGAGTGTGTGGAATCTCCATCATGTATTTTGCTCATCAGTGTTTTGGGACACCGAGTCTTGCAAAAACTCTTTCCATGTGACTTCGGCAAGAATCACTCCTTGGCGTTCTTATGCTAAACTGTTTTAGCATCTTGTCAATATGTATTTTTGGCTTAGCCTATTAGGCAATACCATCTTCGCAGATAATTATGCCTAATATCAAGGCTACTTAGCCCAAGCACTTCATCGAAAAACTATTTTCAATGAAGTCCTAATTCGTGTCAAGAAATTTATATTATTTCCAATCAACAATGTGTCAAGCACACAAGGTTTTTAGAAATATTATTATGCTCCCACTTACTTTCTTGCAACCACAAGCATCTTCGTTATCCATTGATGAAATCAAACTCTTTTGACTATTTCACCAAAAACGAAGATTCCAACTCCATTTTGCTCTCTTCTGTCCATCGCTGGAACTCTGAAGTTTGCATACTCACTAGCATCCTATGGATCGACAAAATACTTTGGACTGTATCACATACAAGTCCTAGTTTGCATTTCCATTTTATGGAAATCCTTTTGGCATCCATGTTACATATCTCATGATTGAAATATGTATCAATTGCTAGTTTAACCCGAACCGACTTTATGCATCGCTACGGAGAGACAATCTCGCCGTAGTTAATTCCTTGAATTTGTTATAAGCAACAAGTCGAGCTTTATGGATAAAACATTTTTATCAGTATCAGTTTATAGTTCCATAAATATTCGTTAGACTCTAAGTCCTCTGAAAGGTGTATCAAGATTTTAATCTCGAATCATTTATATGGAAACTATCTCGGATTGTATTGGCATTTAGCCAATTCCGGAGTCAGGGCCCATCAACGCTTCCTTGTGTATCGTAGGTATACTATTGTCTAACAACAATATCTCATTTGCGCACCTGAGAGGTTCGCACGAGTTTTGCCTACGTGGTTCAGCTGCAAGTTCGACCGAAGTCCATACATCTCATGTAGAGGCTTCCGTATCAGTCGCAATAGGAAACTCTGGAATCACTTCCAAGGTTTTTTTCCTTTGATCTGATGACAAAGATACTGTTATCTCGTCGAGTTGCACTGTCCTCCCACTCACCCTTTTAAAAGAACCATTTTCTTCAAAATCATACCGTTCTTTGTGGCAAAACTTTTTGCCTCGGTATAGTGGTGGGGAAATACCCAATTAACTTGGGATAACCTACAAAGTAGCACTTGTCTGATTTGGAATAGGTTGGTAAACATTTTACACAAGCCCCATATTCCAAATGTTAAGAAAAGATATAACATGGTTGGGTGTACCATACCATGGCGTCATTTCAACAGATCTGATGGCGCTCTTTTTAGTGTAAAAGCCGCAGTCTCTAAAGCATTACTTTAAAAGGGATAATGGCAAATTGATTTATGTCATCTTTGATCTTACCATGTCATAAATGGTTTGATTACATCTTCACAGATATCCCACTCACAGTGGTGTTTCGGGAGGTGTAAGTTATGAAACTCCTTTCACAACTCATTAGACATTCGCTAAACTTGTAACTCAAAAATTCCTTTCTGCAATCTAGTTTGCAAAAACATAATCTTTCTTGTTACAATAATTTCTACTTCATGTTGAAAACCTTTCGAATGATTTCAAAAGATCCCGACTTATGTCTCATCAAGTAAATATCCATATATCTACTTGAGTCATTTCTGAAGATAGACAAATCCACTACTAGCAACAACATTTATCGGACTACATACATCAAAATGTATGATCACCAATAAGTTTGTTGCTCGTTCCTTATGGCCTGTGAACGGTATTTTAGTCACTTCACTTTTCAGATGAAAGTTGCAAGTGTCAGATGATTCATAATCAAATGACTTCAAAATCCATCATAATGGAATTTCTCCATGCGGGCTTCTCCAATGTGACCAAATGCAGTGCCACACATATGTGGTATTCTTTTAGTCTTGCGACATTTAGCGTCAGTGTTATGGATGTATCATATTACCATCAATATACATAACATACGTCCCATCCATGATGGAAGTATGGCCCTTATGTTATTCATAATACTGAACAACAATTGTTCTTTTATGAGCAACACTCTTGCAACAAACATTATGCAAATGGGCTAGAGTGTATAGAACTCTAAAATGAATTATGAAAGTAAATACAAAGGTAATGTATTATTATCAATATTCATAACATACGTCTCATTCACAATGAAAGTATGGCCCTTATGTTATTCATAACACCGAACATCAAAAGTTCTCTTATGAATAACCTTCTTGCAAGATACCTTATGCAATGGGCTAGGGTGTATGAAACTCTAAAAATGAATTATGAAAATAAATACATAGGTAATACACCGATGGAAGGTATAGTAACATTTACTATGTTCCCAGCGCATATCTAAACCTCACTACTGGCAAGTCTTTTAGGCCATAGTAGTTCTTGCATCGAGTCGCAACAGAATGCAATCGAGCGGGTATCTCTGTGATCAACTCACAATACCCAAGAATCAGTGATTAACATGTTTAATCATAATTCCCAAGAACTATTTCTTTGACCAGCCTTCCATACATCTATAACTCGTATGACATTCATACATGAGCTGGATATTCCAGTCTTCTCTCTTTTTGCCTTTATACTTCTAACAGTTTTAACTTTTAGTATTTCTCCTACTCTCAGAAAAAGCACCCAACTTTAAGAGTGGCGTCAGCCCTAGACTTCCTAGGCGTGTGAGTCACACTAACACCCTTTGGACATTTCCTTTCTCTTTAAGTTGTTGTTTTATTCACCTTCATCATATGACAGGCGTTCTTCTGGATCCCTCTCTTATCAGTCAAATGCGTAGTAAACACTTTACAAATATTTTGGAAAACAAACATTGCTTTGGATATCCCATATCTTCTAGCCTTTGTTTGTATCTGAAACTAATTTTCAGTTCCATGAATATCACATAGCTATCCCAAACTTTTGAAGTTCGGGTCTCATGGAAGCAAACATATTGCACTTGACCATAACGGAATTCTAGCTTTTGGATCGAAGGACGAGAGTCACATCATCCATAGTATTAGCGGGAGAATACCAAAAGCATGCGATAGGACAAGTCCTTCTCGGCACTCTTGAGGACAATCCTCACATTACGTTACCAACCGTAAAGTTTTAACCAGATATTTAACAGCTATTCAAAATTAATAGGGAAGGTGGAAACGCGAGCCATTATTCTACAACTATTATGCAAATTTCACTTAGACAAAGTTCATAATTAATTGCACTGAGAATTAAACAAGTTAATTCTACAGTGCGCTCCCACTCAAATTAATATCTCTCATAATTGATTGTGAGTGATACAAGACCCATATTACAATTCAACGCCAAGGATGCATCCATCTCAAGTGACGAGAATTGCAATCGGTAGGCCAACTTGCCAATCACATCTCTATGTGACTCTTGTTCATCTTTCGATGGGCGTGTTCCGAGCTCAGGACGATCAAGCCAGAACGTCAAGACAACCAAGTGATCTCGCTGTGAGGTCTCAACTCACCCGCCTCACACTTCTCTAATCGTTCGTACCCATGCATCCATGTGATACCCCGAAGAGATAGGTGCCGTGACGGTGCTACACTTGGGAGAACACTAACTACTTGATATTTTTAGTGAGAGATCACCCTAATAAAAAGCGACTACCGCGCAATCAAGAAGGGTGCATCAAAGGGACAAACATCTCAGGCAATTCATAATAGCATGATATGGTATAGCCCTTTCTGACGGAGAAGTCTTTAATTTCTTCGTCTTCGGCATTCGCGTCGGTGTTCACCTTCGCGAAGATTGCCACCACCATGTCGATGCACCAGATAATATTGCTATCTCTATAGCTAATAAAATAAGTGCATTACTTAAGGTTGACACGCAGGTCATTAAAGTGACAATCATATGGCTCCAGCCATCATGCCGAATCATGACATGCAGGTCATGTAAATTTACATTATATAGTCATCTCATACATAATCAAATTAATATGAGAACTGCTATACCACATCACATGCACAGTCATCCTGCAAAACCAAGTTAGACGCCTCTAATCGGTTTATGCTAAATTTTATTTTACGTGGCTTCTAAGGTTTCGAAACAAATCGAAGCTACCAACGTTCATCATCAAGCATGATTATCCAAGTCGCTAGATTAACATTGCGGGGTGTATGAAACCCGAGATAAAAAAATCTCAAGCCCCATACTGAACTTCGTCATACGCATGACCCCCGTGCAGATCATATCTGCATTGCCCTTTCGTCTGCAAAATTTCATCTTTCTTTTAACTATGGTGGAATTCAATGAACTGTTAGCACTTCGTTGATCAATCAGGATCGCGGATTGCCAGAATTTTGAAACTCCACCATGCCGTTATGAAGATCAGAAATACGCAAATTTCAGGGAAGCAACAAGAACATCGGGTAACAGATCTCATCTGCTACCCGCACAAATAATTTTCAGTAATAGAACTCATCTACAACAAATTATATTGTGCAACACCCATACATCTCTATGTATTCTAGATCGTAACCTGCATCTACGCATAGCACGCCTCATGATGCCACTGTAAGGGAACGCAGCAGAAAACAAAAATTTCCGGTACTGCGAGCACACCCACGATCACTATGGAGATGCATACAGGGTTTGATCTGATCATTACCGACTCGTAGCGCAGCGGAAGCAGAGTCGATGTAGATCGTCGGTGCAGTTCCCCGCAGCTAGGATTTACAACCTCCCAACTGCGAGGATGTATTCCCTCGTCTGCCCCAGGACAGTCCCTCAGACAGCCCTTCGGGAGGCGGTCGGACAGTCCCCCGGACGGTGTCACGGACAGCCCTTCGGGAGGCACACACAGAATCTCGGACAATCACTCGGACAGCCCCTCGGGAGGCACTCTAGAACAGCCCCTCGGGCAAAAAGATTGAACCTACGACCTCTCTACAGGGTTGCACACATACGGTGTCATCTATCCGGCAGGGCTTTGCCGTCCAGAACTAGTTCCCACCGGAACCCAGACAGCCTTTCGGCTCTACGAAACTATTTCGCGGGGAGGGAGAGAAGAAGCCAGATCATTGCATGGCACTTGTATGTGAGAAAGAGTGAGTTTTGGGCAGCCCCCTCCACCCCTATTTATAGGCCAAGCCCAAGGGGTAGAGGACCAAAATGCCCTCAAAGCTGGCTTCTCCAAGAAGCCAATGGGGAAAAATACCAAAAGGCCCTCAAGGTGGCTTCTCCAAGAAGCCACCAAAAAGTGCTTTTCACTATTCACGGAAACATTTTTCCGCGACCGTTAAATCCGAAAATATTTCTGTAGGTCTTAGAATAATTTCAGTACCCACTAAAATAATTTTGGACGCGTTCCGAAACAATTCCGGATTAGTGATTTTCATCTGCGAAAAGCAACCAAAGCGGTTCCGGCAGCTCCGGAACATTTCCGGGTTTTTTCTCCGGAAAAATCCCAGAAGTTCCCAGAACAATTCTGGCACCCTCTAAGAATTTCCAGGCGTGTGCCGAAACCATTTTGACTTAATGGTATACTCCAAAACAACCTTTCGGTTTTACCGAAACTATTCCGGTGTTTTCTCTCCGGAACTCTTCCGTTGTCTCCGAAACTTTTCCGGTGACTTTCTCTCAGACTCCCTGTCTAGTATTCAGCAGATAGATGACCCTTAAGCGTGTGACCCTATAAGTTCGGTGAAGTATAGACATGACCCGGAACACTTTCCGATCAATGATCAACATCGGAACCGTGGACACCCATACTGACCCCTATACCCACACGAATAAATATTCGAGTGAACCTCTGGTTGTCGTGTGCTATTCCTGTTGCTTCGCGATATGTTACAAATACCCGAGGTGAGATTTATCGGCATCCCCGTGGATCAACAACTTGTCCAGAATGCCAGTTACCGGTTTTGTTCTCTTTTCTCGTTCCCGTGTTCCAGCATCCCTGTTATCAAATCACATTGTGTCTGGCCAGACGATGATGGATACCGTAACACCGAGAGAGCCCAGAGATATCTCTCCATCGTCGGAGGAGGAAATCCCAATCTTGAGCTATCAAGTCCCTTGACATAACTTTCCATGAACCCGTAAGCCGCCGTAATAGCTACCCATTTACGGATGACGTTTAAGAAACCCCAAAGTGCATGAAGCAAGAATAAAGAAACTCGATACTCTCATGGTCTAAGGAATTATGCAAACGTTAACTTTCTCTGTGTTATTAACCATTAACTTGTGACGAATGTATCACATAGCATAACATCAATCGGGTCGATTCAACCACAAGTGTTCTACTAACATTGTGTCCCCAAAGTTGCCGACATAGTCATGCCCATGATCAGGAAAACAGAACCATCATGCAACACTTGAGCTAGTCTTAGAGGCCAGACTAGGAATACATTTTACCGTTTATTATTCCACACATGCATATGAGTCTTCCTCCGAGCCTCGTGTTATTGCAGACTCGAGAACCATAGCAGTTATAGCACGGAATACAAACTTAATTACGAACATGAGGATAAATAATAACATTTATTATTGCCTCTAGGGCATATCTCCTACAGATGACCCTACCCGGGGGTTATCCCCCCGACAGTAGTCCCCGAAGCTGGCGAGGCCGCCGGCTGGAGGCCCCGACAGCTTACCCCCTTGAGGAACGATGGGTCCGGCTCGGCCGCGAAGGGTGTGTGCGGGTTCCCACGCATCCCGCCTGGGTAGCGGAGGCGGGGGATGGGCCCGTCGATCCAGCTTCTGGTACGAAAAGTCGTGCCCGCCGCCCGTCGGGAGCTCGCCACGTGGCGCCGCGGCCGGGCCTTGGCCTGCCAAGCCACGCGCGCGACGGGACGTCGCCGTAGGGTGGGCCAATCGGGCCGCGGGCTCGGTGCATGTGACGCCCCTGCTCGACCGTGCACTAATCATACACGCAAATGCACACGATCGAGATCAAAGACTCACGGGGAGATATCACAACACAACTCTAACACACACAAAAAATACAAGATTTATATTACAAGCCAGGGGCCTCGAGGGCTCGAATACATAAGCTTGCGCATACAAGCGTCAGCGAAAGCATTAGATATCTGAGTACAGATATAAAAGTAAAACAGACATGCCCTAACAGGCGGGGCAAAACAACAACACATATCGAAAAGGCGCAGGCCTCCTGCCTGGGAGCCTCCTAACTACTCCTGGTCGGCTGGCTCAATCCAGAAGTACGTGCCGTCGGGACCCTCCTGGTAGTAAGCTCCTGTAGTGGCATCTAGCTCCTGGGCTCCAACGTCTGATGTATCATCAAATGAGTATGGGGAAAAGAATAGCATACCAACCGTGAGTACTCATCCAAAGTACTCGCAAGACTGACATCAGATCTATGCTAAGTATGCATCGGTATCAAAGGAAATGGGCTTTATCTGTGGACTAAACTGCAGAATGCCAGAATAGAGGGGGAGAAGCCTAGCCTATCGAAGACTAGCATCTTGAAGCAATCTTGCAGCATTAGAAGAGTGCAGATTAGCATATTAAATATTAACAAGCATGTTGAAGCAAAGCCCAGAGATCCTTCCTCGACTCCCTGCGAGAAAGCGATCCCGGAGCTTAAAATTTAATTATCATGTATCCAGTTCAAATAGTAGTAGATCGGGATACAACACTGAGCGTCCTGTTACCGTGGACACGGCTATTCAAATAGATAACTTCCCTGCAGGGGTGCACTACTGTTACCCAGCACGCTCGATTACATCTGGCCGGACACACTTGCTGGGTAATGCCCGGCCTCGGGTAATCGACACGACGCAGTCCTACCTAGGCTCAGCAGAGAGGTCAGCACACCGGTCTAAATCCTAAGTGCGAAGGAGTCTTGGGCCATCGCCCTTTGCACTCCTGCACGTTGCGAGACTGGCCGGGGCCCAAGCGCGACTGTGGAAACACCACAGACGTAACCAGCTCACCCCAACAATCAGCCCGCATCTTTGAGCTGTGACGTCTGAAGAGCTTTCGGCTGATACATACGACGTAGAGGGTCCCAGAACCATTATCCCACGTGGTGGTAGTGCGTATAGGGCCAACGACCCACTCAGATCAAATACCCAAATCCATTAGGCGTATTTAGTAACTCGCAGAGATGATCAGGATTACTGTCGCTCCGACTTGGTAACACACGGATCACGATCAGGGTGGTCTCCGCCTGCCCTGTCGTTCCGCCACAGTATCACTCGCGGGTGCCCTCCTGGCAAACCCGACTTCACATTTCCTCGCGGGTACCCCTCGGGGTCGACCCGCCTGTAACAAAGGTCAAAGTAACCGTGTGTCCAAGTATCGAGAAGGAATCCGAGGAATCACCCTCGATGGTTTCCCACTCGAGGAGTTGCATGATGGTAGCTTTATTGGAGGTGATGAAAGAGGAATCACCCTCAGTAACTCACAACCGGATAGCTATTCTACAGAGGCATCATCGGAAGTGAGATAAGAGGTATCACCCTCGGCACTAGATGCCAGCTCTGCAGAGACGAGCAACTTAAGGGGTGTGCGGTGATGTGCTGTTCTCCGCCCGTTCGATCACATCGATCGGGGCACAGGTACTAAAGCGGAGCAACTACAGCAAGGAAGAGAGGCCACAGATGGTTTACCATCCAACCTATACTAAGCATCTTGGATAACAGGCAGGTATCAATAATAGTTCCAAGGACAGGCTATGCATCAGAATAGGATAAAGCAAAACAGTAGCAATTTCTAATGCAAGCAGGAGGGAGAAGGAATAGGTGATATAGGCATGCATCAAGGGGGGTTGCTTGCCTGGAAGCTCTGCTGAGAGGGGCTGGTCGTCGGAAGGCTGCTTGTCCGGAGCGTAGTCGTACTCAACTGCGTCGGCGGCGGTCTCGGCGTCTATCGGGAGAGAAGGAGGGGAAAGAAACAATAAATCCACAGCAATAATGCAACAGCGATGCATGACATGTCTACATGATATGCAGATGTGATATAATGCCTATTTAAATGTTTTAGTTATTTTAGGAATTTATTTGGAATTATTTTATTAAAGTCATACACTATTCATTTATCGAAATCGGACAAAAAGTTCCATGTTCAGTATGTTAGAGGGGTGTGGCAGGTATGTGGGTAGCATATTCGGATTCTTCATATTTTTCTGATCATTTTTCATATATAAATTATTTTCATCCGAGTTAGTATGAATTAGCTATGAATTTCCGAAGTTCATTCGATTTTCTGAAATTGTTCTAATACGAGTTTGACCAAGTCAAATTTGACTTGTCAAATAGAGAAGGGGTGGCCCACATGTCATAGGCTATACCTAAACAAAATAAATAAATCTAACTTATTTAATGGGAGCCTACTGTTGACACACGAACGCGTCACGCGTACCCTCGACGCCGGGGGTGATGCACCGCAGCTCACGTCGAGGGAGGCCTGCCGGAAGCGCGGTACGCAAGACAATCCGGCAGGCGCTTTTGTAGACCCGACGCACCGCTTCTCCGGGATGGAACCCGTCAAGAGTCACGGATGGACGATGGGCTGCCCTAGGTCGATTCGCTCGCCCCTAGGGCCTCGAGGATCGCCGCACTTCAATACGAAGAACGAACGAAGAACGAGAAGAAAGATACAAGGAAGAGGGATAAAAGTAGGGTAAAAGATGTAGATGTGTTTATTCGATTGTGTGTTCTTCCAATCGGCCATCACCTCTTCTATTTAAGAGGGGGTTGGACTTCCCGTACAAGTTATGGATACAGATTTCCTTCCAAAGTACGAAAAACACTAGCCAAATTCGGACTCTCCAAAATCTGCCCGAATCTGCGTGCCGGCAAGCGCTAGTACCGCTTCAAACGGTAGTACCGCTCTGAGTACCGCTCTACTACCGCCTGGGCTGGTACTACCGCTCGAGTACCGCGCTACCACCGCTCGGGATACCAGAAGAATTTTCGTAAGCGGAACTTGGCGCGGTAGTAATATGCGGTAGTACCGCTCAAGCGGTAGTACCGCTGTGGAGGGCGGTAGTACCGCTCCAGAGGCCGTCTTGATGGGCTGGCTTCCATCTCCTTACGTCCATCTTGATCTCCGGTCTTCGACGAGTTGCCGCCTTCCCGGGAGTATCATCAGGGTATCTTGCCGGGTCGCCTTGCCGGGTCGTCTCCTTGCCGAGCCGTCTCCTTACCGGATCGCCTCCTTGCCGGGCCGTCTCCTTGCCAGATCGCCTCCTTGCCGGGCCGTCTCCTTGCCGGAACGCCTCCTTGCCGGGCCGTCTCCTGCCTCTGTTTGGGTCTTCGGCAAGCACTCAAAACCGGCAAGCTTTTCGCTTGAGTCCACCTTTACTGCATTTTGCATCGTGCCAAAATCAGGTGTCAACACCTGCATGTCATCTACTACTAGACTAACTTAGCACTAGTTTAATCCTAAGCTAGACTAACCAAAGCACACACTCACGCACACACACACGCTAACTACACAGGGCCGGCCACACAGGGCTGTGGCACAGCCGGCCACACACTCACACACGCACACACAGCACACACTGCACGCACACAACACACACACACACACACACACACAGAATGCGGCAGCAGCGGCAGGCAGTAGCAGCACGCGAGCATCAGCAGCAAGCATAGCAGCAGCAGCGCAGCGAGCAAGCGAGCACGCGGGCTGGCGTACGGGGGCTCGCGCGAGCGCACAGAGGGCGCGGGGGAGGGCTGGCGTGGACGCGGCCAGAGGCGGCCGAGCGCGCGCGGGAGCGAGCTCCGGGCGCGGCCATGGGAAGACGCGGGCGACGGCTACGACGACGGATAGGCATCGGGGAGAGGGGGATCCGGAGGAGGTGCTCACCACGAGCTCGTGGGCGAGGTCGGAGAGACCGGGGGTGGTCGTAGTCGAGGCAATCGACGATGAGATGCCGCGGCCGTGCGCGGAGGAGAAGACCCGATGGCGGCGATACGACGCGGCTCCGGTCGAACCAGTTGCACTAGTCGATGGAGACGTCGGCGCCGGAGTTCCCGGACATCACCCCGGGCGCCGGGGAGGCCGGTGGCCGCGAGTTTGACGACTGCCACGGCGACCGCAGCGGCTGTGTGTGCGCGATGCAGAAAAGCGGCGCGAGGGGAAAAAGAAACGGCGCTAGGTTTCGTCCATGGCGTCGGGGTGGTACTTATGCGACTCGGGGACATCGTGGATGAACGACGCGGCGACGGTAGCGGCCAGGGAGGCGTGGATGAACGCCACGCCCAGCCTCTGTCTTCCCTCTGTACACAAGTGGAAGAAAGGCTTGTGTGGGCTTGGGTTGTGCTACTGTAGCACTGGGCCATAAGTGCACTATGTTGTCTCTGTATTTTTCTTTTCTTTTCAATTTCTGATTTTAGTTTCTGTTTTGCCTGGTTAACAAACAAGTTTAGTAAATTATGTAGCTTTGCCACATAAATACTATACAATATTTAGCACTGCCACAAAAAGTTTGAGGATTATTTGAATCGATTTGAATTTGGTTTAAATAGAAATGGTTTAAATGGGCTGATTTTGGTACTGTTTTTGGATGGTAGTTTCAAAATAAGCAAACAAGTGACATTGTGTTTCTTAACAACAATTATCTATCGATTATTTGCAAAATGACGAACTATTTTTCTTGGTAGTTTGTGGATTTTCAAATTTCAATTAGTATTTGAATTTTGAATTCGAATAGGGTTTGAGAGTTGAATTATTTCTTAGTGGAAATTTAACTATGATGATCATGATGACATGGCAATGTTAATTAAATTAATAGGGCATTAGGGCTGGGGATGTCACAGTGCACGCGCGGGATTTTATGCGGCGGTCCAGGATGTCTGCGCTTCTCGAGGCGTTCAATGCGCCCGCGCACCGCGGTGGGGGTGGGAGAACGTGGGCGCAAACGATCCCACTTCCCCCACGCCCCCGCGGGGTTTAAATGAGGGGGAGGGGAGGAGCCGAGGCACAAACGCCCCTCGCCCCGTCCTGCTGCTGCTACTGCTGATTCCTCCTCTCTCTCCGCGGGCCCGCGTCCGTACGCCCGCCGCCGCCGCTACTCCGTGTGACAGGTTAGCCGCAGCGCGCATCTTCGTCGCAACTCCGTCGCCGCTCCCGTTCTTTCTTGCCGAGCCTGTCAATGGCGCGCCTTGCCGGATCCTGGGAGGGGTCCGACGTCACCGAGGATGACATCGAGTACCTCCGCCGCACGCGGAGGCTACCGCCGGCGGACGTGGTGGAGGCATGCGCGCCCGGACCAGAGGAGGTCCCGGTGCCGCGCGACGGCGAGGTCGTCGTCTTCCTCGCGCACTTCGCCCGCGGTTTCGGCCTCCTGGCGAGCGCGTTCTTCCATCGCTTCCTTGACTTCTTCGGCCTGCAACCGCACCACCTCGGCGCCAACACCGTTCTCCAGCTCGCCGCGTTCGCGACCTGCTGCGAGGGCTACCTCGGCGTCTGGCCGGGTGTCGACTTGTGGGGTCGGATGTTCTTCTTCAAGGCGCATATGGCGGAGAAGGGCGTCATGGCCACCTGCGGAGTGGCAGTGATCTGCCGCCGCCCGTCCGGCATGTGGCCCAAGCTACCGGTCATCGAATCGGCCAAGAAGTGGCACAAGTCATTCTTCTACATGAAGAACGCCGACCCGGCGATCAACCGCGTCAATCTGCCGCCCTTCGTCGACAACCCGCCGACCAAGCAGCTGAACTGGAAGCACTACCCCCGGCAGCCGCCTGCGGAGATCTCGGCCCTCTGCAGCGGGCTGGTGGAGATGCTAGGCGGCGAGGGGCTCCAAGCCTCTGATTTTATCGCGGCCTTCATTTGCCGTCGGGTGTTGTCCCTGCAGGAGCGGCCGCATCGGATCTGTGACATGAGCGGCCGTCACGATCCCTGCCGGATGTCATCGAAGGAGCTGACCCCGGCCGAGGTCGCTCGCCGTGTCAACAACATCTCCGCGGCCGAGCTCGCCGAGAAAGGGTGGAGCTTTGGCATGGAGCCGTACAGCCGGGACCCCCCCACCGGAGGTGAGCCCTTGGACCCTATATTTTTTTTCTTTGCGCTTCCCGCTTTCCTTCTCCGATCTGATGTGCGAGGCCGGCAGCAGCGCCCTTCGGGTCGACAGGATATCGCGGAACCGGACTCCCGAGCCGCCTTGGCGCCAGACCGCGAGGCCTCCGACGAGGAGGAGGAGAAGGATCTCGAGGCCGTCGACGGGGGCGGCATCGCCGTGAGCCCGCCCGGCGGGGAGCCGTCGGAGGGAGGCGCGGAGGAAATCGCTGGCGAGGATGACGTCGAGCAGCCGCACATGCAAATCTCCCTCGCCCCCTGCCCCAGAAATGGCTTCATCGAGTGGGCGAACAGTCGGAGGAGGCGCGGCCGCACGGGAAGCGGCCGGCTACCAGGCCGGGGCCCGCGGCGCGGGCGGGAGAGAAAAGACCCGCGGATCCGGCGGCGGCCGGGAGCCGGAGGGTGGTGAAGAAGGTCCGGTCGGCCGCCCGGGCGTTCGAGGGGTGGCAGGCGGCCCTGAAGCCACCAGCCCAGCGCGCCAAGCCAACCATCCCTATGAGCTCGGGGTAAGTTGGGATCCTGAATCCGATTTTTGCTTCTCCCGTTGTCTTTGTGTGCTTTCTGACCGACGTTTGCCGTGCAGGGCCCCAAGGGATGTCGCCAGGGCCGCCAGCCCGTCCATGCTGAGGAGCGGGACCGGAACCGGCAACGGCCGATTAGTCGACCCGGCCTCGGCCGCTTGGGACGCCGGAGCGGGTGAACCCTGTGAGCGGACAGGAGCCGCCACCCGGGTGGAAGCGGACCCCACCGCCACGGAACGGGAAACTGCCGCCGCCGGAGAGCGGGAAGACGCCGTGGGAAGGGCGCAGGTAGATGCCCATGCCAGGGTGTGAAGGGATGCCGCGACCGAGGCGCCGGCGGGGGCGGACGAGACGGCCGACGCGGTGCCGAAGGAGCCCGCCGGGAGCGTCGTGGTCGCGGACGACCGGCCGGTGCCGGGCGGAGGGAAATCGCTGCTCGGCCCGGAGGCCGCGCCGGGGAGCTCCCAAGCCTTGGCCCTCCGAGGATCGGAAGCGCGGACCCCTGCTCGTGGCCCCGAGCTGCGGGGGGAAGACGACTCTACCCCCCAGTCGCTCCGAGGACCGGAAGGGCGGATCACCTTCCCCCACACTTTGTACAAGGCGTAATAGTGCTAACGTGGTATAACATGGTACATCAGCACTATTATGTTTAGTTGTGGCGTGTCACGGGTTGCCACGTCAGCACTACTTGACGTGGGGTCTATTTGTTTTTACTAATTTAAGAATATTGTATTTGTTTTATTTTAATTTATTAAGTTAAGAATATTATTTTTATTAAATTAAGAATATTGTATTGCCTTTATTTCAATTGCTTATACTAATTTAAGAATATTGTTTTGACTTTTATTAAAGTACTATTACTATTTTGTATTACTTTTATTAAGTTAAGAATATTATATTGCTTTTATTTTAATTGCTTCTACTAATTTAAGAATATTGTTTTGACTTTTATTAAAGTACTATTACTATTTTGTATTACTTTTATTAAGTTAAGAATATTATTTTTATTAGATTAAGAATATTGTATTGCTTTTATTTTAATTGGTTCTACTAATTTAAGAATATTGTTTTGACTTTTATTAAAGTACTATTACTATTTTGTATTACTTTTATTAAGTTAAGCATATTATTTTTATTAAATTAAGAATATTATATTGCTTTTATTTTGTATTACTTTATTTGCTAAATTTAGTTTTTTTGCTTATTGGGCCAAGCCCATAAATTTTTAGGAGGCAGTGGGGGTCAAAGCCGAGGGCAACGGTCCCCTCGCCTCACCCTTACTCTCTCTCTCTCTGCCGCCGCTCCCCTTTCTCGCTCTCTCGATCCCCTTTCTCTCGCCAGCGGATTCCGGTCATTGCCCTCAGATTACGGCGGGATCCGGTCGTTAGGTAACAGGTAAATCTCCCTCTCTCTCTGCCCTATGCTACTTGTAGCTTGCGTTGGTATTATCCCCGAAGAGGAAGGGATGATGCAGCACAGTAGAGATAAGTATTTCCCTCAGTTATGAAACCAAGGTTATCGAACCAGTAGGAGAATCACGCGACACCTCGTTAGCAGCACCTGCACACAAACAACAAATCCTTGCACCCAACGCAAACGAGGGGTTGTCAATCCCTCGGCGGTCAATTGCAAGATTAAATTGTATGTGATAGATAGATAGATTGAAACAAAAATACAAAATAAAATAAATAAAAGAAAATGGCAGCAATATTTTTAGGGTTTTAGTAATATGATTTAGATAGACCCGGGGGCCATAGTTTTCAGTAGAGGCTTCTCTCAAGAAAATAGCATACGGTGGGTAGACAAATTACTGTTGGGCAATTGATAGAAAAGCAAATAATCATGACGATATCCAAGGCATGATCATGTATATAGGCATCACGTCCGAGACAAGTAGACCGACTCCTGCTGGCATCTACTACTATTACTCCACACATCGACCGCTATCCAGCATGCATCTAGTGTATTAAGTCCATAAAGAACGGAGTAACGCCTTAAGAACGATGACATGATGTAGACAAAATAAACTCACGCATGAATAAACCCCATCTTTTTACCCTTAATAGCAACGATACATACGTGTCATGTCCCTTTCTGTCACTGGGATTGAGCACCGCAAGATCGAACCCATTACAAAGCACTTCTTCCCATGACAAGATAAATCAATCTAGTTGGCCAAACCAAATCAATATATCGGAGAAGAAATATGAAGCTATAATAATCATGCATAAAAGATATCAGAGAAGACTCAAATAATATTCATGAATAATCTGATCATAAACTCACAATTCATCGGATCCCAACAAACACACCGCAAAAAGTGATTACATCGGATAGAACTCCAAGAACATCGAAGAGAACATTATATTGAAGATCAAAAAGAGAGAAGAAGCCATCTAGCTACTAACTATGGACCCGAAGGTCTGTGGTAAACTACTCATGCATCATCGGAAGGGCAGCAAGGTTGATGTAGAGCCCCTCCGTGATTGATTCCCCCTCCGGCGGAGTACCGGAGAAGGCCTCCAGATAGGATCTCTCGAGAACAGAAACTTGCGGCGGCGGAAAAAGTATTTCATGGACTCCCCTAAGGGTTTCTGATTTTTCCTGAATTTATAGTGGTGGAATTAGGTCAAACAGAGCTCTGTGGGCTCCATGATGTACCAGGGCGCGCCTGCCCCCCCCCCCCAGGCGCGCCCTGGTGCCTCGTGTTCACCTCCTGGGGTTTCTGGCCTCCTCCCGAAGCTTCTAGTGTTTATCTTGTCCAGAAAAAAATCTCCAAAAAGTTTCGTGGCATTTGGACTTCGTTTGGTATTGATTTTTTGTAAAACAAAAACAGGGCAGAAAATAGCAACTGGCACTGGGCACTAAGTTAATAGGTCAGTCTCCAAAAATGATATATAATTGCTGTAAATGCATATAAAAACATCCAAGATTGATAATATAACAGCATGGAACAATCAAAAATTATAGATACGTTGGAGACGTATCACCCTACTCTAGAACCATTTGATTTCATTTGGTTTGATTTCGTTTGACTTGATTTCGTTGGATTTGCATCGCTAGGGTTTCGGCGACGGCGACGACGGACTGCTAGGGTTCATCCCCTTCCACGGCGTCGAGTACAAATCGTCGATGAGTTCATCCCCTCCACGGCATTGACTACAATGTGAAGTGACTAGGGTTTCAGTTTGTTAGAAACTCCAATGTGAAGTGACTAGGTGCAAGATAATTTGACTAGGTAGGGGAAATTAGGAGTTAATTTGTTAGAAACTACAATGTGAAGTGCAAGATAATTTGGGTTTGCTCTAGGCATTTTGATACACATGTTGAAGCAGTGCCAAATCAGTGTGAATCACATTTTTGATACACATGGCATGTTTTGTTGCCATCCACACTTGTGTGACACTTGTGTGCCAAATCAAAATGTGATTTCGCACTGATTTGGCACAGAAGTGTGGATGACCAATTTGGCCACCACAAAAACAGTGGCATGCCACACTTGTGGTACACAAGTGTGGATGACAACCAAACATGCCACTGTATGTGCCACAAGTGGGGTATGTGACTGAAAAAATATGGCATGCTAGTTCAATTGTATGTGTTTGTATGTGTAGAAACTGCCATGTGTTAGATAATTAGGAGTGCATATGTTGAACTAATTTGTCTAACAAATTATTTATGTGTGTAACAAATTAAAGTGCATAGGTCATGGCCAATTCTGGAGGCAACAACGAGGAGGTGTACGATGTGGACATGCTCAACAAAGATCTCCTATAGGCTCATCACTATACCATCAACAACGTGCAAGAGGTGAATGCCTCGCTAAAGGCGGAGATTAAAGAGCTGCACAATGAGACTGTTCGACTCGTTCAGAAGACTAATAAGCTGAGGGACGAGAGGGATAAGATGATCGAGAAGAGGGATGAGCTGAAGCAGGAGAGAAAACTCCTCAGGGCAGAGAGGAATGAGCTCAAGATGGACATAACTCATTTAAAAAAAAGATGGAGAGGGCAATAGAAAGAAGCTTCGCCAGCTGAGCGTAATCCTTGATGAAGAGTAGTTTCTTTAACTAGCTAGTCCATCTTAGTTGATGATGAGTAACTGGAGTTGATGAGTAACTTTTTGTGAAATTTAATTAACTTGTTAAGTTCATGAGCATCTTGTGTTAATGAGTATCTATTGAGTAAGTAGCTAGTGTGGATGAATATCTATTGAGTACAATTATTTAGTTTGTGAAGTAAACTTTTTTTATTACCAAAAAATCCATTTGCTGGCATTGGCCAACAATGAACGACAGTGTTAAGATGAACTTACTGCTGGCATAGGACATATGACACGCCAGCAGCACGTAGAATACTGCTGACGTGGGCTGCAACGCCACCACTACTTTTTAGCAATGGCGCCATATTGGTGGCGTCGGGTGTCCATGCCAGCAAGGCTGTTTCTGCCACGCCATAGCTAGGCTTTTTTGCACTAGTGCTCCTTGTACTGATCATAAGTATTCTTCGCGGCCATTGCTCGCCACTGAGTTAGCCGCCTCTCGAACCATGCCACTGCCTGATCGGCCACTCTCCTTTCCTCCTCCCGGGCCTCTACCTTCTCCAGGGTAGCGACCAACCCCTATCATAAATGAAGCTCGTAGGTCCTTAAAAACTGACTTTGGTGGAGGGTGGACTCCATCACCACACTCCTTGTACACATGGCCGAGATTACCACAAACCGCACACCAATCAGGAAGCCTCTCATATCTGACTGCGAATATCTCCCTCTTCTTCTTCTTCGTCTTTACTAGAGAGACTGCATTCTTTAAAGGCTGAGAGACATTAATTCTGACCCTAACTCTGAAGAAATTTCCTTCAAACTCCTGAGATTTCAGTTCTGCATGAATGAACTCACCGATCTTTCTGGCTAGTGACTCGAGCAGCGGCACATATCCGCCAGAGAGATCATGGATTTGTGCCAATAGTTCTATGGTATCTAACGCGATGGTTGATGGCTTCGTGAAACCATCATAAGGAGCAATTACCACAACATTTCCTCTGAAAGTCCATGGACCTTCTTACATGATTCTCTCCCAATCGCCTAGACATAAAAATTGGAGGGTATAGAGATTGCCATTGAGGGAAAGAATCTTAACCTCCTTTGCCAGATCCCAAACAACACACATGTTTTAGGAGAACCAGTACTGGTTGTACGGTTTGTCCATATTCACCATAGCAATCGCCATCCATCGCGACGCTTATGTCGGTAGTTCGTCCTCATCGACGACCAAATCGTCCATATCATCCTCGTTGAGACCAAGTGCCTTCATCATCTGCTCAACGTCGCCTGCTGCCGCACTCAATTCTGAGCACCTTCTTCCATCTTGGTTCCCTTGCCCGCTAGATCGGATCCGTCGTGCATGGTTCCCCACTCCCTCGCCTCTAGCACGTGATGGCCAAGACCGGGCGGTGATCCAGGATCATCCATTCTTCACTCCGAGCCGAAGCGGTGGAGAGAAGAGGGTGGGAGAAGGTGATCTCAACATCTGACGCCCAGCGCTGCCGCGAGGAAGTTAAACCCTAATGAGAAGGGAAACAAGCACGCCTTAGCAATCAGTTTTTATAAAACTTCAAGTACTTCAAAACGAGGGAGTACATTATTTTCCTTTTTTTTTGAGAATTGGGAGTACATTATTTTCCGAAGAGCCCTAAAGGTCTCATGCTGGGCTGGGCCGGCGCAAATGGATCCAGCAATTGTTTACTCGTGTGACGGGAAATGAGAGATCCTGGTCCCTGCTTGAGAGAGTGCCTGGGCTTGGGCACGCTGCTTCCACGAATCTTTGCCACACACAAGCACACTGTTCTGCGCCGTCGCGGGACGGCCACCTCATCCACCCCTACCCGCCTCCGTCACCCGGAATTCAGGCAACCAACCTCGCAGAGCCTCCTCCGTTCTCTCCCGCGGTCGCAGGCAGGGGCAACCTAGCTGCAGTCAGGGGCGCTGAACTTGGGAGGCGACGACCTAGAAACAGGTAGCCCTCTTCCGTCTCTACTTCTCTGGGCTTCTCGATTCCGTTAAAGCACATCATGCTGACTTGCTAAGGTTCCTAACCGTTCCGTATGTTGTTTCCACGGGAATTCTCGGGAATGCAAGTCTAGAAACAAATAAGTATTTGCCAAATTAAAGTAACTGAGAAACAGTAGTATTGGAGGCAGGAATTCCAAATACTAGGTTATCACTATTGGATTGGAGTTCCCAGTATTAATTTAGTGGACCTTGCCAGATCAAGGAATTCACTTACAGGGGTTTGCGTGTGCATAATGTAGAATGCAGTGGTCAGATTTTCTTAGTACTACTAACTCCAAAGATTGGGCACTCACATGGAAATTGGTTGGAATACACATGAACAGAAATTTCAGTATGCAACAAATGGCGCTATCTGCGTTCGTCACGACCCCCTCCTCATCCTATAGCAATAACTTATCGGGGTTGACTGCCCGCCGGTCTCAAAGATGGCATGCAAGACGCCTGCGCAGCCAAGTTCGAGCACAGGCACAAGAAGAGTTGCAGTATAAGAAGCTTGGAGATTCAGACCTTCTTATCAGCGAGATTACTCTTGGAACAGTATGTGCATAGCTGCAGATCATGTTGCTTGTTATTGCTGCATTTCATTTACAACCCTGGCTAATTCTCTGTTCCTTTAGATGACTTTTGGGGAGCAAAACACAGAGAAGGAAGCACATGATATGCTTTCTTATTCTTTAGATCAGGGCATCAATGTACTTGACACTGCAGAAATGGTCAGTACAGAGCTACGTGTTCTCTCCTTCCATTTGTTAACTCTATTTCCTATCATCCGAAGTTCAGTTCAGTTATCAACGAAGCCATCCATGAATGACTGATCTTGTTTTTCATTTGTGACTTTCTTTTATGCCTTTAGTATCCAGTTCCACCAAGGAAGGAAACTCAAGGTAGGACTGATCTATATATAGGCAGGTGGATGCAATCCAAGCCACGGGACAAGGTACCGTAAACAGGCCCAGTTGTTTGTTACCTTATTCTAAATCTGTTTGTGATTAGCCAATCATGCCAGCTGCTTGGGTTAGCAGCAATTTCGTAGACATGACCCCTGAGACTCTACTCTGCTTAATTAACTTGTTTCTGTGGGTACATGAAGTTGTTATGATCTGTATATATGTTACTCTTATTCCCTGTCCAAGTTGGTGTCAGCGTTCAGGGCCTAGAGATCATAATCATAATAATAGGAATAAATATTCTGAACAACAAAGATAAATATGGCTCAGGCTTTGGTATCAACAGACTCCAACTTTTCCATTCATAATGGCATGTTTGAATGGTGTCACTGAAACATGACACTTGCATGATTTGATAATGTGTATCCAGGTAATTCTAGCCACCAAAGTTTCTGGTTATTCAGAGCGATCTTCTTATCTTCGGGACAATGCAGAAGTGCTGCGTGTCGATGCCTCCAATATCAAGGAAAGTGTTGAAAAGAGCCTTTCACGTTTATCTACAGACTACATTGATTTGCTTCAGATACACTGGTTAGTATTTTATTTTGAAGATTATTTTTGCTCCGCATAATCTGCACATCTTTGTCCAGCTTGAATGCATACAATCATTTTCAGAAGGCACCAATATTCATTAGATTAACTTTTTCAGGTGTTTACTTGTACTTGTTCATGAAAATATTTTCCAACTTACGTTTATCAGCATTAGAGAGGAATTTCTTTTTTCGAGGAACCATTAGAGAGGAAGTTATTCTGGTTATATTGATATATTTATTTCCTTTTACTTGACGAGAAAATCAACACTGATTCCGAAGTTTTTTTTAACGTCTCCAGGCCCGATAGGTATGTGCCAATATTCGGTGAATTCGGTTATAATTCAACCAAATGGAGGCCAAGCGTTCCGTTTGAGGATCAATTGAAAGCTTTCCAGGAGCTAATTGATGAAGGAAAGGTATTATTTTATTTAAGTAAAAAAATCAAGATAAAGCAAAGGGCTTGCATCTTGATGCATATTTAGCTGATATTATAAACAAGCAAAATGGATAACTATGTTTCTTTGCCTGGAGAAGGCTAAGCTTATTTTCCTCGAGCACGCATCAAAACGTGTGTTTAACACAAAACATGTAAGGAAGGCAAATAAAAACCAAAAGAAGATATAACGAAACCCTGCAAAACAGAACAATCAAACAAGAACAAATGCAATCCAAACGTTGGTCTAAAAAAAAGACATAAAAGACCGGCGGGGCGGGGGGGGGGGGGGGTAAACTATAAGCCATATGTGTGGTTTCTATATTATTTTCACATAAAGGGTGAGTTCTTCTTGGAGGGGGGGGGGGGGGTGGGGGTAACAGCCATATAAATTAGAATGCATAGTTTATTAGTAAGCCAAGTGTTGCTCTTTATTCTGGAGTTGCCTAGATTGTTCTGTCAGTTGCATTTCCTTGTTTTTGTTTCCTGTGATTGTCGGTGCTAGTCTGAACTTTTCTTCTTTGAGCTCCTCTTGTAAGCTGGTGTCCCCGGTGTGAACCTGAATGTAACAATGCTGCCAGTAGGATCTGCAATGACTGCACTGAAAGCCGGGCTTAATGCCTTGTTCCTAAAAGTAGCTTATGATCATGTAATTATTGTATTTTTATAGGTACATCTGCGTAGTTCACTCACAGCATACTCGAAGTGCAGACAATAATGCTAGATTATTAACCGTTGTTAAATTTTATCTTTAATGTTTGCTCTAGGTACGCTATATCGGTGTTTCCAATGAAACCTCATATGGAGTAATGGAGTTTGTACAGGCTGCAAAACTTCAAGGACTTCCAAAGATTGTGAGCATCCAGAACAGTTATAGTCTAATTGTGAGATGCCGCTTTGAAGGTGAAACAGATGGCATTTATCTCTTCTCTTGATTCATCAGAATTTTTGTTAGTCATGCCCTTGGTTCTAAAGTTCACTGAAATATTTTTACCTTATCAGAATCTGGAAAACCAGTTGCCTATTATGTCAAATGAGTACAAACATCTATAAATATTTGCTGCCAGCTAATTTCCTTCCTGCTTAGATATAACTGTCAGGAATAAAAAGGCTTCCTAAGATTGTATTATTTTTCTCAAAAATAATAATACGATTGTGTTATAATTTATTTTTTAATATGCTGTGCATTGTATATTATTGAGGTGATGGCATAAGAGTGCTGACTCTTGAGTGTATAGCAGTGCGTGCCCGATATGTTGGACCTGATCTGCATGTTTTATTTCGTCACAGTTGATCTTGTTGAAGTCTGCCACCCAAATAACTGCAATGTTGGGCTGCTTGCCTACTCTCCATTGGCTGGCGGTGTTCTCAGCGGAAAGTATCTTGATGCTAACTCTGCCGATGCAAAGCGGAGCAGGCTGAATCTCTTCCCGGGATACATGGAGCGCTACAACGCGTCTTTGGCTAAAGTATGGTTAAACACTACAACTAACCATTCAGAACTAAGTCTTGTTAATTTCTGTTCATCCTGGTTTAGTATGTCTTCTGTTGCTTTTATTTCATAGGAAGCGACGAACGAGTATGTCAAGCTTGCCAAGAAGCATGGGCTAACACCTGTCCAGCTAGCCCTTGGCTTCGTGCGAGACCGCCCTTTTACAGCCAGCACCATCATCGGAGCGACCACCATGGATCAGTTAAAGGAGAACATCGATGCATTTACCAGCGCTCCGCGGCCTCTGCCGCCGCAAGTCCTCGCTGACATTGAGATTCTTTTCAAGAAATACAAAGATCCAGCAATCCTCTAGATGTTCATTCACCTTTTTGCTACAAAGGACATCAATCCTCGACGCGTACAAAGACCTAGCAAGCGGACATGGATCACGCGATTTCGTTCATGTTTATTACACATTTGCTTTGTTTCTTTCAACTGATATTTCCCAAATGTGTATGTGTTTATTTTTTTGAAATATATGTGTACAGCTATTTGCTCTCTAAATTTTGGAAACAGGAAAATTTATGTAGTTATCATATAATCAGCTATTTGTTCTCTAGTTGTTTTGGCAAACAGAAAATTTTATCGAGTTATCAAGCTACAGTACATATCATCAGCTATTTGTTGTTTACTGTATTTTGTGTAAACAGGGAAATTTCTAAGAGTTATCAGTTTTATTTGCCGATTACCTGCACTCTGTTGCCTGTTGCAGCGGGTTGGTGCTACTCCCCGCAATGTCACCCTGTGAATACTGAAAAACAATAGCGCGCCCTGTGAATACTGAAAAACAATAGCGCGCCCCACTCAGATGAGCCCGGATGTGAACAGTAAATTTGTTTTAAATAGCAAAAAAATTCAAAAACTCTGATTTTTTTTTTGTGGTGCATGATGGCCGTGCAAAACTTGGAGATTCAAGGAGCTCATGGCAAAAAAAGACAAACTTCGGGTGTCTGCGAAACTTTTGAAAACAACACTGTTCACACTAGATTTTTTTTTTTTGCCATGAGCCTCGAATGTCCAAACACCTTGAAAATTTGCACGATCATGCATTTGAGCATCTTGCACCACAAAAAAAGTCAGATTCTTTTTGAATTTTTCTGCTATTTTTTATTTTACTGTTCACGGGTGTAGATGAGCCCGGGCACCGAATCGAATTAACGGCTATAGCGCCGCTAATAGTGGAAAATAGACAGGAGCTCTTGGGTGCTCCACCCCCGGTACGAATATTAATTTCAAAAAATATCAGGAAAATTCAAAAAATCTGGAATTTGGGGATATCAAACCTGGGTGCCCAATCTACTACCGTGTGAAGTTTCATGAAAAAATACCAGGAAATGTATCTGTGGCGAAGAAATAACAGTCCGGCCTACGATCTATCCAAACAGTTTTTTTATACATAGGAAAATTTTGTCTTCTTACTGAGAATAGTATTTTTTTTATAGAACTTCACATGGAACATGATTTGGAGCTCACCCGAGTGCTCCAAATCCTGTTCCTGCTAATAGCACGCTATAGCATGCTGAGAAAATGGCTCTCGAAATAAATCAGTGTATAATGTCTCGCTAGCACGCTATAGCATGCTAATAGCGGATTATAAGGTCGGCGCTATTTTGCTATAGCGCGAGGTGTGATACCGGCCGTGCGGCAGCCCGTATCCTCCATAGTGAAGCGGCTAAGAACATCTTCAATAGTACCGGCTATTGTGCTCTATCTCGCTATCGATGTGAACATCATCTCTCAATGAAAGATTTTTTTGTCATATGAAATAATTCTTTTTTCTTTTTTGAAAATGCACAATGTGTTGTTTGATCCTTGGTGAGCTGGGGGTAAGTACAACCAGCATCCAACGACGAGAAAAGAATATCCTGTCCAGTGTGCAAATCCTTTCCATCCATTCCTCTCCTTTTCAAGTTGCTCGCGATTACGTACATCCCACGTCCCATCCTAGCATAAAACTGGTGTCACTGCGTTACGCATGCCCTGTAAGAAAACGATGTGTTTGTTACCAGGAGCGAGGGGTCGTCAGCTGGACTGAAAGACCATTGTTGCTCGTTTACTACGTGTGGCTGCTCCTGCTGCGGTTCTAAAGGAGCCGACATATGTTTTTCAGGGCTACAGACGGCGTTCCATTTTTGTTGGCGCCTTCTCGTCCTACTCAGAAGGTGACCGACTTTTCCTTCATGGATCTTCGCCACAAATTCGCCCTGTCGCTGGCTGCCGTCCGCATCAACCTCGCAAACCAACGTTGGCGAGGACTGTGCATCCATTCGTGAGCTCTCCTCCCTCCCTTGTCCCGTGCTTCGTTTTCTAGTTCGCCGGTTAAGTAAAGAACTGTGTCGGCTACTTGGCCAGGGAGGCAGGACAACAAAGAGCCATACACTTGTACACACTACCATATTTTCATGCCAAAATATCCTTGTAATGCCATATCTTTCTAGCGGCTAAATTGATCGCTACACTTGTGTGGTATTCCGGACAATCTCTACATACCAAATATATCTCTAACATCCCCCCACAGTCGTAGCGGTAGCGTGCGAACAACAGGAGCGTCGCGGACGGTCAGACTGGAGAGAATAGCAGCCGACGGGCTGACATCCCCCCGCAGTCGCAGCGGGAGCGTCGTGGACGGTGTCGCGTCGCGGACGCGTGGACTGTAGAGGAAGCCGGCGAGTTGCTCAAGCGAGGTGATAGCCCTTTGTGCCGTTGTCGAGGTAGCCGAGAGCGTAGGATGGTGTAGCCGTGGTCGAGGTAGCCGTGCGAGGGACGCCGTGGTCGATGTCGAGTCGGGGTGGCCGGTGTCGAGGTAGTCGCCGTGGACCGGGAAGAAGAGCGGCGGCGGCAGCCTGAGGAGGCGGCGGCGGCGGCTAGGTCAGAAGCGCGGCGGCGGTGCTCGAAGTAGGCGAGGAAGAACCCGACAACGTGACGAAGACCGGCACGGACGGTGGCGTTACCGCGCCTAGGGAGGCGGCGCGACGCATACCACATAGAGATCGACGCGCGGGGACGGCGGAGTGGACCGCGCGCCGCGGCGCTACGGCCCGAAGGGGCGACGCAGCGGCAGCGCGCGGGGACGGGGCGACGGCGGGGAAGACCTCTGGGCGGTGGCAGGGACCGCGTGCCACGCTTGCTACGGCCTGATGGGGCGACGCAGCGACAGCGCGAGGGTCGGTGCAACCACGGGGACGGCCTGAAGCGGACGGCCTCGGGGCGGCGGTGGACCGCGGGCCACAGCACTACGACCCGAAGGGGCGACGCAGCGGCAGCGCACGGGTCGGTGTAGCCGCGGGGAGAACCACGGGGCGACGGCAGGGACCGCGTGCCACGCTCGCTACGGCCCGATGGGGCGACGCAGCGGTAGCGCGAGGGTCGGTGCAGCCATGGGGACGGCCTGGAGCGGACGGCCGGGGCGACGGTGGACCGCGGGCCGCGGCACTACGACCCGAAGGGGCAACGCAGCGGCAGCGCGCGGGTCGGTGCAGCCGCGGGGAGAACCATGGGGCGGCGCAGCGGCAGCCCGTTGCTCGATCGGTGGAGGATGCGCTGTACTTGGGGACAGGGCGGCGACGGCCGGCGCAGAGCGACGGGCGGGTGGACGCGTGGATGACGGCCGTGACGGGCCGCAGCATCGCGCGAGGCCGCCGGGTCAGAGAAGGGGCCGAGCGGCGCGCCGGTGTTGGAGTAGAGGCGCGCGTGGTCGACGGCGGCGGCGGGTGACGGAAACCGATTTTAGATCGGAAAACCAAAAAGAAACGCCGATCAATGCGACCGGCGAGAGAGAGAAAACCCGGATCAAAGGAGGGCAGCCGGTCAACACGACCGACGGACGAACCCAAGGTACGGGCGGCGCGGCCCCCGGTGGCGATCATGGAGATCGACCGCCCCGGGGGCGGCGCGGTGCGGAAGCGGCGGCGGTGGCTAGGGTTTGGATCGGTTAGGCTGATACCATGTTAGAAAAGATAGAGAGGGATTGGTGGAACAGATGTATGTATTATTGAGCCTCGGCGAGTATATATTTAGTAGACTTGGAGGATAAGACGCCTCCTAGAGATAAAATGAAAACAATTCCTATCTAATTCCGGACAATCTCTACATATCAAATATATCTCTAACACGGGCTACCAAACTAATCAGTCAAGCACGGAGGTAGATTGTGCCGGAGGGTACCAAGGCTGTGGGCTGAACAAGTGAATGTAACACCCCTGAGTATTAAGCTACAGTGATCCATCATGATAATGCCAAGTCACCTTGATTTGCAATGTTGGATCATCATTAGTTTCATAATTCATTTCAAATTCCATTTCAATTTAAAATTTGAAATGCAAGTGAAATTTGAAGTTGCACAAAAGTTGCTGGAAAAATGTTCATCATTTAGCAAATATTTCAAAACAATTTGTTGTTAAGAAAAACAACATCACCATGTTGCTAAAATGAGCATTAGCACTTAAAGCAGTGCTATTCCAGCAATTTAAAATGCAAATTCATTTATGAAAATTCCAAATGGATTCAAATCATTCCCAAACTTCTTGTGGCAGTGCACAATATTCCTTACAATTTGTTTTGACCAGAAGCACATTTTTGCAAAGTCACTTGTTAGCCAAAAATAAATGCATTAGCTACTGGGAAAAAGAAAAACAGAAAAAGGAATTAAGAAAAGGGGAAAAACTTACTGTGCACTAAGGTCCACAGTGGCAGGAGCCGGCCCAGCCCACCAGAGCCTTCTCCCACCTGCGCCCGCCGCGGTGTTGGCGCGCCCATGGCCGAGCTCGCGTGGCTCCGGCCGTTGGCTGCCACGGCGCCGGAGTAGGTGGGCGAGGCGATAAGGGCGAACCCTTACGAGCCCCTGGACGCCGCGTCCACTCCTCCTCGCTCTCCATCGCCTCCATTCTTCTTCCTCCCTCTCTCCCGAGCGCTGCAGCCGCCGCCGTCCATCACCACCGTGGCCAACGGCCTCCCCGCACAGCCTGCTAGTGTCCGGGAGATTCGCAGCGGACTGCTGCTTCTTCCTCACAGCTGGATCGTGGCTGGGGAGCGGCATCGATGCCGCCCGTGGCCTCTTCTTCCTCGGCGTCACCGAGCTTCGCCGCCGTCGATCCCCTGCGCTGCTGCTACTAAACCCCTCGCCGGGCCACCTTGAGCCTCCTAGGTGAGCTCCGCTCCTGCTCTCCCCGTCCGCGCGTTGTTTCCGCGTCCGTAGCCATAGGTGCCGCCACGGCCGAACCCATCGCCGCCGCGGAGTTCGCCGTCGTGGCTCCGGTGACCTTTTGGTCACGGGACCGTGCCCGTCATTCTCACCGCATCGCGTAGCACCCGCCTAGCTACTTCGCGCACCCGAAAACATCCCGGAGCCGCGATTCCGATCACACCCGAAATGCCACGGCCGCCGACCTTGACGCCGGCGACGACTCCGGCCATCCCACGGGCAGCCACCACCACCACTGGATGCGCACTGCTCCACTCGTTCGAACGCAAGTCGCGGCGCACGAAATGGTGGACCGTGGCAATTTTCCGGCCATCTCTGGCGTTCGGCCACCGTAAAAGGCTCGCCGGAGCCTGTTCTGGCGCCGGCGTCCGACGTGGCGTGACCGGGGTCCACCCAGGTCGTTGCCAGTGGGCCCCTGGCCTTCGTTGACCAGGGTCAACGCTGGTTACTGTTCACTGCTGACGCTGACATGTGGGCCCCCCACTGTTAACTAACTAATTAACCCGTTTTTAATTAAAACTTAATTTGTTAGACTAAATAGTCACTGGCATGTGGGGCCCGTTCCCTAATTAACTCCGGATTAGTTTAAATTAACACTGTTAAACCCACTACGTATGACAGGTGGGTCCCAGCGGTCAGGTTTGACCTGGCCAGCTGCGGTTGACTTGCTGACATCACTATGACGTCATGCTGATGTCATCAAACTACTGTTCTGGATAATGCGAATTAAATAATTTAAATAATTCCAGAAATTTCAGAAAATAGTTTAAATCTTTGAAAAATCATAGAAAATAAACTGTAGCTCGGATCGAAAAACTTTCTACATGAAAGTTGATAAAAAAAACGGGACGAATCCGAATATGTGGTCAAAATGCTTGACCATCACTCCTAACTATCTGAACATTGAACCTTCCCCTCTGGTTCAGTATACCGAAAACAGCCTAAGTCTGGGAAAATATCCCAGATATTTTCCCGCTTTGTCTGATGCGTGTAGCATTGCATTAGGTCACACCGACACTGCATTTTGCCATGCCATGCATTGTGTTGCATTTGATTGCTCTTATTTATCGCTTCTTCCCGTCTTCTCTTCCGTTCGACACCGAGACCGACGCTGCCCAGGAGACTGACTACATCCCCGACGATCCCTCCTTTGCCGCAGAGCAACCAGGCAAGCAAACCACCTTGAGCATGCCTATATCACCTATTCTTTCCCCCCTCCTGCTTGCATTAGAATTTGCTACTGCTCTGTTTTATCCTAATCTGCTGCATAGCCTGTTTTTGTAACTGTTATTGATACCTGCCTGCTATCCAAGATACTTAGTATAGTTTGGTTGGTAATCCATCTGTGGCCCCTCTTCTTTGTCCTAGTTGCCCCGCTTAGCTACTAGTGCCCCGATTGGTGTGATCGTCGGGCTGAGACCAGCACAGCACTACGCACCCCCCCCTAAGTTGCTCGACTCTGCAGAGCTAATATCGAGTGCCGAGGGTGATACCTCTTATCCCACTCCCGATATTGCCTCTGTAGTACAGCTAGTTGGACGTGGGTTACCGAGGGTGATTCCTCTTTCACCACCTCCGATGAAGCTTCTGTCGTGCAACCCCGTAAGTGTGAATACCATCGAGGATGATTCCTCCGGGTTCACCTTGACGGGTACATCGAGTAGGAATCCAACGAGGGTGATTCCTCGGATTCCTTCTTGATGTTCTGAACACACAGTTACCGGGATTTTACTACAGTTACTGGGTAAAGTCGGGTCGACCCCGAGGGGTACCCATGAGAGATGTGAAGTCGGGTTGACCTGGAGGGTACCCGCGAGATAATTACGAGGCGCGGCCGGGCAGGCAGAGACCGCCCTAGAGAGGGATGGGCCTGACCCTTGTTGCACTTCCTCGAGATGGGGCGACAGGAGTACTGATCGTCACCGCGAGCTCCTAATAATGTACTAACGGATTTGGGTATTGATCTGAGTTGGCCACTGGCCTATACGCACTACCACCACACGGGATAATGGTTTAATGGGGTCCTCGGCGCCGTATGTATCAGCCGAAAGCTCTGTCAGACATCCAGTTCAGCATTGTGGCCGGGTCGGATCGTGCCGTTGGCGCTGGTATCCACCCTGCACACAACGACCTGGAGTGCGAGGGGCGATGGGACCAAGACCCCTGAGCACTTAGGATGTAGACCGGGGGGACCTCTCTGCTGAGCTCTAGGTAGGGCTACGGTGTGTCGATCAGCCGAGGCCGGGCATGACCCAGGAAAGTGTGTCCGGCTAGAGTTAATCGAGCGTGTTGGGTAACAGTAGTGCACCCCTGCAGGGAAGATTATCTATTCGAATAGCCGTGTCCACGGTAACAGGATGCTCAGTGTTGTATCCCGATCTGCTACACTTGAACTGGATACTTGTTAATTAATTTAAGCTACGGGATCGCTTTCTCGCAGGGAGTCGAGAAAGGATCTCTAGGCTTTGTCACAACATGCTTGCTACTTTAATTATGTTACTAATCTACACTCTTCTAATGCTGCAAGACGCTGAAGATGCTAGTCTTCGATAGGCTAGGCCTCTCCCTCTATTCTGGCTTTTTGCAGTCAAGTCCACATATACAGCCTTCCTTGAAAATGTTGCATATCTAGACTAGTTCTGATGTAAGTCTTGCGAGTACTTTGGATGAGTACTCACGGTTGCTTTGCTTGCCCTTTTTCCCCCATGCCCGTTTGCCGCGATCAGATGACGGAGCCCCGGAGCCAGATGATTCTCCGACAACTACTACTACCATGGTGGAGCCTACTACTACGTGGAGACCGCCGACGACCAGGAGTAGTTAGGAGGCTCCCAGGCAGGTGGCCTGCGCCTTTCGATCTTCGTCGTTGTTTTGCCCCGCCTTCTTAAGGCTTATCTGTTTAACTTTTATGTCTGTACTCAGATATCTATTGCTTTCGCTGATGCTTGTATGACATAGAGCTTATGTATTCGAGCCCTTGAGGCCCCTGGCTTGTAATATAAAGCTTGAATTATTTTATTTTGAGTTTAGAGTTGTATTGTGATATCTTCAAGTGAGTTCCTAGGCTTGATTGTTTGCATTTGCGTGTATGATTAGCGCACGATTAAGTCGGGGCATCACAAGTTGGTATCAGAGCCGACTGCATGTAGGAAGCCCCTTTCCAACTCCTTGGCCGAAGTTGAGTCTAGTCTCCAAAAACTGTTTTACTAACATGGCTGTGTGGCTTACAGGCCCACGTCGCCAATAGGTGGTATTAGGATCTTTTATTCCTTTTCCATACTCTGGGACTCTGATTTCTCTTCCTTTCGGGTTAAATGATTTTACTAACTCTGACCTTAGGTTCTCGTAATCACATTCACCCGGAGAGCTGAATTGCCTGCAACTAATCCTTTCCTTTGGTCTGGTTAATCTGATATTCACCTTTTCTTTTCCATTGGTCTGTTTAACCCTTTTCTTTCCAAGTTATCTTATGCTTCTCACACTGTCGTTTGACAATCTGCACTCCTTGTTTCAGATGCGTCCCGCAAGGCAGCTTGTGCGTCAGACCGTGGCTCGTGATGCGACTGGGTTTCCGGCCATTTTGGTCGATCTTTTGACCAGACTAGGATAACACTGGTATCCCGAGTACACTGTTTACGAGGATTACCGCGAGTTCAACCAGGAACAGTACCACGCTATGGTTGGCATCTTTGATCGGCAGGACATCTCCATCACTGAGTTACACACCTTTCATGGTGTTGGAGTGACTGTCGATATGGCCGTCCATGATGCTGCCTATACCGCTATTGCCCGTCTCCGTGGAGAGCACAACAGTCGCTTGGAGGAGACTGCTTTCAGATACATCTCGTATGCTCCTGCTGGGGATGAGACTGGATACTACATTGTTGTCTGTGCTCCTTACGTGCTGCGTCGCTATGACCCGCAGGTTATGGTACAACACATCCAGGCTCTGGACCGCACTGCTCGAGCTCTTGCTGTCGAGTTGCACGCCACTCGTGCTTGTCTTTATGACGCTCTGACACAGTTGCTGCCAGCAGTCAGTGCACGGATGCACCCAGAGTACATTCTTTACCCGCGCAGGACGGAGATGCCACCAGGTCTTGAGTGGCCTGCTGTTGGAGGTTTTGCTCCTCCACGTGGTCCTCTTCTTCCAGTTCGGGACCAGGTTCTGCACCAGAGTGTTCACGGAGCGCAGGATCCTTCTGTCGAGGGTACCCTGCCTCGTCACATGCAGCTTCCTGGCTACAGTGGTTTTCCCCGACGTTGATGTAGCATATCGCTATATCGTGTTGTTGTATCCCTCCGCCGCGTGCCTGCATGCCGCCTAGTTGTCTAGCTTTCCCTTTCACTGTTGTAACGCTGGTTTGTAACCGACTCCATGTATGGATCTGTATGTCATGTTGACTATGTTGATGTATCTAATGCACTTCCTTTTGTTGTGCATGTTACTTCATGAAAATTTCCATACAACTGCAATGCTCGTTGCTAAACTACCCCCTGTTGAATTTTAGCAGGATGGTTAGACCAGCAGGTCGTGGTTGTGGTGCCAACGATCCACCACCGCCCGACTATATGGCTGCAATGATGCAACAGTTCGAAATGCACCGCCAGTTTATGCAAGGGCTGATGGATCAGTTTCCTCGCCCCAATGCCAACCACCAGCCAGCCACAATCACTTTGCAAGATTTTGTGCGCCTGAATCCAACCATTTTCCGCAACTCAATTCAGCCGCTTGATGCTGATGACTGGCTCCGCGACATCACTTTCGAGATGGAGTCTGCGGATGTGGCCCCTGCCAGCTAAGTCACCTTTGCATCCTACTTTTTGAAGGGTCTCGCAGCCCAATGGTGGGACACTCACAGGCAGACTTTAGCTGCTGGAACTGTCATCACCTGGGTGGAGTTCAAAGCTGCTTTCCGTGCCCGTTACATACCCCAAGGAGTCATGGACCAGAAGAAGCGTGAGTTTCGCAACCTTACCCAGGGCAACAAGACCGTGGAAGCCTATCAGCGGGAGTTTCTTGAACTGTCCCGCTATGCTGAAGAGGACATTGCTACTGATGCCCGCAGACAGGAAAAATTCCGTGAAGGGCTCAACCCAGATATCAAACTTGCACTGCTAGTCCAGGACTTTGCCGACTTCGCCACCTTGGTGAACAAGGCTATACAGGTTGAGACTGGTCTGAAGGAACACAAGGACGCTCTTAAGCGCACCCGTGAAGCGGGCTCATCTTCGGGCTCGTCTTCCCAGAAGCGCCGCATCTGGATTCCCCACAGCATGTACCATCCGCCTGCACCTCCTCCACCGCCGGGTCAACCAAGACCTCAAGCTCCAATGTTTTGAGCTCCTGCTCCCCGTCCCGACAGTGGGCTCTGCTTGAAGTGTGGCCGTCCAGGTCACCGTTCCAGGGAATGCCCTCAGAATCAGAATCAGCTTGCACTGCCCTCTGCTGGCCGTGGTAATGGCCGTGGCAACAATCAGCCCCACAACAACAATGCCAGGCCTTCTTATGGTCATAGTCAAGCTTACCATGTTGATCTGAGTGAAGCTCAAGATCAGCTAGCTACTGTGAAGGGTACTCCTCTTGTTAACTCAGTACTAGCTTCTGTTTTAATTTATTCGGGAGAATCGTACTCATTTATGCAAAAAGTTTTTGCATACATGCATGGCATTAAATTTGTGGAATTAAAATGTCACAATCGTTCGTGATTTCTAGGGGTACTTCCAGAAGAACTTTCCGGGAAACCCCGCCCATCTCCCTTCTACCTCCTAAATTCTCGAGACGAGAATTTCTTTTAGGGGAGGAGAATTGTAACACCCATGAGTATTAAGCTACAGTGATCCACCATGATAGTGCCAAGTCACCTTGATTTGCAATGTTGGATCATCATTAGTTTCATAATTCATTTCAAATTCCATTTCAATTTAAAATTTGAAATGCAAGTGAAATTTGAAGTTGCACAAAAGTTGCTGGAAAAATGTTCATCATTTAGCAAATATTTCAAAACAATTTGTTGTTAAGAAAAACAACATCACCATGTTGCTAAAATGAGCATTAGCACTTAAAGCAGTGCTATTCCAGCAATTTAAAATGCAAATTCATTTATGAAAATTCCAAATGGATTCAAATCATTCCCAAACTTCTTCTGGCAGTGCACGATATTCCTTACAATTTTTTTGACCAGAAGCACATTTTTGCAAAGTCACTTGTTGGCCAAAAATAAATGCATTAGCTAGTGGGAAAAAGAAAAACAGAAAAAGGAATTAAGAAAAGGGGAAAAACTTACTGTGCACTAAGGCCCACAGTGGCAGGAGCCGGCCCAGCCCACCAGGGCCTTCTCCCACCTGCTCCCGCCACGGTGTCGGCGCGCCCATGGCCGAGCTCGCGCGGCTCTGGCTGTTGGCTGCCACGGCGCCGGAGTAAGTGGGCGAGGCGATAAGGGCGAACCCCTACGAGCCCCTGGACGCCGCGTCCACTCCTCCTCGTTCTCCAGCGCCTCCATTCTTCTTCCTCCCTCTCTCCCGAGCGCTGCAGCCGCCGCCGTCCATCACCACCATGGCCACCAGCCTCCCCGCACGGCCTGCTGGTGTCCGGGAGGTTCGCAACGGACTGCTGCTTCTTCCTCACCGCTGGATCGAGGTTGGGGAGCGGTATCGACACCGCCCGTGGCCTCTTCTCCCTCGGCGTCACCGAGCTTCGCCGCCGTCGATCCCCTGCGCTGCTGCTACTAAACCCCTCGCCGGGCCACCTTGAGCCTCCTAGGTGAGCTCCGCTCCTGCTCTCCCCGTTCGCACATTGTTTCCGCGTCCATAGCTGTAGGTGCCGCCACGGCCGAACCCATCGCCGCCGCGGAGTTCGCCGCCGTGGCTCCGGTGACCTTTTGGTCACGGGACCGTGCCCGTCATTCTCGCCGCATCGCGTAGCACCCGCCTAGCTACTTCGCGCACCCGAAAACATCCCAGAGCCACTATTCCGATCACACCCGAAATGCCACGGCCACCGACCTCGACGCCGGCGACGACTCCGGCCATCCCACGGGCAGCCACCACCACCACTGGATGCGCGCTGCTCCACTCGTTCGAACGCAAGTCACGGCGCACGAAATGGTGGACCGTGGCGATTTTTCGGCCATCTCCGGCGTTCGGCCGCCGTAAAAGGCTCGCCGGAGCCTGTTCCGGCGCCGGCGTGCGACGTGGCATGGCCGGGGTCCACCCAGGTCACTGCCAGTGGGCCCCTGGCCTTCGTTGACTTTGTTGACCAGGGTCAACGCTGGTTACTGTTCACTGCTGACGCTGGCATGTGGGGCCCCCACTGTTAACTAACTAATTAACCCGTTTTTAATTAAAACTTAATTTGTTAGACTAAATAGTCACTGGCATGTGGGGCGCGTTCCCTAATTAACTCCGGATTAGTTTAAATTAACACTCTTAAACCCACTGCGTATGACAGGTGGGTCCTAGCGGTCAGGTTTGACCTGGCTAGCTGCGGTTGACTTGCTAACGTCACTATGACATCATGCTGACGTCATCAAACTACTGTTCTGGATAATGCGAATTAAATAATTTAAATAATTCCAGAAATTTTAGAAAATAGTTTAAATCTTTGAAAAATCATAGAAAATAAACCGTAGCTCGGATCGAAAAACTTTCTACATGAAAGTTGATCGAAAAAATGAGACGAATCCGAATATGTGGTCAAAATGCTTGACCATCACTCCAAACTATCTGAACATGGAACCTTCCCCTCCGGTTCAGTATACCGAAAACAGCCTAAGTCCGGGAAAATATCCCAGATATTTTCCCGCTTCGTCTGATGCGTGTAGCATTGCATTAGGTCACACCGGCACTGCATTTTGCCATGCCATGCACTGTGTTGCATTTGATTGCTCTTATTTATCGCTTCTTCCCCTCTTCTCTTCCGTTCGACACCGAGACCGACGCTGCCCAGGAGACCGACTACATCACCGACGATCCCTCCTTTGCCGCAGAGCAACCAGGCAAGCAAACCCCCTTGAGCATGCCTATATCACCTATTCTTTCCCCACTCCTGCTTGCATTAGAATTTGCTACTGCTCTGTTTTATCCTAATCTGCTGCATAGCCTGTTTTTGTAACTGTTATTGATACCTGCCTGCTATCCGAGATACTTAGTATAGTTTGGTTGGTAATCCATCTGTGGCCCCTCTTCTTTGTCCTAGTTGCCCCGCTTAGCTACTAGTGCCCCGATCGATGTGATCGTCGGGCTGAGACCAGCACAGCACTACGCACACCCCCCTAAGTTGCTCGACTCTACAGAGCTAATATCGAGTGCTGAGGGTGATACCTCTTATCCCACTCCCGATATTGCCTCTATAGTACAGCTAGTTGGACGTGGGTTACCGAGGGTGATTCCTCTTTCACCACCTCCGATAAAGCTTCTGTCGTGCAACCCCGTAAGTATGAATACCATCGAGGGTGATTCCTCCGGGTTCACCTTGACGGGTACATCGAGTAGGAATCCAACGAGGGTGATTCCTTGGATTCCTTCTTGATGTTCTGAACACACAGTTACCAGGATTTTACTACAGTTACTGGGTAAAGTCGGGTCGACCCCGAGGGGTACCCGCGAGAGATGTGACGTCGGGTTGACCTGGAGGGTACCCGCGAGATAATTACGAGGCATGGCCGGGCAGGCAGAGACCGCCCTAGATAGGGATGGGCCTGACCCTTGTTGCACTTCCTCGAGATGGGGCGACAGGAGTACTGATCGTCACCGCGAGCTCCTAATAATGTACTAACGGATTTGGGTATTGATCTGAGTTGGCCACTGGCCTATACGCACTACCACCACGCGGGATAATGGTTTAATGGGGCCCTCGGCACCGTATGTATCAGCCGAAAGCTCTGTCAGACATCCAGTTCAGCATTGTGGCCGGGTCGGATCGTGCCGTTGGCGCTGGTATCCACCCTGCACACAACGACCCAGAGTGCGAGGGGCGATGGGCCCAAGACCCCTGAGCACTTAGGATGTAGACCGGCGGGGACCTCTCTGCTGAGCTCTTGGTAGGGCTACGGTGTGTCGATCAGCCGAGGCCGGGCATGACCCAGGAAAGTGTGTCCGGCCAGAGTTAATCGAGCATGTTGGGTAACAGTAGTACACCCCTGTAGGGAAGATTATTTATTCGAATAGCCGTGTCCACGGTAACAGGATGCTCAGTGTTGTATCCCAATCTGCTACACTTGAACTGGATACTTGTTAATTAATTTAAGCTACGGGATCGCTTTCTCGCAGGGAGTCGAGAAAGGATCTCTAGGCTTTGTCACAACATGCTTGCTACTTTAATTATGTTACTAATCTACACTCTTCTAATGCTGCAAGACACCGAAGATGCTAGTCTTCGATAGGCTAGGCCTCTCCCTCTATTCTGGCTTTTTGCAGTCAAGTCCACATATACAGACTTCCTTGAAAATGTTGCATATCTAGACTAGTTCTGATGTAAGTCTTGCGAGTACTTTGGATGAGTACTCACGGTTGCTTTGCTTCCCCTTTTTCCCCATGCCCGTTTGCCGCGATCAGATGACGGAGCCTGGAGCCAGATGATTCTGCCGATGACTACTACTACCACGGTGGAGCCTACTACTACGTGGAGACCGCCGACGACCAGGAGTAGTTAGGAGGCTCCCAGGCAGGTGGCCTGCGCCTTTCGATCTTCGTCGTTGTTTTGCCCCGCCTTCTTAAGGCTTATCTGTTTAACTTTTATGTCTGTACTTAGATATCTAATGCTTTCGTTGATGCTTTTATGACATAGAGCTTATGTATTCGAGCCCTCGAGGCCCCTGGCTTGTAATATAAAGCTTGAATTATTTTATTTTGAGTTTAGAGTTGTGTTGTGATATCTTTAAGTGAGTCCCTAGGCTTGATCGTGTGCATTTGCGTGTATGATTAGCGCACGATTAAGTCGGGGCGTCACAGTGAAACACGTTGGCGACAGTCAAGGCGATCACTACCATCAAAAGCACCATGACCGGTCTCGTTTCGGCATTATCGCAGGCGCTATAATCTATCCTCATCCGATTCACCATGTACAACCACACAACGGCCAAGAACACCTGCAGAATTTAGTTAGTTACACCGGGCAAATTCAGTTTCAGGTAGCACATCAACCGCATCATGACTTGCTACTATGTTTGGGGAGGCTTCGTGGTTAGTTACCTGGAAAAAGCGCCAGCAGGACAGCCACTCCGTCGTTTCCACGCCCCCATCGTCCGCCGGCGATGCCGTGGCGCGTTCTTCAGGTACGCTCTCGACGTCCAGCAGCGGTGCCTCCTCTGTCGCCTCACAGCCGAACGCGTCGCACGGCGTCGAGGAGATCCACTGTGCCATTGGGGAAAGAGAGACGGCGACGAGCGGGGCTTTACCCTAGCTTTTTCTTTCCGCCCCACACGCGAGATTACCCTGAAAACCTAAATCGACGTCGCGTGCGAGTCGGTATCTGAGACGTAGGCGCCGTGTAAATAATCCCTGTATTTCTTAGTTAGGGCTTTAAATACACACACGTGCGAAGAGATAAGAGGCAGCTAGCAGGGGCAAACAAGGAAAGTTAAGGTAATCAAGTAAATCACGCAGAACATATATAAGGGATAAAACAGAACCTTGGTTCAGTTTTTTTTCTCTGAACATTGTACAATGACAGATGCTCATATGCATGCACACACACTCACCTCTATAAACACGCGTACACATACCCTACTTCTATGAGCATCTCCGAGATGCTGAGGCCAACTCCAACCGTCGACCCCAAACGGACATCCGTTTTATCCGGATTTCATCTGTTTGGGGTGGCAAAACGGACGCCCGTGTCCGATTTTGCCCGTCCGCCGGTCGGTGCACCCAACGCGCGGACGCATCCCATCTGAACACTTTAAAAAAAAAACCGGCCGCACATTTTAAAAAACACACATAAAACATAATTAAACATTAACATAAATTTAAACTGTTCAAATTAGTCCCGGCACACATCTAAACCTAACTTAAACTAAAACTAAATAAAAAAAGAGATAGGTTAGACGCCGCCGCCGTGGTCGTCTTCGATGCCGCCGTCATCTTCACGCCCCGCCGTCCTCGTCGTCTTCCATGGTGAGGTCGACGTACGGCGGTGGCTACCAGAGGTGGGCCGGTGGCCCTGCGGTGGCTGCCAGGCCGGAGGCGCCTGCACCATCTCCTCCCGTGGCGGGGACGGCTCCTGCTCTGGTGACCGTGGCGGTGTGGGTGACCATGGCCTGACACCCACCGCGTCGGCCATCTCCGCTGCCGTGGATGACCACCTCCACCTCTGGCCCACAAAGCGCGGGTTCCACATGACGATGGGGGGCTCCTCCACCACCTCCTCCTGCACCTCCTCCCTGACAGCCATGTCCAGCTCCGGGATGGCGACGTCGCCGGCCACGGAGAGGGCCAATTGGGTCTCGAGGCCCTCCCATTGGCGTTTGTCATGACCCGCCTCATGAGCTCCGCCTCCTCCTCGTCGGTCATGGGAGGAGGAGGTGGCGGGGACCGGGACAGAGATGGCGTCGGCGTGAGCCCGCGCACCCGCCTACGCCCGCGCGTTTGGGGCGGGCTTAGAGCACGCGCGTGGCTGGCAGGACATGGCCAACGCGGGCTCGGAGGACGACCAGCAAAAAAGTATTGCCCCCACAGGTCGTGCTCGTCGCGGAGCCACGTATCCCACATCGTCGAATGTATGGCGTACCTGTGGTCGTAGAGCAGATCTGGTGGTTTTGGTAATTAATAACAACATATATATCATTGATCTAATACTTATTGCTAATAGATTTTAGAAAAGATCAATGATTGGCATGGCAAGGACTAATGGATGTAGACCCCTCAAAATGTCAAGGACAAAGATTGGTGCTACTTGTAGATTACGTTGGTATTTTCCCGAAGAGGAGAGGATGATGCAGTATAGTAGAGATAAGTATTTCCCTCAGTTAAGAACCAAGGTTATCAATCCAGTAGGAGAACCAAGCAAAATCCCGTTAAACGCACCTGCACATACAAGAGCAAACACTTGCACCCAACGCGAATAAGAGGGTTGTCAATCCTCCTAGCGGTTATTTGCAAGGATTAAATCTGATAGGGATAAATAGATAAACTAAAATACTAAATAAAATAAAAGTAAATAAATTGCAGCAAGGTGTTTTTGAGTTTTTAATATAAGATAAAGTAGACCCCGGGGGCCATAGTTTTCACTAGAGGCTTCTCTTTCGAACACATAGCATACAGTGGGTAAACAAATTTCTGTTGGGCAATTGATAGAAAAGTAAATAATTATGACGGATTCATGGCAATGATCATGTATATAGGCATCACATCCGAGACAAGCAGACAGACTCCTGCCTGCATCTACTACTATTACTCCACCCATCGACCGCTATCCAGCATGCATCTAGGGTATTAAGTATAAAACAGAGTAACGCCTTAAGCAAGATGACATGATGTAGACAAAGTAAACTCAAGCAATATGATTAAACCCCATCTTTTTATCCTTAATGGCTACAATACAAATATGTGTCATGTCCCTTTCTGTCACTGGGATTGAGCACCGCAAGATTGAACCCATCACAAAGCACATCTCCCATTGCAAGATAAACCAATCTAGTTGGCCAAACCAAATCGATAGATCGGAGAGAAATACAAAGCTATAATAATCATGCATAAAAGAGTTCAGAGAAGACTCAAATATTTCCCATGAATAATATGATCATAAACTTACAATTCATCGGATCCCAACAAACACACTGCAAAAGAAGATTACATCGGAAACAACTCCAAGAACATCAACGAGAACATGGTATTGAAGATCAAAGAGAGAGAAGAAGCCATCTAGCTACTAGCTATGGACCCGTAGGTTTGTGGTAAACTACTCACACATCATCGAAAGGGCAGCAAGGTTGATGAAGAAGCCCTCCGTGATCGATTCCCCCTCCGGAAGAGTACCGGAAAAGGCCTCCAGATGGGATGGCGGAAGAACAGAGGCTTGTGGCGGCGGAAAGGTTTTCTCTTCTGTCTCTCTTGTATATTGGGAATATTTTGGAATTTGTAGCACTGGAATTAGGTCAGGAGGGGCAACGAGGGGCCCACAAGCCTGGGGGGCGCACCCTACCCCCCTGGGCGCGCCCTCCAGGCTTGTCGCCTCCTCGTGGCTCTTCTGGTCTTCTCCTGAAGCTTCGTGGGTCTCTTCTGGTCCAGCAAAAATTAATCCAAAGTTTTTTTCTCGTTTGGACTCTTTTTGATAATGATTTTCTGAAAAGGCAAAAACAAGCAGAAAACAGCAACTAGCACTTGGCACTGGGTTAATAGGTTAGTCCCAAAAAATGATATATAATGGCATATAATTGCATATAAAACATCCAAGATTGAAACTATAATAGCATGGAACAATCAAAAATTATAGATACGTTAGAGACGTATCAAGCATCCCCAAGCTTAATTCCTGCTCGTCCTCGAGTAGGTAAATGATAAAAACATAATTTTTGATGTGGAATGCTACCTAACATGTTTCATCATGTAATCTTTCTCTTACGGTATGAATAATAAGATCCGACTGATTCAAAGCAATAGTCTATAGTTTGATATAAAGACATCAATACTCAGGCATACTAATAAACAATCATGTCTTTCAAAATAAAAATGCTAAAGAACGTTATCCCTACAAAATCATACAATCCTGTCATGCTTCATCTTCTTAACACAAAATATTTATCATGAACAACCCTGGTTTTAGCCAAGCAATTGGTTCATACTTTTTAACGCGCTTCAGCTTTTTCAACCCCCATGCAATACATGAGCGTAAGCCATGGATATAGCACTATGGGTGGAATAGAGTGTGGTGGTAGAGATCAATAAGGAGAAGTCAAAAATAAGAAGATAGTCTCACATCAATGAGGCTAATCAACGGGCTATGGATATGCCCATCAATTGATGTCAATGCGACGAGTAGGGATTGTCATGCAACAGATGCACTAAGAGCTATAAGTGTATGAATGCTCAACACGAAAACTAAGTGGGTGTGCATCCAACTTGCTTGCTCATGAAGACCTCGGGCGTTTGAGGAAGCCCATCATCAGAATATACAAGCCAAGTTCTATAATGAAAAATTCCCACTAGTATATGAAAGTGACAAAATAGGAGACTCTCTATATGAAAAATATGGTGCTACTCTGAAGCACAAGTGTGGAAAAAGGATAGTAACATTGCCCCTTCTCTCTTTTTCTCTCATTTTTAGGCGCTCTTTTTGGCCTCTCTTTTTTCGTCCGGAGTCTCATCCCGACTTGTGGGGGAATCATGGTCTCCATCATCCTTTCCTCACCGGGACAATGCTCTAATAATGATGATCATCACACATTTATTTACTTACAACTCAATATTACAACTCGATACTAGAACAAATATGACTCTATATGAATGCCTCTGGCGGTGTACCAGGATGTGCAATGATGCTAGCGTAACATGTATAAAAATTGATGGACGGTGGCTGAGCCACAAATACTATGTCATCTATATGATCATGCAAAGCAATATGACAATGATGATGTGTGTCATAAAAATGGAACGGTGGAAGTTGCATGGCAATATATCTCGGAATGGCTATGGAAATGCCATGATAGGTAGGTATGGTGTCTGTTTTGAGGAAGATATAAGGAGGCTTATGTGTGATAGAGCGTATCATATCACAGGGTTTGGATGCACCGGCGAAGTTTGCACCAACTCTTGATGTGAGAAAGGGCAGTGCACGGTACCGAAGAGGCTAGCAAATTGCGGAAGGGTGAGAGTGCGTATAATCTATGGACTCACATTAGTCATAAAGAACTCACATACTTATTGCGAAAGTTTATTAGCCCTCGAAGCAAAGTACTACTACGCATGCCCCTAGGGGGGAGGTTGGTAGGAGTTAACCATCGCGCGCCCCCGACCGCCACACAAAGGAAGAGAATCAAGAAAATCATGCTCCAACTTCTTAGCATAACGACAGATCATACGTGCATGCTTTGGGAATCACAAACCTTAACACCAATATTCTTACTAAACCACAATTATCTACTAGCACCTCCCACATATTACCATCTTAATATCACAAAACTATTGCAAGGAATCAAACTTATCATATTCAGTGATCTACATGAAAGTTTTTATTATATCCCTCTTGAATACCTATCATATCAGGACCAAATTCAAAATCCATGCATATTACCATTGTTATTCATTAGACTCTCAAAAAGATATAAGTGAAACATGAGAGTGCGTCTATTTCTTTAAAATATAACCACCGCCGTGCTCTAAAAGATATAAGTGAAGCACTAGAGCAACTGCCTAGCTCAAAAGATATAAGTGAAGCACATAGAGTATTCTAACAAATCACGAATAATGTGTGTCCCTCTCAAAAAGGTGTGTTCAGCAAAGATGATTGTGACAAACTAAAAAGAAAACAAAAGCAAACAAACTATATCACAAGACGCTCCAAGTAAAACACATATCATGTGATGAATAAAAATATAGCTCCAAGTGAGTTACCGATTGATTGTAGACAAAAGAGGGGATGCCTTCCGGGGCATCCCCAAGCTTAGACGCTTGAGTCTTCCTTGAATATTACCTTGGGGTGCCTTGGGCATCCCCAAGCTTAGGCTCTTGCTATAGGAGATATGCCCTAGAGGCAATAATAAATGTTATTGTTTATCTCCATGTTCATAATTATGTTTATGTTCCATGCTATAACTGCTATGGTTCTCGAGTCTACAATAACCACGAGGCTCGGAGGAAGACTCATATGCACGTGTGGAATAATAAACGGTAAAATGTATTCCTAGTCTGGCCTATAAGACTAGCTCAAGTGTTGCATGATGGTTCTGTTTTCCTGATCATGGGCATGACTATGCCGGCAATTTTGAGGGCACATTGTTAGAAGAACACTTGTGTTGAATCGATCCGATTTGATGTTATGCTATGAGATACATCGTCACAAGTTAATGGTTAATAACACAGAGAACTTAACATTTGCATAATTCCTTAGACCATGAGAGTATCGAGTTCCTTCATGCTTGATTCATGAACTTTGGGGTTTGTTAAACGTCATCCGTAAATGAGTGGCTATTACGGCGGCTTACAGGTTCATGGAAAAGTGTGTCAAGGGACTTGATAGCTCAAGATTGGGATTTGCTCCTCCGACGATGGAGAGATATTCTTTGGGCCCTCTCGGTGTTACGGTATCCATCATCGTCTGGCCAGACACATTGTGATTTGATCACAGGGATGCTGGAACACGGGAACGAGAAAAGAGAACAAAACCGGTAACGAGGTAACTGGCATAGTGGACAAGTTGTTGATCCACAGGGATGCCGATAAATCGCACCTCGGGATTTGTAACATATCGCGAAGCAACAGGAATAGCACACGGCAATCAGAGGTTCACTCGAATATTTATTCGTGTGGGTATAGGGGTCAATATGGGTGTCCACGACTCTGATGTTGATCATTGATCGGAAAGTGTTCCGGGTCATGTCTATACTTCACTGAACCTATAGGGTCACACGTTTAAGGGTCATCTATCTGCTGAATACTAGACATGGAGTCTGAGAGAAAGTCACCGGAAAAGTTTCGGAGACAATGGAAACGTTCCGGAGAGAACACCGGAATAGTTTTGGTAAAACTGAAAAGTTGTTTCAGAGTATACCATTAAGTCAAATTGGTTTCAGCCCATGCCTGGAAATTCTTGGAGGGTGCCAGAATTGTTCTGGAAACTTCTGGGATTTTTCCGGGATAAAAATCGGAAATGTTCCGGAGCTGCCGGAACCGGTTTGGTTGCTTTTCGCAGATGAAAATCACTAATCTGGAATTGTTTCGGAACGCATCCAAAATCATTTTAGTGGGTACTGGAATTATTCTAAGACCCATAGAAATATTTTCAGATTTAACGGTCGCGGAAAAATGTTTTCGTGAATAGTGAAAATCACTTTATGGTTACTTTTTTCGAAAGCCACCTTTTAGGGCTTTTCCGAAAAGGCTTCTAGAAGGACTTAGGGACCAAGGAACCCCCTTTGGGGGCCCCCCATGAGGGTGGCCGGCCAAGGGTGGAGCTCCTCCATGGAGCTCCACATGCCATCCTTTTATGCCCTTTATGTGTGACATAAGGCATGGGTGTTTTGGTATTTTTTAGTACCACCCTTCCCCTTGGCTTTCCTATAAATAGTGGTGGAGAGGAGCTCTCCACACTCACTCCAACTCTAATACGCATGCCATGCATTATCTAGCTTCTTCTCTCCCTCCCACGAAAAGAGTTTCGTAGAGCCGAAAGGCTGTCTGGGTTCCGGTGGGAACTAGTTCTGGACGGCGAAGCCCTGCCGGATAGATGACACCGTATGTCTGCAACCCCGTAGAGAGGTCGTTGGTTCGATATTTTTGCCCGAGGGGCTGTTCGAGAGTGCCTCCCGAAGGGCTGTCCGAGATTCTGTGTGTGCCTCCCGAAGGACTGTCCATGACACCGTCCGAGGGACCGTCCGACCGCCTCCCGGAGGGCCGTCCGAGGGGCAGACGAGGGAGTACATCCTCGCGGTTGGGAGGTTGTAAATCCTAGCTGCGGGGATCTGCATCGACAATCTACATCGACTCTACTTCCGCTGCGCTACGAGTCGGTAACGATCAGATCAAACCCTGTATGCATCTTCATAGTGATCCTGGGCGTGCTCGCAGTACCAGAAATTTTTGTTTTCTGCTGCATTATCCTACAGTGGCATCATGAGCCGTGCTATGCGTAGATGCAGGTTACGATCTAGAATACATGAGATGTATGGGTGTTGCATAATATAATTTTGGAGTAGATGAGATCTATTGCTGAAAATTATTTGTGCGGGTAGCAGATGAAATCTGTTACTCGATGTTCTTGTTGCTTCCCTGAAATTTGTGTATTTCTGATCTTGATAATGGTATGGTGGAGTTTCAAAGTTCTGGCAATCCGCGATCCTGATTGATCAACGAAGTGCTAACAGTTCATTGAATTCCACCATAGTTAAAAGAAAGATGAAATTTCGCAGACGAAAGGGCAATGCAGATATGATCTGCACATGGGTCATGCGTATGACGAAGTTTAGTATGGGGCTCAAGATTTTATTATCTCGTGTTTCATACACCCCGCAAAGTTAATCTAGCGACTTGAATAATCATACTTGATGATGAACGTTGGTAGCTTCGGTTTGTTTCGAAACCTTAGAAGCCATGTAAAATAAAATTTTGCATAAACCGATTAGAGGCATCTCACTTGGTTTTGCAGGATGTGCATGTGATGTGGTATAGTAGTGCTCATATTAATTTGATTATGTATGAGATGACTATATAATGTAAATTTACTATCATGACCTGCATGTCATGATTCGGCATGATTGTTGGAGCCATATGATTGTCACTTTAATGACCTGCGTGTCAACCTTAAGTAATGCACTTATTTTATTAGCTATAGAGATAGCAATATTATCTGGTGCATCGACAAGGTGGTGGCAATCTTCGCGAAGGTGAACATCGACACAAATGCCGAAGACGAAGAAATACTAGACTTCTCCGTCAGAAGGGGCTATACCATATCATGCTTTTATGAATTGCCTGAGATGTTTATCCCTTATGATGCACCCTTTTGATTGCGCGGTAGTCGCTTTTTATTAGGGTGATCTTATCTTAAAATATCAAGTAGTTAGTGTTCTCCCAAGTGTAGCACCGTCACGGCACCTATCTCTTCGGGGTATCACATGATCTCCATGGGTGCGAACGATTAGAGAAGTGTGAGGCGGGTGAGTTGAGACCTCGCAGCAAGATCACTTGGTTGACTTGACATTTAGGCAGGACAGTCCTGAGCTCGGAACACTCACATCAAAAGATGAACAAGAATCACATAGAGATGTGATCGGCAAGTTTGCCTACCGATTGAAGTTTACGCCATTTGTGTTCATCTCGAACCGTGGCGCTGAATGGAAATGCGGGTCTTGAATCACTCATAATCAATTTTGAGAGATATTGATTTGAGTGGGAGTGCACTTTAGAATTAACTTGTTTAATTCTCAGTGCAATTAATTATGAACACTGTCTAAGTGTGATTTGCATAATAGTTGTAGAACAATGGCTCGCGTTTCCACCTTCCCTATTAAAATTGAATAAGCTATTAAATATCTGGTTAAAACTTTACAGTTGGTAATGTAATGTGAGGATTGTCCTCAAGAGTGCCGAGAAGGACTTTGTCCTTTCGCATGCTTTGGTATTCTCCCGCTAATGCTATGGATGATGTGACTCTCGTCCTTCGATCCAAAAGCTAGAATTCTGTTACAGTCAAGTGCAATATGTTTGCTTCCATGAGACCCGAACTTCGAAAGTTTGGGATAGCTATGTGATATTCATGGAACTGAAAATTAGTTTCAGATACAGACAAAGGCTAGAAGATATGGGATATCCAAAGCAATGTTTGTTTTGCAAATTATTAGTAAAGTGTTTACTATGCATTAGACTGATAAGAGAGGGATCTAGAAGAACGCCTGTCATATGATGAAAGGTGAATAAAACAACAACTTAAAGAGAAATGGATTGTCCAAAGGGTGTTAGTGTGACTTACACGCCTAGGAAGTCTGGGGCTATCGCCACTCTTAAGTTGGGTGCTTCTTCTGAGAGTAGGAGAAATACTAAAAGTTAAACTGTTAGAAGTATAAAGGCAAAATGAGAGAAGACTGGAATATCCAGCTCATGTATGAATGTCATACAAGTTATTGATGTATAGAAGGCTGGTCAAAGATATAATTCTTGGGAATTATGATTACACATGTTAATCACAAATTCTTGGGTATTGTGAGTTGATCACAGAGATACCCGCTCGATTGTATTCTGTTGCGACTCGATGCAAGAACTACTACGGCCTAAAGGGCTTGCCAGGAATGAGGTTTAGATACGCGCTGGGAACATAGTAAATGTTACTATACCTTCCATCGGTGTATTACCGTCTGTATTTATTTTCATAATTCATTTAGAGTTTCATACACTCTAGCCCATTGCATAAAGTATGTTGCAAGAAGGTTGTTCATAAGAGAACTTTTTATGTTCGGTGTTATGAATAACATAAGTGTCGGTACCAAAACTGGCAGATCTCGGGTAGGGCGTCCGAACTATGGATCTTGGAGTCAATGAGTAACAGGGAACGTAGAGACAGTCGATTTACCCAGGTTTGGGCCCTCTCAAAGAGGTAAAACCCTACGTCCTGCTAGATTGTATTGATGTGATTGTATGAAGGTTACAGAGTTGATCTACCTCGAGATCGGATGGGCTAATCCCCAGGTGGTTATCGTGATCACCCCTCTACGGACTAAACCCTCTGGTTTATATAGACACCAGAGAGACCTAGGGTTACATATGGTCGGTTGCCATCAGGGGATAAACATGCCGCTAATTATTTCTTGGAGGAGGCGCCAAGTCTTCGGAGGTTTCCTTCTGGTGCACGGGGTCGCCCGCAATCCGACCCTCCTTTGATGAGTAAAGAGCGGCCCACTAGTCCGGCCTGCGAGAGATAGGCCGGCGGCCCGAGTACCCCCTAGTCCGGGACACCCTCAGTAGCCCCCGAACTAGTCTTCGAAGCCGAGGTATATGCCGAACACCATCGGCTTTGTGGACCAGTTCCTTCCCTTTCCGTGATACTTGTGTCGCCTAGCCGCATGCTCCCCGAACTATGCTTCAGTCGCCGAGGAGTATCGATAACTTAGCCCCGAAGGCTAGTCGCATTGTTGTGAACAGTGACCCCATCTGACAACTTTTACCGAAGGGTCACAGCCCGCCACGACCACGAGTTGGTTCATGAAAACTGGATTCGCGGTTCGAGGTGGTTCCTTCATTGGCGCGTCCCATCAATATGGAGATCATGCCCTATTTTCAAGGGATATGATCAATAATTTGCCTCATCCCACAGGCGCATAATGGCACGATTACACGGGGAAACAACGAGGATTGCGGCGTAGTAAAGGGACCTTAGGTTTTACAACCCATAAAAGGGGAGCAGCCTTCATTTCCTTCGCACGCTCTCACCTCTCCCTTTGTCGTTGCCCTCCCAATCTCTAGAGCTCCAGTGCCCAGATCTGCTCTCCCTTCCAAGAACCTCTCCAGCCACCCGTTCAATCCAGCAATGGCCGGTTCCGGGTCCAAGGGCAAGTGGGAGGCTTCCATTGTCACCGAGAGTGCCATCCTAGAGCTGAAGAGCATGGGCTATCTCCCAGCCAACGTCGCCCACCGCGCCCCAGAGGCGGACCAGGTTATCCCCACGCCGAGGCAGGGCGAGAGGGTGGTGTTCCTCCCCCATTTCATTCGAGGTTTGGGTTTTCCCCTCCACCCCTTCGTCTGGGGCCTCATGTTTTTCTACGGGCTCGATTTCCACAATCTTGGCCCAAATTCCTTCCTGCACATCTTGGCCTTCATCATCATCTGCGAGGCCTTTCTTCGGGTCCGACCACACTTCGGCCTGTGGCTGAAGATCTTCAATGTCACGCCGAAGATTGTTGACGGCCAGCAGGCGGACTGCGGGGGAGCGATGGCCAGCAAGCTTCCCCGGGTGGAGTGGCCAGAGGGCACCTTCATCGAGACCATCAAGATCTGGCAGAAGGAGTGGTTCTACATCACAGAGCCAAGGAGCGTGGATTGGGGGGCGATTCCGGCCTTCCGATCCGGACCCCCCACGAGGCTGGTTTCATGGACCAAGAAAGGCCTCGACTGGGGGTCAAACAAGAAGGTGGCGTTGCTGTAGAGCCGGATAGCAAAGATGATAGATCATGGGGTCGAGCTGCCCAACGTGATCCAGATTATGCTCTGCCGCTGTATCCTCCCCTTCCAGGCCCGAGCTTTCCCCATGTGGGCCTACAAGCCCAAGGGCCCCGCCACCGTGCTCAACTTCTACTGCACTTCCCACGCTCAGCTATGGAAGGTGCTGTTCAAGCCGCAAAAGGACTGGCCGGCCGAGGAGGAAGACATCGGCCTCGACACCGCAAACCCCCCTCGGGAGGTACAACAAGTTTTGTTCTTATATCAGGATTGTTCCCTTTTGATAAGGTACTCAACTTTCTCATTTCTCATCCACAGAGCTGGCTGAAGAAGGTTGAGCGGATCGACAGCCCGGCCCCACTGCCAGAGGGCCCCAGGACGCCCTTGCTAACGGCCATGTTAGCCGTGGAGCCGTACGAGGCGCCGGAGAGGAAGGAGAAGAAGAAGGAGAAGAAGAGGGAGGCCAGAGAGGGCCTCCGCTCCCGAGGACCCCCGGACACTAGATCCGGGGACACCCATGCTCCCTCCGCACAAGAGGAGGAGAAGGAGCAGGGAGAGGACGGGGAGGAAAGTGATTCCTCCCGAACAAGGAAGAGGGCGGTGTCCGAGGACGCCGAGGAGGAGCAGCCTCATCCCGCCCCCAAAAGACCGTGTAGGGACAAGGTGGCCTTGTCCAGCAACAACTTGGCCTCTGCCGAGGACTCGGAGGCCTCCGAAGAGGTTCCTCGGAGGACCCCTAGGGTCAACCCGCTGGCCCAAAGGTACATATCTTTAAGATTCGCCTGTGCACCTTCAGACGAGCTAAGTCTGCTATTAACTGCGCTTCTACTTTTAATATTGCAGCCCGCTGCGCGACCTCCCCACCGATCGAGTCTCGGAGGGGGATTCTCCACCGGCCGCCCTGGCGGAGAGCGGTACCGACTCGCGCGCCTCGCCTCCTCCGATCGTCGAGGAGGCCGAGGAGGTTCTGTCGAGGAGGACCCCTCCCTTTCCGCACACAGGGGGAGGGGACGAAACCGTCATGGCCGAGGTGCATACCTCGGCCACCGAAGACCAGGAGGGGAGGAGCCATCTGGTAAATGAAGAGGAGGAGCCCGGACGATCCAAGCTCTCTCCGAGAATGGATCCGGAGCCGTCAAGGTACCCGAAGTCAAGCATTCCATACTCCTCGAGAGGAGGAGCCGAGGTGCCCCCGCCACCCCCGCCCGTCCCAGAGCGGGCTTCGACTGGGTGGCCGGACGAGATGGAGGACGCTTTAACTAGCTCCTCTATCACTGAAGACCACCATGTCCTTATGGGCGCGATGTTGCAAAGTCTTCGGTCCGTGGACAACAGACTGAAGGAGGCCTTCAGTGGCCTTCTCACAGGCTTCAAGGTAAGTCATGTAATGCCCTTTTCCTTGGGAAATTTTTGTTATATGAATGTGTAGCCTTATACACAGTAGCCCCCGAGCCATGGATAAGTTTGAAAAAATTAGGTGGGGGTCGAATAGATTTGATGTATAGGTAACAGCAGAGCGAGCAGTAGCCCCCGAGCCTCTGGCTGGTTTGAAAAAAAGCCGGTTAGAGGGTCGAAAGTAGATAACACGGGAGTCTAACGTGCTGAGTCTAATGTGCATGCGACGTCCTCGGCGACAGCTGCCAACGCCGAGGAGTTGGCCGAACTGAATCGGAAGCTTAAGAGCTCCGAGGACGACCTCGGCCTGCTAAACAAATGGGTCGACGAGGTGCAAGGCAAGTCCTAACTACACTGTTTACTACAGCTTTTTTAAGTATAAGGCTTAAGTAATTGACCTAAACAGGGTGCAACTGTATGATTGCAGCTGCTGCCGCGGAGGTCGAGAACCTCAAGGCCGAGCTGAGGAAAGCTCAGCAAGAGGCCGCGGAGCAGAAGTTTGTGGCCGAACAGGCGGCCGCCGAACTGGCTACGGTGAAAACCGCCAGCCAGAAGCACGAGGCCAGAGTGTCTGGAGTGCAACAAGAGCTCAAGGATGCCGTCACCAAATGTGATGTCCTTGAGCAAAAGAATAAGGAGCAGGCCACCGAGCTAACCTCACTGGGACCGGTGGCTAAGGAAGCGCGGACGGAGGTGCGAGGCTACCAGGAGGAACTCCGCCAAGTGAAGCTTATTGCGGATGGTAAGCCGTACTTACTGCAAAGTGTCTTTGGTGGTAACATGTTTTGCTTTGCTCACGCGAGTGTGGCGTTCACCAGGCGCCTTTGTGGACCTCCCGAGGAGTGCAGCAGATGCAGCTAGGTTCCTCCCACCCAGGAGGGGCGTGCCGAGCAGAGGCTGTTTTGGGCGCAATTTCAAGCGCCCGAACACCCTCCCCTCCTCAACAACCAGATGAAGCAGCTGATGGAGCTGCATCGGATGGTGGAGCCTGCGATGAAGGGCCTCTGCGTCAAGCTGTGGCCTTTAGAGCCGCTGCCGAGCAGTTATTTCGGGTTGGTGCAAAGGCTGTACGACGCCACGCCCCGGATTGATGCCTGGAAGCGCTCCGCGTGCATTGAGGGAGCTCAGATGGCCTTCGGCAAGACCATGGTGCACTGGCCGAAGATCAAGCCAGTCGAGATGGCCACCGGGCCTCCGCCCCCTGGGAAGGAGCACAGGCGACCCGAGCAATATTTTCCCATCGTGATGGATGGTGCTCGAGCAATAGAGGCCCAGGGCTTGAAAGATGTAATTTATGAGTAATTTTATTTTCCTTGTATCCGAGGAGTTGAAACTTTTGTGCCGTTGAAATGCAACTGGTTGGCTATAAATATAATGCCTCATGTGTTGTATTTTGACTCCTGTGCGGCCATTTTAAAACTGAAAGTTACCAATCGTCGGCTTCAACCCCCTTGCAGATACTGCATGGGGTGTTTCTCCCGAACACTTTAACCCTTAGCCGACGTCTCGGTGCCCGGAGGCGGTTATGTGTAAGGAAACACGAGGCAATCAGACTATGCGGCTTTATTGCTTTCACTTAGCCATAGGAGCTTAACTGCGGGGGCTGGTGACTAGCCCCCAGTGTATGTGATATCCGGACGTACCATGGTTGACACCATTATCATGTGGTTTCTGTAACAAAGAGCCCTTCGTTTGACACGGCCTAACCTCCAACGATTTTTAGTTTAACACTACTCATCGGATCGCCGACCAGTTCATGCTTATTGTGACAGTCAGTTTTCGGCTTTCTCCACTGAGGTACTTAACCAGGCTAGCTAGAAGTACAATCGCAGTGGTTCTCCCTTTACCCTCCTAGCCGAACAATGCGGAACATAAGAGGGCAAACACAAGAGCCGGGCAACCCAACTATTGACCAAAGACACAATTCGGAACTGATTCATATAATGCAATATCCATGACGCCGAGCACATATAATAAAAATTGGTGCCGGAATAATGTTTGAGGCAAGACTTATGATCGAGCCCCCGGTCTATTAGCCGGTCACAAAAAAGGAATGTATCGTAATAGTTTACTTTGGCCTAAAAAGCGGAAAGGAATATGCAACACGAATGACTGCACAATTACCAGAGAAAAATTGGTCTTTATTTCCTTTGAATTTGTGACGTCCAACCATACAATCCGAACTGCCGAAGTAACTTTGATAGATACTTTAAGAAATAAATACATTAGAGGAAAGGTTTACACAGGGCCCTTATGTGTGGTTTGACGTCCCTACTGCGCCCTGCCGCACGTCTGCGCCTTTGCTCTTTATGAAGCTTCTGTCCGGTTGGAATTGTCGACCGTATGCTTGGCGGAAGTAATAATGCCCGGCGGACGAGCCCTCGGGAAGTGGTTTGGAGAGGTCACCGCAGTGTATCAGCTGAACGCTGATCAGGCCCTAGATGGTGCCTATTATTTCATAGTGTCCGAGAACATCTTCGGCCGTGGCTTGGTCGAACCGAGCTCTCGGCCATTGGATCGTTTTGCCCCCACAGCTGCCCATGGAATCTTGAGCGCAAAGTTGTGCACTCGAGGCACGTATTTTGCGGCTGGGTGGGTCGTGTTGTGGGGCGCGTATCCCTATGCAGGGTGAGCATGGGAATGCTCCGGGACCGGGCCGTAGCTCGGGTGCATTTGCGTGCTTCTAGTGCTTTGGTGGTAAACTGGGCCTGCGATGCTTCTTCGGCGGCCTGGACTTCGGCGGCTAAAGCCGCTGTGTGTTCCTCTGTCCGGAGCGAGCGCTCAGTGTTACCATTAACGGTAATAACACCCTTCGGTCCTGGCATCTTGAGCTTCAGGTACGCGTAGTGCGGGACAACGTTAAAGCGGGCGAATGCTGTTCGGCCGGGTAGTGCGTGGTAACCGCTGCGGAAGGGAACAATGTCGAAGATTAAGTCTTCGCTGCGGAAGTTGTCGGGCGAACCGAAGACTACTTCCAGTGTCACAAATCCCGAGCAGCGTGCCTCGACACCTGAGATTACACCTTTAAAGGTGGTGTTACTGGGTTTAATCCTTGACGGGTCGATCCCCATTTTTCTCACTGTATCTGTGTAAATCAGGTTGAGGCTGCTGCCTCCATCCATGAGGACTCTGGTGAGGTGATATCCATCCACGATGGGGTCGTGCACCAGAGCCGCAGTTCCTCCATGACGGATACTGGTCGGATGGTCTCGACGGTCGAAAGTGATCGGGTAAGCCGACCATGGGTTAAATTTTGGGGCCACCGGCTCTAAGGCATAGACATCCCGAAGTGCGCGTTTCCGTTCCTTCTTGGGTATATGCGTGACGTAAATCATGTTCACGGTTTTTACCTCGTGAGGGAACTGCTTTTGGCCTCCATTGTTCGGCCCGCGAGGTTCGTCGTCATCCTCGCTGCGGGGACCCTTGCTCGGATCCTCGGCTGTGATATTGCCGGCCTGTTTGATTACCCAACAGTTACGGTTGGTGTGGTTGGCGGGCTTATCCGAGGTACCGTGAATCTGGCATGGCATGTCCAAGATTCTGTCTAGTGTAGACGGGCCGTCCCAGTTTCCTTTAGAAGGTTTCTTCTGCGGTCCTGATTTTGAGCCGCCGAACCCGGCGGTTACCGCCGTATCATCGGCTTCACTGCCGTTGTTTGTGTGCCGGCGCTTGTTATTCTTGTTGCGCCGGGGTTTCCCGTTCCCGCCCCGGTCCTCTGAAGTGCCGGGGTCTTCGGGATAGTTGCTTCGACGAGCTAACCAACTAACTATCTTCACCCGCGCAAAAGCGGGTCATTAGGGAGGTGAGGGCCGACATTGTTCTCGGCTTATCCTGGCCGAGCTGGCGGGCGAGCCACTCGTCCCGAATACTGTGCTTGAATGCGGCGATTGCTTCGGCATCTGGACAGTCGACGATCTGGTTCTTCTTAGTCAAGAACGAGTTCCAGAATTGCCGAGCTGACTCCCCGGGCTGCTGAATGACATGGCTCAGGTCGTCGGCGTCCGGCGGCCGAACATAGGTGCCTTGAAAGTTGGCTCGGAATGCATCCTCGAGCTCTTCCAAGCTCTCGATGGAGTTTTCGGGTAGGCTATTCAACCAATGCCTTGCTGGTCCTTTGAGTTTCAACGGTAGATATTTAATGGCGTGGAGGTCGTCTCCTCGGGCCATATGAATGTGGAGAAGAAAATCTTCGATCAACACGGCTGGGTCAGTTGTCCCAACGTATTGTTCTATATTCATGGGTTTAAACCCCTCGGGGAACTGATGCTGCATCACCTCATCAGTGAAACACATTGGGTGTGCGGCGCCCCTGACCCGGGCCACGTCCTACCGGAGATCGGTTGTCATCCAGGCACGGTGCTGCTCCTGAGCTCTATCGTTCCTATCGCGCCAGGCTTGGTATCCATCCCGTCCAGCGGGCGTGTGTCCTCTGGATCCATAGATGGATCTTGACTGGATCCCTCTGGCATTTAGGTCCTGGCGTAGATCATATTGGTCATCCGGTTGAACCGGGTCTTTGCCTCCTCGGCGAGGAGGCGTGGGTGGGTATTCAGTTTCTCCAGCCATCCTGTCTCGTCCTCGAGGGGGGTGGTCGGGCTGGTTTGTCTGAGTTCGTCTGGGAGGTATGGGCTCAAGGGCCTCATCCTCAAATGACGGGAGCAAGCGCCGTCTTGGGTAACTCTTGTATTGACCCTGACGCTGATCGTCGAAGCCCTGTTCAGCTGCTAAGACCATCGTCCATCTATCGTTGAGTGTATCTTGTTCGGCCTTTAGCTGCTGTTGCTTCTTCTTCAAGCTTCGAGCAGTGGCTATGAGTTGCTGCTTGAATCTTTCCTGCTCCAGGGGGTCCTCTGGGACGATGAAATCCTCAGGTCCGAGGCTATCCTCCTCTTCGGACGGAGGGAGGTAATTACTATCCTCGGAATCCTCGGGGTCCTCAGGGTTACCCTGGTCCTCGTGCCCTCCAGGGGCGTCTTGGTGCTGTTCGGGGGTGTTGTTGCCGAGCTCCCCCATGTTGTCCGGAGTCTCGTTATCTCCGGTACCGTTCATGTCTATGTTGTTTTCCTTACCCTTTCCTCGCCCTCTGGATTGTCTTCGTCGGCGTTTGGGCGGTTCCTCGGTGGGGCCGTCGCCGTCCTTCTTGGTCGCGTCGCCATCCTTCTTGGGGGTGTCGACCATGTAAACGTCGTAGGTGAAGGTGGCGGTCCACTTTCCGGCGTTGGAAGTGGCGAGGGAGGGAGCCATATACGGCGGGACATCGATATCCTTGTCCATGTCGTCAGCCTCCTCGGAGGCGTAGTCCAGCATGTCGGTTAAATCTTCGACAGTGGCTACTAAGTGGGTGGTGGGTGGGACGTCAAATTCCCCGCGGTCGGCCTCAAGTCTGATCTGCTCATGGGCCGAGGACGGGCCATCCGCGATACTTATCTTCTGGATCTGGTCTAGCATCTCGCTTAAATGTGAGAGGTCCACCGAATCCGTCCTTGGGCATACTTCGGAGTAGAATTCCGGTGTGCCGGTGTCGGGAGTATGTTCGGCCGAAGGCGACCCTCGGTTCTCTGGCGCCTGGATCGAATCCGAGCTTGAGGCCAGATCCATACTGGGGGTCGGTCCAGAGACGGGGCCGAGGAGAGGATCCGAAGTCAAGGCCTCAGGATCATTAGGCTCCTCAGGTAGAGCTGAGAACCAAGTAAATGTCAGATCACCCCGAGAGTCGGCGACGTACTCTGATACGTCTCCAACGTATCTATAATTTTTGATTGTTCCATGCTGTTATATTATCAATCTTGGATGTTTTTATATGCATTTACAGCAATTATATATCATTTTTGGAGACTAACCTATTAACTTAGTGCCCAGTGCCAGTTGCTGTTTTCTGCCCTGTTTTTGTTTTACAGAAAATCAATACCAAACGAAGTCCAAATGCCACGAAACTTTTTGGAGATTTTTTTCTGGACAAGATAAACACTAGAAGCTTTGGGAGGAGGCCAGAAGCCCCAGGAGGTGCCCACGAGGCACCAGGGCACGCCTGGGGGGCAGGCGCGCCCTGGTACCTCGTGGGGCCCACAGAGCTCCGTTTGACCTAATTCCACCACTATAAATTCAGGAAAAATCAGAAACCCTCAGGGGAGTCCACAAAATACTTTTTCTGCCATCGCAAGTTTTTGTTCTCGAGAGATCCCATCTGGAGGCCTTCTCCGGTACCCCGCCGGAGGGGGAATCGATAACGGAGGGGCTCTACATCAACCTTGCTGCCCTTCTGATGATGCGTGAGTAGTTTACCACAGACCTTCGGGTCCATAGTTAGTAGCTAGATGGCTTCTTCTCTCTTTTTGATCTTCAATACAATGTGCTCCTCGATGTTCTTGGAGTTCTATCCGATGTAATCACTTTTTGCGGTGTGTTTGTTGGGATCCGATGAATTGTGAGTTTATGATCAGATTATCCATGAATATTATTTGAGTCTTCTCTGATCTCTTTTATGCATGATTATTATAGCTTCGTATTTCTTCTCCGATCTATTGATTAGGTTTGGCCAACTAGATTGATTTATCTTGCCATGGGAAGAGGTGCTTTGTAATGGGTTCGATCTTGTGGTGCTCAATCCCAGTGACAGAAAGGGACATGACACGTATGTATCGTTGCTATTAAGGGTAAAAAGATGGGGTTTACTCATGCGTTAGTTTATCTTGTCTACATCATGTCATCGTTCTTAAGGCGTTACTCCGTTCTTTATGGACTTAATACACTAGATGCATGCTGGATAGTGGTCGATGTGTGGAGTAATAGTAGTAGATGTAGGCAGGAGTCGGTCTACTTGTCTCGGATGTGATGCCTATATACATGATCATTGCCTTGGATATCATCATGATTATTTGCTTTTCTATCAATTGCCCAACAGTAATTTGTCTACCCACCGTATGCTATTTTCTTGAGAGAAGCCTCTAGTGAAAACTATGGCCCCCGGGTCTATCTAAATCATATTACTAAAACCCTAAAAATATTGCTGCCATTTTCTTTTATTTATTTTATTTTGTATTTTTGTTTCAATCTATCTATCTATCACATACAATTTAATCTTGCAATTGACCGCCGAGGAATTGACAACCCCTCGTTTGTGTTGGGTGCAAGGGTTTGTTATTTGTGTGCAGGTGCTGCTAACGAGGTGTTGCGTGATTCTCCTACTGGTTCAATAACCTTGGTTTCATAACTGAGGGAAATACTTATCTCTACTGTGCTGCATCATCCCTTCCTCTTCGGGGATAATACCAACGCAAGCTACAAGTAGCAGGAAGAATTTCTGGCGCCGTTGCCGGGGAGACATCATCAACTTCTATCATGTACCTTTGCATAAACTCTCATCTCCTTGCATTTATTTTATTTGCCATTTGCCTCTCATTTTCATTTCCCCCACTTCTAAAATGTTTTTACAAAAATACAAAAATATTTTCCGTTTGCATTTTTCTTGTTTGCTTGTTCGCTTGCTTGAAGATTGTTATCATGAGTGATTTTGGCATGGCGGAAACTGATGATGGTAAAACCCCTAAAATAGGAAGTTCTACCAATCTTGATGCTAAAACTTTTGTGTTGGGATATGGTAATGTTATAGGAAAAAGTGTCATTCAAGAATTCTTTAATTGCATGGGGACTTTGGCTTTTGATGATGCTCCTATACTTAAAGAAACTAAGAATTATGCCGATGCTATTTCCACACTTATTCTTAAGCTTGAAAGAAGGTTTATTCGTACCCATCCTACTTTGCAAAGATTGTTTTATGAGCTACCAGTTATAAAAGGTCCTAGAGCTAAGAAAATAGCCACCCTTGTTCTCATGAATGAATTTGATCACATAGTGCGAGAAGCTAGGGAGATCTTCGATTTTTATGGTATGAACCATGAAAAACTGGTAATAGATGAGATCCTTTATAATAATGATTACTTACTGAGATATTTGTTCCGCAATGACCACATCTTTGATGAGAATATTAAAAAGGAAGTTCCTCCTTTGAATATAATCCAACAAGTTTTCAATAGCATCAATAGACAATACTCTTGGATTGTAGCCGGTAATCAAGAGGGATTTAAAGATGGACAACTTGCAAATGCTAAAATTTCTATGGATGATATATTTCATATTACCTTTGAAAAACCCCATGATAAAAGTGCACCTTTGTATAAGAAGAAGCAAGATGACAATACTTGAAACTATGCATTATGCCTAGCTAGGGGCATAAAACAATAGCGCTTGTTGGGAGGCAACCCAATGAGTAAAATAAATTTTTTCTGTTATTGTGTGTTTTCACAATTATGCTACTGGTATGATTGTGTTTTTGTGTTTTTAATTAGTGTTTGTGCCAAGTAATACCTTTAGGATGATTTGGAAGATAATATAATTGATGCTGTTTGGAAAACAGAAAGTTTTGCGTCCAGTGCCCGAATTTTGTTTCTGTACTGGAGCGTCAGAAAAATCTGAAATTTTTACACAGTATTGGTATATTAATTTACCACGTTTTCCTAATTTTTCAGAATTTTTGGAGTTACATAATTATGTCTTTTAAATAGATTGCTACAACTGTTCTGTTTTTGACAGATTCTGTTTTTTATGCACTACTTGCTTGTTTTGATGAATCTATGGATTGTATCGGGGGGTATAAGTCATGGTGAAGTTAAAGTAAAGTAGGTATAATTCAAAAATAAAATATGAATGGGTTTTCAACAGTACTTAGAGTAGTGATTTATTTTGTTATGCTAACGGATCTCACGAAGGTTTTGTTGAGTTTTGTGTGATTGAAGTTTTCAAGTTTTGGGTGAGATCACGATGGATGAAGGAATAAGGAGTAGTAAGATCCTAAGCTTGGGGATGCCCGAGGCACCCCAAGGTAATATTCAAGGAAGACTCAAGCGTCCAAGCTTGGGGATGCCCCGGAAGGCATCCCCTTTTTCTTCTACCAACCATCGGTAATTTTACTTGGAGCTATATTTTTATTCGTCACATGATATGAGTTTTACTTGGAGCGTCTTGTATTATATGAGTCTTTCCTATGTTTGATTTTTAGTTTGTCACAATCATCCTTGCTGAACACACCTATCTTGAGAGAGCCACACGTTTATCATCATTTGTTAGAATACTCTATGTGCTTCACTTAATTTTTTTTGAGCTAGGCAGTTGCTCTAGTGCTTCACTTAAATCTTTTTGAGCACGGTGGTGGCTATATTTTGAAAAAATAAACTCTCTTGCTTCACTTATATTATTTTGAGAGTTGATTGAAATTTTGAAGAAATGAATTCTCATGCTTCACTTATATTATTTTTAGAATTGATAAGATTGAAATTTTGAAGAAATATTTGCACTCTCATGCTTCACTTAAATCTTTTTGAGAGTTGATAATAGTAACGGTAATTTGCACAAGATATGAATTTGGTCCCAAAGTGATGAATATTCAAGAGGGATATAATAAAAACTTTCATATAGATCATTGGATATGATAAGTGTGATTCCTTGCAATAGTTTTGCGATATGGAAATGATAATATGTGAGTCATGTTAGTGAGTAATTGTGATTTAGTTAGAATATTAGTGTTAAGGTTTGTGATTCCCTATGCATGCACATTAAGTCAATAGTTATGCAAAGAAATTATATCCTACTTATGGTGCATTATTCGGTGTTAGTTATGTTTAATGCATGTTTATGACCGTTTTCTCTTTTTGGTTGGTTGCTTCTCAATCTATTTGCTAGCCTTCATTTGTACTAAGCGGAAATACTGCTTGTGCATCCAAAATCCTTAAACCCAAGTTGTGCCAAATGAGTCCACTATATCTACCTATATGCGGTATTTCAATGCCGTTCCAAGTAAATTTGCGTGTGCGAACTCTAATTTTCAAAATAATTTTTCCATTTTATGTGCCCGTACCGCTCATGAAGCGGTAGGGGGTGGTCATTATTTTCCATGCTAGGTGTGTTATTCTCACGATGAGTGTTTATCCACTTGTCATTGCACGAGAGGATGGTTGGTAATAGGGATGCCCAGTCCCACAATGAAATCAAAATTAATAACAACAAAATTCCTTGGAAAGTGTTGGTTTGGAGGGCACCTGTGGATACGGCTAGCCATGGATTGTGAAAGAATGGTGGAAAGGAAATAAACTTTACTTTCTATTTGGGAACCGCCTATGATGTGTCTAGCATGGAAAATAATGGGAATTCTCGGTCGTTTTCGTTGATAGGAAAAGCATGCCTCTCAAAATATTTTATCTCTTTAATTTCAGCCTTCAGCTCTGGGACATTTGACAAATCTCTGCTTCCCTCTGCGAAGGGCCTATCTATTTACTTTTATGAAATTTTTATTTTTACTTGAGTCTCCATCTTCTCTTATAAAGCACCAACTAGAGAGCACTATTGTCATACTTGTGCATTGGATGTAGCTAATATTTGAGTGTGTTTCATGAATGGATCAATGATTGAGCATAATGGGCTAGGGATAACTTTCTTTAGCGTTGATATTTTGAAAGACATGGTTGCTTGTTAGCATGCTTGAGTATTTATATTTTCATGTCAAATTATAGACTATTGCTTTGAATCATTCAAGTCCAATGTCCATGCTACAAAAGAAAAGAATATGTGATGAATATGATAGGTAGCATTCCACATCAAAAATTCTGTTTTTATCATTTACCTACTCGAGGACGAGCAGGAATTAAGCTTGGGGATGCTGATACGTCGCCAACGTATCTATAATTTTTGATTGTTCCATGCTGTTATATTATCAATCTTGGATGTTTTTATATGCATTTACAGCAATTATATATCATTTTTGGAGACTAACCTATTAACTTAGTGCCCAGTGCCAGTTGCTGTTTTCCGCCCTGTTTTTGTTTTACAGAAAATCAATACCAAACGAAGTCCAAATGCCACAAAAGTTTTTGGAGATTTTTTTTGGACAAGATAAACACTAGAAGCATCGGGAGGAGGCCAGAAGCCCCAGGAGGTGCCCACGAGGCACCAGGGCGCGCCTGGGGGGGCAGGCGTGCCCTGGTACCTCATGGGGCCCACAAAGCTCCGTTTGACCTAATTCCACCACTATAAATTCAGGAAAAATCAGAAACCCTTAGGGGACTCCACAAAATACTTTTTCCGCCGCCGCAAGTTTCTGTTCTCAAGAGATCCCATCTGGAGGCCTTGTCCGGTACTCCGCCGGAAGGGGAATCGATCACGGAGGGGCTCTACATCAACCTTGCCGCCCTTCCGATGATGCGTGAGTAGTTTACCATAGACCTTCGGGTCCATACTTAGTAGCTAGATGGCTTCTTCTCTCTTTTTGATCTTCAATACAATGTCCTCCTCGATGTTCTTGGAGTTCTATCTGATGTAATCACTTTTTGCGGTGTGTTTGTTGGGATCCGATGAATTGTGAGTTTATGATCAGATTATCCATGAATATTATTTGAGTCTTCTCTGATCTCTTTTATGCATGATTATTATAGCTTCGTATTTCTTCTCCGATCTATTGATTTGGTTTGGCCAACTAGATTGATTTATCTTGCCATGGGAAGAGGTGCTTTGTAATGGGTTCGATCTTGCGGTGCTCAATCCCAATGACAAAAAGGGACATGACTCGTATGTATCATTGCTATTAAGGGTAAAAAGATGGGGTTTATTCATGCGTGAGTTTATCTTGTCTACATCATGTCATCGTTCTTAAGGTGTTACTCCGTTCTTTATGGACTTAATACACTAGATGCATGCTGGATAGCGGTCGATGTGTGGAGTAATAGTAGTAGATGCAGGCAGTAGTCGGTTTACTTGTCTCGGACGTGATTCCTATATACATGATCATTGCCTTGGATATCGTCATGATTATTTGCTTTTCTATCAATTGCCCAACAGTAATTTGTCTACCCACCGTATGCTATTTTCTTGAGAGAAGCCTCTAGTGAAAACTATGGCCCCCGGGTCTATCTAAATCATATTACTAAAACCCTAAAAATATTGCTGCCATTTTCTTTTATTTATTTTATTTTGTATTTTTGTTTCAATCTATCTATCTATCACATACAATTTAGCCTTGCAATTGACCGCCGAGGGATTGACAACCCCTCGTTTGCGTTGGGTGCAAGGATTTGTTGTTTGTGTGCAGCTGCTGCTAACGAGGTGTTGCGTGATTCTCCTACTGGTTCGATAACCTTGATTTTCATAACTGAGGGAAATACTTATCTCTACTATGCTGCATCATCCCTTCCTCTTCGGGGATAATACCAACGCAAGCTACAAGTAGCATACTCTAGGTTGCCGAACCTGATCTCCTGATTAGGGGCGAAGCTGCCGACCTGGTCGAGGTGACCGGTTGGGTTGGCGTGCAGCACGACGCTGCCGAACGTGAAGAGCTGGGCGGGGACAAAGATGTCCCCGCTGCGGATGCCATCGGTGATGACTAGACGGACCATTGATCCTTGACGATCCAACAGCGGAGCTCTTAATGAAAGCACCAATGTCGGTACCAAAACCGGCAGATCTCGGGTAGGGGGTCCGAACTATGGATCTTGGAGTCAATGAGTAACAGGGAACGTAGATACATTCGATTTACCTAGGTTCGGGCCCTCTCAAAGAGGTAAAACCCTACGTCCTGCTAGATTGTATTGATGTGATTGTATGAAGGTTACAGAGTTGATCTACCTCGAGATCGGATGGGCTAAACCCCAGGTGGTTATCATGATCCCCGCCTCTACGGACTAAACCCTCTGGTTTATATAGACACCAGAGAGACCTAGGGTTACATATGGTCGGTTGCCATCAGGGGATAAACATGCCGCTAATTATTTCTTGGAGGAGGCGCCAAGTCTTCGGAGGTTTCCTTCTGGTGCACGGGGTCGCCCGCAATCCGGCCCTCCTTTGATGAGTAAAGAGCGGCCCACTAGTCCGGCCTGTGAGAGATAGGCCGGCGGCCCGAGTACCCCCTAGTCCGGGACACCCTCAATAAGGGCCATACTTTCATTATGAATGAGATGTATGTTATGAATATTGATAATAATATATTACCTCTATGTTTACTTTCATAATTCATTTTAGAGTTTTATACACTCTAGCCCATTGCACAATGTTTGTTACAAGAGGGTTGTTCATAAAAGAACAATTGTTGTTCAGTATTATGAATAACATAAAGGGCCATGCTTCCATCAAGGATGGGATGTATGTTATGAATATTGATGGTAATATGATACATCCATAACACTGATGCTAAATGTCGCAAGACTAAAAGAATACCACATATGTGTGGCACTGCATTTGGTCACATTGGAGAAACCCGCATGGAGAAATTCCATAATGATGGATTTTGAAGTCGTTTGATTATGAATCATCTGACACTTGCAACTTTCGTCCGAAAAGTGAAGTGACTAAAATACCGTTCACAGGCCATAAGGAACGAGCAACAAACTTATCAGTGATCATACATTATGATGTGTGTAGTCCGATAAATGTTGTTGCTAGTAGTGGATTTATCTATCTTCAGAAATGACTCAAGTAGATATATGGATATTTGCTTGATGAGACGTAAGTCTGGATCTTTTGAAATCATTTGAAAGGTTTTCAATATGAAGTAGAAATTATTAAAACAAGAAAATTATGTTTCTGCAATTAGATTGCGGAAAGGAATATTTGAGTTACAAATTTAGCGAATGTCTGATGAGTTGTGAAAAGAGTTTCATAACTTACACCTCCCGGAACACCGCTGTGAGTGGAATGTCCGTGAAGATGTAAGATGACATAAATCAATTTGCCACAATCCCTTTTAAAGTAATGCTTTAGAGACTGCGGCTTTTACACTGAAAAGAGCGCCATCAGATCTGTTGAAATGACGTCATGGTATGGTGCACCAAACCATGTTATATCTTTTCTTAACATTTGGAATATGGGGCTTGTGTAAAATATTTACAAACCTATTCCAAATCAGACAAGTGCTACTTTGTAGGTTGTCCCAAATTATTGGGTATTCCTCCCTCACTATACCGAGGCAAAAAGGTTTGCCACAAAGAACGGTATGATTTTGAAGAAAATGGTTCTTGCAAAAAGGTGAGTGGGAGGACAGTGCAACTCGACGAGATAACAGTATCTTCGTCATCAGGTCAAAGGAAAGAAACCTTGGAAGTGATTCCAGAGTTTCCTACTGCGACTGATACGGAAGCCTCTACATGAGATGTATGGACTTCGGTCGAACCTGCAGCTGAACCACGTAGGCAAAACTCGTGCAAACCTCTCAGGTGCGCAAATGAGATATTGTTGTTAGACAACAGTATACCTACGATACACAAGGAAGCGTTGATGGGCCCTGACTCCGGAATTGGCTAAAAGCCAATATAATCCGAGATAGTTTCCATATAAATGATTCAAGATTATATCTTGATAAACCCTTCGGAAGACTTAGAGTCTAACGAACATTAATGGAACTATAAACTGATGTGGATAAAATGTTTATCCATAAAGCTCAACTTGTTGCAATAACAAGTTCAAGGAGTTGACTACGATGAGGTTGTCTCACCGTAGCGATGCTTAAAGTCGGTTCGGGTTAAACTAGCAATTAATACATATTTCAAACATGAGATATGAAACATGGATGCCAAAAGGATTTCCATGAAATGGAAATACAAACTAGGACTTGTATGTGATACAGTCCAAAGTGTTTTCTCGATCCAGAGGATGCTAGTGAGTATGCAAACTTCAGAGTTCCAGCGATGGACAGAAGAGAGCAAAAGGGAGTTGGAATCTTTGTTTTTGATGAAATAGTCAAAAGAGTTTGATTTCATCAATGGATAACGAAGATGCTTGTGGTTACAAGAAAGTAAGTGGGAGCATAATAATATTTCTGAAAACCTTATGCGCTTGACACATTGTTGATTGGAAATAATATAAATTTCTTGACACAAATTGGGACTTCATTGAAAAATAGTTTTACGATGAAGTGCTTGGGCTGGGTAGCCTTGATATTAGGAATAATTATCTACAAGATAGAATTGCCTAATAGGGCTAAGCCAAAATACATATTGACAAGATGCTAAAACAGTTTAGCATTAAAACGCCAAGGAGTGATTCTTGCCGATGTCACATGGAAAGAGTTTTTGCAAGACTCAGTGTCCCAAAACACTGATGAGCAAAATACATGATGGAGATTCCACACACTCTTGTGTTTGGATTAATCATGTATTCCATGGTATGTAAAACAACCAGATATGTCCGATACTCCCAAGCTGTTGCGAGTATAGATAACCAAGTGATCAAAGTACTGATCATGGGACAACCGTGAAAAATGTCATTGAGTACTAAAGTAGCACTGATGACATGTTTTCTCGCAAGCAGAGATTATGAAGTGCTCGTTGTAAGTAATTACATCGATACGGTCTTCATCAATGCTCCATGCGATTTTTGATTTAAAGTTAAGGGTTTTTGTGTATTACACGATATGGTGGCACGGTAAGTTGGAAATTGTTCCAAACAGGTTACTGTGGCGAATTCTATAACTAATGGCTAAGTATGTTGACGCTTTGGAAGCGACAAAGAAGATGTTGAATCATATAGTTCATTCATGAACTTAGTATGGTTCTAAGATGGCTTTGGTCAATGGGACACTATTGCAGATAGTTGCTCCATAGCTCAGTCTGAGGAATCAAGGTTTGACCTGTGATTCACATATATACAAAGCCAAGTCCACACAAAATATGAATTTTGTGAAAGCGTGAAAACGCGAGGAGATGCAAAGTTACACACGAAACTGAAGTTGTCAGATCCGTTGGACATCAGCTATACCACAAGCGAAGCATTTTTTACACCGGTATGCCATAGGTGTAAAGTGCATTAGCATTGACTAGATTATTGACTCTAATGCAAGTGGGAGTCTGTAGGAGATATGCCCTAGAGGTAATAATAAATGTTATTGTTTATCTCCATGTTCATAATTATGTTTATGTTCCATGCTATAACTGCTATGGTTCTCGAGTCTGCAAAAACCACGAGGCTCGGAGGAAGACTCATATGCACGTGTGGAATAATAAACGGCAAAATGTATTCCTAGTCTGGCCTCTAAGACTAGCTCAATTGTTGCATGATGGTTCTGTTTTCCTGATCATGGGCATGACTATGCCGGCAATTTTGAGGGCACATTGTTAGAAGAACACTTGTGTTGAATCGACCCGTTTTGATGTTATGCTATGAGATACATCGTCACAAGTTAATGGTTAATAACACAGAGAAGTTAACGTTTGCATAATTCCTTAGACCATGAGAGTATCGAGTTCCTTCATGCTTGATTCATGAACTTTGGGGTTTGTTAAACGTCATCCGTAAATGGGTGGCTATTACGGCGGCTTACGGGTTCATGGAAAAGAGTGTCAAGGGACTTGATAGCTCAAGATTGGGATTTTCTCCTACGACGATGGAGAGATATTCTTTGGGACCTCTCGGTGTTACGGTATCCATCATCGTCTGGCCAGACACATTGTGATTTGATCACAGGGATGCCGGAACACGGGAACGAGAAAAGAGAACAAAACCGGTAACGATGTAACTGGCATGGTGGACAAGTTGTTGATCCATAGGGATGCTGATAAATCTCACCTCAGGTTTTGTAACATATCGCGAAGCAACAGGAATAGCACACGGCAACCGGAGGTTCACTCGAATATTTATTCGTGTGGGTATAGGGGTCAATATGGGTGTCAACGACTCCGATGTTGATCATTGATCGAAAAGTGTTCCGGGTCATGTCTATACTTCACCGAACCTATAGGGTCATACACTTAAGGGTCATCTATCTGTTGAATACTAGACAGGGAGTCTGAGAGAAAGTCACCGGAAAAGTTTCGGAGACAACGGAAACGTTCCGGAGAGAACACCAGAATAGTTTCGGTAAAACTGAAAAGTTGTTTCAGAGTATACCATTAAGTCAAATTGGTTTCAGCACATGCCTGGAAATTCTTGGAGGGTGCCAGAATTGTTCTGGAAACTTCTGGGATTTTTCCAGGATAAAAACCGGAAATGTTCCGGAGCTGCCGGAACCGGTTTGGTTGCTTTTCGCAGATGAAAATCACTAATCCGAAATTGTTTCGGAACGCGTCCAAAATCATTTTAGTGGGTACTGGAATTATTTTAAGACCCACAGAAATATTTTCGGATTTAACGGTCACGGAAAAATGTTTCCGTGAATAGTGAAAATCACTTTATGGTTACTTTTTTGGAAAGCCACCTTTTAGGGCTTTTCCCAAAAGGCTTCTAGAATGACTTAGGGACCAAGGAACCCCCTTTGGGGGGGGGGCATGAGGGTGGCCGGACAAGGGTGGAGCTCCTCCATGGAGCACCACATGCCATCCTTTTATGCCCTTTATGCCCTTTATGTGTGACATAAGGCATGGGTGTTTTGGTATTTTTTAGTACCACCCTTCCCCTTGGCTTTCCTATAAATAGAGGTGGAGAGGAGCTCTCCACACTCACTCCAACTCTCATACACATGCCATGCATTATCTGGCATCTTCTCTCCCTCCCACGAAAAGAGTTTCGTAGAGCCGAAAGGTTATATGGGTTTGATGTCTACTACACAACTTATTCTTGTAGACTCGTGTTGGGCCTCCAAGCGTAGAGTTTTGTAGGACAGTAGAAATTTTCCCTCAAGTGGATGACCTAAGGTTTATCAATCCGTGGGAGGCGTAGGATGAAGATGGTCTCTCTCAAACAACCCTGCAACCAAATAACAAAGAGTCTCTTGTGTCCCCAACACACCCAATACAATGGTAAATTGTATAGGTGCACTAGTTCGGCGAAGAGATGGTGATACAAGTGTAGTATGGATAGTAGATATAGGTGTTTGTAGTGCGAACAATAAAAAACAGCAAGGTAGCAAGTAACAAAAGTGAGCATAAACGGTATTGCAATGCTTAGAAACAAGGCCTACGGTTCATACTTTCGCTAGTGCAATCTCTCAACAATGCTAACATAATTGGATCATATAACCATCCCTCAACGAGCGACAAAGAATCACTCCAAAGTTCCTATTAGCGGAGAACATACGATAGAAATTGTTTGTAGGGTACGAAACCACCTCAAATTTATCCTTTCCGATCGATCTATTGAGCTATTCCTATAAGTGACACGAACAGCCCTAGAGTTCATACTAAAATAACACCATATGATACACATCAACCAACTCTAATGTCACCTAGATACTCCAATGTCACCACAAGTATCCGTGAGTTGATTATACGATATGCATCAAACAACTTCATAATCATAATATTCAATCCACACAAAGAACTTCAAGGAGCACCCCAAAGTTTCTATCGAAGAAAAGATAATGAAAACATGCATCAACCCCTATGCATAGATTACCCCAATGTCAATACGGGAATCCGCGAGTTGAGTGCCAAAACATATATCAAGTGAATCAACATAATACCCCATTGTCACCACGGGTATTCATATGCAAGACATACATCAAGTGTTCTCAAATATGAAATATTCAATCCAACAATAACGAAACCTCAAAGGGAAAAGATTCAATTCATCACAACAAGAATAGAGAGGGAAGAAACACCATATGATCCAACTATATTAACAAAGCTCGCGATACATCAAGATCGTGCCAAATCAAGAACACGAGAGAGAGAGAGAGAGAGAGAGAGAGAGAGAGAGAGAGAGAGATAAAACACATAGCTACTGGTACAAACCCTCAGCCCCGAGGGTGAACTACTCCATCCTCGTCATGGAGACCGCCGGGATGATGAAGATGGCCTCCGGTGATGATTTCCCCCCTCCGGTAGGGTGCCAGAAAAGGGCTGTAGATTAGATCGTGGAGGTACAGAGGCTTGCGGCGGCGTAAAAACTCATCTAGGTTAACTTTCGGGGGTTTCTGAATATATATGATTTTTCAGCGTTGGAATCACATGAAGAGGTGCCACAGGGGGCCCACGAGGCCCCCAGGCGCGCCCAGGTGGCTCGTGGGGCCTCTGTGGCTCTTCTGCTGCTCCTCCGAAGCTTCTTGATTCTGTTTCCTTCCAGAAAAAATCGTCAAAAAGTTTCGCTGCATTTGGACTTTGTTTGATAGGGATTTTCTGGAAAACCAAAAACATGCAGAAAACAGCAACTGGCACTGGGCACTAGGTCAATATGTTAGTCCATGAAAATCATATAAAAGTGCACCAAAATCATACAAAACTATAATAAACATGGCATGCATACTTCATAAATTATAGATACGTTGGAGACGTATTAGCATCCCCAAGCTTAATTCCTGCTCGTCCTCGAGTAGGTAAATGATAAAAGAAATAATTTATGAAGTGTGAATGCTAGCATAGTGCGTAAGTTTGATCAATGATAATTTCAATCACTTTTTCTAGCATCAATATATATCCTAATTAGTAGCTCATCTCATAGAACTCATCACGATAAAGTAGCAATCAATTCACATGTTATGGTTCAAACAATGCAATCTCTTGAAACTTAACAACCTATGTTCTTAGTCACCAAACAATTGCAATTCAACTTAATTTCAACAAAGTTTAAGTAAGAGCTCCATATACTCAATTATCATATAGTCTTCTATGATTGCTAGTACTCAAAGCATATTTTTATAACAAATGGCATCCATCGAACACAGAGAAAGATAGGGGCTTAGTGTTTCGCCTCCCAACTTATTTATCATAGAGATAATTGTTAACAATAATAATTCATGATCAAATATATTTGACTGGCCATATGTGTCTGGATCTTTCCCCACCACATGATGCTTGCCAACTAGAGAATAATTAAGGTTGGAATGAGAATGAATACTTATTGACTCTTGCATAAAGGTAAATACATAAAAGTAAAAGATAGGCCATTCGCAGAGGGAAGCTGAGGTTGTCATGCGCTTTTTATTTTTTGGATACACATGCCCTTAATGCAAAGGAACGTCACGTTATATTGCCCCTTGTGATAGCAACCTTTATTATGCAGTCCATCGCTTTTATTTCTTTACCATCACAAGTTCGTACAACGCTTATTTTCCCTTACAATAAAAGATCATACATATTTTAGGAGCAATTTTTATTGCTTTTTGCACCGATGACAACTTACTTGAAGGATCTTATTCAATCCATAGGTAGATATGGTGGACACACGTGGCAAGAAACTGGGTTTAAGGGTTTTTGGATGCACAAGTAGTATCTCTACTTAGTATGAATTTTTGGCTAGCAAAAGATCCTAAGCAAGCACCACATGTTGGAGGATCCATAACAATATAATTTCTATGCAAATAAATCCAAACATAACTCATTACGTTGTCTTCCTTGTCCAACTTCAACTAATTTGCTCAAGTTTGAAAATAATTAATGGGTATTCACAATCATAAAAGATGTCCAAGATAATATAATTATATGTGAAAGTTCTCTTCCTTATACTAATCATTCATGAATTGCTTGTATGACCAATATTGTGATTGTCAACCTTCAATAGATTTCACTTTCTAAACCCAATGTGAAACTACTACTAGGCATGATACAAGCATATGAAGCTCATATTATTTAAACTTCATGATATTTAATTTATTCAACAATTTACTCATAGGATATAAGTGAAGCACAAGAGTAAATGACAAACTACTCCAAAAAGATATAAGTGAAGATCAAATGAGTAGTTAAGCAAATAGGTAGCTATGTGAGGACTCTCTCTCATTAAAAAAAATTCAAACTTATTATTTTATTCAAACAGAAAATAAAACAAAAATAAAATGACATTCCAAGAATAGCACAACTCATGTGAAGAAGCAAAAACTTAGGCTCAACCAAGACTAACCGATAATTGTTGATGAAGAAAGGTGGGATGCCTACCGGGGCATCCCCAAGCTTAGATGCTTGAGACTTCTTGAAATATTATATTGGGATGCTTTGGGCATCCCCAACCTTGAGCTTTTGTGTCTCCTTAATTCCTCTCATATCACGGTTTCCCTAAATCTTAAATACTTCATCCACACAAAACTCAACAAGAACTTGTGAGATAAGTTAGTATAAATCAACTCAAAACCTTAACATTCTCTACTGTAGAAAATTACTAAAATTATAATTAAACATTGCATACTAAATGCCTCTTCATATTTAATACTCGTATCCTCAAGTAGAAACATTAAACACGCAAACATATGCAAACAATGCAACTATATCAGCAATCTGCCAAAACAGAACAGTCTGTAAAAGGGGAATAAGAATCCATACTTCCCTAACTCCAATAATTCTGAAAAACTACCAAGTGACAGATAACTCATGCATTCTTACTGTGTAAAAATTTCAGATTTTTATCATGTTCTGACTATTCAGGAATATTCTGGACATAACAGAAAACTTTCTGTTTTCAAACAGCAACACATGAACTTGCAAACTGAGCATGGTAAAGGCTATAATTGGCATTTTATTGAACTAAAAGATACAAAACATGATTATTGATAACAGAAAGCAAATATCAACAAAATAAAATGACACTCCAAGCAAAACTCATATTATGTGACGAATGAAAATATAGCACCAAGTGAGGTTACCGATAATGTTGAAGATGAAAGAGGGGATGCCTTCCGGGGCATCCCCAAGCTTAGACGCTTGAGTCTTCCTTGAATATTACCTTAGGGTGCCTTGGGCATCCCCAAGCTTAGGGTCTTGCCACTCCTTATTCTCCTCATATCAATATCTCACCAAAAACTTGAAAACTTCAATCACACAAAACTTAACGGAACTTGTGAGATAGGTTAGTATGATAAAATTAAATCATCCACTTAGGTACTGTCAAGACAAGATTCATAATTGTTCTCACATAATGCCTACTGTAGTATATCATTTCCACAATTTATATCTCATAATATAAGCTATGGAAACACTAAAACAAGCAAACTATGCACCGAAAACAGAATCTGTCAAAAACAGAACAGCGTGTAGTAGGCGATTTAAACACCATACTTCTGTACCTCCAAAAATTCTGAAAAATTAGGACGACGTAAACAATTTGTACCCAATACTGTGTAAAAATTTCAGAATTTTTTTACGCTCCAGTACAGAATAGAAATTCCAGCACTGGACGCAAAAGTTTCTGTTTTTGCACAGAATCAAATCAACAAGCATCCACACTATCCCAAAGGCTTTACTTGGCACATTATTGAAAGAAAACATATAAAACATGATTACTACAGTATCTTAAGCATGTGGACACACAAAAACAGTAGGTATAAGTATTGGGTTGTCTCCCAACAAGCGCTTTTCTTTAATGCCCTTTTAGCTAGGCATGTTGATTTTAATGATGCTCACATAAAAGTGAAGAATTGAAACATAATGGGAGCATCATGAAGCATATGACAAGCACATTTAAGCCTAACCCACTTCCTATGCATAGGGATTTTGTGAGAAAATATTTTATAGGAGCTAGAATCAACTAGCATAGGAAGGCAAAACAAGTATAACTTCAAAACTTTCAACACATAGAGAGGAAACTTGATATTATTGCAACACCTACAAGCTTATGATCCTCTCTCATAATAACTTTCAGTAGCATCATGAAGAAATTCAACAATATATCCATCACACAAAGCATTCTTTTCATGATACATAAGCATAGAATTTTTATTACTCTCCACACAAGCAATTTTCTTCTCATTCATAATAGTGGGAGTATCGTATGTAACTCGAATACTATAAATTGTTTCCACATTAAAAGAGTGATGTTCAGAAAAAGGGTAATCATGACAAGTTTTATAAATATAATCATCACTACTTTTTATGACATAAGTATCATCACAATAATCATCATAAATAGGGGGCATGCAATCATCATAACAAATTTGATCATTCAAAGTAGGGGGACTAAGAAGATCATCTTCATTAAGCATAGCATCCCCAAGCTTGGGACAAACATTAATTGCAGCAAATAAATTCTCAAACATGTCATTCTCATCAAAGATAGCATCCCCAAGCTTGTGGCTTGACATATCATTAGCATAATCACTATTATCATCAATAGTATGAATAGCACCAATAGTATAACAATTATTGTCATCACAATTTTCTAAGTTGGTGCCAAAAAGATTTTCAAGATTATAAGAAGTATCATTATTCTCCCAATCATAATCATCATAATGAGTAATAGGCATAATAAAATCATCCTCAATATTTCCTTCGGACATTGTACCATAAGACAAAGAAGCAATATCATCATCAAGTATATCATCTTCCACAATTATTTTTGATTCACTCTCATGTGGCACAACAATAATAGGAGCAACATTATTTGGGAGGGATACCTTTTTACCTCTACTCTTTCTTCTTTTCTTCTTCTTCACCACATCATGTGTGGGTTTAATCAATTTTTTTGAGCTTCTTATTGATGAGATTGGTTGAATAGGAAGATCCTCCTCGTCACCTATTTCATCATGAGAGACGATAGGAGGGAAAAGTGGAAATCTTTACCCTTTCATTAGTGTTCCTTTTATATTCTATTGGTTTTCCCGTCTTTCTATAGTTGGCAATATAGGCATTCTCATTGCAATTTACCACACAAAACATATAGATTTCCTCTAGATTAGTTTCAATGTTGTCTGTGAAAATGAATGCTTCAAACCAACTACTTTTATGTGTCAATTCTTCACACCCCAAAAATAGATAAAGCTCATTATATAGTTCAAGGGCGGTCAAGTCATTACAATATTTAGCCATAATTCGATCATGAAAAAGTATGCATTGGAAATTAAGATGACCAATCTTATTGCAAAGTTCACAAGTAATGGGATGAAGAGAGCATAATTTTGTAGCAAATTCATCTATCACTTTAAGCAAAAAATTGGTTCTATCATGTTTATGCTTCTTACAAAACCTATCATCCCTATAAGGCATGTCTTCACAAACTTTATGCACTCTACAAAAATTGACATGCTTATAAGAAACATTTTTGTCATGACTAGTGCAATCATCATTAGTATTTTGGATATTCATAGAATTCATACTAACAACATTGCAATCATGCTCATCATTCATGGATTTTATGCCAAACATTTTATTGAATTCTTCTTCTATCAATTGAGCACAATTTTCCGCTCCATCATTTTCAAGAAAAACATTATAAAGACGAATAATATGAGGTAACCTCAATTCCATTTTTTTGTAGTTTTCTTTTATAAATCAAACTAGTGATAAAACAAGAAACTAAAAGATTCGATTGCAAGATCTAAAGATATACCTTCAAGCACTCACCTCCCCGGCAACGGTGCCAGAAAAGAGCTTGATGTCTACTACACAACTTATTCTTGTAGACTCGTGTTGGGCCTCCAAGCGCAGAGTTTTGTAGGACAGTAGCAATTTTCCCTCAAGTGGATGACCTAAGGTTTATCAATCCGTGGGAGGCATAGGATGAAGATGGTCTCTCTCAAACAACCCTACAACCAAATAACAAAGAGTCTCTTGTGTCCCCAACACACCCAATACAATGGTAAATTGTATAGGTGCACTAGTTTGGCGAAGAGATGGTGATATAAGTGTAGTATGGATAGTAGATATAGGTTTTTGTAGTGCGAACAATAAAAAATGGCAAGGTAGCAAGTAACAAAAGTGAGCATAAACGGTATTGCAATGCTTAGAAACAAGGCCTAGGGTTCATACCTTCGCTAGTGCAATCTCTCAACAATGCTAACATAATTGGATCATATAACCATCCCTCAACGTGCGACAAAGAATCACTCCAAAGTTCCTATTAGCGGAGAACATAAGATAGAAATTGTTTGTAGGGTACGAAACCATCTCAAAGTTATCCTTTCCGATCGATCTATTGAGCTATTCCTATAAGTGTCACGAACAGCCCTAGAGTTCATACTAAAATAACACCATATGATACACATCAACCAACTCTAATGTCACCTAGATACTCCAATGTCACCACAAGTATCCGTGAGTTGATTATATGATATGCATCAAACAACTTCATAATAATAATATTCAATCCACACAAAGAACTTCAAGGAGCACCCCAAAGTTTCTATCAGAGAAAAGATAATGAAAACGTGCATCAACCCCTATGCATAGATTACCCCAATGTCATCACGGGAATCTGCGAGTTGAGTGCCAAAACATATATCAAGTGAATCAATATAATACTCCATTGTCACCACGGGTATTCATATGCAAGGCATACATCAAGTGTTCTCAAATATGAAATATTCAATCCAACAATAACGAAACCTCAAAGGGAAAAGATTCGATTCATCACAACAAGGATAGAGAGGGAAGAAACACCATATGATCCAACTATATTAACAAAGCTCACGATACATCAAGATCGTGCCAAATCAAGAACACGAGAGAGAGAGAGAGAGATAAAACACATAGCTACTGGTAGAAACCCTTAGCCTCGAGGGTGAACTACTCCCTCCTCATCATGGAGACCGCCGGGATGATGAAGATGGCCTCCGGTGATGATTTCCCCCCTCCGGCAGGGTGCCAGAAAAGGGCTGTAGATTAGATCGTGGAGGTACAGAGGCTTGCGGCGGCGTAAAAACTCATCTAGGTTAACTTTCGGGGGTTTCTGAATATATATGATTTTTCAGCGTTGGAAACACATGAAGAGGTGCGACAGGGGGCCCACGAGGCACCAGGGCGCGCCTGGGGGGGGGGGCAGGCGCGCCCAGGTGGCTCGTGGGGCCCCTGTGGCTCTTCTGCTGCTCCTCCGAAGCTTCCTGGGTCTGTTTCCTTCCAGAAAAAATCGTCAAAAAGTTTCACTGCATTTGGACTTCGTTTGATAGTGATTTTCTGGAAAACCAAAAACAAGCAGAAAACAGCAACTGGCACTGGGCACTAGGTCAATATGTTAGTCCATGAAAATCATATAAAAGTGCACCAAAATCATACAAAACTATAATAAACATGGCATGAATACTTCATAAATTATAGATACGTTGGAGACGTATCAGGGTTCCAGTGGGAACTAGTTCTGGACGGCGAAGCCCTGCCGGATAGATGACACCATATGTGTGCAACCCCTTAGAGAAGTCGTAGGTTTGATCTTTTTGCCCGAGGGGCTGTTCAAGAGTGCCTCTCGAAGGGCTGTCCGAGATTTTGTGTGTGTGTCCCGAAGAACTGTCCGTGACACCGTCCGGGGAACTGTCCGACCGCCTCCCAGAGGGCTATCCGAGGGACTATTCGAGGGGTAGACGAGGGAGTACATCCTCGCGGTTAGGAGGTTGTAAATCCTAGCTGCGGGGATCTGCACCGACGATCTACACCGACTCTACTTCCGCTGCGCTACGAGTCGGTAATGATCAGATCAAACCCTGTATGCATCTCCATAGTGATCCTGGGCGTGCTCGCAGTACCAGAAATTTTTGTTTTCTGCTGCGTTCCCCTACACTTGCCGCTCTTTATTCCTTTATCCATCATAGTCTCACCCAAAACTTGAAAACTTCAGCACACAAAACTCAACAGAAACCTCGTGAGATCCGTTAGTATAACAAACGAATCTTAAACTTTAGGTACTATTGTAAATTGATTCATATTTAATATTGGCATAATGCTACTGTACTCCAACTTCTCCATGACTCATACCCCCCGATACGATCCATAGATTCATCAAAATAAGCAAACTATGCAACAAAAACAGAATCTATCTAAAACAGAACAGTCTATAAAGATCTATTTAGAAGCTATACTTCAGTAACATGAATCAAAGTTCAGAATTTTCTGATGCTCCAGTACAGAATCAAAGTTCCAGCACTCGACGCAAAACTTTCTGTTTTCCAAACAGCATCAATTATACTATCATCAACATCATCCCAAAGGCATTACTTGGAACAAACACTAATTAAAACATAAAAACACAATCATAACAGATGCTATAATTGTGTAAACACTCAAGAACAGAAAGTAAAAACAAAAATTTATTTTATTCATTGGGCTGCCTCCCAACAAGCTCTTTCTTTATAGCCATTAAGATAGGCTTAAGAATTTCAATGATGCTCACATGAAAGGTAATAATTGAAACACAATGAGAGCGTCATGAAGCATACGAAAAACATACTTAAGTCTAACATACTTCCTATGCATAGGCATTTTATAGGACAACAAATCTAGCATATGCAAATAGGAAGAATGAAGCATTAATAATTTCAACACAACGAGAGGCAATTTAGTAACATGAAGATTTCTACAACCATATTTTCCTCTCTCATAATAATTACATGTAGGATCATAATCAAACTCAACAATATAGCTATCATAAACAATATTCTCTCTATGATCCACATGCATAAAAAATTTATAATCTTCCAAGATAGTGGGATTAACATAAACTAAAGTCATGACCTCTCCAAACCCACTTTTATCAAAAATTTCGTAAGATTGAACACTCTCCGAATATGTGGGATTCTTTTTACCTAAAGTTGACACTCTTCCAAACCCACTTTCAATATTATTGCCAACATTATTATCAATAACATATTCATCATGAGGCTTAAATAAAGTTTTAAGATCATAAGAAGTATTATCACCCCAATCGTGATCATTAGAATAAGTAGTGGACATAACAAAATTATCATCCCCAAGCTTGTAGCTTTGCATATTATTAGCATAATTGATATTAATGGAATTTATAATAACATCATTGCAATCATGCTTTTCATTCAAGGAGTTATCATGAATCACTTTATAAATTTCTTCTTTCAACACTTCATCACAATTTTCAGATTCATGATTTTCAAGCAAAACTTCATAGAGATAATCAAGTGTACTCAACCCACTAGCAATTTGTTCATCATAATTGGATCTTTTGAAAAGATTAGCTAGTGGATGAGGATCCATATCAATAGATTTTTTAGCAAGCGAAGATGCAAGCAAATAGAAGGCACATGGCAACACAAGCAAAGATAGCACACAAAATATTTTTGTATTTTTTGTAAAATTGTTTTAGAAGTGGGGGAGATGAAAATGAGAGGCAAATGCAAATAAAATAAATGCAAGTGGATGATAGTTTGTGCGAAGGTACTTGGTAATTTTGATGATGTCTCCCCGGCAACGGCGCCAAAAATTCTTCCTGCTACTTGTAGACTGCGTTGGTATTTCCCCGAAGAGGAGAGGATGATGCTGTATAGTAGAGATAAGTATTTCCCTCAGTTAAGAACCAAGGTTATCAATCCAGTAGGAGAACCAAGCAAAATCTCGTTAAGCGCACCTGCACACACAAGAGCAAACACTTGCACCCAACGCGAATAAGAGGGTTGTCAATCCTCCCAGCGGTTATTTGCAAGGATTAAATATGATAGGGATAAATAGATAAACTAAAATACTAAATAAAATGAAAGTAAATAAATTGCAGCAAGGTATTTTTGAGTTTTTAATATATGATAAAGTAGACCCGGGGGCCATAGTTTTCACTAGAGGCTTCTCTCTCGAACACATAGCATACGGTGGGTAAACAAATTACTGTTGGGCAATTGATAGAAAAGCAAATAATTATGACGGATTCATGGCAATGATCATGTATATAGGCATCATGTCCGAGACGAGTAGACAGACTCCTGCCTGCATCTACTACTATTACTCCACCCATCGACCGCTATCCAACATGCATCTAGGGTATTAAGTATAAAACAGAGTAACACCTTAAGCAAGATGACATGATGTAGACAAAGTAAACTCAAGCAATATGATTAAACCCCGTCTTTTTATCCTTAATGGCAACAATACAAATACGTGTCATGTCCCTTTCTGTCACTGGGATTGAGCACCGCAAGATTGAAACCATCACAATGCACCTCTCCATTGCAAGATAAACCAATCTAGTTGGCCAAACCAAATCGATAGATCGGAGAGAAATACAAAACTATAATAATCATGCATAAAAGAGTTCAGAGAGGACTTAAATATTTCTCATGAATAATCTGATCATAAACTCACAATTCATCGGATCCCAACAAACACACCGCAAAAGTAGATTACATCGGATAGAACTCCAAGAACATCGAGGAGAACATGGTATTGAAGATCAAAGAGAGAGAAGAAGCCATCTAGCTACTAGCTATGGACCCATAGGTCTGTAGTAAACTACTCACACATCATCGGAAGGGCAGCAAGGTTGATGAAGAAGCCCTCCGTGATCGATTCCCCCTCCGGCAGAGTACCGGAAAAGGCCTCCAGATGGGATCGCGGAAGAACAGAGGCTTGCGGCGGTGGAAAAGTTTTCTCTTCTATCTCTCTGGTATATTCGGAATATTTTGGAATTTATAGCGCTAGAATTAGGTCAGGAGGGGCAACGAGGGGCCCACAAGCCTGGGGGCGCGCCCTACCCCCTGGGCACGCCCTCCAGGCTTGTCGCCTCCTCGTGGCTCTTCTGGTCTTCTCCCGAAGCTTCGCGGGTCTCTTCTAGTCCAGAAAAAATTAATCCAATTTTTTTTTTCTTGTTTGGACTCTTTTTGATAATGATTTTCTGAAAAGGCAAAAACAAGCAGAAAATAGCAACTAACACTAGGCACTGGGTTAATAGGTTAGTCCCAAAAAATGATATATAATGGCATATAATTGCATATAAAACATCCAAGATTGATACTATAATAGCATGGAACAATAAGAAATTATAGATATGTTGGAGATGTATCAAGCATCCCCAAGCTTAATTCCGGCTCATCCTCGAGTAGGTAAATGATAATAGCAGAATTTTTGATGTGGAATGCTACCTAACATGTTTCATCATGAATATTTCTCTTACGGTATGAATAATAAGATCCGAATGATTCAAAGCAATAGTCTATAGTTTGATATAAAGACATCAATACTCAGGCATACTAATAAACAATCATGTCTTTCAAAATAAAAATGCTAAAGAACGTTATCCCTACAAAATCATACAATCATGTCATGCTCCATCTTCTTAACACAAAATATTTATCATGAACAACCCCGGTTTTAGCCAAGCAATTGGTTCATACTTTTTAACGCACTTCAGCTTTTTCAACCCCCATGCAATACATGAGCGCAAGCCATGGATATAGCACTAGGGGTGGAATAGAGTGTGGTGGTAGAGATCAATAAGGGGAAGTCAAAAATAAGAAGATAGTGTCACATCAACGAGGCTAATCAACGGGCTATGGAGATGCCCATCAATTGATGTCAATGCGAGGAGTAGGGATTGCCATGTAACGGATGCACTAAGAGCTATAAGTCTATGAAAGCTCAACATGAAAACTAAGTGGGTGTGCATCCAACTTGCTTGCTCATGAAGACCTCGGGCATTTGAGGAAGCCCATCATCGGAATATACAAGCCAAGTTCTATAATGAAAAATTCCCACTAGTATATGAAAGTGACAAAATAGGAGACTCTCTATATGAAAAACATGGTGCTACTCTGAAGCACAAGTGTGGAAAAAGGATAGTAACATTGCCCCTTCTCTCTTTTTCTCTCATTTTTTTGTGGGCACTTTTTGGCCTCTTTTTTTTTGTCCGGAGTCTCATCCTGACTTGTGGGGGAATCATGGTCTCCATCACCCTTTCCTCACTGGGACAATGCTGTAATAATGATGATCATCACACTTTTATTTACTTACAACTCAATATTACAACTCGATACTAGAACAAATATGACTCTATATGAATGCCTCTGGCGGTGTACCAGGATGTGCAATGATGCTAGCGTAACATGTATAAAAATGATGAATGGTGGCTGAGCCACAAATACTATGTCAGCTATATGATCATGCAAAGCAATATGACAATGATGATGTGTGTCATAAAAACGGAACGGTGGAAGTTGCATGGCAATATATCTCGGAATGGCTTTGGAAATGCCATGATAGGTAGGTATGGTGGCTGTTTTGAGGAAGATATAAGGAGGCTTATGTGTGATAGAGCGTATCATATCACGGGGTTTGGATGCACCGGCGAATTTTGCACCAACTCTAGATGTGAGAAAGGGCAATGCACGTTACCGAAGAGGCTAGCAAATTGCGGAAGGGTGAGAGTGCGTATAATCCATGGACTCACATTAGTCATAAAGAACTCACATACTTATTGCGAAAGTTTATTAGCCCTCGAAGCAAAGTACTACTATGCATTCCCCTAGGGGGGAGGTTGGTAGGAGTTATCCATCGCGTGCCCCCGACCGCCACACAAAGGAAGACAATCAAGAATAAATCATGCTCCAACTTCTTAGCATAACGACAGATCATACGTGCATGCTTCGGGAATCACAAACCTTAACACCAATATTCTTACTAAACCACAATTATCTACTAGAACCTCCCACATATTACCATCTTAATATCGCAAAACTATTGCAAGGAATCAAACTTATCATATTCAGTGATCTACATGAAAGTTTTTATTATATCCCTCTTGAATACCTATCATATCAGGACCAAATTCATAACCCATGCATATTACCATTGCTATTCATTAGACTCTCAAAAAGATATAAGTGAAGCATGAGAGTGCATCTATTTCTTTAAAATATAACCACCGCCGTGTTCTAAAAGATATAAGTGAAGCACTAGAGCAACTGCCTAGCTCAAAAGATATAAGTGAAGCACATAGAGTATTCTAACAAATCACAAATAATGTGTGTCCCTCTCAAAAAGGTGTGTTCAGCAAAGATGATTGTGACAAACTAAAAAGCAAACAAAAGCAAACAAACTATATCACAAGACGCTCCAAGTAAAACACATATCATGTGATGAATAAAAATATAGCTCCAAGTGAGTTACGGATAGATTGTAGACGAAAGAGGGGACACTACAAAAAAAACACTTCCTTGATGATACGTCTTCGTCACAGTAGGTCAAGTTTTCTGTCATGCATGTACATCCGTGACAATTTTATGACAGAATCAAGATAGTCATACCTGTGCTGTCTTAGAAGTGTTCCATGACAATACTGAAATTATCATCACGGAGGTGTCCACTTCCATGACGATAAATGTCGCATCACGGAAGTGTTTTTGTCAAGGGTGACTGACACGTGGCATCCACCGTAACGGGTCCCCGTTAAGCTATCTGGTTCCGGTTTGGATCCGATAACCCGTTAGCAGCTCTGACCAATGGCGGTTTTCCACGTGTAAATTTCTCATTCGCCAGCGGATCCACGTGTCAGCTCGGCGTTGCTACAGATGTCATTCGTCCAATGGACAAGACGCGCCTATGATACGTCAACACGTGGCACAGCCCCAACTGTGGCCCATTTGACCTAAATGGGCCGGCCCAGCCAAAGGCCCACAAGATTTTGTCAGACACTAGTGGACCGGCCCGTTAACAGCCTGCCACGGTTTGGGCCAAATTACGGCCCATATCTGATCGTGTTTTGGGCCAAATTATGGCCCATAACAGATCCGGCCCGTTAATAGGCCACTGTGCTTTTGGGCCCATTGTAGGCCCGGTTTGTATCTCGGCCTGTTAAAGGCCCATTTAACAGTTCGGCCCGATATTCGTTTCGGCCTGTTAGCCGCCGTTGCTGCATATGGGCCGTTTTCGGCCCGGTTTAACTTTCGGCCATTTAACGGCCCGTGCTGCAACTGGGCCGATTTCTAGTCCGAAGTGACTTTCGGTCTCTTAACGGCCCGTACTCTTCGTGGATAAATTTCAGCCCAACCTGACTAACGGCCTGTTAAAGGCCCGTGACATAGTTGGGCCAAATTATGGCCTACTTTGCATCCGGCCTGCTTACAACCTGTTGGGATATAACCCCTGGATATAACCCGCCCGTTTAGGGCCGGGTCACTATACGGTGACTTAGAAGAAGGCTTCTATAGGTGGGCCGCGGCGATCCAGAAGACCGGAGTCCAGAGCATAAGCCGCCCGGGGGAGGCCGGCCCACGGGCCAGAGCTTTTCCATCTAAGGCGCCTAAAGAGTTTCCTTACTTGTGAAACAAGATGAGTAGGAATTAGAGTATGACACGGGTCGTCTCTTCGATCCGGACTATGTTGTAAACCCAGGGCCTCGACCTGTATATAAAGGCGAGCCGCTGAGGCGGAAAAGACTAAGTTACAAGCTCTCGAGTACTAGGTTAGCCAAGTCGCACCCTTGTAATCGAGATCATCATCAATACAACCAAAGCAGGACGTAGGCTATTACCTCCACCATGAGGGGCCGAACCTGGGTAAACCCTTGTCTCTCGATTCCGATCAACCCCGTTCGAGTTACCACCTAGCTGTGATGGCCTCACGACTAAGTCCTTTCATGAGGACATCTGCCGTGACAAAACCACGACAGTTGGCGCCCACCGTGGGGCTACCGCTCGGTGGTGTTGAGTACTTGAAGGGAACTCCCCCAGGGATTGAGGGATATGCGATCGGCCGCATGACCAAGAGTCGCCGCGGCAAGCTCTACATCAACGATTCAGGCTGGGGCCCCGAGGCCGACTCAATCGAGTACGGGTACCGGGTCCCCTTCGGCAACATCCACGTCTTCATCGGCAAAGCCGGCGGATCTGAACCCGAGCCAGACATCTGCACCGACATCGTCGAGCCGGCTCGGCGCACGCAACCCGCCCAGGCTCAGGCCAGCCGGAAGCACGTCTTCATCGGCTTCACTCAGGGGGTGGACCTTGCAGATAACTCTGCGTCCGGCGGCGAAACCCTCGTCTACTCTGATGGTGAGTCCTCGGTAGGCGAGACCGAGTCGATCCTCCCGCTTTACGATGGCGGGCTTGGGGGATACTCCGACGACCAGCCGGCTCAGGACTCCTTCAACGCGCCCCCGGGTTGCTGTCTATATGGCAGGCTCGGCCCCGGCCCTTAACTCTACGATGGCCGGTGCCGCAACGAGGACCGGTACCTCAGGGGCCGGCTCAGCCGTACCACCGGCTCAGGCCTTGATAGAATTGGCAACCGCCCTGGCGACACTCCTTGCGACACCGGTGACTGCAGAGAACCAAGCGAAGCACAACACGGAGGTAACCAAACTCCGCGAGCAAATGGCTAAGGTACAGGCAGATATCAACGCCGAAAACACTCACATGGCGGAGTTACAGTCTCAAGTCCAAGCCGAGGTAGAGCGCCTGAAAGCCGAAGCCTACCGCATGGGGCTCCGTCAGAGTGCCTCTGAGGCGGTCCATCAGAGGCGGGATATGAGCCGTCTACCGCCTAACTACGAGCCCATGCGACTGTTCAACACGCCACAGGATACGCCTGTCCAGGGGGCTGGGGCAGGCACCCCGGAAGCACCGCTTGTGCCCCCAAGCAGGGGCAGGCAGCCGTCGGCGGGTCAACCCTACCAGCCGGCTCAGCAGAACCAGCAGGAGCCGGCCCAGCGACTCCCGCCAGTTCAGACACCCCCGCACCGTTTCCTCACGCCGGCGGGTCACTTCTCCAATCCGTTGGACAACTTGGTAGCAGCAGCAACCAATTTGGCTGCGCTCCCAATCACGGGAAACTCACCGGTCAAGATCGAAACCTGGAATTCCATTGAGATGTGAAAAACTGCGGTCGCCCAGCAGGCGAACTACTCCTACGGTCGGCAGCGACTCCACTCTACCCCGCTTCCAAGCCGTAGCAGGAGCCACCACGATAAGTCGCCAGCCGTTTCAAGCAGCTCTCGTCGACATCGTGAGCAGCCTCATGACCCGCCACGCCTTGGGCCCCTTAACGCTCAGAAGATTGTTGATACGGCTCGGGCTCAGCGAGCGGCGGAGGCGGCAAATACGGCGGCTCATGCGCCGCTTGTCACAACCCAATTGACCTCCGGTAGCAGGACCATTGGGATACCGTGTTTGGTGCCAGCTTTACGCAATGAGCGCATGCCCAAAGATTTCAAAGGCCCTCGCAAGGTTCCAAATTACACGGCTGACCTTGAGCCGGCCGCCTGGGTTGAGAGCTATGAGATAGCTATGGACATGCTGGATGTCAGTGACGCTGTCTGCGCCAAGTACCTGACGATGATGTTGGAGGGGCCGGCTCGTACGTGGTTGAAAAACTTGCCCCCTAACTCTATTAACACCTGGGCAGAGTTGAAGGACCGTTTCATCAAGAACTTCTAGGGAACCTGCAAGCGCCCAATGACGATCGTCGATCTTCAGCACTGTATCCAACATGAGGGTGAGTCGGCCCACCACTGGACGTGCCGGGTCGCAGACATTATTCACGCCTCTGACAGCATCACGGCGGCTCAGGCGGTTCTGATCCTGGAGAAGAACTATCACTTTGAGCCCCTGGTGCAGAAGCTTGGCCGGCTTAAGCGGAAGGTTCAGGATATGGGCGAGCTCATGGACGTCCTCACTAGGTATGCCGAGTCAGACACCACGAAGGATCCTAGCCCGGACGATGACCAGACTGGCAACGGAAAGAAAAACAATGGTGGCAAGGGTAACCAGCAAAACAATTCAGGGAACAATGGAAACCATGGTAATCAAGGCAATGGAGGCAAGCGTAAGAGTCAGGAAGGAGGATCGGACTTGGTTGCTAATACCAACACTGGCTACAAATACCCGAGGGGGAATAATTAGGGAAGATCCTACAGTAGCAACAAGCCTCGTAATTTTGAGGAAGCCCTCAAAGGCCCATGCCCAAAACACAGCCTCCCTAATAAGCCGTCAACCCACTCTTGGGAGAACTGTCACATAATGCAAGCTTTCGGAGAGCAATTCTTTCAGAACCGTCAGGGCGGCGGAGGAGGCAACCCGGGGCAGCCTAGAGTCGGCTCGTCTGGTGGCTTTCACAACCCGGGATTCCACGGCCCGGGCGGCTCAGGAGTAGGTTACCAGGGTACTGGCAACACCGGAGGCAATCAGCATTCAGGGCAAGGAAATCAACAACAGGGCAATTAGCAACAGGGCAATCAGTCTGGTTTTCAGAGCAATCCCAAATAGTTGAATAGTGGGCAGTATCACGTGTTCACGACTCATACTGACAAGCGAGATCGCAAACTCCGGAAACGAGCCGTCAGTGTTGTTGAGCCAGCAGTCCCGGAGTATCTACGTTGGTTGGAACAGCCCATTACATGGAGCAGAGAGGACCACCCTCCCCGGGTCGACAATCCGGGTTGCTTGGCTTTGGTGGTGGCGCCTCAAGTCGGAAGCTATTCATTCACAAAGGTGCTCATGGACGGAGGAAGCAGCATAAACATCTTGTACTACGACACTTTCCGACGGATGAATCTGTCTGAAAAACAGCTCCAGTCGTCTTCCACCGTGTTTCACGGGATTGTTCCTGGAAAATCTGCTTATCCTATCGGGCGGATCAAGCTAGATGTCGCGTTTGGCACTGATGATAACTACAGGTGCAAGTCCTTGACCTTCGAGGTGGTCAAAATCAAGAGCCCGTATCACGCCCTTTTTGGGCGGCCGGCTTACGCTCGCTTTATGGCTCGACCCTGCTATGTCTACCTCAAACTCAAGATGCCTAGACCGAAAGGCACTATCACAGTTAATGGAGATCGAAAGATCGCCCTTGAGTGCGAGGAAGGGGATGCAGCCTATGCCGAGACGGCTTGTGCCGCAGAAGAGTTGAAATATTACACTAAAAATGTTGACCCGGCCGTATGATGCCCTTGAAGAAGCCCACTGCGGAGTCTGACCCGCCCCTCAAATTCAAGTCAGCCGAGGACACCAAGCAGGTTGAGTTTGTCCCTGGCAACCCGTCCAAGAAGTTCACTATTGGGACTGGTATGGATCCCAAATAGGAAAGCGCGCTCATCGAGTTCATCCGTGAGAATCGGGACATCTTCGCGTGGAAACCTTCTGACATGCCAGGTGTACCGAGAGAACTCACTGAGCACCACCTTAATGTGGATCCAAAAATGAAGCCTGTTCGACAATTCCTCCGTCGTTTTAACGAGGAATGACGCAAGGTTATTGGGGAAGAAGTAGCCCGGCTCCTAGCTACCGGGTTTATCGTTGAAGTTTTTCACCCTCAGTGGTTGGCTAATCCAGTGCTTGTTCTAAAGAAAAACGGCACTTGGCGCATGTGTGTTGACTACACAGATCTCAACAAGGCTTGTCCCAAAGACCCATTTGCCCTCCCTCGCATTGATCAGATCATCGATGCCATGGCGGGTTCTGAGAGTTTGTGTTTCCTGGATGCTTACTCCGGCTATCATCAGATAAAGATGGCTGTCGAGGATCAGGAGAAGATGGCTTTCATCACACCCTTTGGGGCCTTCTGCTATGTCTCTATGCCTTTCGGGCTCAAAGTGCAGGGGCGACTTATCAGCGGTGTGTCCAGAATTGCTTTCATAAGCAAATTGGGCGCAACGTTCATGCTTATGTGGATGATATCGTGGTCAAGTCATTGAAGAAGGAGACCTTGCTGGATGATCTCAAGGAAACTTTTGCTAATCTTTGGACTTACCAGATGAAGCTTAACCCGGATAAGTGTGTTTTTGGTGTTCCTGCAGGCAAGTTGCTGGATTTCCTAGTATCGGAACGAGGCATTGAAGCCAACCCGGACAAGATCAAGGCAGTAACCTCGCTTGCGAAGCCGGAAAATATAAATGACGTTCAACGGATGGCGGGTCGGATCGTTGCTTTGAGCCGGTTCATAAGCCGCCTTGGCGAAAAGGCGATTCCCCTTTATCAAATGTTGAAGAAGACTGATACCTTTGTCTGGAGTGATGCCGCTGATGCAGCTTTCGAAGCCCTCAACAAGCAGCTGGCTGAGTCGCCTGTCCTCGCTGCTCCTATTGCTAAAGAGCCTATGCTCCTCTACATTGCTGCTAATAACAAAGCGGTCAGTGTTGCAGTTGTTGTCGAGAGGAAAGAGGCAGGGAAAGAATATCCAGTCTAGAGGCCAGTCTATTATGTCAGCGAAGTTTTATCCGAGTCCAAGTAGAGGTACCCACATTGGCAGAAACTGGTGTTTGGTGTCTTCATGGCTAGTCGCAAGCTCAGACATTATTTCCTGGAGCACCCCATTACTGTGGTCAGTTCAGCACCCTTGGGAGATATCATCCAGAACAGGAAAGCGATAGGCCGGGTTGCCAAGTGGGAGATTGAGCTTGGCCCACATCATCTTAAATACGTGCCTCGCACGGCCATCAAGTCCCAGGCACTTGTCGATTTCATCAATGATTGGACTGAACTCCAAGCTCCGGAAGAGAAGCCTGATAATACATATTGGACTATACATTTTGATGGTTCCAGATAGCTAGAAGGCTCAAGGGCTGGAGTCGTCATATCTTCCCCTCGAGGTGATAAATTTTGTTATGTCCCGCGGATTCTGTTTACTTGTACTAACAATGCAGTTGAATATGAGGCTCTCCTCCACGGTCTTCGGTTAGCTAAGGAGATGAATCTCAGCCGGGTCAGGTGCTTGGGCGACTCACATTTGGTCGTTCAACAAGTTTCAGGAAAGTGGGATTCCAAGGACCCGCTTATGGCGGCTTATCGGCAAGAAGTAACCAATGTGGCTGGACACTTCAAAGGATATCAAGTCGATCACATCGACCTGCGACTTAACGAGGCGGCTGACGCATTGTCACGACTCGGCTCTCAACGTAAGCCGGCCCCCCCTAATGTGTTCCTTGACATGCTCCATAACCCTTCTGTCAAGCTACCTTCCGAGGAAGATCTCGCTGTTCCTGACCCGGAGGCACTGTTGGTGGCGGCTCTTCACACTATTCCGGATTGGACAGTTCCTTATCTGGATTATCTGACTTGCGGCACACTCCCTGAAGATGAACTCATGGCTCAACAGATCATCCGTCGCTCCAAGTCTATGTCCATTGTCAATGGTGAGTTACACAGGAGAAGCATTACAGGAGTTTTCCAGCGTTGTGTTTCCCCTGATGAAGGGCAAGAGATCCTCAATGAGATTCATTCTGGAGATTGTGGTCATCATGCCGGCTCAAGATCCTTGGTGGCAAAAGCTTTTCGACATGGTTTTTACTGGCTTACGGCTCATGCAGATGCTGAGGATATCGTACAAAAGTGTGATGGTTGCCGGAAGTTTGCGCACCAGGCTCATGTTCCGGCTCAAGAGCTCCGGATGATCCCAATCACTTGGCCCTTTGCAGTCTGGGGGCTCGATATGGTTGGTCTGTTTAAGCCGTCCAAAGATAAAAAGACCCATCTTTTGGTTGCTGTTGATAAATTTACCAAGTGGGTTGAAGCCGAGCCAATCAGCAATTGTGATGCAGCCACAACAGTCAAGTTCTTGAAAAAGTTGATTTTTCTCTTTGGTTATCCACATAGCATCATCACTGATAATGGCACAAATTTGTCAAAAGGAGCTATGAAGCAGTTTTGTCAGAGAGAGCATATCTGGCTTGACATTGCATCAGTTGCCCACCCTCAGTCCAATGGCCAGGAAGAACGTGCTAACCAGGAGATTTTACGAGCCATCAAGCCTAGGCTTATGGTCCCACTCGAGCGCACGCCGGGTTGTTGGGTCGAAGAGCTCTCTTCTGTCCTTTGGAGCATACGGACTACCCCTAACAGATCAACAGGCTATACTCCTTTCTTCATGGTCTATGGTGCAGAAGCTGTTTTGCCCAGTGATATCCGTCATGATTCCCCAAGAGTTACTGCCTATGTCAAAGCAGACAATGAACAAGCTCGTCAAGACTCTCTGGATGCCTTGGAGGAGGAACGTGACTTAGCAGCAGCACGATCTACGATCTATCAGCAAGACCTACGTCGCTATCACAGCCGTACTTTCCAAGAGGGCGACTTAGTGCTCCGTTTGATTCAAGAACAGGCGGGTATGCACAAGCTCTCCCCTCCCTGGGAAGGGCCTTTTGTCGTCAGCAAGAATCTCAATAACGGTTCATATTACCTGATGGACATACGTGAACACAACAAGTCACGCACATTGGAGGAAGAGACCAGCAGGCCCTGGAATATTGCTCACCTCCGTCCTTACTATACTTAGAGCCACTGGCTCAAGTTGCTTGTACATACCTTTGTATATATTATGGTTAATAAACATAAGCCGGCATCCTCGAACCTCGGGGCCTCTGTCATTTCATCTCAAATATTGTGCATGAGTCTTTTCATTTTTGATCATTGGTCACTTGGGGGCTTCCAACTCACCGAGTTTAGCTATCTCACCCTCTTGACCCGGCAATTAACGCCACATTATCTTGGTTACACCTGCCTGTCTGCTTGATGCTACTCCGATTAGGTGACCCGGTGTACTCTTGACAAGTCAATCATCTCTATGACCCTGAACTTGTCCTGGTTAAAACATCGGATGTCACGTGAGAGACGGCTTACAGAGAGTGAGGATAAACCATGGGCTATCACGCCAGCTTCATTGAAGCAAGACTCGAGCCTCGAAAGCCGGTCTATATTGTCGTGCCTCAAAAGCCGACTTAACATTGATATCTATTCACGATTTCTATTCAAATTTCATAGGGGTTATCTTTGTTTCCCCTTTGGGCCATGAGCCGCCAGATCATTGACGAGCCGGTTTAAACAAAAATCATAACGGTTTATTTCAGATTGGTGCTAACCACAAGCCGGACAAGCTATTAAGCGCCCCGGGGTATGTTATGTCTGTGTTATGCAGAAACGGATAAACTATTAATGGTTTCTGCAGATATGACTCGCCATACTGATACTCAACGAAGCATAGTTTCTTCCAAAGGAGACCTAGCAGGTTAATATACAATCACACTAGTGTAGTTGTTTCATCCAAAATACTGCAAAATTTTCAGTGCGCGAAGGCACGTCAGAGCACCCAAGTGTTTCAACTATCCTATTACAAGGCCACAGCTGGGCTCCATGATGTCAAAGTTCTTTGGAGCTCTACTCCTGGGCACCAGTTTCAGTGCCCTCCGGTTTATCAGTTCCCGGGTTAGCTCCCTCCTGCTGCTTCTTGGCGGCTTGCATCTCCGGGTCATCCTGCTCCGGCTCCGCTCTTCCTCTTATCTGAAGATTTTCGAAGTCCCAGTCGAGGGTGGTCAAGGTTTGGAACTCGGCGTCCTCTCCCATGATAATTGACGGGTCAACATCAGGAGCAAAGATGTGCTTACGGCGTGCTGGAGTCAGGTCGATCGGCTCGAAGATTGGCGGTGTGACCCGTTGGTTATCTTCAGTATAAGCCGCCTGGCACCTCTTCAAGTCCACCTCTTCAACAATCTGACTCGCCACGACACGAGTTTCTTTCAAAGAGCTGGAATAGTCAGCCGTACTGAATTCACTGCCATCCGTCTTAAATTCCAGAAACCCGCCAGCCAGCTCGGACAAGTCCATATCTGGCACATACGCCTTGGCTCGGCTCAGAGATAGCATGCTGGCTGCTCGGGCGGCTGATTTCTTGAGCTCCTCAATGTACTTTGGCACGGTGGAGAGCTGATTCAACACGTCTCTGATATATTTTGGCGGCTCTTTATGTCTCATCACTGACATAATTGTGAACAAACTCCCTGCATAGAGTTGCTCTAGAAAGGTGTACATCGCCTTCAGCTTGACCAGCGGCTCTTGTCCAAGATTTACAGTCCGGTTCCCTACAATTTTTTGCCCAAGTATGAATCAACTAATGATTGCAGTTTGCAGGCGAGTTCTCAGTAAAATTGGAGGGTCACTTACCAAAGATGGCCTAGGTCATATGATTGAGGTAATGCTTTAACCCGGCTAGTTCATCGGAAAGGGGCTTGAGTTTGTTTTCTGCTTCTTCAGCACGTTTCAACAGCAAGGTTTTCTCTTTCCCATGAGAGGCCGTCAATGCTCTCAATTTTTTGGCGGTAGTCGATGCTGATTCTTCTAGAGACGCGGCTGTTGACTCGGCATCCGCTCGAAGTTTCTTCTCCGCCTTCAGTTGCTCTTGCAAGCCGGCTGCTCTTGACTCAGCATCATTCAACAGATCCTGTTATAACCAGGTCACATCAGTACAACAATATATGGTCCCGAGCCTACAAAATTGCCCACTTTGGTGTTTGAAAACTAAAGTCCCAAGCAGTTGCTAGCAATCTACATGGCACTTGGGGGCTAATGCAAGTTCATTTTTCTTTTACAAATATCAAGGGAAAGCTCCAACTCATCTCAGTACAATGAGTCGGCCCTTGGCGACTATCACAGTCAATTCTCTTCTACGTACTGAATCAATATTATGAAGACCCGGCTGTTTCACAGAAACAAGCCGGCCCTTGGGGGCTACATAACATTTTGCTCTATAATTGTTGAAGATCCGGCTGTTTCACAGAAGCAAGCCGGCCCTTGGGGGCTTCCTGTCAACTCAGTCTAAGAGACAAAGTTTAAGCACCAGCTCGTTATATGCATAACAACCCGGCCCTTGGGGGCTACGGTTCAAGAAAAAAAGAGAGAAGAAAAGCATATCTAAAGTCTTTGACACAATCATGACTGTTTATGTCAAAGACTTGGCGGCTACATATGATATATACAGTGTGGAAAAGAGATGTTTTCTTACCTCATATTTCCTCTTCAGCATGTTAACCATGCTGGCTTCCATGTCCCGGCTTGTAGATAGCCGGGTCAAGTACGCCTCATGAAGGTCAGCTGCGCTAAGTTCTTCAAAGCTTGGGAGTGCATGTTTCGCCAAAGAGGTTGAGGGCTCTGGAGCTTTAAAGGATGCTCCTGTGGTGGTGACCTTGTTGGCGTCTTGGGGAGACAATAACACTACATTTTCCGCCGCCTTTGTTGGGCTCGAAGCACGGTCAGGACTCGGCGGGTTGATGTCTCCCACCTCGTCTGTCACACAGGTTTGAGTGTCCACCTTTTTAGTTGATGGCGGGTTATTCTGTGGCGGCGGCTCAACAATCTCGTCAGCCTGGTCCTTTGTAGTTTCAACTTGACCTTCAGGGGTCACCAACTCTGGAGTTTCGGATCCGTTTTTCTCTGGGGTCAAGGGTAATTCGCCAGTTTTCCTTTTCTTGGCCTTGGCCCTGCGAAAGCACAAGCAGATTCAGATAAAATAATACAACAGGTATAACAAAGCATGACTCATCGAAAAGCACTAACCCATGTTTGATGACCAAGGGTGGCAGTTGAGTGGCAGATGAGTCGCCAGATGATGGTGGTGACTCCTGATAATCCGAATCAGACGGGTTATGTGGTTGTTTAAAAAGACCGGCAAGCGGGTGAGATGGTGTTGGACTATGAGGCACCTCATTTCGACGCTTGCGGAGGTTTGGCGTGTTAGATAAGCCGCCCAAAAGCTCTCCAGAGCCACTTCGCGTCTGGCGCCTTATTGATTCGGCATGCTGTGATTTCTTTAAAGAAAATTTTAGGTCTAAGTAAGCAAGTGGATGAGATAAGGGCACTTTCCTCATAGTTTTTCTTAGCTTTCGGGGAACAAAGGTGTCCGAGTCGGAAGAGATAGAAATTACCTCAACGTCATCACCCCGACTTATATCAGCATCGCCCTGGAAATAAGAGGCGTCAACAAGTTCAATAAAAAGACGGCCAAGGGAGTCAAGTTCTACCTCTGATTCATTATCAGCCAATGGCGACTGGCCCCTAGCTGCTGTCTCATGTTCAGCGGCCGGCTTATTCTTTTTCCGAGCCAGCACAGCCTTGGATTTGGCGACTGCCTTCTTCGTTTTCCTGTTCCAGAATGAGGAGTTGACCTGCAGTTTAACAAGATCAACAAGTAAGCTTGGGTTATGGATTGATAAGTCGGATAAAAACGATTACAAGAATGCTTACTGGAGGAGCTTGGTTGAGGGCATAGAATGGTTTCAGTCCGGTCTTGTTGCATATTTCTTGAGGCTCCCCGAGTAGCTTCTTCGTAGCCTTATTTATATCATCAGCTGACATGTCAATGGGACTGAACCATTGTGGGTCGGTTGACTCACCAGAATAATTACACATTAAGTCGCCTCGGCGGCTTAAGGGCAGGATCTTCCAGGTAAGCCAGCACCGGGTCAAGTCAACACCAGTCTGACCGTTGGCTAGCAAAGCCCTCAACCTTGGATATACATGGGCGACTTGCGCACGTTCTTCTTGAGAAGCCCAGCCAGGAAGTTCAAAGGTTGGGGGAAGGCGTTCAGTTCTATAACCCGGCATAGGGTTTTCATCAGCTGGAGATGTGTTCTTGCAGTAGAACCACGTTTTGTTCCAACCTGTAGGGTGACTCGGCAGAACAGCTGAAGGAAAAGGAATGTCTCTTCGTCTTTGAATTGAGACCCCGCCAAGTTCTAGGCAGGGGCCATCAGCGCACTCAGTTTGGCGGTTGAGATAGAAGAACTCTCTGAAGAGAGGAACGGTGGGTTCTATTTGCAGATATACCTCACACAAGACTTGAAATTGGCACAGGTTGGATACAGAGTTTGGACCAA